>OX123201.2:24541575-25741575 GCA_944739405.2 Euclidia mi
AAAAATTCATGGCGAAATGTGGGTATAATATAACACCTCTGCCTAACCCTTCGGGGATTACAGGCGTGAGTCTATATTTCTTTCCCTAGCCAAAAAAACCAACGTTACGTTAAACCTGCGTCAGCTTCTGGCATAACAATGAACAGGTCAGAAGTAGACGAAAACCCGTACTTGGGTTAGTAGAAAGAGTATAATGTAATAATTGGTCCAAAAATAAAACAAACACATTTAAAGCTAAATAATTTATTGTTTAAAACGAAGACATTTGTGTAATGCAATCATGACACTTTAAAGTAAATTACTAACGACATGAATTTGACATGAAAATAATACCAATTAAATTCAGTCTTCGACTATAATTATGTCATCTTCTTTGTCTGCTGAGCTTATTCCGTTGAAATCTGGCATGCCGTATTCATAGTGTGGCCAGGTGGAGATTTCAGCAAGAAGAGCGTCTCCCGGGCATTCCGTTGACATGGCTTGTCTGTGGCCAATCAGTTTGTAGTCTTCTTTGATCTTGCCCAGCATCACTCCTGCCCTGATGAGTCCTCTCAAAGTCTCTAGTTGAGCTTTAGGAGGCAGTGTCGCTGGAAAAATATTATATATAATTATAATAACAGTAAGTATACTCAATTGAATTCACGATGACCAGCATGACCAAAAAGTTCTAAAGACAGAATATCTAGAATGGCTGCCAAGATAAGGAGCTGGACTTGTTACCTAAAGAGCATATTATGAGGTATAAGAAAACTATTAATTAAATACCCATGATCTATTCAATAGCGCCGCGATAAACGTTTAACTTGATAGATAGGGTCATCTTTATTGTCTTTTGATTTAAAGTTTACGACTTATCTATTTATGTGTGTGTTTAATCTATTACGCGAGAATTTATAACTAATTCTTTGACACGATATGGTCAACCTTTTACACCAGTACTGACATAGGCTGTTCGGAGATACAGGATAGCAGTAATACTGGCAAAAAATTTACACACTGTCGTGTCTTTTGTTTACCACGCAATCATTTAACAACAGACTGCCTCCGTGGTCCAGTGGCTAGCGTATGCGACTGCTGATCAGAGGTCCCGGGTTCGATTCCCGGGTCGGGCAAAAGTATTACTGGGTTTTTGGTGATGTGCCCGGTAACGGCAATAGGCTCGCCACCTATTACGTGGGACCTAAAAAAATCATGGCGAAATGTGGGTGTAATATTTACGCCTCTGCCTACCCCTTCGGGGATACAGGCGTGAGACTATAAAATCATTTAACAATACCTCCAGTAATCCTATATTGGACTGAAATTTTCTGTATAACATATAGTTTTATTTCGTGTGGGGATGGAGCCCACAACACTCGGCGCAGTGTTAGGCAGCGAGAGGTCGCCGAAAGCATTACACTAACAACGGAATTTAATATTCGAACTATAGATATATCTGTAGATTTTAGATTCGTTTTTGACATAAGCTACATACAAAATATGTGAAACACGAATCAAAAATCTACAGATCTATATATAGTTCGAATATTGAAAATGGCCGTAAATGTGCACTCTTTCGATCGCTAGAAATCGTTATGAGGTTTAGATGTGGTGATAGTTACCTCTGTAGTCACCGATGAGGCAGATCCCAATGCTGTGGTTGTTAGCGGGACCAGCGTGGATGCCAATGTTGTCCCAACCGCGGCCTTCATACGCTCCGCCTTCCGCGCCCACGCAGAAACTGGGCAACAACAAAATAGTCATAAGTAATATGTATTTACAAAAATAATATATAGGTAGTTTGCTGTGTGGTTGACGGCATAGAATACAAGTGTCTTCACCCCCTATCTTACCGTGGGTGTCGTAAGAGACGACTAAGGGATAACACGATGCAAATACCATCTTTGCGTAGAGACGGAAAACTCGACATCAAACCCTATACGACTGCCTCGTTGGTCTCGCGGCATAAATGTGCGCGTGGGATCAAGAGGTCCCGGGTTCGATTCCAGGGTCGGGCAGTGTTATTGGGTTTTTCTGTCACGAAATTCTCAGTAGCAGCACGGAGTCTGGAAATGTGCCCGGTACGGCAATAGGCTCGCCCCTTATTACGTGGGACTAAAATAGATGGCGAAAAGTGGGTGTAGAAATACACCTCTGCCTACTCCTTCGGGGATAAAAGGCGTAACGATATGTATGTATGTATATAGGTATATATTTTGCGTTAATACAATAGTACGCGTAGTAGAGTAGCTTGTGGGTTTGTTTTTCGTCTGAGTGTGTGGCCAACTCTAGTATCGGAGTTTACAGAACGCCCGAAGGCCTGCGACATGGTCTAACGATTCTTATCCTGAGACAAGAACCGGGACCGACAGCTTTACGTGCCCTCCGAAGCACGGTAGCGCTCCGATGTTAAATGCCACACATGGTCACCCATCTAAGTGGCGACCTGTGCAAGCCTTGCTTAATTTTAACGATCTGTCACGAACGGCAGGCCAAATCTCGCTATGAGCGCTACCAGTAGAGAAGCTTATAAAAAAAAACTGTAAATTTTAAGTAAGTATGAACAGCTACTGGCTAATTGATTCACTGATTGTATGATATATTATATTAAATTCTGTGTATATCATCGTAGAAAAAATACAGCTAAAATTATTTTAAAAGAGACAATCCTTTACAAAAAAACACTTCCGTTACGCGGGTTTCAAAAATGCTACCTTCAAATTTAATTAATAACAGGCAGTAAAACAATTGATGAATTGTCATATTTTTAATTTATGACCGGTTAATGTAACCGCTTTTGGCACGAAGTTAAAAATAGATCTAAATGTTTTTGCAGAGTCAGTGACCATACGTTTTTAACTCCGGAACTTGTTTTTGGCATAATTAAGTGCCTCGATCGTCGCGAAATCTTACTTTACATGACTAAGGTTATTCCCCGCGCTGCTTTTTATTTCGTATTCACTCCTACCATGGTAAATATATTGATGAAATCATAAAAAATATAGAGAGCTTTTTATCATGGCTTGTAGTGGTAACATGCATTAATTCAAGCTTCCTTACGCCGTCCGGTAGAGGAGTTCCCCTTATATATATATATATATATATATTTTTTTTTTTGCCTGATTGTAAGAGAGCAAACGGATTGCCTGATGGTAAGCAATTATCGCCGCACATGGACACAATGAGGGAGAAGGAATAGGGGATAGGGCCTCCGGTACTCTTATTCACCGAACGAAACGCAACAGTTTAGGTACTGTTAATTTACGTCGATTTTCTGTGAGAGGGTAGTACTTCCTTGGTCGAGCCAGCCCATTCATGCTGAAATCAGCAAGGCTCAACTACCTATTATACATACATAACGATACATTGCTATAATCCCAGGGTTATTAGTTCTGTAATTTTTCGGAATGAGCCGATCCGTCTATTGAAGGTTGGCTTTACCAAATTAGGAAAATACTTTTTTTCGTACTTTAAAACAGCAATTGACAGAATTATATTGTAATTCAGTTACATGCGTTTATATATTAATTTTTTAAACGAATTACGGGACTACTATTTCTGGACATGTAGCCTAGCAAGTGAATAATAAAGTACCTAAGCATATTTCATTTTGCTACATACGAGTATATATGTTTGCTATCTAATATACCTACAGGAAAGGCGGGGTTTTCCTTAGTATTTATATAATATACAGTGACCAATCCCCGCCTCGTATTAATGCCTACCATACTTGTTTACTGTAAGTATTAAATTAAATGTTTTTATTAGCGTTCTCTTGATTTTGTGGTAATTATAACTTTTTATGCTGTCTTCCGTGTGGTGACGGATTAAGAATACGGAATGTCACCACCCCATATCATCCCATGGGTGTCGTAAGAGCCCACAGAGGGAGCATATTATGCAGAGAACAGCACTGTAAGAGAAGGAAAACTTGATACAAACCCTATACCAACCATTTTGGCCAGCGTGGTATAGTAGGCCAATTCCTCCTTTCAAAGGAGAGGCCTAGTCCAGCAGTGGACTGTTAAAGGCTGATGATGATCATGATGATGTTGTCGTTCAGTAAGTATGTGTTTTTTTTATTTCAATGCAAGTGACTGTCGTTGATATTTTCAATTTATTGCAGTCTCTCTACAAGAGGCAAAGCATACATGGCATAACATGATAAGGCTAATACTTTAATTGTTCTGAATAAATCTACAAGACACGTTCAAAAGCTTCCAAAAATAAAATGGGAAAATAAATAAAATATTCGTTTTAACTTTAGTTGTACCTATTTAGTGAGAATAAAACAAATGTTTATTTCCCTTATCACAGGTAAACACTGACCACCTAATAGAAATGCACCCAAATTGTTTAATTTATTACGTCATTTTATTTATACAACATGCAGCTATAGTAAAAAACAATAAGTAATATATTTGAGTGATGTCGATTGCTCCGTCAAATAAACTATTATTATTAACTTATTATTTTATGGTTTAAATCAATAAGTTGAAGTAAATAAGCAGGTTAACGACTTATGTAATTTTAAGACATCACTAGATTATTTTTAAATGAAACGGCAAACAGTCACTTTATTTTGCCAAAAGTAATAAATGATCACCTTAGTTAGAGCACCATTAAATTTTAACGTGAAATTGTAACCAACACTTTTACTACTTACGACAATTTTAAAAGCAACTAAATGTAAATTATCATCTGTATCTATTAAATACTGATTGACAACTCACAGCTCAAATTACTGGGCACAAAGAGTGAAGTTTGGCATGTTTTGTAGGGGGGTGTAGGGGGCACTAAAGGATTTTTTTTAAATACCCTCTATACCCGATGAAGTCTAATGATTCGTGTGCGCTCATAAGTCATAAAGCAACTTGGCGTCGATTAATACGATTAATGGAATTAATTTCGGTAATAATTTATTAATATAAAAATAAAACAAACCCAACTGCTTAATAATAACGAACTAAAAAGAGAAAAACAAGTATCATGTACTTAATACTTTAAATAGTTTTTGGTGGGTGCGCCAAAGTTCACCTAAATGTTCAACTCCGATAATTGGAAATCCGAAAATGTTCTTCCTAACATTTTTCATCCTAACAATCACAATTCCTAACTACTCTGTCCCTAATATTCATAATTCCGAAGCATTCAACTTCATAATGTCAGTAGGAATAAACATCTGTTATACTTTTATTTGTTTTCCTATACTTTCTCAACATAACCATCTTTTACACTATTAATGAAAGTCATATCTTTTTTGTTTAGATTTCTTTATATTCATAATAATCAGTATTATATACAAGTTCCAGAAACGAATCGGTCCTATTCAAAATTGGTTTAGGTTAAGTTAGAACTGTGACCACAACGCGAGCGAAGCGAGCGTGCCGCGGTAGCGGCCGGTGAAGTGCCAGAATGGAATCGGTCCTATAGTTATTGGTTTAGGTACGGTTAAAACTGCGGTATAAACTCCCAGGCCATAAACATAACCGTAAATGAGTCGTGTTGTATGAATTTCGGTTGGAGTGTAGCCTTGGGCCTTGCCCTCGCGCTACAGCGCGAGCGTAGCGCCCCCGAGGACCTTTAAAATTTAACCTAAAAGTGTTATTTTATCAGATCGTTTATTTTCTCGATTATATCGTATAAAACATCTATACTATAAGGCTAAAAGTGTCTTGTTTTTTTTTGTCTCAGACTAGCCGCTTGTCGTAAAAACGATGTGGAAGGGATCCATAGGTTAGGTTAGGTTAGAAGTGTGACCAACTACGCGCGAGCCGAGCGAGCGAAGCGAGCGGTGCCGCGGCAGCTGCCGGCGAGCGCTACCTCGAAATTGGTCGCGAAATTTTTCTCGGTAATTATGTTTAGGGATAAAAGCGATATGATAAACAGTAGGAGTTTAAATATATTTACATTAATGATATTATTAATTACAATTTTCGGAAACATGAGTGTTATGAACATCGCCGGTTGCACTACAAAAAGTTTGAATGAAAACTTAAAGATGAAAAATTTTAGGAAGAGTGATCATTCGGATTACAAATCATCAGGAAGAACAATTTCGGGTAAAGAACTTAAAGGCCTTGCCACACAGCACAATTTTACCACTGATCAAATCTGCAATCGAATTGGCTTTGCCCGTCTACACGACACAATCAAATCACTGATTTTCATTCCGTCCACCCGATTGGTTAAAATCTGGTGGTACCGCCCACCCGATGAACTTGAGTTGAACGACTGGCGTCTACACGTCACGATTTCATCAAGTGATTTAGTCAAGTTGGACGTAAAATTGTGCCGTGTGGCAAGGCCTTTAGGTGTAAAAGTAATTAGTGCACCCTTTCGGACGCCATTCTACAATTGTATGTAACTGACATGCAGCATGACACTACCACAATTCTGACAAATTCAACATGATATTCCATGAATTCTGGTGAAACTAGAAAGCAGCCCTCCACTCGCACAGGTGTAGGGCTTGGACTGCAAGGGTCGGTACACCCTAGGAAGTTTATGATGATGCATTGTATCACTAGTGCTCGAGTTATTATACCATGTATAATTCTCAATACGGTTATGTTGCGTAGTAACGTAAGGTTCTACCTATTAGTGTAATAGTATGGTGAATTCGCAATCTTTGCGTCAATAACAATTTGTCACAGGCAAGATGTCAATTCGTTCGTCGTCGTGAAAATACAAACTTTAAATCTACGTGAGCACAATTATGCTGTTTTCATTACGCAGGACTGGGGTTTTTGACAGCAATACAACGACAGAAAATATTGCATTAAGTGTTTAAACTATGCCGGATCGAGTAAATTCTGTTCCGGAGGTTTTGACGGACGTTCATATACAATGTACAATTTTATCATTACTGGACATTGTTATGCAATAAGCCTTAGTAACTGAAGTGTTGATACCATAAGTGAAATATGTAACTACATAATTGTAGAAATTATGTTATTAATTTTTATTTCTTTGGGCAAAGACAGATACCTTCACTGACCCAATAATTAGGTACAGTTTGCTCAGATAAGTGAATCAAAGTACATACATAGACACATACGAATCTAGGTCAAGATGTCAATAAAAACCGAATACAAAATAAACGAACCGTGTGGTTGACGGCATAGAATACAAGTGTCACCACCCCCTATCTTCCCGTGGGTGTCGTAAGAGGCGACTAATGGATAACACGATGCAAATACCATCTTTGCGTAGAGACGGAAAACTCGACATCAAACCCTATGCGACTGCCTCGTTGGTCTCGCGGCATAAATGTGCGCGTGGGATCGGGAGGTCCCGGGTTCGATTCCTGGGTCGGGCAGTGTTATTGGGTTTTTCTGTCACGAAATTCTCAGTAGCAGCACGGAGTCTGGAAATGTGCCCGGTACGGCAATAGGCTCGCCCCTTATTACGTGGGACTAAAGTATATCTGGCGAAAAGTGGGTGGAGAAATACACCTCTGCCTACCCCTTCGGGGATAAAGGGCGTGACGATATGTATGTAAAATAAACGAAACTGAAAAACTATGAAAGTAACTGTGATGTCACTCATAAATTCGGCTCTTATTTATTTACTAGAAAAGACAAGACAAACCACGTATTATATTGAAAGTTATAATAAAATTAAATACTTCAAAAGCCAAAAGTAAAATAATACACATGGATAAAATAAAATCTTAATGATAATAAAAACCTATCAGTAAAGGTGACTCACTGAACCAGTGCTTCCCTCGTGACGCTTTGACACGAGATAATAAAATAGACTACTCAAGATAAGTGTATTGTAAACATAATGATATCATTTAATAAATAATATTATTCATTGAATACTTGAAACGTAAATACGACCTATTGTTTCTTGAATATCTAATTAGTTTGATAACGTATAAAAAGCCCCTAATGAATAACATATTACGCTATTACCTCTTATCTTTTTCTTGAGGGGGTCTCATTAAAATTGACTGTGATAACCAAATTCGAACCAAAATTATGTTGAAATCTAACTACGTTTTACGTAAAACGCACCGAATGATAAAAATATACTATCTTTATAGATACCTCTTACGTTTTCCTTGAGCCCTTTTCTTCCCCTCAAGAAAACGATAAGAGGTATCTCATCAAAATTACAATTACAATTACGCTATAACAACAAATACTAAAAATTAAAAAATATATATATTAAGGGGGGTCCCATACAATAAACGTGTTTTTATTTCGTATTTTTTGTTCAAAATTACTAACGGTAACAGGTAGACGCTTGAAATTTTCACAGAATATGTAGTTGTATAGTACCTTTCAAAATAAATAATTACAACAAACGAAATTTTTAAGCAATTTGTTACTCGATCTTAACCTCTTGTATGCCGGAATAACCAGACACAATCAAAAAGCTATTGTGTCTCGCGTAGATCTGCGTTCCGGCATACAAGGGGTTAATAAACAGGTAGAAACTTAAAAAATATTTAAGTATACATACAACAAACGTGATATTCTTTTATTTTGATGATGGTACCGGAACCCTCCGTGCGCGAGTCCGACTCGCACTTACCTAATTTTCATTCTATTACATTTAATTATTCCATGACCACGATTCCTGTTAAGTAATTGAAACGTCCGATAGTAATAAATAATAGTTATTATCGATCATTCCGTTTAAAGACAATGTCAGTAAAATCTGTAAACCGTAGTTTGATTTCAATGTGTCACATTCGTAAAAACCTAAGAAAATACTGTAATTATTTTTATTTTCTTTATAATTCTAAATTTTTTGATATACCTAGATCGCGTCATTATAATCGGTTTTATAAGCGTAGTAAAAATGTTTAAAATAAAAAACATGGCGAAATTTGGGTGTAATATTACACCTCTGCCTACCCCTTCGGGGATACAGGCGTGAGTCTATATATATATAATATATAAAAATGTTTTGTTAGTAAATTCTTCATCATGCTTGGGTCATCTAGGTTGCTGAGTTAATGAGATAATGCTGAATACCTATAGTATTTCACGTAGAAACTTGCCTTCTGACAACTCAAAAGTATCATTATCGTTCTAAGGATGTCCAATTATGCTATGACGTCCTATGTCCATTGTCTTCTCAATGGTGACTATCATAGATAACTTTGACAGCTGGGGTTTGGGCCAACAGCATAGATGCAAGGCCTATGTGCAAGGCGATGTTTTTTCGTCGTTATATACATAGTGTCATGAATACTGACCGACCTACTTTGTACCATATAGAGTTTCTGAAGTCTGTAGAATAATCAGGAGTGTCTTCACACAACTTGAGACTGAAAGTAGATTTGTGTTAAGTACCCCGAATTTAACGGGCGCGAAGCCGCGGGCAAAAGCTAATTAGAAATAATGTCTTGACAAAATTCCTAATAACTTTGACCTAGATATTCTTGGCAGAAAATTAAGCAATATTTTTAAGAATTGAATCCGAGATAGGTCTTATATCAACAGGCATACATATGTTTACTAGTTTACTACCAACTAAACCAACGAGGCAATTATTTTAATTACTTAACATGCGTCATGATTATCGTTGCAATGTTGCTTGCATTGTACCTACGTGCGATTAGTTGTTTCAGCGAATTTGGTACCGTCATATTTTTGCTATTTTTTATACAAACCTTCTCCTGACAATAACGAACACATTTAAGAAAGATTTACCTGATCAATTTGGCACTGCGCCAAATTGCATGCCGTTTGGAAGTTATGCGCATACATACATTTCGGTAATGCATTTTTATTTACATAGATTTTCGTGTGAGTATGTGGCCAGATGTCATATATAAATATAATTCAATCTTATTGACTCCGTAGTGCGTATCCAATACGAATTTGATGTACTAGCACAATAATAATAAAAAATAACCATACACACAGTGCCACAGCTCTCACCACTAATATACAATAGGGCTTGATTTATAGTTTATCGTTGTTAACCATATTATTGAAATATAAGTGAATATTTGACTTTGACTGAATCCGTGGTCCAGTGGACTGCCTCCGTGGTCATGTGGGTGTAATATTTACACCTCTGCCTACCCCTTCGGGGATATAGGCGTGAGACTATAAATAAAAAAATATAAAAAAGTGAATATTTAACAACTTAATCTGCAATGGTGCTGATATTTTTGACCATTCACTTGCAACAGAACAACGAGGATTCGTCGTTTTTTTGTTTTGCAGAACTGAACGAACAGGGCTGAAAATTGCAAAACGAACATTTTCTAGCGAACACTCTAATCAGAAATTTTACTGCCACTTTGCTAGAATGATCGCCTAAATGCTCGGCGGGATGCTCGCTAAATCACCCTCGGTAATTTTTCGGTTTTATAACATTCGCAAGAATAGGTACTCATTACAAGTGAACGCTCAAGTGTATCAGCGCCATTAGGTGTCATTTCAATGTACATATTTAATTTCAAAACGGGAAGAATTGCCAATTCAAACAACGGTATCATACGGCCTATGTTGCAATTGTTTTACTATAAATCATAAATATAAATAAACTGATATAAAATGTATTGCGGTTATTTAAATGAATTTTATTGATTTCATGGACGTGATAACATTTGTTTCAATTGATTTCAACGCCATGTTATTAAATTTTTTCATATGCCGTTGATTTTTACGCCTAAGCCGTTATTAAAATAATATTCCTCTACTTTGTTGTTTGTGATATTTGTTTATTACGCTTTATGGTATAAAATGTATTATTTCACCATTTTATCATAATCTTCTTCTAGCTTTAGTGACTGACTGACAGACAACGGAAAGCCGAAATTAATGAAATTTGGCATGTATGTACATTCGAACAACTTCCCGCTAGACCACCATAAGGGCGAGCATTGCTCAGCAAGACATCGTCGCTTGCAGTGCTATTTTACACACACATTGACACTGGTATACAAAACCAATTTCTAGTGTTCCTCGACTCTATGAGCTAGCCAACGGAATTTTTTTCAGACTGGTCCACCGCCGACTTGTTTGATTGTACATACATACGGCCATACCTCAAGCTAGACACTGGCCTATGTATTGTACCGTACTTATGGCGTAGGAAATAAGCATTAAAATTTGCTGCAACTGACTTCAACTGCAACTATTTTGCTTGACTTGCCGTTGTGTGTACCTTGGGAACCGTAAGGGTGCACTAATAAGTGAGTTTTGAAAATCCTACGGGATCGGGAAAATGATTAAATTAAAAAGAGAATATGCTAGCTGCGGGTATCCTCTAGTTAGGTATAAGTAGGGAATGCAATACCGGTATAACGGGATCCCGCTAATACCGAGATCCCGCTGGATTGAAAATGTCCAGTCCCGCAAATAGCGTGATTGATAATTTCCTGCGAGATGGTTTTCCCTAGGTATAAGAAATTACTTTTACTGACTGACTTACATAATTATGATCGGCGAGTTTAACTTTTTGAATATCGAAACATGAAATGTGCACAGTGGATTGACGGACTGTTACGACACCTGCACTCATGAAGGACGGCTTTTTTGAGTCACAATTTATAAATGCACCAATTACAACTTACTACGTTTATGGTTGTTTTAGATATTTGAAATGCTGACGTTACGATCTACAGGAATCAAAAACCTGTTTTTCAAATTCAAATTCAAATTTCTTTATTGCGAAAATGGGTACATTATTGTGGTATAATATAGGTACATAAATAAATATTGGTTCCTCCATCATCCGCCGCAAGGCATGCAATACAATTATTGATTAATGGCTAATGTCAAAATGATTTGTATTATGTCATATATCAAAAACAATATGTATTTACTAAGTATATCTATTTTTTCTATCTCTATCAGAAAGGATATTTTTCCTATCTCTATTAGAAAGAAGGGCTTTATGTTTACTCATATATGCGTAACTAACCTCAAACATTTTTTAACTTCGACCGCGTTTTTCTCGAAATCGTTCACATGTTCTTCACTGCGTTTATAAAAAATGCGGCAGAATAGGGAGTTGACATTTTAGAAATGGTGAGTATTGTGCATTGGCTTAATAAATAACTGAAAAACCATCATAATCCGAATAGTAGTTTTATCGCCAAAGAAGGACAAACAAGCACACATTCGCATTTATAATACTTAATATGGATATTGTTGGTATATAGGGGTGCATAGGGTTCCCACCAAGAACTTAGGGTACCAAGCCAACCTCACCTGCAAGTGGTGCACGTGCCGATCAACGGACGAGGCTCTGGCAAACAAAATATCCCGATAATCGGCAATAGGCTCGCCACCTATTAGGTACGTGGGATCAAAACACTGGCGAAAAGTGGGCGTTTACTTGCCAGGAGTGAGTCTATGTATCTGTGTGTAATATGGATATAATCTTTCGAGTAACCATCAAGCTTTCTTACAAGTTACATTAGCATGTATCGTGAGCGCTTCTGACCTCTGATTAAATGTCCGATTACTAGCGGAACATCGAATTTTGATGTGGCCTAATTTTAAATCCCTGAAAATGGCATCATATTTGGATAATAGAGAACTTACTATTGATATCTAAAGATTTGTTGTTTATTTAGCGTGTCAATTAAAATTACTTACTAAGTAGACGCATATCAATATAATTTAGAAAAGAATTCATCTTAAAATCGACTCTCTCTTCGAAGAGAGGGTTGATTTTGAGATGAATTCTTTTCGCACTATTAACTAAAAGTCAAATCTTTCAAGTCTCGTTTAATTAGTAAGTGGGCTGGGTTCCGAGGCGAATATTTTGGATGCAATCGGAGTAACCCTACGATGATGGTGATGCTTTTTCCACTAATAACATGTTCGCAGTGCTTAGATTACGTGAGAAAACATAAAGACATGGACCTTTGTTCAGAATCAAGTTAGGTTAATCCAAACTATTATACAATTTTTTTCACAATGTTTTGAATTTTAAGATCCCATGCAATAGAGGGCGAGTTCTTTGTCAAACCTAGTTCTGCTACTGAGAATCGGGAATAACCAGTAAAACTTTTGTCCGACCTGGGAATCGATCCCGGGGCCCGATCAGCAGACGCATACGCTATCCACTGGACCACGGAGACAGTATTATAAATACTTCTATAATAAAAGTATAAAGCAATAGGTAGAAACATGTACTTATACTGTATTTTGAAGAGCAATTTAAACCAAGTTTACGATCACTGTGAAAAATAACACATCAACCTGCGCGAAATCGATCAGAGTTTCTGATACGTTCCAGATTTGACATTTAGATAAAAATAAAATGACATTCTTATTTATGGTCATGCTGGATTATGTCGGAGGTTTTCGATGGCCACACGAAAAAGAAGAAGTAGTGTAGTACCTATGTGAACGTTGAATAATAAGCTGATTTTGAATCCAGTCGTTAAGAATTATAAAATATTGTTGATAATTTAGTTGGGTCTATGATTATTATTTATTTTATACCTAAGTACTTACTGGGAGTATCTCAAGTTATAGAAACCTACGATAGTGTAAAACAAAAAGAAATCGTTCCGTTCAGTTGATTATACATGCAAGGTGAATGACTTCTTGAACTTAAAACTACAAATTTCATACTCACTTATATCCAATGTCACCCCACCCCAAGCTGATGTGGAATTTCTGCATGGCACGCAACTCTGATGCACATTTCTTTAGAGTGTAACATGCTGCTGGTATATACGTATGATGGACCACCACGTAAGGAGCTGGCTGGCTAATTGGCCGCTTGCCCGTTGAAGCCACTGCTCCCCAGTCAGCTCGCGAGAAGAAATCGAAGGGATAAATTTCTGGAGCCTCTATAAAATAAACATAATTATTAGGTATAAGATATATACTTACCCATACCTACTTAAAAGATACGACATAAATTATTCTTGACTAATTATTTATTATTGATTCGTTGTAAATTACGTAGTTAGGTACACGAGAGCAACTTATTGTCTTAGTAGTTATTTACGACGCCTTTACGTTTCAATAAGTGTAAATAAATGTACGCAAGTATGTAAATAAATAAATAACTAATACTGATTAAAACCATAATTATGTATGTCAAATAAAATAAAAACTGGCCAATGTAGGTAATAATTTTATTAAAAAGTTAAATTTGAAAACAGAACTCACCTCCCACGCTCGTGTATCTTGAAGACACGTAACATAAATTCAAAATCAGAACAGCACCATAAACACAAGACGCGTGCGTGATCGCCATTTTGTGCGATATAATAAATAAATAAAATATTACTATTTGACTAAGTATTTATACCAGCTTAGCGCGTGGACCAGTGAATAAAATGCTTGAACACAATGTTTATATGTAACTACTCAGTCGGTCGGTTCTTTCCCTCTCAGAGGTTAACCGATAAGCAATTTGTCATAATAATATATCAATACTACGTACGTACCTACGCGATGTGTGAACTTATTTTAGCTTATTTTCGATATTCGGGACTCCAAATATTGCGGTAGGTACCGGCGCGAATTCGACGAAAAGTTGAATCAAGCCTTAATAAGGAAAAAGATTTAGTGAACGAATACTGCTTTTGGCATTGTTTTGGGCAATACCTAATTGAAACATCATGTGTACCTGTACACTGTAAATTGAGAAGGAAAAGTATTCAATGTCATGACTACAGACTACAGTACTATGAAACAGATATAAATCGTTGGTTAGGTATATCTGTTTCATAGTAATGTAGTAGTAATTACACATACGGTAAGGAGACAAGAGCATGTCATATTATGAACTTAACCCCGCAACTTATGCAAGGGCTATTTGGATAAATTAATGTTAATAATCAAATCTAATATGGATTCCGACAGCCTTTTTTTGCCTTTTGCTACGTTAAACCGCGTCTACAACAAAGGAAAAATGCCAACTTTTGTTATGTCAGCTCGAGTTGGCAATTTTCTTTGATGGGCACGCAGGTTAAGTCTTTAGAAATATACGAGTTATAAATTGGTATTATAATTACCTAAAGCTATTTGTGGTTAAAATATTACTCAAGCCTAAATCATTTCTTATTAATCTTAGGTGCGTAGGTTTTTATGGTAAAACCACTTGGGCCCCGGGAAAGCAATTTATAAGTCCGAGTTGCCATTTAAACTGAATTGAATCGTAGTGAAAATGTAGATATCATGACTATTTTATACAGGTAGATACATAATAATATGTAGGTACTACCAGAATGTTTAATATTTTGTGTGCTCGTGTATGTTTCTATACTTGGGCCAAATTTAAATTATAGTAAAGTTTTTAACGATATAGAGACTTTTCGTTGCTTCACGCTTTTTATTTACATGAAATATATTTTCTATTTTGCAAATAATGCAGTCGAGTTCACGAGGCACCCCTAGTATACTACTATGAAGTCCCTTATCTAAAAAACCTAAACAAATACAGATAGCAGAACAATAATAATATGATATACTTTTAAATAGACAAGTGTTTGTTTACCATAAAGATTATAATAACAATTATTGTTTATATATTACGGATTGAATCGTACTAGGACGAAGTGGGACAATAGTACTATCCCTGTAGGATACACGACTTTTAACTTAAAGCGCGTATTCCATTTTCTAGTCTTACCACATTTGACAAATATTAACTCCCCCGTCGCAGTCGGCGGTCTGAACTCCGCAACCTAAAAGTGTAGTGATATTCCATGGTCTAAACCAGTGACATAATATTCAAGGGTTACTTTCCATAACCTTTTTATTACATAGAAAAGTAAAGGCCTGTTCAGACCTACGCGGTATTCGCTGCCGTCTGCGGCAGAGAAAACCCAGTGGGTATGCGGTAATATTACTGTTCAGACCTAAGCGGTATTCGCTATCTTTGTGGGTAGAATAACGCGTGGTAGTCGAATTTCGCTCAGAGAGGTAAGAACTAGCCGCGGTACTGGATACCAAATACCTGAGCGAAACCCGCGTGGTATGTACCTCTACCCACAGCGGCAGCGAATATCGCTCAGGTCGCTCTAGCCGCGGTACTTGATTCTAAATACCTGAGCGAAACCCGCGCGGTATGTACCTCTATCCACAGCGGCAGCGAATATCGCTCAGGTTTGAATAGGCCTTAACTTTCAGGATAACAGAGCTTTCCTGCCTTCAGAGAAATTTACCCAGCTTTAATGGACAAAATAACTCTTCTTCATAAAATAATAGTTCAAAACATTTTATTTTTCTAATAAACCACGACCGCACTAGGAATGAATCCAGTGTATCGAGAGAATATTACTGTGTCGCGTATTTTTGCAAACATAAATCAAATGAACAAAGAACACTCAGACTTATATTTTTGAGCAATTTGTAGAACACAAAAATTTACTGGTCGTTTGGCGTACCTAGTGGCTTAAGCGGTTGCCTCGCCACTCGACACTGCGTCAATTGTTGTGGGTTCGATTCCTACACGAGACACCACTTTGTATGATCCATAATTTGTTGTTTCTAGTCTGGGTATTCATTATGTCCGTTAATTGCATGTTAGTTCCCCGCGATACAGGATCAATTCCTAGTACGGGAGTTTTAAAAGAAAAGCAAGAAACAAGGTGGGGTCGCGGTTCAAATCCACAATACCTACTCGGTGCAGTGTTAAGTTTAAACCACTACGCCATCGCTGCGATTCGTGCAATCAAACGTAACCAATATTCTGAGAGAGACCTTCTGCATATCATGCTTCTGTTCTTCTGTTCTTTCCATGAGGCCATTATAATCCTCTCAAGTAAGTTATTCACAAGTAAAATCGCTGGGTCACTAGGTCAGCTAGTATTAACGCAAATCAAGTCAAGGAGTTTGGCGTCTTCTTATCTGATGAATAAAAAGTTAATTCTGGGGAAAACATGCGCGTGCCTACTGTTTACGAGTAACTGATTCAGTTGTGCACGTGGTGTTTGTAATTACTATAAAGACTGTGTCAGACATACCTACTGCAAATACAAAACAGGAAATGTTCATGAATGTAATTGCGGAACTCGTTACTTTTGCTAACAAAGATAGTGCTGGTTCGTCAGATAAAAGTCAGTAATATTAAAAGTATAATGTTTTGTTTATCAGTGCTAAAAAAACAAAAGTTAGAGATGGCCTAGTGAAGAGACGAACGGACTGTTAAGCAGTGTTTCGAACGAAGTTATGTTTGCTAACCTATGAAGGAAAACTTCATGAAGAAACCTGCATGTACGAGAGTTCTACATAATATTTTTGAAAGAAATGTGAGGTCTGCAAACTCGCTCCTGGCCAAAGTGTTGTTGTGGAGGAAAGCCTTACTCTTCTGATAACGAGAGAAGAGGTCTGTGTCCCGCAGTGGGACAGATTACCAACATGGCTGATAATTATGTTTCAAACTAGGAACCCACCCAATTTAAAACAGCCAGATTTATGAAATCTACTCTACGAGAGCATCTTTATATCTATTAAACAGACTATGGAAGATATCCCATAGGGCCCTAACTCGCTCCACCAAGCTTTAAATGAAAAAATATCTTGCAGGTATGTTGCACCACGCATTTTATTTGGTGTATCTAAAGTCAGATATCGGCCTTATATCATATTATGATACGAGCATATAATGCGCCATATTTTACAAACAAGCACAGATTGGTCAATATCTAATATGTGGGTGTAATATTTACATCTCTGCTTACCCCTTCGGGGATACAAGCGTGAGACTATAAATAAATAAACTAATATGCAGTATTTTTGCACATTTTTGTGATCGAACTTATTCTTTGGATCCAGCCGAAGAATAAGTTCGATAAGGGTTTAACGATTTTTTTATGTGTGTTTGAGTAAGTAAGTAACTTGGTCAGAGTGGTGGACTATGGCCTTACGCTTCTCATAGTGAGAAGAGGCCTGTGCCTAGCAGTGGGACACGATAAAGGGCTGATGATGATGTTTGAGTAACACAATACTACAAAAAAAAATATAAAAACATTTTTTGGAACACCTGCCAGTCTCATAATGATTAGGTGCGATGTAGGTATTTTACATATTAATATCAACTTCGCAATCTTCCTACGTGTGAATCTGATTTTAACTAAATATCGCATAATCTGAGAATAAAAACGTTTATTTTTGATAAATAATCCATTACCGGGTAGCGCTGGTAGCCGCCGTCGCCTAGGTAAGATAAAGGTTTTGATATTTATTAAAAGATATTTCGCAATATTATATAAGAAAAGAAATGGATTGATTTTTAACTTTCTCATTTTGATACAGCTATATAATATAACTAGAGGACGCCAGCAGCTACACCTGCATTATTTTTAATTTAACCGTTTTGGCCGATCCCGTGGGAATTTCGGGAAATCCCTTCTTAGTGCACCCCTACGGTCCCCAAGGAACATACATGCCAAATTTCAGCTTCCTGCGCCCAATTGTTTCGGCTGTAGCGTGTCTGTCTGTCAGTCAGTAACGCAAGGATTTTATATATTATTATTTACGTCCTTCTGGTGACGGATTAAGAATACGGAATGTCACCACCCCATATCATCCCATGGATGTCGTAAGAGCCGACAGAGGGAGCATATTATGCAGAGAACAGCACTGTAAGAGAAGGAAAGCTTGATACGAACCCTATGCCAACCCGTTCGCCAACTCCTTTCAAAGGAGAGGCCTGGTCCAGCAGTGGACTGTTAAAGGCTGGTGATGATGATATAATACGATATTTATACATAATACATTTATTTTTTATTAAAAGGGTCTTTCTCACTAAAATTACTTATTTTAAGGTTAAGAAATAATTAATACCTCTGTTTCTCAACGAATTTTCGTCGGATATGAGTCGTCGTATGATATAAAGATATGGCGTCGGTTATGAGTCGTCGTATACTATGATATAAAGATTTACTTTTTAAACGGTTTTATTTAGCTTGACCTGTTTATTTGTTTGGGTCAAATTTAGTAATTGGAATTTCACCCCTATCCTGATGACAGATTGATCTGATATTTGGTACACACTCTTAATCTTGATGACTATACAACATAATATATTTATTTATTTTATTTTAAAACTTCATGTACAATATATTGGTACATTGGCGGACTTAATGCTAAAAGCATTCTCTTCCAGTCAACCATAGGGTGATGCAGAAAACTGTTTTGTACGCCTACCATACCTATGTATGGTAGGCGTACAAAACAGTTTTGCTTTATTTGAAAGTGATAATTTTATTATAATTATCATGAATAAGTACATAGATATAACATTACATACATACTATATAATAAATGTATATACATGAATAGATAAAATAAATAAATATACATATATAACTAAGCATACATAAATATAAATTATAAATATATATGTATATATATGTATATATTGTCGGAGGCGGAACTGTTCAAACGTTGTGCGATTCGTGTTTGTGCCCTTCTATGACGAAAATCCTTGTAAGTTTTGATTTTATAATTTTGTATTATAAAGAAAAAATTGTAGTTGTGCCGATATATTACGCAAAATGTAATAAATAATTGGGCCTTATTCATAATAGATCGGTATATTGCAAAAAACTAGAAATGTTTTATGGAATCATTTCTTATTGGTTCGTTATAGTACGTAAATTGTTTTGTGTTTGTTGACACAATTTGTTTTCAGCCCTCATTTACATGAAAAATTCAATATATTTTTTAATTCGACACTTTTCTTTGCAATTGACCTTGAACTTTAACTTGTATGACATAAAGTTGTATTTCTTTTTTCAAAACTGAATATATATTTTTTTACATTCTAAATTGTTTATTTGGTGCTTGGGGTGTTTGCATGAATTTTACTTTATTTCTTTCAGCCCAACATCCAATTAGAACGTGTGAGAAAGATTCTAGTACTTGTACCACCACAAGAAGATTCTTCCGCCGATTCTAGAACATCCGAAGACGAGGAAGAAAAATGAACAGAAGATACAGAACATATGTAGTTCCGCACCCCGCTCTTTAAATTCTTCATTTGAGCGACTGAATATCTTAGATGGTGAACTTTTGCCAGACGAATTGCTACCATCCACTCTAGCTATATGCGAAGTCCTCGTTACTCACAATCCACCGCAGCATTTGCTTTATCAATATAGTACTGCAGCTTCTAATATCTCCAAGAAAACCCGTTCCAAAAGCAGATTAAGGACTAGACCAACACTACAAACAAAAAAAAAAGAAACAATTTGTGAGAAAACCACTGAATTTCAGATGGGAAATCATCAAATTTAAATAAAAAGCAGTACTGGGTGACCAATAACCAATAACCTTTACGCAATTCGGATCTGAATCGAAGTCTCCGTCAGATCACTTCTATGATTCCTTCAGTGAAGATATTATTGATATAATTATTCTAAACACGATATTCTGTACAAAGAAATCTAAAATCCACCAATGTTGCTCGGGAAGAATTATTGGATTTTGTTGCAATTAATATTATGATGGGTTTCGTTAAGATGCCGTGCTATCGGGATTACTGGAATAAGAATCTACGCTATAACCTAATCGCAGATGTTAAGAGTTTAAAGCGATATGATCAAATTCGTCAGTATTTGTACTCCGTTGATAATTCTCAACAGAATGGAGATCATTATTTTAAAGTACGATCGATTTTAGATGGTGTACGTAGAAACTGCCTCAGTACACAAAAAGAACATCGCTATAATATCGACGAAATGATGGTGCCCTATAAAGGTTCAACAGCTGGAAACAGGCGTCAATATTTGACAAAGAAGGCAAAGAAATGGAGCTTCTGAAATGTTTGTTAGGGCTTTTATTTCTGCCTGCGTGTATGATTTTATTCCCTACGCTGGCAAAGACACGATTAGATATCATTCTTTTATAAAATATAAAAAATCTTAAGGTGTTGGTGCAAAAGTGGTAATAGCTCTTTGCCAGAGTACCTATACAAAATAAGCCGGCGGTTGTGTACTTCGACAACTTTTTCTGATCACTTGAGCTGATCCACATGTTACGTCAATAATATGATATCTTTTCCTTGGGCACAATTAGATCAAATCGTTTAAGAGAATGACAAATTAAACTACCAGATGATAAAGTATTGTAAATACGGGTAGAGGTTCAAGCAAACAAATACCTAGTTGATAATGAGAACAAACCGTGTGTCGTAAAATGGCATGATAACAAAAGTGTGATTTTGGCCAGTTTCTATGTGGATTCGTACCCTTTGAAGCCAAGGTTGACGTTTCATGTCCACAAATAGTCAAACATTATAACTACAATATGGGAGGGTAGATTTGTGTGATTATGCTTATCTCCCTTTATCGCACCATTTATAAAACAAAAAAATGGTACATGGCATTGTTTTCCCAGCTCTTAGACATTTGCGTAAACAATGCATGGATTATGTACAGAAAAGATTGTGTTCAGTACAATAAAGTCCCTTACATATAAAAAATATTCACATATTAAAAATCATGATTTATTATGAACTTGTATCGAAACGATAAAAATCTGACGCTATCCGACATAAGGCATATTATATTATCACTATTTGTTTTAATAATTTGTCACTAATTTCATTTTTTTATTACTTTTACAATAAATAGAATATAAAAAACAGTTATTTTTTTATTTTTTCCATTGACTGTGTATTTCGCAATGTTAATAATACATAACATTGTATTTTCCACTTAACCACCGTCCGCTTCGCAATGTTAAGTATTTTACATCTCTCATGTTCGGTAAGTAGGTTCTTATTACCTCCAAATGGGGCTTGTAGGTGACTAATTATCGCTCTAGGGTAATTATGTAGCTAGAAAAGCCCTAGGGCGGTAAGTAATTAAAAAAAAAAAACATTTCTTTCTTTCAAAAAGTTCGCGTACATCTAACCATCATACTGGCTATAGACATCATGCATTCAGCCCAATGACACGGTAATAATATCTAACAGTATTGTAACTCCATACAAACGCACGAAACTCGAGTTATACCTACGCGCCGCGAGCAGAGTACCCATTAGACTGGGCGGACTGTACCTACAGTACCCGCAGCCGCTATCGTGCCGCAGCTCGCATGCGGCGCGTCTGGTAGGTATATAACTCACGAAGACGGCCGAGTTACAATACTGTTAGATTATATTACCGTGCCAATGACCTAAGAGGTCGCTTTGCTATTCAGCCTTGTCTTCGTGTGAGTATTCAATTTCGCTCTTGAAAAAAATAAATATTTAATTGATTCTTTTTTATGAAAAAAGGCGGGAGTTTGTTTTAGGGATTTTTTTTATAATTACGTGCTAATTAGGAAAAAACATGAGTTCTTCAAGTGATGAATATATAAGCTGCACTCCCGATGCAATGAAAATGGAAGCTGAAGCAGCAATTAACAATTAAAACGATCGAGATGTAAAGCAGAATAGTTAGCTTGGGTGTAAGCACCAATTGCACCCTCGAACTATAGGCGACCTCGCTGCGCTCGGGCGCCTAAATATCTCGGGCTGCAATTTATGCCTTACAGCCCTTGGCTACTAATCTACTATTTAACATGCCGTTTCTAAGAATCTATTGATATTAGATATTTTTTTCATTTTTATTAGCTATTCATAACAATTTGTAGATAGAATCACCGAAAAAAATATTATTTTCAACCATACCTTTTGTTGCGAACTAAGGGGTTCAAGTGATTTGACCCTTTAGTTCGCAACAAAAGACATTATAATTAATTGTTTATTAGAATTCATAATTTTAAGATTATTGTTACATTCTGCACTGATTTTATTAAACTATTACTTTAATTTTACCTGATATTTTATTTATAAAACAGAAACAATAGATTTAGATTACGGTTTGGTTTGGTAATATACAGTACTAACTATAATTAAGAACTAAACTATAATAGGGACTTTAATAATATATGTGATCAAAATGACATAGCTCCATATTTCTGTTATGATTTTTGTACTATATGGGCCTAAGTTAAAAGGTTTTTTTTCTATTACTTGTAATTTATAGAATATATTTCCATTATTATTTTTTTTAATTGCTATATATAGTGCATTTATAGAAGAACAAATCTGCCTTATGCTGCTGTAATGGTGGAATCCAGAATCTTGAAACGCGATTTCCCAAAAATCTACTTTTTTGGATTGTGCCCTTATATTACTAAGGGTGCGAATATATATATATATATATATATATAATATGTAAATAATATATTCCATATGATTGTAAATCCAAGATGGCCGCCGATAAATGAAAGGGCTTGATTGGTAGAATAGAGCTCACTATGAAAAATCCAAGATGGCCGCCGATACAAAATGGCGGATCACATATTTCTTCGCAACAACCTCAATATGGGTATCAAATGAAAGGGCTTGATTGGTAGAATAGAGCTCACTATGAAAAAACCAAGATGGCCGCCGCCACAAAATGGCGAATTATATTTTTCACAAATAGTTCTATATGGGTATCAAATGAAAGGGTTTGATTGGTAGAATAGAGCTCACTATGAAAAATCCAAAGTGGCTTCCGCCACAAAATGGCGGATTACGTATTTTTCACAAATACCTCAATATAGGTATCGAATGAAAGGGCTTGATTGGTAGAATAGGGCTCAATATGAACTAACAACAAAACTAAAAACTTGAAAATAAAATAAAATAAAAAGCATTTTTATGTCAAACGGTTTTATTACAATAAAAAAAAATGTAGGTTATGACATAAAAATGTTTTTTATTTTATTTTATTTATTAATTAACTAGAGTGCGCCCGCGGCTGTGCCCTGTGGATCATTTTACCCCCTTAGGAGGCAAATTGCCAAAAATCTCTCTTATTGCTACCCTTCTCTCCACATGGAACATACATGTCAATCAGGATCTTACGACCAGTAGGTTCGGCGGTACCTTGTATGTCAGTCAGTAACGCGTGTATGTGTGTACTGAGAGCCCACTTTTATTTGTGCGAATTTTTGCAGTTTAACTAACAACAGTGCTTAGTAAAAGTTGTGCAAATATTTGTAAAACGAATATTAGAGTTTGTAAAGACATAATTCAAAAGATATATCGCCTTAAGTGGGTCCCTCAGTTCACACACATAAGCTGCCAAATCTAGATATATAATGACTTCACGAACAAATTTTGGTTATAGACCTTTAGTAAAACATGAATAAACATCTACACAACATTAAAAAAACCTAATGTGAATAGATAATTAAAAAATACAAATGTCTTTCTGTGGTCCCTGAGGGACCACATAAATTTATCTCATAATTAATAGATTATAACATGAATATTAAATATTCATAAGCCAATCTTTAGTAAAAAATTGAAGGAAAGTTGTAAAACTAAAGAAAAATCACAAATAGTGGTGAATATTGTAAACTTTACGTTTTTGTTGGTCCCTCAGTTCACACACTATGCAAATGCTAATTGTTTAAAATATAATTAAATACAACAATTACAAAAATGTAGAGTCTTTCAGTGCTTAGTAATTTTTTTATATTATAAAAGGGCCGATGATGATGATGACGACCAGTAGGTTCGGCGGTTCCTTGTCTGTCGGTCAGTAACGCAAGGATTTTATACATATATACGGAAGATATATCCGTACTTGTAAAAATTTAATTCACAATGTTCGGCTTGCTTTGAATCATGGGTAAAGTATATATCTTTCGCCAATCTCGCCTGGCGCCTAGATGGCTAGCCGCTTACTTACGAGTAATTACTAATTGAAGGTCGTTAATGTACGTAGCAATGACGTCAATACTGCAATAAATTATTGTGATTTAAATCTGCTGACCTAGAAACGGTGGATTATAAAGATATGACTACTATTGAATTGGTTATTATTGTTCAGTATTGGAACATAGAAATAAATAGACGACTTGCAAAGACAAACTTGGTATATTTTGAACTATAATTTAGATACATTTGAATAGGCGTGGTCGCTAATTGGGTCTTAAAAGGCAAGTAAAGTATGGTGCAAACGCTCGTCGCGCCGCGCGCCGCTGCGATGCCCCCGCACCTCTTGTCCTCTCCGCAGCTCCCTTGGCGTTTAGTTTAAGCGCCAACAATTATATTCAGTGCATATAATTACTTTTGTTGTGTTTATGTTATGGTTATTAAAATATTACATAATTAGAAGATGCTCGCAGCTACGGCCGCACATTTCTTTTAAATTAATCATTTCTGCCTGATCCCGTGGGTTTACGAGTAATACCTACTTAGTGGGTGCACTAAGAAGGGATTGTCTGAAATTTCCATACGGTCCCCAATGAATATACATACCATAATATAGCTTCTAGCACCTAGTAGTTTCGGCAGTCAATAACAGAAGAATTTTATTTACAGCTACGCAGTAACAAATCAGCTCAATCGGCTAAGGCACATATAGGATTCGAGGAGTGATTGTTTTTGTGCGAGCATCCTCGCGGCCTCAATTGAGCTCTATCTCAGGAAATAAACAAAGAAAACAGATAATCATTAGGTATTTACGTGATAAATGTATCAGAAAAACAGGTAAACCAGATGTCATCACCAGCCTTTAACAGTCCACTGCTGGACTAGGCCTCTCCTTTGAAAGGAGGCATTGGCCTACTATACCACACTGGCCAAACGGGTTGGTATAGGGTTTGTATCAAGTTTTCCTTCTCTTACAGTGCTGTTTTCTGCATAATATGCTCCCTCAGTCGGCTCTTACGACACCCTTGGGAAGATATGGGGTGGTGACATTTCGTATTCTTAATCCGTCACCACACGGACTCCACTTTTCTGCCGATTAAATTCTGTAATTTTTATTCATACTCATGTTAGTTATTCGATACAGTCCCGTGTTTGAACGACGCTTGGGAGATGTAAGGCACCTTTAATTTTGTACAAAAAATATTCAAAATCATGCAAATGTAGATACATCGACATACGTTGATGACTGAATGTATAGTCATTGTTTGAATACTTATAGATTAAAATATAATCTGAAGTACTTCGGCTGAACAGGTGCAGGAAATTCTCATATTTTAATGCTGGTGCATTCTTCAGTATTTACACAACTAGTATATGATTGAAATTATACGCACCCTTGCTATTATGAAAAGTGTTAAAATATCTCCCGAGATAGCGGGCGAAACGCGATGTTCTTTTTGTATCCCTGAAGAGACTGGCAGAGGTGTAATAATTATTACACCTACATTTGGTCATGTTATGTATTTCTCATCATCATCAGCCTTTAACAGTCCACTGCTGGACTAGGCCTCTCCTTTGGAAGGAGGATTTGGCCTACTATACCACGCTGGCCAAACGGGTCGGTATAGGGTTTGTATCAAGTTTTACTTCTCTTACAGTGGTATTCTCTGCATAATATGCTCCCTCTGTCGGCTCTTAGGACATCCATGGGATGATATGGGGTGGTGACATTCCGTATTCTTAATCCGTCACCACACGGATGTGACCAGATGAGCCAAGCTTAATAAAATTGTTAATAGAACTCACACTGCTATAAAATAAAGGTATGATGTAGATTGCTCGAATTAGTCATGAATGAACCTCGTGGGATGCGTAAAGTTATCAAGTATCTGTGAATAAGAAACTTCAGTATGAGTCCATGGATTTCTATTAAATTGTGTGAACGACAGCTGCATGTATTGTTTAGTAGTCCGGTCAATATCGATATCCGAGATTAATTCGCACCCGGCTGAAAATTTGCAGGGTTGTTCAAAACGCCATCATAAATTAAATCTAAAAAGTCCTCACTGATCCGACACGACACCCGGAAAAAAATTACAGTGGGTTAAAAGTCACAAAATGGGCTTTTCGCAATTTTCAGCAAAACGGTAATTTTTATCATAAAACTGTAGATCAGATAATTATCTTTCAAAAGTGTCTATATATTCTTTTATATAAAATGTTTGTGATAAAATGATTCAGAAAAGTTAAAAGAGTTGTAATCGTTGAGGCAATGTATTTTACTTAACGCGTTGTTAGGGTTCCCTAACCAAAGCTAGTATAAAAGGAACTCTAATAGATTCGCCATGGCTGTTAGTCTATCTGGCCTTCCTTATATCACAGCCGCTTTTTTCTGAAAATATGGAGACTACATATTTGAAAATTGGTAGGTAGATGTATTCTGAAAACAGCTTCACGGTTATTAGTAATAAAAAACAATGGTAATTTAGGGGGCTCTCCATACATGGAACAGACTTAAACCATTTTTCCCGACTGTCATATATAGATCCACGCAGTCTATAGATATAACAGCTATAAAAATCAAATTGAGGTTCCTAATACCATTGTTTCTCAAAGTCAATCGCTTGAAAGATCTATGCGCTTGAAAATGGTAAAATGGATGTCCCTCCAATCTTACTTTTAAAAGAGAGAGATAAATCTCGAAAAAGTATAATTAAACTTTTTATGAATCACTAGAGGACGCCAGCAGCTACGCCTGCAATTTTTTTTAATTTACCTATTTTGGCCGATCCCGTGGGAATTTTGGGAATTCCCTTCTTAGTGCACCCCTACGGTCCCCAAGGAACACACATGCCAAATTTCAGCTTCCGGCGCCCAATAGTTTCGGCTGTAGCGTGTCTGTCAGTCAGTCAGTAACGTAAGGATTTTATATATTAAGATTATAATATGTGATCTACAATTACTTTAGTTTGCTTTAGTTTACGATAAAACTTACCATTTGGCTAAACATCGCGAAAAACTCGTTGTGGTGGCTTTTGTCCACGTGTAATTTTTTTTTTCAGGGATCGGAACAATAAGGACCTTTTAGATTTCATTTATAATGGTGTTTTGAACAATCCTACAAATTTTCAGCCGGGTGCGAATTACCGCATCCTCATCCATGTTTGTTGGTCTAATTTGACCGGACTATCGGTCCATGTACCGACAGTGAGGATGAAAATAAGAATAAAACAAGTGAGGGTAGCTGCCGATACTTGCGCTTCACAAGGACGGCGCTGAGCAGACACCAGCCCCGCCGCGACCACGGTCGTTGTAATACGGCCGAAACATCAGCTTTATACCTTAAATTAATTAAATACCGCAAGACCCGTTATAATAAAATTGCTTGTACTGCATTTGGAAAGCTCTACGACTACATAGATACATACATACACTCACGGCTGTTTCCCGGAGGGGTAGGCAGAGACTACAAAACGCCATTTGCAACGATCCTGACATAAGTATCTCTCTTGCTTCATTCACTTTCATCGAGTTTCTCATGTATGCTCAGTTTAGGGTACCTCTGACCTGTCCTTTTTTTAGGATGTCTCCAATCTGCTCAAAAAACGTCCGCCTAGCTCTACGACTAGACTGCGAAATTAAAAATTCATCAGTATTTGAAGACCCACTTGAACAACTAATGTGTTCTGTGTGCCTTCTCAGACCTGCAGAGCGTTACCAAGAGATGGACGAGGTGGTTTGTAGATGAACAGTCACAATGGACACCAAGCTAATACGAGGCGATTATCTGTTTGTGGTTTTTCTCAATGTCCGCAACATTTATTGTTCATTAGTCTTCACCCGCAACTCCGGCCAAGTGAATTATACACCAAGACATCCCTCAGGAATCATACTATCAATTAGTGATGAAATAAACCGTATAACAATCCGTTAGGTAGTTTTTGAGTTTATTATACAGACAGACAGGATTGCCGAGGGACTTTTAATTTTGTAATATGCATAAAAAATGCCATTTTTTATATACACAGCAGACCTACGACTTACAATAGTGTAAGCGTGGTATCAAATACGACCAATTATGTTAACAATGTTAAACTTATACTAAAATATACAGGTTGTCACAAGACCCATCACTAAGCCGAAATCTACTCGGTGTGGACATCATGCCAAGTCATACTAACCAAAAAATAATACCTGAGAAACGATGTTTTTTTTTGAGTTTTCACATTTTTTAAACCGCAATTAAAAGAGTGTGCGTGCAATGCTCGAAATTCCTACCTATCTATGGGGTTATAGGGCATCTAAAGAACATATTGGTGGGAAATAAATAAATGCATCGATTTTGTACCTAATGAGAAAAATTCTATACTAACTTTGAGGCTCAATATCTCCTGAAGCAGTAATTTCCCAAGGATGGTGCCGAAGTAAAAAATGTTCGTAGTAATTGGTACAATATGGGATTGCAGTTTTCGTGAAGGGTCTTTTTACACCCTGTATACATTATTGATGAAATGTACCCTATAACAATCCGTTAGGTAGTTTTTAAGTTTATTATACAGACAGACAGGATAGCCGAGGGACTAATTTTGTATTCATAACAAATGGCAATAATTACCACAATAGACATATGACTTGCAGTAGTGTAAGCGTGGTATCAAATACGACCAATTAAGTTAACAATGTTAAACTAATCATAAAACTATGATACTAAAATATATAATAGCTGTGTGGTTGACGGCATAGAATACAAGTGTCACCACCCCCTATCTTCCCGTGGGTGTCGTAAGAGGCGACTAAGGGATAACACGATGCAAATACGATCTTTGCGTAGAGACGGAAAACTCGACATCAAACCCTATACGACTGCCTCGTTGGTCACGCGGCATAAATGTGCGCGTGGGATCGGGAGGTCCCGGGTTCGATTCCTGGGTCGGGCAGTGTTATTGGGTTTTTCTGTCACGAAATTCTCAGTAACAGCACGGAGTCTGGAAATGTGCCCGGTACGGCAATAGGCTCGCCCCTTATGTGTCCGTATGGATTGAGGAGCCACTTCAGATTTTACAACGAAGCTTGGTCCGTTATTTAGTACGAAGAGAAATAATTTTGTAGCCCAAATGTTGAAATTTGTACTAAAGTATTTAAAAAGTTATATCAATGCAAAGGTGGCTCCTCAGTACATATGTACGTCTGAACTGAGGAGCCACCCTAGAAATCGAAAAGTATTGAATGAATATTTATGAACTTTTTGTATCATTTTGTACTAACTGTGAACAGCATCTACAAAAAGATATTATTCTTTAAGTGTGGCTCCTCAATCCATACGCCATGCGAGTGTGAATTCCGTGAAAGTAGTCATTCGAATTATGTTTTCAGTTTATGGTCATTTTGTAGTAGTTGTAATCAAATTTGTATTAACATTATAGACTTGTAAGATCAAGGGAATTTGTAAAAATACCAATGTATGTGGCTCCTCAATCCTGACGCCGCGCGCCGTGCAAATAAATAATTAATTGTACCTATCTGAGATCACAACGGAATCAAACACCCGATACGGCTACATTTTGTACACATTTGTACAAAATAAATATGTACAGCTCAACACTGTAATACATTCGATAGCTGAAAAACAAATCACTTATCGATATAGCCTAAAATTTACAATTAGGGTGACCATGACTTATAATTACAATGGAATGGCCTATCTTTTAAATTTTATTTCTGCTATATTATTTTGAAAAACATGTCAAGCCATGGCCTTTCCTGGACAGTCTATTAAATAAAAAGTTATTTTATGAACACCTAATATTCTCATTATCATAAATTCAGCCAAAAGATGTCCACAGCTGGACCTGGCTGGCCATATATTATGTAGATAGATTATCATAAAATATTTTTCAAAAGAATCTCAATCTCTTGAGAGTTCAACTCAGATTATAGAAATCCGTATTCAAGTTTTTCAATGAGTAATATTTCCAATTGCACTGATCATCATTAATGTCTGCCCACCAATTCCTCGGCGATTTCTGCTCTTCCCTATAACCACGTAAAAATCAACCGCGCGTTTAGAAGTATATATCATAAAAAAATCCTATCTTTTCAATGTTTGTTGTAATTCCATTGTAATTATAAGTCATGGTCACCCTAATCGTACATTTTTAGGTTATATCGAAAAGTGATTTGTTTTTCAGCTATTGAATGTATTACCTACAGTGTTGAGCTGTACATATTTATTTTGTACAAATGTGTACAAAATGTAGCCGTATCGGGTGTTTGATTCCGTTGTGATCTCAGATAGGTACAATTAATTATTTATTTGCACGGCGCGCGGCGTCAGGATTGAGGAGCCACATACATTGGTATTTTTACAAATTCCCTTGATCTTACAAGTCTATAATGTTAATACAAATTTGATTACAACTACTACAAAATGACCATAAACTGAAAACATAATTCGAATGACTACTTTCACGGAATTCACACTCGCATGGCGTATGGATTGAGGAGCCACACTTAAAGAATAATATCTTTTTGTAGATGCTGTTCACAGTTAGTACAAAATGATACAAAAAGTTCATAAATATTCATTCAATACTTTTCGATTTCTAGGGTGGCTCCTCAGTTCAGACGTATGTACTGAGGAGCCACCTTTGCATTGATATAATTTTTTAAATACTTTAGTACAAATTTCATCATTTGGGCTACAACATTATTTCTCTTCGTACTAAATAACGGACCAAGCTTCATTGTAAAATCTGAAGTGGCTCCTCAATCCATACGGTCACCCCCTTATTACGTGGGACTAAAGTATATCTGGCGAAAAGTGGGTGTAGAAATACACCTCTGCCTACCCCCTCGGGGATAAAAGGCGTGACGATATGTATGTATGTATGTAAAATATATAAATCACCAACAAATTTTAAGAGGCGCTTCTTTTTAATAAAACGTGCTAGTAATTGCTGGAAAGAGAACTTACTGATTTTATTTATTGTTATTTTCGATGAGGATTATATTTGAGGATATATCATTAACATCCCTGTGGTTTTTATTGCTTTACCTGTGATCATTTACCTGCTCATTCATCTCATCTGATCTTTGAGAAAAGGATTTCTTAGTACTGACAAGGTAAACAGTCATCGTTGTGAAATCTATGGGTTTTCTATGGTAAAAGCTTTTTTACTATGTTTTGTGGTTGAGTGTCGGATTTAAGTAATCTCATGAATAATCATAAATACTGTAAATCTATTGATGTGGCTTTGTTGAATCTGAATAAATTATTTGGTAAGATGAATGGTACTGCCAATTTGGTTACAACATGAACTTTCTGTCGCTGGCTTGAACGAGACCAGAAACATACATTCACACTGACGCCTTTATCCCGCTGGGATAGGCAGAGACAACACAATGCCATTTGCTTCTAACCTTATCAACCTCACGTGCCTTCTCTACATTCATTGCTTTTTAGGGTTCCGTACCTAAAAGATAAAAAACAGGACCCAATTACTAAGCCTCCGCTGTCTGTCTGTCTGTCTGTCTGTCTATCTGTCACCAGGCTGTATCTCATAAACCGTGATATCACGGCTATCACGGTTTATGAGAAAAGAAAAGCTGAAATTTTCACAAATTATGTATTTCGGTTGCCGCTATAACAACAAATACTAATAATAAAAATAAAAAAATATTAAGGAGGGGTCCCATACAAAAGACGTGTTCTTTTTTCGAAATTTTTGCTCAAAATTACTAACTGTAACAGGTAGACGCTTTCAATTTTCACAGAATATGAAGTTATATATTACCTTTCAAAATAAATAATTAAATAAAAAAAGTAAATAATAAAGGGGGCTCCCATATAACAAACGTATTTTTAAGCAATTTGTTACTCGATCTTAATAAACAGGTAGAAACTTAAAAACTATTTAAGTATAATGCAACGAACATGATTTTCTTTTATAGATGATGGTCCGGAACCCTTCGTGCGCGAGTCCGACTCGCAAGTGAACTGGGCAAGTGCCCAATTGTTTCATACATGCTCGCCACTTTATGGTGCTTCAGACATTTCCAGTTTTCAAGTCGTCCCGAATTTGGTCAACAAATGTCAAAGGTGAGAGAAAATGTAGAAGCGAAGGAGATCTGACGATTGGGGTTCGGGGTTTGACGAAGAAAGCCAAATATTATCTGTTTGGAGGGATATTGGTGAAAGAGACTCATCGCGTGCTGGTGATGATAAAGGAGATTCGGAAGGAGAACATTAATACAACTTTACCTTGTTCTCAATTTTCTTGCAGTTGGCACAAAATGTGCCGGTTGGTAACGGATTAAGAATACAAAATGTCGCCATACCATTTTATTCTGTGGGTGTCATAAGAGGCGACTGGTGACAATGCGTAGCTGAAAGATACTATCTTTGCGAAAAAACTATCAAATTGACATCAAACCCTGTACCTTCCTGGCTTGTCTTGGCTTGGACTTGGCCAGATGCCAGCGTGGTTTAGTAGGTAAATTCTCCCATTCACTCACAGTACTACTGAGAGGCAAACTAGGAAAGATCCTATTTAAGTCCATTCGTGAACTGCGAAAGACTGTGGAAGGGGCAACTGATGCTGGTTTTATATTACCGGTATGTAATTGTAAGGGTAAACTAGTATCAAGTGGGCAAAGTTAAATTGAAACCCTTGTATCTTTTTTTTTCAATTTTGAACTTTGCAGTCTATATAAGTCTATAAGTCGGTATTAAAGCATAATAAGTTTGACTATATGGTAAAATAAAACTACTTTTAAGAGAGACCATTATGCGTTATATTTCACTTCATTTTGTCAGCAGTTCTACAGGGTGGGTGTAAATCTGTCCCATGTCGAGATCTCTCTGAAGAGTGCTTCGCCAGGGCATTCCGTCGCGGAGACCTGGCGATGTCCAATGAGCTGGTAGTCTGGTGAAATGTATCCGAGTTCCACACCCACAGCTATCAGCTTCTTGGCTGCTTCCAGTTGACGTGCCGGCGGGACATTTGCTGTTGAAATATTTAAAGTTATTTTTAGGAAATTTATGCTATTAAGAACAGTCATAATTAATAGTGGTGAAAGTGGAACGTAGGTTCAAAGGCAAAGGTTTTGGATCGCAGCTGACCAGCGCTACGATGACAAGGATGATATAAAGTGAAAGAATAGCTTTATCAAGAAAAGTAATCAATAAAGCAAATGGCTGACATCTTTGACTGGAATTAGGGCGTGTTATTAAGTCGCTTATGGCTCGATAATATGATGGTGGAGGGCATTGGGAGGAACCGTAAATATGTGACTTGACTGTTATCGTATATAGAAATCATAGCGATCAAAAAGCAATGCCTCTAGTCAAATAATACTGCTACTTTCCAAACATCTACTTGCGTCGTCGCCTGGAATACAATTCTTTGTCAGTCTGTCGCCTTGATAGACCAGACCAAAAGAACCGTCAAGGTAGTTCTACTATTATGTTATCATATTTGTTGTTACTCATATTTGTTACATACATTTTTACTTACAGACAAAGTCGCCGATCATACAAATGCCGACACTCTTCACGTTGTAGCCAATGGCGTGCGCGCCGACAAGCCCCCAACCGCGACCCTCGTAAACTGCGCCGTCACCACCGACGCCAAAACTGACAAATACAGAATAATTATGAATAAATTATTGTCTTTAATGAGCGCTAAGTATTGAAAGAAAAGAGAAAAAGTTTAGGTTGATGTTTGATCTTATCTATCATATAAAAGGCTGTACGATAAATAATAAAGAAGACTGAAGTATGGCCGCAGCTACTCCCGCATATGTTATTATAATTTAACCTTTATTTCCCGATCCCGTGGTAAATTTGGGTAATCCCTTCTTAGTGCACCCCTAAGGTCTCCAGGGAACATAAGTAGGGCTTGTAATATCGGAGAATATTGAATTCCGGAACTGAGTTACGATATTGGAGTGTCAATTCCGGAATTCCGGTACTGGTTCCAGAATCGGTATGCTCTTGAAATATTTATATTTCTAATATAAAATAAACGTGTATAATGCCAAAATTAAACAAGTTATATACTTTTCATCAGTTTACAATTCGTTATACATTGGATAGATCAAAATTTTACCATTGAATTGGAACCTACCTCAATATTTTCTACAGTTTTTATTAATTAACATGCCATGAACATTCGAGCCTAAGTAGAAAAAAGTTAAGAAGAAAAATAGTATAATTAAACATTGTTATAAAACCAGGCAATTTAACATTAAAATAATAACCAGACCGATTCTCGAAATTCCCAGCTCATGGTTTGCCAACGTGCCGTGTAATGTAGCGTGTTAGGTGTACCGTGTAAGACTAACCGTCAAAACAGCGAAGTGCGCGTCAAAGCAGCGAAGTTAAAATAGGTTTGGGTAGGTCACCAAACATGGTGCAACCCTGAAGAGAAGTAGAACTGGAGGAAAGAGAAGTGTTGACAGGGGCAGGCCGCAAAAGCGATTAATACTTTTCTAGCTGACTGCCAAGATAAAGCCAAAGATCGGCATTTATGGAAGAGTCTGCGGGAGACCTTACTGTTAAAATAAAAACAAATATTACCAAACTTTAAAATAACATTTGGGAATAAAGTGAGTTTATGCACTTTCCTTATTTTATGGGTAGTTGTAGTTGATTGATTCAATTGTTGAAAAAATCGTGGGGGCGAGAATCAATAAACTCTTTGAAATCGATTTTTTTTTTTTATGAAATTGTTCATTTTCCAAAAAAGTGATGATTTATTGTAGCAAGTTACAGGCTCTAGGGGGTATGGTGGGTGTCAGAGACTTTCAAACCTCAGCGCCCTCTAATTTAGTAACGTCTTTCGCGAAGTACCTATGTCCGTTGTCCTCAAACAGTAGAAGGCTCTAACGAATAAAGATATAATTCTGACTATAACGATTGAGACCAGCCAGTGTCGGTTGTTTAACACGCATCTTTTCATCATTGCTTGCAATTGTTGACAGTGAAATTTGCTACTGTAATATGCTGTCATATCTATCTATTTATCTTGGGAAGCTGAAGTGCATGATACCAGCACTGGTCCCTCAGACAACAACCAGTAGGTACTTTTTCTGAATGAGTTTTCACTTGAGCAGGAGTTGGCCGGTTCTCCTTGGTTCAAGCGCATTGACGAGCGATTCCTATTCTCAGACCGGTCCCTTTTTTTCATCAGACGAAACGATAGATTTCAATATTTCCTCTATATTGTGACGGTTGAGTAAACTCACAAAGCACTCAATGCCTGTTTATTAGTGTATTTTGCTTAATTATTTCTACAATTATTTTTAAGAGAATTAGAATTGTTTCATAAATCGTTACTAACACCGAAAACTAACTCTGATGTGGTTTGCATTAGATCTGCTTCCATGATCACATTTAACTATCATTGTCAACTTTGGTCTCCGGCCGTTCGCGGAATTAACAAAATGTCGGGGACATAGGAAACACTCAAGAGGGAGCGCGGAGTCGCTGGGGAAGGAATGGTGACCTAACATTGTGTATTATTGGCCACGTTCACAAAAAAATGTTATCTAGAAAAATCACTTTGTATTATTTATGAATACCGGAATTACGATATTTGGACCTTCAATTCCGATATTATAATATCGGGAAAAAAAACGTCCGAAATTCCGGAATTACGAAATCTCGGAATTTCGGTACTATACCCTAAACATAAGTAGATGCCAAATATCAGCTTCTTGCGCCCAATAGTTTTTGCTGCATGTTGTCAGTCAGTCAGTCGCCGAACGTAACGCAAACACAATAATAATAGGAATTTTGTTTACATTTTACGGTTAAATGAATTAATGGATTTTATGATACCTGTTTGGTATGCTTATCTACAGATTGAAGTTTAATGAAGTCTAATATGCACCTATGTAGATTAAAATATTATTTAATAAATAAATACTTAACTGATTTTTGTTAAGACTATTTGCTGTAAATACTATGTCGCAGGGGACTACAACTTAACGGACACAATGAACTCACATACTTACTCGAAACAACAATTTGTAGATCACACAAAGTGTCGGCTAGTGTGGGCACCGAACCCACAAAACTAAGAAGATTTATTTATATATATTTAATAGACTCACGCCTGTATCCCCGAATGGGTAGGCAGAGGTGTAATATTACACCCACATTTCGCCATGAATTTTGAGGTCCCACGTAATAGGGGGCGAGCCTAGTGCCGTTACCTAAGCTAAGAAGATTTATGTATTTCAATTTATAAAATATTATTTTATTATTATTATACGAATTCTTTCAATATTAGGAGATAAATCATGTCAGCCTAGAGACGTCCACTGCTGGACATAGGCCTCCCCCAAGGTTCTCCACACAGACCGATCTTGAGCCGCCCGCATCCAACCGCGCACCGCGAGCGCGATCTTAACCAGATCGCCCGTCGGTCCACCTTGCGGGAGGCCCACCCCTGCTGCGTCGTCCAGTACAGGGAGATTCTTCTGATCGAAATCATATAGTTGAAGAATACCGCCTGAATTTACGCAGTATATATTTATCGAGGTTTTATTGATAAACCATTTAATCGATAAAGGAAATTTATCGGTATATATCATAAAGTAATTATATCAGCACTTATTGCATTGATTTCATAATATTACGTATTTATAGATCTATTTGTGTAAGCACCTAATTATGATATTAAACAATTGAACCTAATATGTTATTAAGATCTGTTGAAAACTGCTTTCACATGCTTTTTTTGCACAATGAACCGTGGGTTTTTCATATTTCTATGGTGTACAAGGAGGTGCGGTGAGATTAATTGCTAACGTAATGTCGTTGGGGAAGAACGTTATCAAATGGATAAGACAATTAAGATAAAGTAATAACGTAAGTAGAAGTTAAAGCTTTAGAAATTGCGCCCTTGAAGAAATTGATATGCGACATAAACTTACAACCTTTATTTAGTGTTGCCCAAATGCAAGAACAAGACGAGACTTAGCCAGTCTTGGTCTTGGTCTTGCGCCAATACACCTGGTCTTGGTCTTGGTCTTGGTATTGCGCTCCCAGTCTTGGTCTTGGTCTTGGTCTTGCAGCAAGAGTCTTGCAAGTCTTGCAATTACCTATCAGTCTATTACTATTTATTAAAGTTTTTAAATCTTAGAAAAACGTATTAGAATTGGAATTATTATGACATCTACTACCTATCCTTACCATTTTATCCTAATCATAATACTGCTACTGCTGTACTTGCGTGATCAGTATAATGTATTCATTTTCATTCTAAGCACTCTGAAACTTCTTTATTCTTTGGAACACCTGTAGGTACTCTTAAAATTCGAAATTATTTTGCATGAGTCTACCTACGCCCTGTGGCGGCAATCAAATAGTGTCAAATGTTGTGATTTCGGCGCGGCGGCAACGATTGTTGTATATGATTTCAAAAGAAGCCGCCGGCGCGTGTATCATAACCATGTACTACCGAAAAGCGGCAAATTTCTTTGAGAAGTAAGTACAAAACCTTTGATGCCGCATTATCAAAGTGCCGATGGTTAAAACATAACTATGCATGCACTCAGTTTGATTTTAATGGATATTTTTTTATTCGCTATGTAGGTATGTTTATGGTACCTATTAGTCGTAATGCGCATAGGTCCAGTTTTTCATATTCTTTGATACAGTTTTTTGCGTCTCATAGAATTCCTAAGCGTACCTATACACCGAACTGTTACACCTAACTACTCCGTGAAATAGCGCTAAGTCCTAGCTGCAAGACGCAAGAGTCTTGCAGGCTTAGTCTTGTTCTTGCTCAAGTCTTGCACGATCAGTCTTGGTCTTGGTCTTGCTAAAAATACGCGGTCTTGTTCTTGGTCTTGGTCTTGCAAAAACGCAAGAACAAGACCAAGACTGCAAGACCAAGACTGAATTTGGGCAACACTACCTTTATTTAAGCGCGGCATAAAAAAAATCTTCCTTAGTGGCTGCTCTTAAGAGGAACCTACTAAGCAAAATGTATGTTTCTAGCTTGATTACTTTGTACTCTGATGATTTATGTAAGTCAGAAGAAGTTATCATAAACTAATATATAAAGCTGAAGAATTTGTTTGTTTAGTTGGTAGGTTGAACGTGCTAATCTCAGGAACTATGTATGCCCATTTATCGAGGAAGGCTATAGGCTATATAACATCACGCTATGAACCAAGGGAGCGGAGTAGTAGCCTTAACTAACGCGGATGCAACCGCGGGCTCATCTAGTTTAATATCATGTATTAGACGAAGCCCGCAGCTACTCCCACAATTATTTTTATTTTAACCTTTTCGGCTTGGTCCCGTGGGTACATCGGAAAATCCCTTCTTAGTGCACCCCTGCGGTACCTAAAGTAACATACATGTCAAATTTCAGCTTCTTGCGCTCATTTGTTTACCGTACAGTACCGGAGTAATTTTGTAAATGATTAGGCTACTTTTGCCCACCAGAGTCTGCGACGTTACGGCACAAATTGATACACAAAATCAACAGAACTTACTTGTATCCAATGTCCTCCCATCCGTTATGGAGCTGGTGCATGTCCTGCATGATCGCCATGTTGGACTTACAGCCCGCCTTGGTGGTGCACGCGGGTGGTATGTAGCTGTGGTGCACCACCACGTAAGGAACGGGTTCCATGATATATTGCTTGTAGCCAGGGGGACGGGCACCCCATTCTTCTCGGGCTACGAATGGAAATGGATATGCTGGAGAGGTAAAGAAAATAGTATTTAGACAGAGTTTTCATAATACAAAAAAATGTATACGAGCAATTTGTGGTGCAGGACCACTTGAATCATGTAGGCCACTTTTCAAGAGACTGGAACTGTTGACTTTGGTGTCCATGTACATTTTAGAAGTAGGAATGTTCGTCAGGAATCAGAGCCATTTATTTATCAGAGAAAGTGAAATAAGTAAATACGAGTTCAGGGATCCCACAAAACTGAAATACGTAACTTGTAAAAGCAGTTTTCACCAGAAGAATAGCCTGGTTATGACAATTATTAAAGTATATAATCACATCCCCAGAATTATCAGGGAACTCCCAATCTTACAATTCAAAACTAAATTAAGACGATGCGCGATGGCTTTTGGAAAACTACTTTTATACATTAAATGAATACTTCATTTGCAAATTATATAAATGCCCTTGTTCATGGATGTATAATAGGGAATATGCATGATTTTTTTGATTGTTGCTATTGTTTATTTATGTCAAAATTATACCGTATAAAAAATATTAGTCGTGGAGAAGTCAACATTTATTTTAAATTAAATGTTGAAAATTGCAATGACATAACTCTAGTTTAAACACCCCCATTTTAGCGCGCTTTGTGGTGACGTCAGCGTTCTCAACATTTGAGTTGTCAACTGTCAACTCTATCAAATGTCTGGTACAAGGTCTGGTACTATTTTGATACTTTTGACATATCCTCTGCGAACCGTGTCGACACTTTGGTATAAATGCCCGCAAACTTCTTGAACACTACCATAGACCAATATGCATGCGCAGGAGACATTTTTGTACATAAAATTGCTACTGCGCAGCTCTTTTGGTCTATGGTAGTGTTCAAGAAGTTTGCCGGCATTTATATCTAGGCAATAGCGTTACGTTTCGACATTTTCTTTATTAAAATTAATTAATTTCCACGTTTTATTAAATAATATTCGCGATTTTTGAGTGTTTAAATATATAATAATGTTAGAGGTGTCTTTCTTTACCGATAAAGAGTGTCATAAAATATATTCGCTTATATCTGAATCACCCGCATATTCTCTATTGTCTTTTGTGAAGTGTATGTTTCTTATTAGTTTAAACATAAGTGTGACAAAATGCATGATATTTTATTGATAATAAATTGACATTCGTCTATAATAATTGTAAAACTTCGTCGTAATTTTAAACTACCTATTTTGTCATTTTACCTACTTTATTTACATTACATAGCCTAGCTATTTCAAATTTATCTTGACTTTTACTTTATTATTATGATGTAACAGGTGCATTTATAAGATCTTATTTAACACAATATTATGATCATGTATCATGTAATGTAGTTACTCTAATTCCAATAATATTTTACTCAAATTGTGTGAGTTTTGGCTATGATTTTCTAGTGTAATTTATGTATATATTCGTATGCCTACTGAAGGCGAAATATGATGAACAATTATTCTGTAACACCTTCATAACCATTTCTCTAGGCAAATAAATTTTCATTTTCGTTTTCATCTTCATTTTCATCTTCATTTTCATCTTCATTTTCATCTTCATCTTAATCTTCATCTTCATATTCATCTTCATCGTCATTTTCATCTTCATTTTCATTTTCATTTGTGTTTACTGTGTTTTACTAGAATAGTTCTACTGTAATTTTGAGGTGTTGAGTTTGTTTCTTTTGACATACGAGACCTATCATGTGGCAATGGTTTTTCAGTCTGTCGGGCTGTTACTGACTGCTAACAAAAGAGCAGACTTCGCTTGCTATTTTGCAGTTGTCGACTAATCAATATACGTACATCTTCTCATCATCGAAGGGCGAAGGAGGCCTATATCCACTTGCTGATATCAAATAAAAGTCTTTGGAAGTACGCCAACTATTCTCACCGGTAAATTCCCAAGTACGGATTTACTACAAGTAGATATTTTGAGAATAACGCGTCTACCTAACAAATTTTTTCTCTATACTAGTTAAAAATGACATTGGCTCTAACCGCAAGGGATAGTCACAGTCACATTGTTAGTTTTTTATGTATAGCATAAATCACATAGTCTTACTACAGTATTTTATATATTCGGTTTGGTTATTAGAGTCTGTTTACTGTACGGAACCTCTAAAGAACTTTTGCTCTATTCATCCGTCCACAGATTAATAAGGACACATGGGTCTATTTAGTTAGACCGCCCAATAAAACCGTTAAAGTTTCACTAAAATCTGTTTACCCTAGAACTATAAAGGTCTTTAAACATACTGTCAGACGATGCATCTCTTAATGCATGCAAAAAGCAAAACCTAACAAAGATGAGTTGTGCAATACCTTCTCAACCGATCCTGCATATATTGCTACCAAAAGCTACCCTTGATACAGGCTATGTAAAGTAAACAACATCATAGGCTCTCAAAGTCTTTTGGAAACGTCAAACTATAAAATATATCTACTTACCTTAAAACCATTAATTCTCAGTAGCAGCACGGAGTCTGGAAATGTGCCCGGTACGGCAATAGGCTCGCCCCTTATTACGTGGGACTAAAGTATATCTGGCGAAAAGTGGGTGTAGAAATACACCTCTGCCTACCCCTTCGGGGATAAAAGGCGTGACGATATGTATGTTACCTTAAAACCTAAAGTATATAATTAGGAAGCGGTAATAAAGAAATCGGGGAAACGTTTAGATACGGACAGCTAAAGATCAGTCTGTACGGAAAACCTTAGTCGAGGTCTATGTCCAGCGGTAATACAATAAGATATGTATATGAAGTATGCTTTCAGTTTGTGAGCCTAAATAAAAAAAAAACAAATTCTTTGCAACGATGCCAAGTTGACTGGCGATACATTCCCTATGTCTCTCAAATTAATTATATATAGGTATATTATTGTCAAGACCCTAGAAACGCCTGCGACATGCCTCATTGGACTCGACCGGAAATAACAGCAATTGGTATCTATAACCTTAGGTAGGGGTTAAGAACATAGATGATAGATAGTACTATGATATAATATTACAATAATTACTAATTAAAATCAAGAGATAACAATACTTTGTGATAACGGCAATTGAATCACGCTACAATCACGATCACTTTAGGTAGGTATTATTACCGATGAATTCAAAATTCGATCTATCCTTTTATTTGATACTAGACGTCACCAGCGGCTTCGCCTGCGTCAATTATACATATAAACCTTCCTCTTGAATCATTCTATCTATTAAAATAACCGCATTAAAATCTGTTGCGTAGTTTTTAAGATTTAAGCATACATAGGGACAGACAGACAGAAGACAGACTTTGTTTTATACTATGTAGTATTTGACTTAAGCATCAAACAAAATATGTCAAATATGTATCTTAAATCTCGTTTATAGATAGATTGAGCTTGATCGAATATTAAAACCGGTCGATCGTCACTTCGTAGCTTCGATGAGAATTTAGTGACATCAGTATTACGACTATAGACAAAGAAAATTACTGTGTGCTTTCCCATGAGAGCTGTGAAAAATAAATATCTACACACATAAGTTGAATAGCAGCTTAAACTTACGTTTGCATGTGATAAAATGAACATTGTGATCAAGTCCATTCCACACTTTGGACACAATTAATGGTTCTTGCTAAATACTTCGCTTAAGATTCCCTGAATAGAAACGATTTATTTGAACCCTGATATTTTTGAAAGACCTATCTAACAACGCGGTTTTGTGGGACACTGCACTATTCCTTTATGAACGTGTGAATGATAAATAATAAATAAATAATAACGATAACCCACATATTGATACGGAAGTAAAAATAAATCAGTGCCCATATACCTAAGTATTTGAGAGCCAACCGTTTAATATTTTTTTAAATTTAAACTACTCACCATAAGATCTGTCACTGTCAGTTCCGTAAGGTAGAGCTCCTGTGCTCGCGATAACGCAGACCAATGTACACAAAATAATGGCGTTCATTGTACCTGTGAACAACAAAAAAAAAGATAATTTTATTGAGAATTTAGCAGTCCTCTGCGGGGCTAGGCCCCTTTTTTCAAAGACACACGGGTGGTAACATTCCGTATTCTTAATCCGTTACCACATGGACGGAAACAAATCTTATAATATTCCATAATACCTACTGACATGAAATAAATATTTCTGAATAAGATTATTCGTAAATCGTAATGGGATACATATTTTCACCGGGAAAATTAGATTTTCAGTGTTGTCGGCAGCAAAACACTTATTTTGCTAAGTTAATTGTATAGCAAATAAGTTTTTTGACCTATGCAACGATTGCTGCGAACGTCTTAAAGGCAAGGTAAACGGTCATTATTAGACGACCTATATATTCAAATATATTTTGTCTGTATATTACTGACTAGCAGATAAAGCACAGCCTAAACTATTGGGTGAAAGAAGCAGAATTTTGGCATGTAGGTAATATATTCCCTGATAATCGCCCAATCCCGAAATTCCTCCTGGATTAAGCAAAACGGTAAAATTAAAAATTTCCTATTATCACAATTTTACCTATATTTTTTTTTAAGGCAACTCCCGCACTAGGACTAAATGCTGTGTCGCGGGGGAATTTACAAACATACAACTAACGGACACAATGAACACCCAGACTCGAGACAACAATTTATGAATCGCACAAAGTGTTGCCTCGTGTGGCATCGAACCCACAACACTCAGTGCATTGTCAAGCGGCGAGGCGGTCGCTTAAACCACTACGCCAACCGTGCAATTTGTTGCGGTTAAAACTTAACAATTAGTTGGATTTGTGCAAATAGCCATGAAACCCGTTATTTTAAGTATAAAATGCGTAAACCATATTGCCTAAAAAGTAAAAATAAAATATGTAAATAAAACTTATGCAATATAAAAATTCTTTCAATATGAGACAGACAAATTTCAAATCTTATAAAAAGACCGGAAATTACTGGTTCAGGAGATATTGAGGTTCAAAGTTAGTATGCATTTTTTCTAATTAGGTACAAAATCGATGCATTTACTCCGCCTATATGTTCTTTAGATGACCCTATAGATAAATAGGTATTTCGGGGATTGCACGCGCGCGCTTTTAATTGCGGTTTAAAAAATGTGAAAACTTAAAAAAAATCGTTACCCAGGTATTATTTTTGGTTAGTATGACTGGGCATGATGTCCACAACGAGTAGACTTGGGTCTTGTGACATCCTGTATATAGGATGCCAGAGTTACGCCACGTTTTTTTAATGTTGATTTTTTTTCCCGAATATTGTTCAGCAAATCAGTTCCTAGTTCGGGAGACCGCAGGGCACCACTGCGGTCTCCAAAGAACATACATAACAAAATTTCAGCTTCTTTCGCCCGACTAGAGACTAACCGTGAATTGTAGAAAATATTATCTGATTAATATATTTGATAAATAAAATAAAAACCTACAAACGTAGTAGACAACTAGACAAATCTATGAAGAAGAAATATTCTACTAGATCACTAATGGCTGCTAGTACTACACTAAAACGCAACGATCCAAACACTCTTAAATTTATAATGATTTAACTGCTTTTTATATACTGGTGTTACTATAGACGAGTTTTTGACCCACAATCATTGAGCGTTAGGGGCTTTTATATAAGTAGTACTATTTATAGAAGCGGTACTTTACATCTTTTAGTTAGTGACTCACTGATTGGTGAGCCGAATTTATCTTAAACACATAAGTACAGTTTCGATGAATAAAAAATATAGGAAGTTGTTACTATGCGAGCCGATGTAAAATAGAATTAAATTTGTTACAATTTTTGTGATAAGTTAGAAATTTGAAGTATTAGCAACTTACAAAAGAAAAATATAATAGGACTTTGATGATGTTGCTTGATAAGTTTTTACTGTTCAGCGTATTTTATTATAAAAAACCATGTCTTTCTTTATTTCTTAGTGGTGGTACAAGAAAAGCAAATAGACTTATTTACTCACTAAATAAACGATGACAGCCATTTAGCATGTTTTAATGGTTGTATTTATAGCCACTTATGTTCCTCTAATTATTATTAAACTAGTTGTGTACGCTATATATACACAGCAAGACCTAAGTAAAAATTCGTGTGCATAGTAATATAGTAAGTAAGTAGTTTAATACCTTAGTACAAGTATCACACTTGATGAATGATTGTTAATTTTTCATATAAATAAAATTCAATCATATACTACTTAGTTGTGTAAATACTAGTAGAATGCACCAGCATTGACAGATGAGAATTTCTTGCACTTGTTCAGCCGAAGTACTACAGAGTATATTTTAATCTATAAGTACCTATTCAAATAATGACTCATCAACGTATGTCGATGTATCTACATTCGCTTGATTTTTAATATGTTTTGTACGAAATTAAAGGTGCCTTACATCTCCCGAGCATCGTTCGGAGACGGCACTGTATCGATAACTAACATGAGTAGGAATAAAAATTACAGATTTCCATGGCAGAAAAGTGGAGCACGGCCCACAGGCAAGCTTAGTGATACAATCACTTTTTACATAAATTTAGACTGGAAATTAATTTTAACATCCTGAAAGCATTAGCACTAGTACAAACTAAGCAGAGCCTAGTATGAAACCTATTAACACAGATATTTTAACAATTTTTTTCTTTTTAAACTGGCAATAATAATTATAACCGCTTACCTGATAAAAATACTTACATATTCTTAAATATATAAATAAACATAGGAAAAAAAGTATAATTACGCTCATAAAAAAACTTATCTACGTGAAAATCAAACATTCAACCACCAGTTTATCAATCAAGATCAAGCCAATCAAAAAGTAAAGGCGTTGTCCAAAACTTTGGAAGCACGTGTAGACAAACGCGTAAACATGAAGTGAAATATAAGGAGAGCCAACGCTTATCTACGACGATGATAAACGCTCAATCAAACATCTAGTTGAGATGTTATCGCTCAATAAGTGCTTATTAGATACTATATTTAAGTACAATTATGTTGCATTATTGTGAGTAAAACGATAAAGGAAATTGAATCATAATAATTTCCTTATTGAATTCCGAAAATACGTTTTACATAATTATCGATCCCAAATCCGAATTACTTGTCAAAATTATTATTGAAGGTATGTCGCCGTTATATAAGACCGTTAAAGGAAATTATCCAATGAAATGTATGTACCTAGATAAAACTCTAGAAAATACTTAAAGAGGAAAGCAATATTTTAAGATTCAGGTTATCCGAGTTGCATTCAAAACTTTGGAGCCTGAAGTCAATTTTATAGTCTAACTAGATAAGTAGGATAAAATATTAGACTCAGGTATTTATTGAAAAAGCTTCGTTCCGCCCTTAATTAAGTATTTCTCAAAACTATATTTCTCCAGACTTATTTAGATGTCTCATTATATTTTTGTTTCATCATCACAATGCAGTTAATGCCTAAGGCATTCCGTCAAATTCATATTTAATACGATGTTGTTATGATTTGATTGCATTTCGAGGTATACAAACTAATTATGACAAGCCGTCTTCTTATGATGTCATTGCTATTCACAATTTTGTTGGTAAACGTGCCACGCTTTGCCCGATGTTAAGCCGTTAATCGTGGCTAATGCCAACTGAGCATTATTTGCGCGACGCTAAAATGAAAAAATAACAAAGTAATGATTGCTGTCTTTACTCAGACACCTATCGTTATTTATATTCGGCTTCCTATCGGTATTCACTTCTATAAAGAAAAATTATATAAGATAAAAAGAGAAGCCTGGGCTTCCGGTAGTTCACACATATCGAAATCGAACATAACAGTAGAATTATTAGGCTTAGAATTCGAGCTCATCAGTTATGTTTTATTTAACGATACGTATTTACATTGGCGACAACTAACAAAAAATCAAACAAAAAATATAGAAAAACAGATTAAGTCACTACAGGGATGGAAAGTACCTAAGTTAAGGTGTATTGAAATAAAATTTGCCGTTGTGGGACGGATGTTTTAAACAAAATTGTGCACTTGGCGTAAAGCTTGTGATTGTAGGAGCTGTTGTGGGCAACCATGCATAGCTTCGGCTTCTACCTAATTTCAAGAGTAGGCTATTTTCATCTTTCTTTCAGTAGCACATCCAGAATCTCACTATTGGTCATTATTGGGTAAACAAAACTTATGACACGAGACCAGCAAGGATTATTTATTATTTGAATATTTTATATTCCTTTGACTAAAACCAAAAAGGTTTCAAGCTGTTATAAAAAAGTAAGTGAAGAATAAATAACACGAGATAGACTCAATCACTATAATAATACTACAACAAAGACTTACCTAGCGTTTAGTTCACAAAACACAATAAAAATTACAAACAAAACAATAATTTAAATCACAACCGTTGACGAGTACCTGTCAAAATAATACACTTTATTACACAAACATCGCTTTATATACTATAAGCTGATGTATAGTGATTGTAGATAATCGGAACTCATGAGTTCGTACAAGATAATTCGGTAGATATCAATATTTACTTATGCGTAATTAATCAAGATAAGAGATAGCGCCACTGTTTAAGTCGTGCTCTACGTGTTTTGTGCGGCGGGGTATTAACCTTCAATTAGTTGAAAAGTTCTAGCGCCTAATTTTGGAAGGAGATCGTTAACCATGCAAAGCGTATAGGATTCCAACCCACGGCGTGAAACACTGACTTTCGGAGTTATGTGCGTATTGAATTGTTAATTATCGCTTGTCTTACAATGACATCCGACGATGGCTTAACCGTTGGTCCCAGCTGTCATGAAGATGTGTGCTTTGTATCCGTTGGTTGTATGTTTGTAAAGTCCCATTTATATCTAGTGCGGGAGTTGTTGGCTGTAGAACGAAAGGCTTTCTCTGTACCTACTCGTCTGAGAATATGCAAAGCAGTCTGCACCGGCGAGTCACTTATTTTTTAAAGGTACCTTTGAGTTTCAGGCAAGGTACCAACTACCTTGATACTAAATATGATGCAAATTTTAAGGGAAAGGGAACGTAAGGTACCTATAACTTTTTTAATTTTATAGGCGGAAAACTAGCAGTAGAATCGCTTCATGGTAAGCGGTAAGACGGTCGGCAATGCACTTACGTCAGTAAGCGCATTGCCGGCCTTTTATATGAAAAAAGAATATGAGAAAAGCGGAATGAGGGGCAATAAAACTCCATGGAAACTGCCACGAATTCATTTCCAGCATAGAAAGAAAGTTTTGTAAAAAAAATGCATATCAGTACGCACCAATGACTTTATGTGCGTATTCAATCGCTAATGTTTGCGCACGGAACGGTGAAGGAAGACCGAGAGGTATTGTGTAAACATGCATGTCTCAGTGGCCCCTATGTTCTCGAAAGATATATGTTAAGCCTGACAACCTGCTTACTTGGTCAGCATTTTGGACTATAGTATAGCAAGGGGACAGTTTGAATAACTACAAGGCTGTTATTAAGAATGGTGCCGTACGATACCAAACGCCTCCTATAGGTAGAGCTTTCAGATTTAAAATTCTTCTCTATGAACTTAATAAGTCATTAAATTAATAAAGAGTTTTGCCTGAGGGTAAGCGATTACTGCCGCCCATAGACTTAGACACAAGTAATACAAAAGTAGTCATTAGTGCGTGGCCACTTTTTGTATCTATTCCAAAAGAAATAGGAGGAGAACTGGGATGAATGATAGGGGAGATGGGGCCTCCGGAACTCACACTCGTAACGTCTAAAACGCAACAGTATAGACTGTTACTTTACGTCAATATGCTGTGAGAGAGTAATACTTTCCCGTTCGAGTCAGCCATTTCATGCTGAAATCAACATGGCTCTACCTACAATAGGTACGTTGTTATTCTTTTCTTGCCTGTGGTTCTATTTTAGAAAAGCAATCGAATGCGTTTTAGCGAACATTCTAGCAGCATAAAGGACAGTTGATATAGAATTATCATGAACATTGTCGTACTAATGTTTGGCTCTGTTTGTTGTACAGTTCGCCTTTAAAAACGGCGAAAGCTTGATGACTTTTAGCGCCTTGAGCTGATAAAAATATCAGAGTTTATATTAATCCTTTTATCTAGGTATCATTCGCCCAGGCGAATAGCAGGTAAAACAATGTATGTACATTACGTATCAATTGACTCACTGAATAGTTATATTAACTACATAATAAATTATATTCTTGTCATAACTTATTTGTAGATAATTTAAATTAAACAAAAGCAGGAGCTTCCGTTGCAAGTAGGTACGCTGTTTTGATAATCTTCGGGACTTATATTTGTCATAAATTGTTATCTTTTATTTTTTTCCTATATTTGTTTTTGATGTTTTGATGCGTTACCTATGACACAGATTATTTTTGAAAATTTATTTTTCTCCTTTAATGTTAAACCTTTACCTACATACCTTAGAATAATAATACCAATTATTTTACTGAACCTCTGCCGAGAACATTGCGGCGCTGCGAAAAAATGCAGTTTCCTTTGCATGGTAAGAATATAAACTCGAGAAGCCAACGGAGTGCTGTAGTCCATAATATTTTACCAATCCCTATTTTCAGGGATGTTGTAATCAGTGAAAATTTGAACTCATTGTAGTGTTGGAGGCTGTGGAGTCCCAAGTTACAAGACAAGTTCCTGTTTTGGAAGAAGTGTGTAAGACACACACTTCTTCCAATGACCGTCCTGACGACGACAAAATATAACTCATTGAAAAGAAAATTGTTATAAACTTCATTCCATTTACATTAGTAAATAGTAACTTTGTTGTTTTTAATTATACGACTAAATTCTACGGGACCATAGTTGTAGAGAACAACTTGACATCTATAAAATTAAATTGCACCCTCTGACAAAATGTACGCTAAGCCCAAAAAAGATCATTATTTCAATGGACTATTAGTGCCACGTTCGCAAAGCAAAGGGCCTACAACCATAAGAAATAGTGGGCAATAAATCTCATGGCCTCTATTTCCCATTGCCAGATTGACAATCTGTATATATATTATCCTTGCGTTACTGACTGACTGACAGACAAGCTACAGCCTAGACGCAGGAAGCTGAAATTTGACATGTATATAAAGAAATAATTACTGATATCATACTCAAACGTTTTAAACTAGTCAGTTCCATGTATATAAGGGCCCTATAATTTTACTTTTTTTAAATTTTTTGTAAAAATCGTGAAACGTTTCACAGAAGGCCCACCAATTTTAACGTATAGTCTTAAATGTTGCGAAATAAAGTGTCTGTGACATACGAACGGATAGACAGACAAACATGGCTATTAAGGGTTAGAATTATGGTTCCGGTTTTTCCATTTATGGCTACGAAAACCTTAAAAACTATATTCATCCTCACAAAGTAAGTATGATAATATATACAGGGCTGACAATATTTACGCGATACAGACCCACACAAATAGTGAAAGTTTACCAATATTTGGTTTTCGTTATCAAATTACACGGCTCATTTCACAGTGAGTACCTATTAATCCCTAATACCCCAATTTCTTTGTCCAGGTGGTCGCACTTGTAAAGGATTTCCCTGTTATCTCCAATTTTGGATATTATTTATGCTAATATGATAAACTGATAACAATCTTGAACGACTTCGGATGACAATCAAGGGCAACGGTAAAATACCAATAAATTTTAACCTTTACGGTTATTTAAATAAATCCTATGCTAATACCTTATTAATACTCTCTGTGACGGATTACGAACACAAAGAAGACACAAAGTGTCACTTAACACAAAGTGTGTTTTGTGTCTTAAAAGGCGACTAACGAAAAATACACGAAGTGAATAGTTACGAGGAGACGGAAACCTCAAGACCTCTCATCTGAACCTACCCGTCCGATAAAAGCATTAATATTGGGTTTGGTTTACGCGCAGATTCAATCGCGATAATATTGGTTTTAGATATATTACATTTAAACCGAATGGTCTAAAAACTTCATTCTTTTTGTTTTAATTACCTATCCAAGTTTACTATTTGAGATACCAACAGGCTGCCATGCAGAGGGCTCGAATCCAAAGCGTGCACCACTGACTTTTCGGAGTTAAGTGCGTATTCAATTGTTAATTATCGCTTGCGGCCTCAGTCCCGGTTATCATGAAAATCTTTGACAGTCGTTATAGGGCGTCAGTACCTTCTATATAAACTGACACTAGTCTGAACTATGGCATATTGCTATCCCTTCGGGTTGCGGTTGTCAGACAGTTAGTCGCTCTGTGGAAAAGCTTAGATTCAGCCAAATCCGGTTAGACTAGTAAGCGGATCCCAGGTTAAAATTGGGATAACGCTAGAAGCATGATGACAAGCTGACGTTAGAGTTTCTTTGCAGGAATTGTGGTCACGGTAGACTGAGGAGATATTTGTCTTTGTCTTGAATTTAAAAATTATCTCAAAGTACCCAGACATTTCAACTGCTGGTGTTACTATTTACTCAGAATGTGCTTACTGTGTCTTGATGTATTCTGGTGTTTTTTTGTCCTTCTTGAGTTTCATTAGCGTGATGACAGGGTCTCAACCTGGAGGAACATTCCAACCATTTTCCATATTGAAATTAGGGTGCTTTTTTATTTTAATAGCCACGGTGTTCTATTGCAAGTATCTGTGGTTCATTAAATCGCAAGCAATGGTTGGCTCCTTGTTGTAGCTATTCACACACAGGAGACTTTGTCGTGTGTTTGTGTTTGATGCTATAGTTTTTTAAAGTCAAGTGCTTCTCTTGGTTTATACAACGTATGAGAGCCCACATTCACAGTCTTTTCGAGACCCCGGCCCCGGCGTCTTGTAAGACTGACACTTGACAGATGGTAAGAATTGACTTATCTTCGTTGGCGGCAAGTAGTAAAAAGTTTTGATTCAAGCTCGCTTCAAGATGTAGTTAATCTTCTCGGTCACACCTTTGATGAGTAGGAGGACAGCAGGTTGTCTTTCTACTGTGGCTAGTTTTATTTGCAGGGCTCTGCGACGGTGACGTAGCGGTCGGAGCTTGTAGTCTTGCAGAACTTGCTTGTCATGTTGAAGCTCGGCGTCCAGATGCTTCTTGTCATAGATCCCCCGTGCTCTCTGAAACAGAGACATTACTACGGTAGCTAACGGTTGGTGGGTGGGATGGGATGTGTCGTGACGTGTCGTGTAATCCCGTGTCGTGACGTCACGTGTCATGTAATTCCGTATCGTGCTGTGCCGTGACGTGTCGTGTAGTGCCGTACCATGTAATCCCTTGCCGTGACGTGGCATGTAATCCCGTGTCGTGCCGTATCGTGCCGTGTGGTGACGTGTTGTGTCGTGTCGTGTCGTGTGGTGTCATATCGTGTCGTTCTTTGACGTGTCGTGTAATCCCATGTCGTGTCGTGTATTCTCATGTCGTGTGGTGCCGTGCCGTGTCGTGCCGTGTCGTGTCGTGTGGTATCATGGCGGGTCGTGTCGTGTCGTGTCGTGCCGTGCTGGTCCGTGCCAAGCCGTGTCGTGGCGTGTTGTGACGTGATTTGTGTGGCGTTGACTCACGCCCTGCCGGCGTCGTTCCAGCCGTCGCCGCCCCCCACCCCATGTACCTGCATTTTGGCCCTATAAAAACAGCTGCGCTCCGCTGAAAAGCCCCTCCCGCCCTCTGCAGCTGACAAAGATAAGTGTTTTCCCTCAACCTCCACCAAAGCACATTCTTGGGCAAAACTCACGACCCTTACCTCCTTTTTATTTCTAGAATAAAAAGGAGGTAAGGTCTATTATAACAAATAAACAAATTGTTACTTGTTATCGAAAACATTGTTTTTTTATTTTACCTAATAATAGTGGCCACGTGCCAATGTTACATGTGACCTGAGGTCGCGTGACGTGTCGTGTCGTGTAATCCCGTATCGTGTCGTGTTGTGTAATCCCGTAACGTGTCGTGTTGTGTAATCTCGTATGGTGTCGTGTCGTATAATCCCGTATCGTATCGTGTCGTGTAATCCCGTATCGTATCGTGTCGTGTAATCCCGTATCGTGACGTGTTGTATAATCCCGTATCGTGTCGTGTCGTGTCGTGTAATCCCGTATCGTGACGTGTTGTATAATCCCGTATCGTGTCGTGCAATCCCGTATCATGTCGTGTCGTGTCATGTCGTGTAATCCCGTATTGTGTCGTGTCGTGTTATGCCGTGTCGTGTCGTGATGGGTCGTGTCGTGTAATCTCATGTCGTGACGTGCCGTGACGTGTCGTGTCGTGTTGTATAAACCCGTGTCGTGTCATGTAATCCCGTGTCGTGTCATGTGTTCCCGTGTCGTCTCGTGCCGAGTCGTGACGTCATTTATTTATTTATTTAGGTTCTTCAACATATACCTGATTTTTTTTTGCCAAGTAACAATGCTACATGACACAAAAGTATTCAAACAAATACTAACTGTTATTACAATATTATAAATAATCTTTTTAAAATTTATAAGCGGTATCTTTAACCCATTATCTGACCCATGAATCCCCTATGATTCGTAACAAGTGATTTGCCATCGTTTTTCCCCCGGGCAGTGAACCTGTCACTGTAATAATTAAGACTGACTGGCCATACTCAAAATCTGTGTAATCTTTAAACAAATAAACTACTCTTTTCAAAGGAATTACTATATTGTATCCACCTACGTGTTTTACTTTAAGTCAGTGTTTTCTTGAAAAGGTCCAATAGCATTTACTTTACAGAATAATATTATTTTGATATAATTTTTGTGTGTGTAGATACTAAGAAGGCTTGAGAGTGTCTTGAGCTACTTTTTGTAGCGATAACGAACTTCCACGCGGATCATGAGGTAGCGATAACCTAGTGGAACGCAAACAGACTACCATGCGGAGGGTATCGGGTTCAAAGGCACGGTACGACTTTTCAAAGTAGAGCCTTGCTGATTTCAGCATGAATAGGCCGGCTGGATCCGGCATGTTCTATGCTCCCACAAAAAATCGACGTAGAGTAATAGTAGGCACATAAACTGTTGCGTTTCGTTCGGTGAGTGAGAGTGTCAGGGGCCCATCTCCTATCCCTTCCCCCTCATCCCACTTCTCCTCCTACCCCTTTCCCCCCCCAATGAGTGGCAACGTACTTCTGACTCCTCTAGTGCTGCTTGTGTCTATGGGCAAAGGTAATAGCCTATGATTAGGTTATCCATCTGCTTTTTTACCGCCAAATAAATACATGAAACTGATAATGGTGTAAACAATGGAATACCGCTATTGCCTTGGTTTGCAAAAGTCAAACGGCAGTCCCGTATATTCTCCCATCCGACCGAAGCCGCGGACGCAACCTAGTAGGCTAACAAACGAGTAAAATATTATGTTGTTTATACCTAATATTGCTATTGAATATAACTTAAGGCATGTCCCATCACGTGCTTTCTAAGAACTATTACCTATAATATGTTTTCATTGGGCACGTTGACAGTCATCAACATTCATCTTTTAGGGGACTTACACAAATGTCATGAACTTTATATCTCTTCTTGGAACTAGGGACCTCCTCTATTGTCAACATTAATAGGCATTTTCAAAGTCATCCCTATTAGGTGAATAACATGGACATACCTACTGAACTCATTCATGTCAATGAAAATGTGCACGAAGACGGATTGGTATGTTCTTTTTACTATCTAACTTTGCGTCATCATAATACTATCATGTGTACATGTATCTTGTTGTATATCTTTGCATCATATTATGTAGCTGTTATTCATCGAGGAATAGATTAAACTTTTGTCACATTACGCCACTGTTTGTAACCTGACCTACTGCTGGGCTCCAACTGCTGAGAACGATTCTGTTATGTAGCATCTAAAACAAAATTTTGGGAATCACAGCATTCACCACTCCATATCATTCTGTAGGTGTCATAAAAGTCGATACAGGTAGCATATTATGCAGGGAACAGCACTGTTAGAGAAGGTAAACTTGATACGAACTCTATACCAACCCATTTGGCCAGTGATGAGTCGTGGCATATAACAGTAGACCAAATCTTCCTTTCAAAGGAGAGGCCTTCTCCAGAAGTGGACTAGTAAAGGCTGTTAATGATGTGATTCTGGTTACAAACTACTGGGTATTTTCTCTATCTGGATAACGTATCACTTTGGAGAAAACATGATACAATTTTAAACAGAGTTTATTTTATTACTAGCTGGTACCCGCGGCTTCGCACACGGAAAAAAGTTACATTTTATAATTGTCTCTGCCAAATCAAATCTTTAGACGGCCGGCGATTTTACAGATTTCTTGACGATTTACCCTTTGCTTTTATTAGCGCCACCTACCGGGCCAAATTGAAGCCTATATGTAGCGCTTTAAAGTCTCATTTGATCCCGGACAAACAGAAAGACAGACAAAAATCTTGAAAATGGTTATTTAGGGCTAAGAATCGTGTAACTAGCTATACGCACATGGAAAAACAAAGTTAAATTGAAATCACAGACAGTCACTTCAATTTTATTTATATGTATAGATGTATAGATGATGATGAATAGTTGGGTAGAAAAAGTAAAGACTCGGTATCGTGACAAAAGCGCCACCTGACGGGTCAAATTGTAGCCTATATGTAGCGCTATAAAGTTCTCTACCTTACAATGAAAGTCCCATTTGAATCGGTTTGGCCATTCCAGAGATACCCCGGACAAACAGAAAGACAGACAGATAGAAAAAAATCTTAAAAAAGGTTATTTGGGACTTAGAATCGTGTAAAAGCTATATGCACTTGGAAAAACAAAGTTATTTTAAAATTACAGACAGACACTTCAATTTTATTTATATGTATAGATGTTAAGAAATAATTTTATTGATAGAACTTATGGATGCTGATCCACCTAAGCTGCAAGATTTATCACTCCCTACGGCTATAACATGTTGTTGGAGTAAGAATTGTATGCATAGCAACGGCCGCTCGGTTAGGTGACGTAACTAGCTAGTTATACATATGTTGTCTCAATTTAAATTCTTTATAATAAGGATTTCGTGCCTATCAAAACCAGTTGCTAATAAATCTGCAAACGAACAACACGTATATCATTTTGCTAATGCAACCCAAGCAAATTTGAACCTTATCACACACATCATATGGTCCTTCGAGCCGGATCATACCTGTGAACATCTGCACTACGAGAACAATAGGCTGCTACCTGAGTCGAGCTACGCCGACCTTTTTTTGTGAGAATTGGCGAGTTGTTTACAACATAATTTTATCTATCGAGATATCATTACGGAGTTACCTATTTGCATCGAGTATCAGCTGTTTTGAATAATTTGAAGATTATTACATACGTGTTTACGTGAAGCAATGGCTAATACAGAACAACAACAGCTTATCAGCGTGTTGGAAGATACTGCAAACCTTCTACAAAAGACACAAACTAACTTGAGAAAATGTCCCAAAGCGCGCCTGACACGAGGTTACATAGAAGCGCGTATGAAGATTATTGATGATTACTGGAAATCGTTCAAGATTGCGCATCAAGATCTTGTGAAGATTACACCAAAGGAAGTCAAAGGAACTTTGCCGTATTTTTTAAATGAGGAGTTTTATATCTACGAGGATTTGTATAATGTGCTACAGGGCGACTTGCATGATATGCTTACGAAATTGGCGGACAAGTCAGCCAGAGATTCAGCGTCTGCAAACAATAGTTTTACAAGCCCGCAGAATAATATTGTACATTTACCAAAAATACAGTTACCTAAGTTCTCCGGTAATTACGAAGCATGGCAAACATTTCAAGACTTGTTTACTTCTTTGGTGCACGATAACCCTTCACTCAGCGACGTGCAAAAGCTTCATTATTTGAAGACGAGTGTTACGCAAGAGGCCGAGTCGCTGTTGAAGCACATACAGGTTACTGCTAGTAATTATCTACATGCATGGGAGATTTTGAAAAGTAGATACGGCAACAAACGCTTAATATTGAATTGTACTATGAAGAGATTGTTTAACCAAAAGAAGATGTTTACTCAATCTGCTGTTCAGCTAAACGGCTTGTTAGATACAACCACCGAGTGTTTAAATAACTTAGAAAATTTAAATATTCCTGTTGCCTCTTGGGATCCTGTACTTATATATCTTCTAGTACAGAAGATGGACTCAGAGACACACAAGAACTGGGAAGAATTCGCATATAGGGAAAATTCGGATTCGTTACCTACATGGTTCGATCTTAAGAGATTTATGGAGACAAAATTCCGCACCCTTGAATTAACCAGTCAGAATAGTACAAGCGTTAACAAGCCAATCAAAGAACGTTCATGTCACGTCGCCACTCCAGTTACAGGAAGAGTTTGTGTTATGTGCAAGGATAGTCACTCATTAAGTCATTGCAAGGAGTTTAGTCAATTGGAACCTACTGAAAGAAATCAGTTCGTTAAAAACAAACAATTATGTTTCAACTGCTTAGTACCAGGGCATTCAGCATTCAAATGTAAGGTGCCGGTGTCCTGTCGAGTGTGTCATCGACGCCATCATTATCTTTTACATGGCATGAAGACCAAGCAATCGGGTGAAGAGACTAGTTCACAGGCGATTGTTACACGTGTAGAAGAAGAACAAGGGGTACATATCAACACAATGATAGCGTCACATTGCAGTACTAGGCAGAGAGTAGCACTATTGGCAACGGCGGTGGTACAAGCAAGAAGCAAGCATGGTCATACAATACTACTGCGGGCGCTGATAGATCAAGGTTCCGAAGCAGCATTTATTAGCGAGAAAGCAGCGCAATCGTTAAAACTAGAGCGTCAACCTATAACGGCAAATGTTGTAGGTGTGGGATCTTCTCGGACCGCAATCAAGCATGTGGTAAAACTGGAAGTCAGTTCACAATGGGACCGAAACTTTTGTTTACCCATTGAGGCTTATGTTATGTCCAAGCCATTGACCACAACGATACCCATTGAAACAATCAAACCACAAACATGGTCTCATATTCAAGGGCTCAACTTGGCTGATCCGTCGTATTTTACGCCAGGTGCCATAGACGTTCTCTTGGGTGTGAAGGAATACACAGAAATTCTACAAAACAATTTCATCAAGGGTCCACCGGGAACACCAAGCGCCCAGAAGACCAGTCTCGGATGGATACTCTTCGGTGAAATCCATACAAGAAAAGGTGAAAACAAAAATGAGAATCAACTGACGGTCATGCATCACTCAGTGGATATAGAAGAGATGTTGAAATCAATATGGGAGATAGACAAAGATACAAGTAGACATTTAACAAGAGAAGAACAGCTGTGTGAAGAAATATATGAAAAAACTACAACTAAAGACAAAGAAGGAAGGTATATTGTCAAATTACCGTTTAGAACAGACAGTCCACAATCACCGCAAGGAAATACAAAAGATATAGCACTTCAAAGATTTTTACAACTAGAAAGGAAGTTCAAGAGATCACCAGACCTGAAAAGGGAATACAGCAAGGTTATAAAAGATTACATAGATCAAGGTCATATGGAAAAGATACCTGAAAGTGAAAGAAATAAACCATCAGTCTACTTACCACACCACGCTGTTGTCCGCACCGACAAGGAGACCACTCGAACACGCGTTGCGTTTGACGCGTCGTGTAGAGGAACAAACAATGTTTCTTTAAACGAAGAACTGCTAGTGGGTCCTCAGCTGCAAGAAGACTTGAGGAGTATTATGATGCGATGGCGAATGAAGCAAATTGGTTTTCTAGCTGACGTAAAACAAATGTATCGCGAAATAAAAGTAACCCATGAAGACGCTGACTATCAACGCATTCTATGGCGGCAAGACGAGTCTGACAGCATAGATGAATATAGGTTACTTAGAGTCACCTTTGGCGTGGCCGCAGCGCCTTATTTGGCGGTTAGAACCCTGCAACAAGTAGCCAAGGATGAAGCTAAAGAGAATGACCATAAAGAGAATGAACTTGTCACTCAAACCATATTACAAGATTTCTTCGTCGATGATTTGGTCTCTGGTGGAGATTTTCCAGCTGAAGCTATATCACTCGCAAGAGGTGTATCAGATACATTACAGAGAGGCAAATTTCATCTTACCAAATGGGCATCCAATAGCATAAATTTTATGAAGTCAATAGAGAAACACAACAGATCAGCGAAGGTTCAGATAGATTTGAATCTCAATGGTACAACCAAGGCCTTGGGAATAGCATGGAACTTAACATCAGACCAATTACAATATAAAGTTTGCCTACCATCTCTGCCCAAGATTATTACAAAACGAAATATTTTATCTGATATTCAAAAACTTTTCGATCCTCTTGGCTGGATAGCACCAAGCACTGTTTTGGCAAAAATATTAATACAGAAACTTTGGCTGGAACGTATAAATTGGGACGACAAAATTAGCAGTGCTTTAGAAGAACAATGGCAACAAGTCAGATCTGACTTTGAGCACACCAGTACCATAAAAATAGAGAGATGGCTGGGTACAACGACTTCAAATCAAGATACCATTCAGATCCATGGTTTCAGCGACGCTTCGATGCATACCTATGCAGCAGTTGTCTATTTGAGAGTCACAACGGATAACAATATTTCCACCAGACTGATTGCCGCTAGAACTAGAGTAGCACCTGTAAAAACAATTTCAGTGCCTCGTTTAGAGCTGTGTGGTGCTTTACTCCTTTCTAAGCTCATGAAACAGATTGGACAAGCAATGAGAATACCAACGTCACAGATGTACGCGTGGACAGACTCCCAGATAGTTATGGCTTGGCTTTGTGGTGAACCCAATAGATGGAAACCCTTCGTAGCAAATCGGGTCGTAGAAATCATTGATAATGTCAATAACAAACGTTGGCACCATGTACAGTCACATGAAAATCCCGCTGATTTGGCTTCACGTGGAATGCTGCTAGCTGATTTGAAGAAATGCGATTTGTGGTGGCACGGACCAGGCTGGCTATCTGAAACACAAATACAAATTAGTAAACAAGAAATTACAGAAACAGACTTAGAATTAAAAACAACAAAAATTGGCACTTACCTGAGCACGACACAAAACATGGAACAAGAAACAACTTTAATAGCACAGTTCGATAAATTTGAAAGCTTAACAGAATTATTAAAATGTATTGCTTACTGCAGAAGATTTTTAACTTACAAGAAGAACAAGGACAGTCAACGTAGTAGTTTATCAACACAAGAATTAGAAGATTCCTTAAACATTTGCATTAGAAAGGCTCAACAGTTAGAATATTTTCAAGAAATAGAAAGACTTAAGATAAAGAAACAAATACAGAAGAGAAGTTCACTACGTTCCCTTAACCCATATTTAGACGAGAAAAATATAGTCAGGGTGGGCGGTCGTTTGCGACACGCGAATTTATCTCAAGATATGAAGAACCCCGTAATTTTAGGAAATAAGAACCTTTTGACCACATTCATTATCGCTGATGCACATCTGAAGACGCTTCACGGTGGGGTTCAGTTAATGTTGTGTTACTTACGCTCCAAATACTGGATTATCAGAGCTAAGTCACTTGTGAGAAAACACATCCACAGATGCATGCCATGTGCTCGATGGAATGCTTCGACTAAGGCACAGATTATGGGTGACTTACCTGAAGAGAGAGTTACTCCGAGAAGACCTTTTCTTTATAGCGGTGTAGATTTCGCAGGACCGTTCCACACTCTGATGTCAAGGGGAAGAGGAAACAAAACCACCAAAAGCTATGTGGCAATATTTATATGCATGTGTACGAAGGCGATCCACATAGAATTGGTTGGCGATCTAACTTCAGACGCCTTCATAGGTGCTTTTAGGCGCTTTGTAGCCAGGAGAGGTAAATGTAGTCATCTTTGGAGTGACTGTGGAAGGAACTTCGTTGGCGCAGACAAACAGCTTCAAGATGCGTTGAACGAAGCTGACTTGGAATTTTCAGGAAAGGTTACATCAACTCTTGCTACTGATGGCACACAATTTCACTTTATACCGCCATACAGCCCGCACTTCGGTGGATTATGGGAAGCCGGTGTTAAATCCATCAAGTACCACATGAAACGCATATTGACAACGCATCTTACATACGAGGAGATGATGACGATATTGTGTCAAATTGAGGCGTGCCTCAATTCACGTCCGTTATGCCCAATAGATGACACTGATCCAGAGAACCTGTCGATACTAACACCTGGCCATTTTTTAATCGGAGAAGCACCAATTGTAGTTCCATCCCCTAGTATGCAAGCGGTTAAAGATCACAACTTGTCTCGTTGGCAACACACGCAGAAAATCGTTAATGATTTCTGGAGACGCTGGCAAAGCGAGTATTTATCGAGGCTACAGCAACGTCCTAAATGGTTGAAGAAGGAGAAAGAATTGGCAATAGGAGACATCGTATTGATCAAAACCGATAACCAACCACCCGGCAAGTGGCCTTTAGGACGAATTACCAACAAACACCCAGGAGCCGATGGCTACACCAGAGTCTATAGTGTGAAAAGTGGTAACACAATCACTAAGAGGACAATTACTAAGTTATGTGCATTACCTACAGATTGTACTTAGATTAATTTGTTAATTAACTTTGTTCCACATGTTTATAATTTGTATAATGTTGAGATTGGTTAAACAAGCAGTGTTACCTCATTAGCTTAAATTCACATTGTACTGTAACTGTTAGAATTTTCATGTTGATTATAATGTTATTAGAAAAGAACCTAAGAGTCCTTTTGGTGGGCGGCATGTTGGAGTAAGAATTGTATGCATAGCAACGGCCGCACATACAGGTATTTTCACGATCTACGCGGCCAAAATTATTTTAATGCTTAATTGGTATCTAAACACTGTAATTAAACAAACACACCTTTTTTTTTACTTTTTACTATTATTTTCAAAAACAAAAAAAATATAAACATGAAAAACATAATAATTTTAAGTTTTTTGGCTTTCTTCGTCATTGTCGTTCGTCGTCATTCGTCAGTGGGTAACATTTCTTCTTGGGTTCCTGTAAGGCACTATAGCACGGAAAAAACTTCTTATTACTCTTTCTTATAATTTCGTACTGTCCTTGTGTCAAATCGGCATCTACAAACATTTCCAAAGCTTGCATTGGTGTCAAGGAAGGCTGCCCTTTTTCTGATTTCAAATGATAAAATGCCTTTTTATATTTAGTTGCTCATGTTGAAGAACTAGTAATATCTTTTAGGACATTTGATGCAAACTTTTTTACCAGATTCAAAATTAGAACGAAGTTCTTCAGTCTTTCGCCACTTGCTCCTTTCACTTGCGTCTTCGAACAACTTAAATGGTCGCCCTGGCCGTTTTTGTGTATCGGCAACAGCTATTTCAAAAGTACCATCCAGCCAACACTGCTTGTTTTTTATAAATTTATCTTTTTTATAATGGGCTTTCGTCCATCTTTGTACAACTTGTAACAATTTGATCTTCTTTGTAACCTTCACATGAGAAAAGATGATCTTTAAATATTATAATTTGGCATCTAAATTAGGCAAATTTTCGTTCGTCATGAGGTCAAATAAGTAATTTTGTGTCACAATCCTTACTCCTGATGCTTCCTGTGAACCTTAATCAAACATAAACTGTGTTAAAAGTCGTTAAAACCATTTTCAATTTTAGACGAAATTTCACTAAATATCTTTGATCCCTCAAAAATGTATGTAACCGGACATATGCGGACACGATTTTGATAGTACTTATAAGGAAATGGATCAAATAATAACCTATATTAAAAATAATAGCCCGATCTACCCCGATACATAAACAAAAACACTAGCAAATAAAAAATATTGCAGAAAATCACAGTATTAAAATGGGTTTTTTATTTATAAAAAAAAATATGTAGTTTGATAGTTGATCATGACTTTATTTATGTAATATGTAAGTGTCTTAACTTGTCTATCAGAATCCATTACTTTCAGTTCGTAAAAGGAACTTGATAACATAAAAAATCATTTTGTAAGTTTAATGTTTAGAAAAGCGCCGAGAATAGATACGTACACTAGGTAACATGGTCAACTTCCGACTGACCCCACGGATGCAGGGTGTGGGCTTGCAGGTAGATAAACGTTGGATATTGTTGCCGGGTTCGTAATCTATTCGTGGACCTCGGTTTAAGAATGATATTGTTATTTTGACATTTTGGACTTTTGGCCGCGTAGATCGTGCAAATACCTGTATGTGGGCCGCTCGGTTAGGTGACGTAACTAGCTAGTTATACATATGTTGTCTCAATTTAAATTCTTTATAATAAGGATTTCGTGCCTATCAAAACCAGTTGCTAATAAATCTGCAAACGAACAACACGTATATCATTTTGCTAATACAACCCAAGCAAATTTGAACCTTATCACACACATCACATGTTTCATTATAGAAAGCGTAACCGTAGCAATTAGTGATTTGCTACGGACCAAATATTCCCATTTCCTGCACTCCGTAAATACAACGTTTTTGTGACGGGGATATCCGCTCCCGGGTTTATTTTTTACATTTGAGTGTTAGTTGATGCGTGCCTTGACAAGTTCACAAAAATAATAAAACATAGGTCAAAGTATTAAACATAGATGCATGGATAGATTGAAAATAATTTATTGTACATCAGCATTACAGGGATACCACGTTGCTTGTACTTATTTTTAACCGACTTCAAAAAACGAGGAGGTTCTCAATTCGGCCAGTATATTTTTTTTGGATGTATGTACACCGATTTCGCCGAGGTTCCTGAACCGATTTATGTGATTCTTTTTTTTGTTTGATGCAGCATAGTCTCGAATTGGTCCCATAAAATTTGATTCATGTAGGCCCAGTAGTTTTTATTTTATGAGCATTTTTTTATTTGATTTCACCTATCCCAATGTCTGAAATAAAATCTCGCAAGTAAATTTGATCCACTTCCCGGTTACCGATTGAGCTGAAATTCTGTATACGTATGTATCACTATAATAATATTTGAAGTTGAAGAAACCAAATTATATGTTTTCATTATGGCGTCCTTAGTTAGCGTCGCGTCTATACTCTATTTCAAAGTTTCAAACCACGCACGCTATACGCCTGCAGCATAGACAAAAAACAGTGTTGTAATGACAGCCGGTAGCATGTAATTACGGTTTTTGGTGTGTGTCAGGTTCTGTTAGTGAAAAGATTGTCATTTTTGGTTTGTGTGTTAATAGTTATTATAATTTACTCCAACTTAATTTTTACTTGAAGTAAATTATAATAATTATTAATAATAATATTTATTATTATTTTCCATAATATTTTTTACAATCGATGACTTACATCATTGATTTAGTATTAAGTGTTGCCATGTCTGAAAAAAAATATGAGTAAAATTTTAATTTGCTTGTAATTATTTTCTTATTTTTATTTCTTGTTTAAAGAAGACGGAACTTATTTGTTGTCTATATTTAAAATAATATACTGTTTCCTTCTTCTTAATGGTGTTGCAATACAGATATGTTACCCGACCGTAGACACAAAAATATTTTTAAGAAAAATTGTTGTATTTTATTTATTTATATGTATCTATTTTATATAGTTTCTGGGCCTAACAGAATATCAGTGCCATCTCGCTAACCAGCAAGATGGCTCAATGCTGAGTTAGGATCCAATAGGGTATTACACCATTTTTTGAAAAGTGTCTCAAGATGATCCTATGACTTTAGGAAAGTAGTAGAAAAATTACAAATAAGATATTCAGTTGATAAGTATTTTTTAAACAACTTTTAAATTTACATTTTAAATGTTCGTGGTTTATCAGACAAAAACGTTGAAAGCCATCTTGCTTACGCAAACATATTAGTAAACAACGTGGCTACCTTGTTGATGCTTGCTTTTTTTGACAGTCACGTGGTTTAGTTGTCTAAAATTCTACTAAGTTTATGACGTCATGTGACGTTAATGACATTCGTCATGGCGGCTGCCGTTTTGCGTAATTAAATCACAGATAATAAAACGGAATTCTTTAAAATGGTTTTACAATTCTATTTATTCATTTTATGAGCTGTAACTGATATATTCCGTATGTTATCCGATAATACAATCTTAAATATACGTTATTATATTTTTTTTCACATGGGGTAAAATACCCTATTCTGCATTCCTTGATATTTCTTTATTTTTTATTTTTTGTTTATTTTGTAAATGTATTGTGAAGCAGAATAAATATGTTTTCTTTCTTTATGTAAATTGGATGTCAATGAAAAATTATTATGACATAGAGCTGATCTGATGATGTAATCGATCGGTGGGCATAGGAACTCAGTAATTAAATGACAAGACTCTATCGAGTTTGGGCTCGTTTGATTCGTCTTGACGAGCTCTTTGGTGCGGGAGGTAACTAGGATCCTCTAGGGTACGATGAAGGAGCCAAAAGGTGGCCATACGAACTCAGTAATTACAAAAATCTATTTGACTTGCACAATGATGATAATGGCGACTTAAAGGATGTAAATCATGCGGTAAGGCCGTTTCTTGAGATTTATATTTTTAAGCGCCGAAACACCTTTTATAGGTCTACCCATAACTACAACAATACACTAAAACGTATTAATAAAAATAACCACGTTAAAAAAATGATATCAAAAACTAAAAAGTAAAAAACCTAACCTAACCTATCTATGTTTTATTTTTAGTTTTTGATGTCGGTTTTTTATCGTACCTAGTTATTTTTATTTAATTTAATATACATATTAAGAAAATACTACACTCGTACTATGAAATGATCCTGTGTCTGGGGATGTTTTCATAAGTCGCGTGTACAATCATAAAAAAAACTAACAAAGAAAACAAAGACAGTTTTGAAGGGATTTTTGAAAATAAATGAGAACACATAATGCTGTCCCCTATTAAAATGCACTATATCCTCCCCTATCAAAATGCACAATATCCTCCCCTATCAAAATGTACAATATCCTCGACACAGTGTTAAATGTAAATCACTACACCATAATCACCATCCTCAAATAAAACATCGTCATCATCATCGTCCTAGCGTTATTCCGGTTGCATTCGATACTTACACCCCGCGGAGCCTGGGGTCCGCCTTCTACTCTAACCAGATTTGACAGAATATCAGCAGCCAGCATTATGTATATATAACCAATAATCCGCTGATATTTCAATCCAAGAGAGACCTTCTGCATATCAGTCAGTTGGTTGGCTCTGCACTAGGTCGTCATAATCCTTTCAATTAATCCCAGACATAAAAAATAGAGTTCTCAAGCTAAATCGCTAGGTCACTAGAGCCAAGGGGCTTGGCGTCTTATTATCTGATGAATAAAAAGTTAATTCTGGGGAAAAACATGCGCGTGCCTACTGTTTACGAGTAACTGATTCAGTTGTGCACGTGGTGTTTGTAATTACTATAAGAACTGTGTCAGACATACCTACTGCAAATACAAAACAGGATATATTCATGAATGAGATCGCAGGTAGCTCGATATCTTGCCGACAAGGCTAGTGTTGGTTCGTCAGATGAAAGTTAATAATATTAAAACTATAATGTTTTGTTTATCAATGCTAAAAAACAAAAGTTAGAGATGGCCTAGTGAAGAGACAAGCAGACTGTTACGCAGTGTTTCGAACGAAGTTATGTTTGCTAACCTATGAAGGAAAACGTCATGAAGAAACCTGCATGTCCGAGAGATTTACATGATATTCTTGAAAGAAATGTCTGCCAAGTCTGCTCACCCGCTCCTGGCCAAAGTGTTGTAGTGGAGTAAAGCCTTACTCTTCTGAAAATGAGAGAAGAGGTCCGTGTCCAGCAGTGGGACAGATTATCAACATGGCTGATTCCCGCTCAAGTCAAACATTTCCGTGCATGAAAATGGATGTTTGTCTTGGTCTGGGTGTTTCTAAATATATGTTTTTGCAAAAAAAGTATATAGGTTAGTATGTTTATCCATTATCTAGTTCCCATAGTACAAGCTCTGCTTAGTTTGGGACTAGATGGTGATGTGTATATGTGGTAGAATAATATTATTATTATTTTTTTTTCTTATTTAACTAAACATCATTTATAAAATAATAATATTATTATTATTTTATAAATGATGTTTCAAACTACCTACTTAAAACAGCCAGATTTAAGAAATCAACTCTACGAGAGCATCTTTTTAACTATTAAACAGACTATGAAAAATATTCCATAGGGTCCTAACTCGCTCCGCCAAGATTTAAATTAAAAAACAATCTTGCAGATCTATATGTTGCACCACAAATATATTTACGTGCAGGTATCTGAAGTCAAATATCGGCCTTATTTCACATTATGATACGAGCATATAATAATGCGTCATATTTTACAAACAAGCACAGATTGATCAATATCTAAAATGCAGTATTTTTGTACATTTTTGTGATCGACTCGGCTGGAAAGCTTTATATGATTCTTTTTGTGTGTTTGAGATCACATTAGTACAAAATAAACCGGTCAAGTGCGAGTCGGACTCGCGCACCGAGGGTTCCGTACAAACCTGTAGGTATGAGTATTTAAAAAAATATGTGATTTAACTAGGTTTTCGAACTTTTTCTTATGTGCTATAAAACGTTGCTTTATGCAAAATTTCAAGATTCTAGATCGACTGGAATAACCCTTTAGCGTTGACTTGAGCATTTGATATGAATTTCAATTTTATACCTCTACGGGTTCATGAGGAAAGGGATTAGTACTTAACTTTAAAATTATTAAAAATATTTTATAATATGATATAAATAAAAAATTACAGTTTTTGCCATTTTTCCTTTATCTGTACTATAAGACGTTGCTTCGTACCAAATTTCAAATTTAATAACTTAACGCGTTCATGAGGAAAAGGGTAGTAACTTTAAAATTAATAAAACATTTTTTTTATATGATGTAACTAAAAATGTGCTGTTTTTGCAATTTTTCCTTTATCTGTTCTATAAGACATTGCTTCGTACGAAATTTCAATATTCTGAGTTCACGGGAAGTACCCTGTAGGTTTTGATTCCCTTGCGAGTAGTTGCGAGTTTGAAAATATAGTAAAATTGTTGTATCTTTTGATTGTGTTGAGATAAACGTTTGATTTAGTTACAGCTTAAAAGTATTATAGACCCGAGTATTTGATATGCATTTCAATTTAATAATTTAACGCGTTCATGAGAAAAGGGGTAGTAACTGTAAAATTAATAAGACATTTTTTTTTTATATGATGTAACTAAAAACTTACTATTTTCGCAATTTTTCCTTTATCTGTGCTATAAGACGTTGCTTCGTACCAAATTTCAAGATTCTGATTTCACGGGAACTACCCTGTAGGTTTTGATTCCCTTGCGAGTAGTTGCGAGTTTGAAAATATAGTAAAATTGCTGTATCTTTTGATTGCGTTGAGATAAACGTTTGATTTAGTTACAGCTTAAAAATATTATATACCCAAGTATTTGATATAAATTTCAATTTAATAACTTAACGCGTTCATGAGGAAAAGGGTAGTAACTTTGAAATTAATAAAACATTTTTTTTATATGATGTAACTAAAAATGTGCTGTTTTTGCAATTTTTCCTTTATTTGTTTAATAAGACATTGCTTCGTACCAAATTTCAAGATTCTGAGTTCATGGGAAGTACCCTGTAGGTTTTGATTCCGTTGCGAGTAGTTGCGAGTTTGAAGATATAGTAAAATTGCTGTATCTTCTGATTGCGTTGAGATAAACGTTTCATTTAGTTACAGCTTAAAAGTATTATAGACTTGAGTATTTGATATGAATTTCAATTTAATAACTTAACACGTTCATGAGAAAAGGGGTAGTAACTTTAAAATTAATAAGACATTTTTTTATATGATGTAACTAAAAACTTACTGTTTTCGCAATTTTTCCTTTATCTGTGCTATAAGACGTTGCTTCGTACCAAATTTCAAGATTCTGATTTCACGGGAAGTACCCTTAGGTTTTGATTTCCTTGCGAGTTTCGTAAATTTGCAGCATAAACGGCGGTATCTTTTGATTGAGTTGGCTTAGAAGTTTGACTTTTTCACAGTTTCAAGAAACCGTAGACTTGACTATTTGATATAAATTTCAGTTTGATACCTCCACGCGTTTCTGAGAAAAAGGGTCTTGACAGACGGACGGACAACAAAGTGATCCTATAAGGGTTCCGTTTTTTCATTACGAGGTACGGAACCCTAAAAATTAGTTTAAAAACATTAGTTGGACACCTGCCAGTCAAATAATGATTAGGTACAATGCAGGTATTTTACATAATATTATTAGTATCAACTTCGTTTATCTACTTACGTGTGAATCATATTTTATCTAGATACTTATCGAATAATCGGTGAGTACAGAAGTAGATATCTGATAAATAATTTCCGTTACCGGGTAGCGCCCGCCGGTAGGAGCCGTCGATCCCTAAGATTAGGGTTTTGATATTTATTTAGAAGCATTTCGCGATGTTATCGACGTAAAGATATGAATCGATTTTTAACTTTCGCGATTTATATCTTAATATATAAAATCCTTGCGTTACTGACTGACTGACAGACACGCTACAGCCGAAACTATTGAGCGCAGGAAGCTGAAATTTGGCATGTATGTTCCTTGGGGATCGTAGGGGTGCACTAAGAAGGGATTTCCCGTAATTCACACGGGATCGGCCAAAACGGGTAAATTTAAAAAAAAATGCAGGCATAGCTGCTGGCGTCCTCTAGTACATCATACAATTGTATTAAAAGGATCTTACTCACTGTAAATTACTATTATTCAGGTTAATAAATAATGAATACCTCTGTTTCTCAACGATTTTTCGTTGGATAGTCATCATACGACTACTCATATAAAGATATAGAATGCAGCACTTCCCTTTTTAATTAATTACTAATAAAGTAGCTCAATGGTGTACGAAACAGACTGCCGAGACGATGGTCTCAGGTTCGATCCCCAGGTACCCCGGGCACACCCCTCTGACTTTTCGAAGATAATATGTGTGCATTAAAAATTTAGTTATCGCTCGCTTAATAATGTGCCTGGTAGATGGCAATAGGCTTGCCCCCTATAACATTTGGGACGGAAACATAACCGGCGAAGTATAGGGGTGTAGTACGCCTCTGCCTGCCCGTTCGGCGATAATGGCGTGAAGTTATGAGCTATTTTATATTCGTACATAAAATATTCTAATTAACAATGCTCGTATCACTTTGAATCATGGGTAAAGTACCTCCATAATATCTACCGCCAATCTCGCCTGGCGCCTAGATGGCTAGCCGCTTACTTACGAGTAATTACTAATTGTAGGTCGTCAATGTACGTAGCAATGACGTCAATACTCCAATAATACACAGTGATTTACAATCAGCTGACCTAGAAACGATGGATTATAAAGATATGACTGCTATTGAATTTGACACCGTGTATTATTTAATTTAATATTTTTGTAATATTCTACGTCATACACTCAACAATAAAATGATAAGTCAGTAAGTATGTACTCAGCCCATTAGTGTATCTTAGGATTTTTTTATGGTGGGCATGGGTCTCCATAAAACAGTGGTGTGATGTTTCTAAGGTGTCCAGGTTAAATTCCACAAAGTAAACAATAGAAAAATAAATTGAATTGTTATTAGGTACATGATTCACTGGTCAGAGACAATTCAGCGCCGGCGCACATATTGGCGAGGCAAAAATTATCCGCGCGCCTCTAGCGGCGAAATTAGAACTTGCCTAAGACCGACACTTTTGACAGCTTTCAATGCAACTTCGAGGATATGGTGGTAACTATGGTAACTGTATTGAGAGCTGTCAAAAGTGTCAAAAGTAGTAGGGAGTTCGGCGCGCGCGCTCGTGTTAGTCGCACGCCTTATCTAAAACCCCCTCTCAAAAACTTAGTGTCGCCCGTAGTGATGGGAACTAGTATCGATAAAAATTTATCGATATGGATCGTTTTCTAACGCGCTCCAATTCTGTCGGCAAACGCCCAACTGAATGTACCGTTAACACCAGCGATTGCAAAATACCTATAAGATCAGCGCGTCCTGCCGAACAGCATCTTCCTGAGCCAGTCAAGACCAACAATAGTTTAAGCTTTTTACCAGGTAATTAATCAAACTGCAAACTTTCGTCAATGCAAAGAACGCGAAAATTATATAAAGATGCTGCGAGTGTGACAAGACCAACTTAAAGCCTCAAAATCTATGAAACCACTTGCCTGTCTTTTTTACAGTCACCGGCAAAGTCATGACTCAAAAGCGTGCAATCTTCAATTATAATAAAACCGATTGGAAAGCTCTTAGGTGTCAATTGAATAACTCAATAACGCTAAATCAATCCACATTCAATTCCCCTGAAGCGATTGACCAAGCTATGGTGGAACTAATTCAAGCTATTATTAATGCTCGAGATAAAGCTGTACCTAAATTACTTAATACATACATAGTCTCACGCCTATAACCCCGAAGAGGTAGGCAGAGGTGTATTTCTACACCCACTTTTCGCCAGATATACTTTAGTCCCACGTAGGTAATAAGGGGCGAGCCTATTGCCGTACCGGGCACATTTTCAGACTCCGTGCTGCTACTGAGAATTTCGTGACAGAAAAACCCAATAACACTGCCCGACCCAGGAATCGAACCCGGGACCTCCCGATCCCACGCGCACATTTATGCCGCGAGACCAACGAGGCAGTCGTATAGGGTTTGATGTCGAGTTTTCCGTCTCTACGCAAAGATGGTATTTGCATCGTGTTATCCCTTAATCGCCTCTTACTACACCCACGGGAAGATAAGGGGGTGGTGACACATGTATTCTATGCCGTCAACCACACGGCAAGTTACTTAATTACCTAACTTACTTACTTAATAATGGCAGTTTTAAGCTTCCTCGACGAATCAAAACGCTAATCAGACTAAAAAAAAAATATCGTAAACTAGCCTTAAAGGAACACAACCCCTATATTTGGCGCCAGTTATTTTCACAAATAAACATGATGATGAAATGTATAAAATCCAAAATCCAAGCCCGAAACGATGATATCTGGAATAACAAACTTGCCAACATAACCAACTTCAGACTTATGGAGAATAGTTAAGTCCATCGACTACCAACCGCAATCTATTCCTCCCTTGATAATGTCAAACAATATGAGCACCTCATCAGATCTCGAACAAGCGAGACTCTTGCAAACACTTTTCTTGCGAATATGAACCTTACTAAACACTGGGTCAGTGACGTTAACACCGAAACGCAAGTTAAGGAATCTATCAGGATGCTAGATTCTTACCGGTTGGATGACCATCCATCACTAGTTAGACCTAACGAAATTCGTAAGCTACTTAAAAAAATAAAATCACAAAAAGCGTCTGGTCCGGATGGTTTAGGTAATGGCCTACTCAAAAACTTACCTCAAAAGGGAATAGTGTATGTGACTAAGGTTTTCAACGCTTGCTTGCGCTTTGTCTACTTCCCCAAAACTTTAAAACACGCTAAAATTATAGCTTTAAAAAAGCCTGGAAAAGATCCGAGTATTCCATCTAGCTATCGACCTATCAGTTTACTACCTACCATTGGCAAACTCTTAGAATCAATTATCCTGTCTCGCCTTTTCAAGTCCCGCACATAAGTTGGTCCCTGAGCAGTTTGGATTTCGTAGCTCCCACTCCACCACACAACAATTAGCAAGAGTGGCCGAACACATAGCCCACGGGCTCAACTGTGGGCTTTCCACAGGCATGTTATTAGATATAGAAAAAGCGTTCGATTCTGTTTGGCACGACGGTTTATTACATAAATTGATAAGATATGAAGTACCTTTTTGTCTTGTAAAATTGATCCAAAATTATCTTCATGACCGCACCTTTTCTGTTTATACAGGCAATGAGTTTTCAACCCCTATAACCATCCCGGCGGGTGTTACCCAAGGTTCACTTGTTGGCCCCTACCTCTTCATTCTTTACCTTGAAGATATACCTAAACAGCCTCGTACTGAACTGGCAATCTATGCTGACAATACAGCAACTTATACGACACACAATGATATTGATATTGTAACCGGTCGGCTACAATATTCCTTGGATCTTCTCAGTCAATACTTTAAGACCTGGAAACTTAAACTCAATTCTACATAAACAGAGGGAATTTTATTTACCAGAAAACGGGCACCGCCCAAGAGATGCGTAAAAGTTGACAATTTTCAAATAAACTGGTGTGAGTCTGTAAAATATCTGGGTATAATTCTAGACAGAACACTAAACTGGAACATAAATATTGAAGCCACCATACAGAAAGGCGCAAAAGCCCTAAATTCATTAAAACCCATTTTAAACCGCAAATCTAGTATCAGTCCTGCTACAAAATTGCTTATTTATTCTTCCTTAGTTAGACCTTGCCTTACATACGCAGCACCAGTTTGGTCTAGTTTAGCAGACACCAAATATAATAAATTACAAACACTCCAAAATAAAGCTTTAAAATTATCTTTTAATACACCATGCCGTACTAACCTTAAAAAATTACACATCATATAAAATACCCACTACTAAAAGACTTCATACTAAAAATTTAACGTAAATTTTGCTTACATAAAAATCCTTTACACAGTAATAAATTAATATCTACAATAGGTAAAACGAGACTTAAGGGTGGCGCGGGCAGGTCGCAAACGCGAGCCGTTTGCGACCTGCCCGCGAGCTGCGCGCGTGCATTTTTGTTCGTGCGCCGCTTCTGCGTCGCCCGCGCGCAGTCCGCGCGCGACCTAAGCGCCGTATTAAATAATTCGTAACTTACCCGCTCAGTTGTGTCGTGAATCCGAAAACCTAATAAAATCGAATCGAATCGGTCCATTTATCTAGTGTCGTCTGACATCTTCGATAGTATTGAGCCAGTAAACGGAACTGTAAGGGCGAGAACTGAGTGCGCGCAGATCGCGCGCCGCTCGCGCGCTCTATACGAGCCTTGCATGAGTTGCGCTAAAGAGGCGCACCAAACCATCAGTGACTGCACGCGCGCAGCTCGCGGGCAGCTCGCAATCGGCTCGCGTGCTGCACATTTGCGGCACATTCGCCAGATGTGGACGCACCCTAATACATTGTCGTATGCCCGTACGTATAATCGATATAGATTACCCCTTCACTATTTCCTCCGGGACTCATGAAGTAGCTCGCTTACCAGCCGACGCCGCTAGACCGGTCGTATGATTTTTATGCCGCAATTCTACACGCAATTATTTTTTATCCACCCATATTAAAATTATGAGTGCCTTATTATTTAACTATAACTAACATATTTAGGTATGTGGGTTAACACTAAAACTTACACATAATAGTTATTAATTCGATGTATTTTAAGTTAATACCTGATGTTACAAAATTATATTTCCTTCCTGCATAATGTTTATAAAGGCGCTAAAGTCTGTGTAACTAATATAATTAATGATTGAATACAAATAGAATAAGCTCATTTGTAAACAATGTAATTATTTATGTACTAATAAAGAACTTGATCAATCAATCAAAATCAGTAATGATCTGTCTAGTATTGATGATCGAAGTGATCTGTGTAAGTGAAGATCTAATTCGCCGCTTGAGTCGCTAGTTAGAATCTTAGCATCGCTAATAGCGTAGCGCAGCGCAGAGCATGCGAGCGTGAAATTTGATTGTATAAATAGATTGTTTTTTAATTTAAATGAGGATTTCGATAGTAGTTTAAGTTCCGCCAAATGGCAAATGAGACGAACAAAGCTTAATTACCAAGAAAGCTCACGTTGCTATAAAATAAACTGACTAATTAGTCAAGAAGTATCTGTGAATACGAAGCCTGCTCGAGTATGAGTACCTAGATTTCTGTTAAATTGTATGAACCGCATGTATTGTTAGGGTAATACCTTCTTGTATGGCACGTACGTACGCGCCCTGATAAATTTAAATTTAAAATTGTAGTATGAGTGTAAAAATGAGATTTGGTCGCCAGTCGGGGTTGTTTTAGTGGTAACTGGTAACACCACATACTGCGGCTATAATTGCCCCTAGAGATAAGATTTTTCATCTCGTATCAAAAGAAAACTGGTAGGTACTACGAGCCGATTACATACTATCGCTATCCGCAACATTCTCTAATAATTTCATCCAGAAGATACGCATAGCGTGCCAATGATCCGATAGTAACTGCATCAGACATACAACTTGCAATAGTGTGAGCATATTATCAAAGTGATATTTTCACAGAGCATCAAAAATCTTAAGTAACACACTGAAGTGTGCTACGCTAAAAACTTTTTCTTAGTCTAATATACTAATTGCACACCAAATATGGTGATCGTTCTACGAAATATCATTGAAAGGTGCGTACGGATAGCGCGTTCCTGTGTTACGCGTAGTTGGGAAACACTGTCCACGCGTACATTGGATACGCGTACATTTCGCGGCGGTCCGTACAGGACGGACCGCCGCGAACCTGTAGGCGAGGTCAATCGATCCAGAGAGCTCCGCGAGCCCCAGTCATTCGCCATGACTTTGATAAACTTCGCGGTTGCGTGCACCAGTCACCACCACTGCTGCAGCATTACTCATTATTCAACACATTTAAATAAAAAAGAGAGAAACAAACGGAAACCTAGATGGTAGATGAAAAAATGTATCGTGAAAGATTACAGTGTGGAAATAGGCTTATGGAAGATATAAATTATGTGCCCGGTTACGGCAATGGGCTCGCCCCCTATTACGTGGGACCTAAAAATTCATGTCGAAACGTGGGTGTAATGTTACTAATGTTACACTTCTGCCTAACCCTTCAGGGAAACAGGCGTGAGTCCATAAGTAAAAATTAAAAAAATATGAAGAAAGTGGGAACAAAAATTTTCAGTTCATTTGAAATTGCCTTCCATGCATCTTGGCGTAAATCGTTATTTCGATAATCAGTTAGTGTGCTATCCCACAAGAACCGGTGAAATTCATAAAGTTGAATCAATCTGATAATATTTTATTTCCTCTATTTCAAAATATTATCAGATTGATGCTTATCCCATATCCTAAAATTATATTTTATTTTTACATGCGATAACCGGCTGCGACAATTCGTCAGCAATGTACAGAAGAGGCAAAACGACAAATTATTCGAAAAAAAAGATTTGACTGACTGCGCCAAAGTATTTACTGAAATTGATTCCACACCTCAAACAATAATTACGGAAGAAATTCGCTTTCTTCTTGCGGTTTATGGGGCCCCAAATAAATTACTTGCATTGATAAATTTCGTTACTTAACTTTTGTAAAAAATACGCAAGGCAAGAAACAAGTACCACTATCATGTCTTCCTCCGGCATCTGCTATTCAACACTTGTATTGAGTATAATATCAAGTTCAAACATGGCTAGGCAATCAACTGAACCCATAACACTGGGGTTTGGTAATTGATAGATAATACTTTGGAACCGATTCAAACTTTACTCCCACCTGCTAAAAGAAAAACTCCTCAACACTATTTTTTGCAATTCCAAAAAAGGTTGTAGTGCCAAATGTGGCTGTAAAAAAGTCGGGTTGCTGTGTTGTGCGCGTACCAATTGCCAAGGTCAGTCTTGCTCAAATGTCCAGTTGAATACAATAGAGGAAGATTCATGTGATTTTAATGAAGAGATCAATGATTCAACCACATTTGAACAATTTATGAACATCCAGCAAGAGGAAGAGCAAGAAGAAGAAATTGAAGAAGACATGACTGTTGAAGTAGACTTTCAAGAGTATGAATCTGATTAAAGTATCTAAAGAAATCAAAACAATAGTTAATCCAATAATCAATAGCAATATCAATAATCAATATCAATAATAAGGTAATATGTAGAACTTGACGGGTATTATTCCCTTTTAAAATTATCCTAAAATTGTCATGACAGTTAGTGGAGTAGGCCTACAGGGGAAATCACGGTAAAAAACGTGCCAAGTACACTACCTCACAGGTGGCGTGGAAATGTGTGCATATCATGTATGATGTGACTCTTAGAATCACGATATCTCAGGAATCGTAACTCTTAGAAAAAAAATCATTAACACCATTTTTCGTAGAGAATTTTAAGATCTACAACTTTGGTTGAGGATTTATTCTGATAAAACTTACCGTTTTCGAGAAAAGTCCAAAAATAGCTCACATTTTGACCTTTGACCACGAATAACTTTTGTACCACACATAGGATCGATAGGGATTTTTTTAACTTTATTTGTAATGGTAAACCCTAGCTCTCCACCAATATTTGTCTCTCCGGCAATTTTTATTTTATTTAAAATGTCTATGTTGACCGGACTATTTTGTTTATTAAAGATTTGCAACAGTCAAAATACAGGTATTCGTCATGAAACTTTAATGAGTATGTTTTAGTGTTCAATTAGTATTGTTGATGGAACAAAGGTATAGTTTTTTTTAGAAATCAGATGTAAATTGAGGAAGAGTTAAATACGACCCATAAAAACAATAAAAATAAAATAAAAATAAATTAAGCAATGCTATCCCAATAGGTACTAAAATATTAAAAAGATTTTAGCTACAAATTAATAAGATCATTTTAAAAGGTACAACGTGCTAGTAATAGCTGAAAACAGAACTTAATGATTTTGTTATTGTTTATTTCGATGAGGATAGAAATAATTAACATCCTTATGGGAATTTTGCCTTAACCAAGATCATTTACCTGCTCATTCATCTCACCTGATCTTTAAGAAGAGGATTTTTCAGTATCGACAAGGTAAACAGTCATCGTTGTGATATCTATGGGTTTTCTATGGTGTAAGAGTTTTTATTATGTTTTGTGGTTTGGTGTTGGATTTAAGTACTCCCATGAATAATCGTGAATACTGGAAATCTATACAATTTATTAAATTACATTAGATACCTGCATAATCCCAATAAATTATTTGATAAGATGAGTGGTAAAGCTAATTTGGTTACAGTATAAATGGACAGGCTTGAACGAGATACTTCAAGCCATTCCCAGAAACATACTGTTACTGCGTTCCATCGCGCCGGGTCGCCGCCGGCTAGTGAGGACCGGTTCTTCGGCCGAGCCCGCCTGCGCGCCTCTCACTCACTCGTCGTACATCGCACCGCACACACGCTACGGCCATATACCTATCATTGTACTTACGACCTACGGAATACAGTCTTTCTACCAACTATCGAAGCGTTTTCATTAGCCTAGACCACCAGCATCACATCTGGAGCTAGGCACTCATACACATACATTCACACTGACGCTTTTATCCCGTCGGGGTAGGTAGAGACAACACAACGCCAAATGCTTCTAAACTTATCAATCTCACGCACTTCCTCTATATTCTTTGCTCTTTTCATACATGCTCGCCCCTTTCGGGGGCTTCGGAAAGGTCGATTTTCAATACCTCCCCAATTTGGTCAACAAATTTCAAAGGAAGGTAAAAGTGTGAAGGGAAATTTTCAGGCTTGGAAGCAGAAAGCCAAATTTGTACCGGTAAACTACTATAAAGTTGAAAAAGTTTATTTTTTGCCCTTTTTACAAAAAAAAAATTTTTCAAGTCCTTTCAAGTAATTTTTCCTATAAGGTAAAAGAAAAGGCGTTTAAGAGAGACCATTATCCATTATATTTCACATCATTATGTCAGCAGTTCTACAGGGTGGGTGTAAATCTGTCCCACGTGGAGATCTCTCTGAAGAGTGCTTCGCCAGGGCATTCCGTCGCGGAGACCTGGCGATGTCCAATGAGCTGGTAGTCTGGTGAAATGTAGCCGAGCTCCACACCAACGGCTATCAGCTTCTTGGCTGCTTCCAGTTGACGTGCCGGCGGGACATTTGCTGTTGAAATATTTAAAGTTATTTTTAGGAAATTTATGCTAATAAGAACAGTCATGATTAATAGTGGTGAAAGTGGAACGTGGGTTCAAAGGCAAAGGTTTTGGATCGCAGCTGACCAGCGCTAGGATGACAAGGATGATATAAAGTGAAAGAATAGCTTTGTCAAGAAAAGTAATCAATAAGGCAAATGGCTGACGTCTTTGACTGGAAGAAGTTGGGCGTGTTATTAAGTCGCTTATGGCTCGATTTTATGATGGTGGAGGGCATTGGGAAAAACGTAAATATGTAACTTGACCGTTATCGTATATAAATCATAGCAATCAAAAAGCAATGCCTCTAGTCAAATAATACTGCTTATTTCCAAACATCTACTTGCCTCGTCGCCTGGAATACAATTCTTTGTCAGGCTGTCTCCTTGATAGACCAGACCAAAAGCCCAAAAGTGTTATCATATTTGTTGTTACTCATATTTGTTCCATATTTTTTTACTTACAGACAAAGTCGCCAATCATACAAATGCCGACACTCTTCACGTTGTAGCCGCGTGCGTGCGCGCCGACAAGCCCCCAACCGCGGCCCTCGTAAACTGCACCGTCACCACCGACTCCAAAACTGGACAAATACCAATTAATTATGAATAAATTATTGGCTTCACAGAAAGCGGTAATGAGCGCTAAGTATTTAAAGAAAAGAGAAAAATTTAGGTTGGTGTTTGATCTTATCTATCATATAAAAGGCTGTATGATAAATAATAAAGCAGACTAAAGTATGGCCGCAGCTACTCCCGCATATGTTATTATACGAGGGGAGTTCAATGTATTCTCGGTATAGGTATGAAGGAAAAGGCGGAAAATTCTGAATAAATTTTATTTTTCAATATACTCCCCTAACATCTCAATACATTTATTTGTTCGTGAAGTAACTTTTCAATTCCCTCTGAAAAATATTTTTCTTCATGGCCCGAAAAATGTTCGTTTATTGCTCCCCTCAACTCTTCATCGTCCGAAAAATGCTTTCCACGAAGGTCTTTTTTAAGATTAGGGAATAGATAATAATCACTAGGGGCCAGGTCCGGACTGTAGGGTGGATGATTGATTTCTTCAAATCCGTACTCCCGCACAGCAGCCTGCGGTTAATTTTCCACGTCTTTTTTCTTTAATTGCCTCCTTTACATTACGCAGGGTGGTTGCGTATGATGCAGCAGTAATACTTTGACCTTTTTTTGTGTACTCGATTAGCAAGATTCCCTTAGAATCCCAAAACACCGTGGCCATGAGCTTTCCTGCGGACAGAGTGACTTTGAACTTCTTCGGCGGGTCTGATCCTTTTTTGTGCCACTGCATAGACTCTTGCTTGCTCTCAGGGTCATAGTGATAAACCCACCCACGATTCATCACCAGTAACAATCCGATCGAAAATACTTTGCGGATTTTCACCACAGAGGTCCAAAAACTCCTTACAACAGTCAACTCGCACTTGTTTCTGTAGCGCGGTGAGCATTCGTGGCACACATCTTGCACTGACCTTTGACAAATTCAGGCGCTCATGAAGGATTGTGTGAATGGTACCCACGGATAGCTTAGTCATTTCTGCTAATGTTTTCACTCTTCTACTCTTCTCTTCTTACACGGGCATCTTCAAGTACAAGTTTTTCGACTAATTTGACATTTTCTTCAGTAGCGGCAAAAATTAGCCCACCAGCGCGGGGGTCGTCTTCAATGCTCTCTCTACCCCGTTTGAATTCACTTGAACACTTCTGAATTGTAGATAATGAAGGCGCAGAATCTTGGTAAACAGCCACCATTTCTTCATGGGTAATTTTTTGAGTTTTTCCTTGTTTTGTGAGGAATTTTATCACTATATTTTAGCACGATGCTCGATTTTTTTCATCATTGTCGAATCAGTCATCATAGTTGTCTTTTCGCAATGATATCTTGAATACTAATGGTGGCAATTAAATGAAATTTTGTATTTATACCCTCAAAGAGTGTCATTAATTATCATTAGTATATCACCTCGATACCGAGAATACATTGAACTCCCCTCGTAATTTAGCCTTTATTTCCCGATCCCGTGGTAATTTTGGAAAATCCCTTCTTAGTGCACCCCTAAGGTGTCCTGGGAACATAAGTAGATACCAAATATCAGCTTCTTGCGCCCAATAGTTTTTGCTGCATGTTGTTTGTCAGTCAGTCGCCGAACGTAACGCAAACACAATTTTACAATCGGAATTTTGTTTACCTTTTACGGTTAAATGAATTAATGGATTTTATGATACCTGTTTGGTATGCTTATCTATAGATTGACATTTAATGAAGTCTAATATGTACCTATGTAGATTAGAATATCTATATATTAAAAGAATTTGTGTTTTATAATACGAGTCGGACAGCCCGTTCTACCCAACTGATTCGCATGATTTTTTAAATGAAAGCTCTCGCTGCATAGATTTGTCATCAAGCATTAGAAATTACCTACCTTGCACATTCATCAAGTTATATGCAAAAACCGAAATTACCGTAGCCGTAGTCAATTACTTTCTGCTTCTATATATCTGATTCTCATTAAGGTAGGCGTTTCGTTATAGGCCTATAACACGCGCTGAAAAGAGCTCTTTCAGTTGATGGTATGCTTATTTAAATTGGGCAAGTTTAAAGGAAGATAGGTGTGGACATTGAACTTATTTTTCAGTTTTTTCCTATAAATTTCTTAAGATTCCATTGCTTTCTCTCTACATGGACGGTTCTAAATTCAAAAATATTTTATGGCATCTAGTAACTGCCAGGAAAAACCGTTATGCCTCCTTAAGGTGACCTTGGCTTTCATACGGGTGTGAGTGTGGTGGTGTGTAAAATTATACCCGATGTTGGTAAAATTATCATTATAGTGAATTATCGCTGATGGCAAGTAATATTCCCCGAATGTTACCAGCTAACCCTTAATGTTGGGTGAACTGACCTCTGATGTTGAGGCATTTTCTCCCTTTTTTTTGTATCGCGATGAAATCTAGTTACGGACTGTCCCTCAAAGGGAGCCCTCCGCCAACTCTGTACCGATGTTGGGGCAGGTGGAGGGGGTGTGTGGCTCGGCTCTCCCCCCTAGATGTTCGGGGGGCATACCCACTAAAACACCGCGGTGTTCCTCTATCGATCCTCAAGATGGGGTCGCGGTAACGACGTCAGTATACCCGCGACCCGAGGAATTTTCCCCAAATGTAGTGAAATTTCCGCCTAATGTTGGGAAAATCAACCCTACAGACGGGTAAATTACGTTTGATGTTAGGAAATTTTTTATGTTTTTAAATTACGGACTTTCTTCGGGCATCTTAATTTTTTTATGTGGAACATATTACAGCGGTTCATAGTACTATTGTCATATAATTATATTACAAGTGGTAGTTATGGTAGAAATTGTAGCTTTGGTAAGAATAGTAGTTTTGAGAGACAAATAAGAGAATAGTACTTTTGACAGCACCAGCGGTTTTGATAGAAATCATAGTTTTAAAAAATGGTAGATATGATAGTGTTAGTACAAATACTAATTTTGATAGGAATAGCAATTTCGATAGGAATAGTAGTTTTGGTAGAAATTGTATTTTTGGCATATAAGGTAGTTTTTTGCATAACGATCAATAAGGCGCAAGGACAAACATTAGAGCGAGTAGGAATCTACTTAGCTGAACCAGTTTTCAGTCATGGTCAGTTGTATGTAGCATATTATATCATTTTCTAATGTCAAGGTACAAATTATACCTAAAGGTCAACGTACAGCCAATATTGTTTGGAAAGAAGTTTTGTAAAATATATTTTTTGGTAAGAATGCCACATTTTTACTTATTAGATTGGGCTACAATGTACTCATCATACCTATATGTAAGAGCTTTTTTATAATATTAAAATATGCTGTGGAGCAGCACGGATCCTCTAGTTATTCATTAAAATAATTACGAACTGATTTTTTGTTAAGACCATTTGCTGTAAATACTGTGTCGCAGGAGGCTACAACTTAACGGACACAATGAACACACATACTTACTCGAAACAACAATTTGTAGATCACACAAAGTGTCGTCTAGTGTGGGCACCGAACCCAAAAAACAAAGAAGATTTATGTATTTCAATTTATAAAATACTAGATGAGCCCGCGGTTACACCCGCGTTACTTAAGGCTACTGCTCGGCTCCCGTGGCTCATAGCCTGATGGTATATAACCTGTAGCCTTCCTCGATAAATGAGCTATCTAACATTAAAAGATTTTTTCAAATCGGTCCAGTAGTTCCTGAGATTAGGGCGTAGCTTTATATATTAGTATAAGATAATTTTTATACGAATTCTTTCAATATTGGGAGATTCATTATGTCAGCCTAGAGACGTCCACTGCTGGACATAGGCCTCCCCCAAGGTTCTCCACACAGACCGATCTTGAGCCGCCCGCATCCATCCGCTTCGCGCGATCTTAACCAGATCGTCGGTCCACCTTGCGGGAGGCTTACACCTGCTGCGTCGTCCGGTACGGGGAGATTCTTCTGATTGAAATTATATAGTTGTAGAATACCGCCTGAATTTACGCAGTATTTATATTTATCGAGGTTTTATTGATAAACCATTTAATCGATAAAAATAACTTTATCTTCATGTATCATAAAGAAATTATATCAGATAATGCCTTTAACAGCACTTATTGCATTGATTTCATAATATTACGTATTTATAGATTTGTGTAAGCACCTATTTATGATATTAGACAATTGAACCTAATATGTTATTAAGATCTGTTGAAAACTGCTTTCACGTGCTTTTTTTGCTCAATGAACCGTGGGTGTACAACTATACTTACTGTGTACTCTTTTTCACATTTCTATGGTGTACAAGGAGGTGCGGTGAGGTTAATTGCTAACGTGATGTAGTTGGGGAAGAACGTTATCAAATTGATAAGTCAATAAAGAGAAAGTACCTAATAACGTAAGTAGAAGCTAAAGCTTCACAAATGCCCTTGAAGAAATTGATATGCGACATAAACTTTCAACCTTTATTTAAGAGCGGAATATTTAAAAAATCTTCCTTAGTTGCTGTAAACGTCTTAAAAGGAACCCACTAAGCAAAATATAATAATACATACATACATACATACATATCGTCACGCCTTTTATCCCCGAAGGGGTAGGCAGAGGTGTATTTCTACACCCACTCGCCAGATATACTTTAGTCCCACGTAATAAAGGGCGAGCCTATTGCCGTACCGGGTACATTTCCAGACTCCGTGCTGCTACTGAGAATTTCGTGACAGAAAAACCCGATAACACTGCCCGACCCAGGAATCAAACCCGGGACCTCCCGATCCCACGCGCATATTTATGCCGCGAGACCAACGAGGCAGTCGTATAGGGTTTGATGTCGAGTTTTCCGTCTCTACGCGATGGTATTTTCATCGTGTTATCCCTTAGTCGCCTCTTACGACACCCACGGGAAGATAGGGGGTGGTGACACTTGTATTCTATGCCGTCAACCACACGGCTTAATAATATTTATATATATATATATATATATATATAATAATATATTATATATATAATATTCTACCACATTCACACCTAATTCAAAAGCTCTTCTTAGTTTGGGACTATGGTGTTGTACAACACCATAGTCCCAAACTAAGAAGAGCTTGTACTAAGGGTACTAGATAATGAATAAACATACATAAATACTTTTTTTTCACATATTATAGGTACCACCCAGACCAAGACAAACATCCATGTTCATGCACACAAATGTTTGACTTGAGCGGGAATCGAACCCCAATGAAAATGTACGCTTCTAGCTTGAGTACTTTGTACTCTGCGATGATTTATGTAAGTCAGAAGAAGTTATTTATTATAAAGTATTAGACGAAGCCCGCAGCTACGCCCGCAATTATTTTTATTTTAACCTTTTCGTGCACCCCTACGGTACCTAAAGTAACATACATGCCAAATTTCAGCTTCTTGCCCTCAATTGTTTCGGCTGCCAGTCAGTACCGTAATAATTTTATTATTCCGGTACACATACTGACATATATGTCTGACGATAATTAGACTACTTTTGCTCACCAGAGTCCGCCTCCTGTGCCATCGCTAGTACAGCCCTAGTTACGGCACAAAATAGATACACAAAATCAACAGAACTTACTTGTATCCAATGTCCTCCCATCCGTTATCGAGCTGGTGCATGTCCTGCATGTATGCCATGTTGGACTTACAGCCCTCCTTGGTGGTGCACGCGGGTGGTATGTAGCTGTGGTGCACCACCACGTAAGGAACGGGCTCCATGATGTATTGCTTGTAGCCGGGGGGACGGGCACCCCATTCTTCGCGGGTTACGAATGGGAATGGATATGCTGCAGAAAAAAGGTAATGTTATTTTTGGTAGATGGTGGGTTATAAAATGTTTGCATAATGTGGATAGTGGTAGGCCTATGTTGCAGTGGGCTGGATATTTAGATGAAAAAGACTTTACTTTTTAGCACAACATTTTTTTTACGAGTTACCCTCACCTTACAAATCTGATAAATTATAATAAAAAGAGTAGAACAAGAATGCAAATGTAGTAAAAAAATGAAAATACGGTAATCAACTAAACTATAAAACTGCTTATTGACCTAATAAACAAAAATTTGGCCTAATAAAAAAAATAATATTTATCTCCAAGCGTACTTGTCGTCAAGATACTCATTTACACTATGTTGCCTTTAGTATAAGTTATTGGACTTGACCGGAAGAAACAGCAATGGGTATATATTATATACCCATTGCTGTTTCTGCCGGTCAAGTATACCTTAAGTATAACCTTAAAAACATAGATGTTAGATAACGCTATAATATAATATTACGATAATAACTAATTAAAATCATTAGATAACAATGCATTCTGATAGCGGTAATTATCGAGTTACGTTACAATCAAGATAATTTTAGGTAGTATTAGTCACTTGGATGAGTATTTTGTGACATCAGTGTTACGACCATTTACATATAAACATACTCAGTGCTTTTCCTTGACAGCTCTGGAAACTCGCGAAATAGCTACACTTATAAGTTGACAAAATTTTTAACTTGGTGTATTTAACTAAACATAATAAAATTGAGTACAATGAACATTGTGATCAAGTCCATTGCATACTTTAGACACAATTAATGGATTTTGCTAAATACTTCGCCTAAGATTATCTGAATAGAAAACGATTTAATCAAACCCTAATGTGTTTGAAAGGCCTATCTAACGATACCCCACACAATGTCATAGAGAAATAAAAATAAATCAGTTCCCATTTAGATATTTGAGAGCCAACCGTTTTAATATTTTTGTTGTATTAATTTAAGTCTACTCACCATAAGATCTGTCACTGTCAGTTCCGTAAGGTAGAGCTCCTGTACTCGCGATAACGCAGACCAATGTACACAAAATATAGGCGTTCATTGTACCTGTGAACAACAAAAAAAACAACTTAAATTTATTGAGAATTTAACAGTCCTCTGCTGGGCTAGCCTCTTCTATCACACGGGTGGTGATATTCCATATTCTTAATCCGTCACCACATGGACAGAAACAAATCTTATAATATTGCATAATACCTACGAACATGAAATATATGTTAAGAAAATTACATGCACGTATTTCTGAATAAGATTAGTCGTAAATCGTAATGGGATAGATATTTTCACCGGGAATATTAGATTTTCACGGCAGAAAACATTTATTTCGGCTAGTCATTAGTAAAGCAACAAAAGTTTTTTGAACTATTTTATTATTTATTTATTTATCTTTACATCACAAGGTAAGTATCTTATTAGCTAAGCCCCACAAAACCGTTGCAATGGTTTGACTGTGATAGATATGCCACCATTGCTGCGAACGTCTTAAAGCCAAGGTAACTAATCATTATTAGACGAGCTATATATATATTCAATTATATTCTGTTTGTATATACAATTCTTCAGTTTCTGGCTTTCCTTTCCTAGCAGACAACGCACAGCATAAACTATTGGGCGCAAGAAGCAGAAATTTAGCCGTTTACCGCCCAATGCCGAGCGAAAAGGTAAAGGTAAATAGTAGACAATCTTATCTGGTAATAAAGTAATTGATAAAGAAAATAAAAACCCACACGCAGTAGACAATTAGGCAACTCTATGAAAATATATATTTTACGAGATCACTAATGGCTGCTAGTACTACACTAACACGCAACGGTCCACACACTCTTAAATATATAAACTAACTGCTTTTTACCCGACTGCGCGACGCAAAGGAGGGTAATGTGTTTATCAGTCTATGTATGTATGTAAGTATGTATGTATGTTTGTTTCTATGTGGCGTTCTAGAGACCAAATGCGTTGGCCGATTTTGATGATTCTTACGTCAATCGATTCGTCTTAACCTTGCGAGTGTCACTAAAGACATGACAGTTATCAAAATTCACCACAGCGTCAACCAGATGCCATATTGTCAAAATGAAAAAAAAATATGTCGATGAACTATATCATGTGGGGTGTCGTTGAATAGGTATTTTAAAATCATCTTTAGGTTCCTTTTATCATTTTTCATTTAAAATAATAGTTTAGGATATATAACGATTTAAAGTTGTTTAACAAAACAATAATTCTCGCTAATGTTGTTACTTATTGATTTAATTTTTACTTCAAGTATAAACGATAAACAAACAAAAAAGCAGTGAATAACTAAAAAGTATAAAATAAAAAAAAATATTTAAAGAAAAACAAAAAAACCCGACTGCGTAAAAAATAATTTTAAAAAATACGTGACAAAAATAACTTAAATAAAAACTAAAAAGAAAGAAACAAGGCTAGTAGTTTAGAATTCTAATGCAGAACAGAACGACTCACAGTCGGGGCCCATTCAAATTTTACCAATCAAATGTTTCCAAGGCGCCCGACTGTGAGTCGTTCTGTTCTGCATTAGAATTCTAAACTACTAGCCTTGTTTCTTTCTTTTTAGTTTTTATTTAAGTTATTTTTGTCACGTATTTTTTAAAATTATTTTTTACGCAGTCGGGTTTTTTTGTTTTTCTTTAAATATTTTTTTTTTATATACTAGTGTTATATAGACGAGTTTTTGACCCACAATCATTGAGCGTTAGGGGCTTTTGTATAAGTAGTACTATTTATAGAAGCAGTACTTTACATCTCTTGGTTAATGACTAGTGAGTCATTAACCAAGAGATGTAAAGTACTGCTATACTACTATGCTACTGATTGGTGAGCCGAATTTATCTTAAACACATAAGTACAGTTTTGATGAATAAAAAACATAGGAAGTTGTTACTATGCGAGCCGATCAAGAATAGGATTGAATTTGCTACAAACTTCATAACTATGATGAAATAGTTATTTGTGCAACAAGAGAGCAAAGTTGTTTTTTGTTTCGAGTGCTGATTTTGAGTCCCGAGCAAGCGAAGGATTCTATGATTGATTCACGAGCGTAGCGAGTGAATCTAAGTTAGAATCCTGAGCGTGGTGAGGGACTCAACAGCACGAGATACAAAAAACTTTGCTCTCGTGTAGCACACATAACTTTTCACCACAGCAGTGAGAACACGTCATATTAAGTACTTAGGTGACATAGAAATGAACAGGAATAGATTGAATTCTGCATAATCACTTGTTGATTTAACTCTTCTGGTGTTAAAGTACAGTCATCATCGCTAGTTTCACTCATCTTTTCAGATTATTTTATATATTAACCCTATACCTACTGTATCAGCATCAGCGAAATTTTTATTCCCGCTACTTTTTTAAATCGCGTTATAATACCGCGTCTCTGATGTTTATTTTTCAAATGTGTCATTGTTGTAATTCTAAATAAAAATGTATTGGTTAAATACTAATTTTATACTATTAATTAGACTTATTTTTATTAAAATCCAGTAATAAATTAAACATGTAAACAATAACATATAAAAAAAGTAATTTCTTTATTCTTTTTTTTTTTTGCGTTGCCGTAGGTGTTTTCTTTGAGGTCGAATTCCAAAATCGAATTCGAAGGGGTTTGTTTTTGCACTCACTTTTTATATGCATGTGAAAGAGACAGAGCACAGTAAAATTCGAATGTTTCAAATTTGTGGCTGAACACTGTCAATTCGTGGCACTGAAGATTGCAAAATTAAAAAGCTACTTTGCCTCACGCTCGAATCAAAATCGCGTTTTGTTCACTGTTGTCTCGCAGCAAAAGCGGCATGTTTGAGCTGCTGTGGTGAAAATAATATTTATTAATACAGATTGTACTTTATAGAAAAAATATATGTAATATGACGATGATGATGTTTCAATAACTTCTTACTGTTCTGATTAGTTTTATTATAGAATCCATGTGTTTCTTTATTTCTTAGTGGTCGTACAAGAAAAGCAAATAGACTTATTTACTCACTAAATAAACGATGACAGCCATTTAGCATGTTTTTAATGGTTGTATTTATAGCCACTTGTGTTCCTCTAATTATTATTAAACTAGTTGTGTACGCTATATATACACAGCAAGACTAAGTAAAAATTCGTGTGCATAGTAAGTAAGTAGTTTAATACACTTGATAAATGATTGTTAATTTTCCATATAAATAAAATTCAATCATATACTAGTTGTGTAAATACTAGTAGAATGCACCAGCATTGACAGATGAGAATTTCCTGCACTTGTTCAGCTGAAGTACTTCAGACTATTTTTAATTGAATCTATAACACGTACCTATTCAAATAATGACTTTACAGTCAGTCATCAACGTATGTCGATGTATCTACATTTGCTTGATTTTGAATGATTTGTGGTTCGAAATTGTAATTATAGGTGCCTCATTTTAAGGCTGACTGACAATCCATAATAACATCCTAAGACCATTCACAACCGAATCTGGACCCAAACTAGGTAGACCCAAATATAAAAATAAAACATAAGTTTTTGAGAAACGTATAACCGGAAACTGATAAAAGTACTTAGGTACATATTCTTGTTTAATAGGTATAGACCAAATTAAACCACTAAAATATTACAAATAATTGCACTCATCACACTCAGCCTATCTGTTTTGAAAACATCAATCAAGATCTAGCCAATAAAAAAGTAAAGGCGTTGTCCTAAACTTTGGAAGCACGTGTAGACAAACGCGTAAACGTGAAGTGAAATATCAAGGAGAGCCGACGCTTATCTACGACTGTGCTTGTAGAAATTATGATAATCGCTCAATCAAACATCTAGGTGGGCTGCTATCAATTAATAAGTGCTTATTAGATACTATATTTTTACGTTGCACTATTATGAGTTGAACGATAGAGGAAATTGAATCATAAATATTTATCAAAGTTATCATTGTTGATGGGTATAATAATGATGATACCGTATTAAAAGAGCGTTGAAGGAAATTATCCAATGAATACTTAAAGAGGAAAGGAATGGTTTAACATTCAGGTTATCGGAGTTGTATCCAAAACCTTGGAGCCTAGAGTCCGCTTCTAATCTAAGTAAATATGTATGACAGAATATTAGACCCAGGTATTCATTAAAGAAGAAGTTTCTTTCCGTTTTTAAATTTATTGAAGTTCTAAAAAGTATTTCTCAAAACCCAACATTTGTCTAAGATTTTTTTGATGGTTCATCATATTTTTGTTCCCTCATCGTAATGCAGATGCCTAAAGCATTCCGTCTAAATCACAATCAAGACGATATTGATTTGGTTGCATTTCGAGATAAAAAACTAATTTTGACAAACATTTCTTGTTATGATGCCATTTTGCTAGAATTTTATTATCCATTTTGTTATACACCATTTTATTGGCAAATGAGTCACGTTTGCCCAATGTTAAGCGGTTAATCGTAGTATTGCCAACTGAACATTATTTGCGCGACGCCAAAAGGATAGAATAACAAAGTTATGATTGGTCTCTTGACCCAGACACCTATCGCTTTTGTTATTTGACTTCCTATCGGTATTCACTTCTCTATGGAAAAAGAGATAGGATAAAAAGAGAAGCCTGGGCTGCCGGTAGTGCATAACAGTAGAAATATTGCACATATCGAACATAACAGTAGAAATATTGCTCTATTTAAAAAAAAGCTTAGTATTCGAGATCACCAATTATGTAGTATTTAACCGTATTCATATTGCGACAACTAACAAAATAAATTAAACAGAAAATGTTGTAAAACAGATTAAGTCACTACGGGGCTTTAAAAGTAAATTAAAGTGTAGTGTTCTCGAAGTGGGATGGATGTTTATAATCATAATTGTGCACTTGGAGTAAAGCTTGTGATTTTAAAAACTTTTGTGGACCATGCACAGCTTCAGCTACTAACCAATTTCAAGAGTAGGCTATTTACATCATGTTTTGAGTATCACATCCAGAATCACACTATTGGTCATTATTTAAACAAAGCTTATGACACGAGCACAGCAAGGATTGTTTATTATTTCAATATTTTATAATTCCTCTGGGTAAAACCAAAAAGGTTTCAAGCTGTTTAAAAAAAGTCAATGAAGGAAAAATAATACAAGATGAGAGACTAACCTCACATCATAACCACTATAATAAAACCACAACAAAGACTTACCTAGCGTTTAGTTCACAAAACACAATCAAAATTGCAAACAAAACAATAATTTAAATCACAACCGTTGACGAGTATCTGTCAAAATAATACACTTTATTACACAAACATCGCTTTATATACTATAAGCTGATGTATTGTGATTGTAGATAATCGGAACTTATAAATTCTAACAAGATAATTCGGTAGATATCAATATTTACTTATACGTAATAAATCAAGATAAGAGATAGCGCCACTGTTTAAATTGTGTTCTTCGTGTTTTCTGCGGCAAGGTATCAAACTGCAAAGTTTAATAGTACTAGCGCCAAATTTTGGAAGAAGATTGTTAGATAGAAAGAAAGAGAAAGAAAGAAAACATAGTTTTCGTTAAGGAAAAGAAACGAAGTGGAAATTATAAATAACAATTACAATTAAAAATATCATATCAAATAAAAAAGATCAAAATAAAATAAAATTCAATGAAATAAAATAATACTTAATAACAAATAAAAATAAACAATTATTTAAATTGGATACATTTAGAAATAATTAGATAAAATAATGACCAATTTGAATTTATTATGTCACATTATGCCAAATGTGTAGTTCAGCATATTATGCCAGAGTTACAAAGCCTGGCGCTGGTTTTCAACTAGCTCCCATTAGTGATAGCACGGATGTTAGTATAATGCACACAACAGTACATACTAAAATAATTTACTTGTAATATTTTTTTTTACTTTTGATAATAATAATAAAATAATAAATAATAATAAAATTTATTCGCAGAAATACAGAAGACATAAATACAAACAATGTTCAATATAGTATAACAGTTAATGCTATAGATTTTCAATGGGTTGTGTCGTGCCGTCATGCCGTGTCGTGTCGTGTCGTGTAATCCCGTGTCGTGGCGTGCCATGACGTGTCGTGTCGTGTAATCCTTTGTCGTGACGTGCCGAGACGTGTCGTGTAATCCCGTGACGTGATGTGATGTGTCATGCATTACCTTGTCATGTCGTGCCGTGTTTTCTAGTGTCGTGTCGTGTCGTGCCGAGTCGTGTAATCTGGTATCATGTCATGCCGTGCCGTGAGGTGTCGTGTAGTCCCGTGTCGTGTAGTCCCTTATCGTGATGTGACGTTTCATGTATTACCTTGTCGTGTCGTGCCGTGTATTCCCGTTTAGTGTCGTGTCAAGGTGTGCCGTGACTTGCGTGTATCCCGTGTCGCGTCGTGCCGTGCCATGCCGTGACGTATAATCCGTGTTGTGCCTTGCATTGACCTGTCGTTCCGTGTATTCCCGTGTCGTGTCCGTGCGTGTCGTAACTTGCGTGTATTCCTGTGTCACGTCGACTCTTTCATGACGTTTTGTGTCGTGTCGTGTCGTGTCATGTCGTCTCGTGTCAAAATGGGTTGCATTGTGTCATGTCGTGCCGTGTCGTGTCGTCATGTCGTGTCGTCTCGTGTCATGCCGTGTCGTGTCGCGTCGTATCGCGTTGTATCATGTCGTTTCGTGTCGTAACGTGTTACTTACTTACTTGATACTTGATGGCACGGGCTGTTTCCGCAACTCCACGTCTTGGCGTGTATTTTGCGTGCGGGTGGGAATGGTGTCTTCATTCGAGCCACCCCAGCTCTTCGAGGAAGGCCAGCAGACTCTTGATGTGGCCCACGGCCTCCCTCAGGGTGCTGTATCTGGTCAGGTCCTGCTGCCTGTACTGTGCGACCTCAGGGCAGTCGAGGAGCAGGTGGGCTGCCGTCTCGTCTGCTGCCATACAGGCCCTGCACAGCGGGCTGTCGGTGATACCTATAGTAAATAGGTGTTTATTAAAGAATCCGTGTCCTGTGTAGGCGGCCGTGACTGTCCGTAGTTGTTGTTTGGACAGCCGGAGGATTTGTTTGGCTATCTTACCGTCTACTGCGGGAAGAGCCTCCTTGGCCTGCCTACATGTTTCAATACCAATCCAGGACTGGTTGTGTTTGGTCCTGGTCCTATTTCTTACCAGGTTGCGATAAAAACCAGAAGGGAGGGGAATTATGGGCTCGGGTCCCACCACCTCTAAAGTGGCCCCTCTTCTGGCGAGTACGTCGGCTGCGTCATTCCCTCTTGAGCCACTGTGGCCCTTGATCCATTGCAGTGTTAATTTGTTTAGTTTACCTACCTCTGTTAGTTTCTGGTGGCATTCAAGCGTGAGTGCCGAGGTGATAGTATGGCTTTTGAGGGCTGAGAGGACAGCCTTACTATCTGAGAGGATCCTAACGGATCGTTCCCTTACCTCACGTGCCATGATTGCTGTGGCAGCTAGGATTATGCCAAAACATTCGGCCTGGTAGACCGTGTTGTAGGCTCCCAGCGGTGCTGCGATGTTGATGTTTAGGTCCTCGGAGAATACTCCTGAACCCGTACCTGTATCTGTTTTAGACCCATCTGTGAAGATCGTGAGCTCGTTGTGGTTAACTGCTCCTTCGTGTATGTCCTCGTACAGTTGGATTTTGTATTTCTTGTCGAAAACAAATTGTTTCGGTATACGGTCGCCAATGGCTTGTGTAATAGGAACTTCTTTAAAGAGTGTATTTAAGTTGTTAGTGTGCGGTGTGTTGGTGTCTTTCCAGAGCTTCAGGGCTCTTAGCCGGACTGCCGACATCGTTGCTTCCTGTTGTATGAACAGGTGCAATGGAGGCAGGTTCAGCAACACTTCAAGTGACGCTGTTGGCGTTGTTTTCATACAGCCCGTGGCCGCTAGGCATGCAAGTCTTTGAAGCTTCTGAAGCTTGTTGGCGGCCGTTATTAGGTTGGTCCGAGGCCACCACACTACTGCGCCGTAGCTTACCATCGGACGTATTATTGTCTTATAGAGCCATAAGACAATTTTGGGGGATAGGCCCCATCGTTTACCTATCATCTTCTTGCACTGCCAGAAGATGATGCTGGCTTTATTGAGCTTATTTTCCATGTGGCTGTTCCATGTCAATTTGCTGTCGAGAGTGACGCCCAGGTACTTAACCTCGGTAGACAGCTTAAGCTCTGTATCAAATAGCCTGGGCAATCGGTAAGTACCCAGCGCGCGCTTGTGTGTGAACATAACTAGTTTGGTCTTGGTCGGGTTTACAGATAATTCGTACTCATTACACCACCACTCTACTATGCGTAGGGCTTGTTGGGTTAGGTCGTACACTGTACTGGTTACCTTACCTGATGTGAGTATGGTTAGATCATCTGCATAACCTATTGTATAGAAGTATCTCGCGTTGAGTTTTTCTATGAGTTCATTGATGACTAAGTTCCACAATAGCGGGGAGAGTACACCTCCCTGCGGGCACCCTTTAGTTATCAAGGCTGTCTGATTGTCGCCTTGCAGGCGCACTACCCTTTTGCTGAGCATGTTTTGGATCCACTGTATGAGCATCTGATCCACACCATGCCTGGCTAGGGCGTTGCCTATGCTGGAAAAGTTTGTCTTGTCGAAGGCTCCTTCTATGTCGATGAAGGTGCCCAAGCAGATGCTTTTTTGTTGTATAGCAGCTTCTATCTGGGCCACGACCTGATGTAAGGCCGATTCCATCGATTTCCCTGAGCTGTATGCATGTTGGTTGGCATGTAAGGGTAGGTGCTTAAGAGCCCCACTTCTTAGTTCCCTCTCGCAAAGCCTTTCCAAGGCTTTAAGCATGAAGGAGGTAAGGCTTATTGGTCTAAAGGACTTTGCATGGGTATAGTCTGTTTTGCCTGGTTTTGGTATGAAGATTAGTTTGACTTCCCTCCACCTCTTCGGTACATATCTGAGGGCCAGGCTAGACCTCATGATTGCCAGGAGTCTTTTAAGGACAGGTTCCCCTCCCCATTGTAATAACCCTGGGAAGATGCCATCCAGTCCGGCTGCTTTGAAGGGGTGGAAGCTATCGATGGCCCATCGGAGTTTTTCTTCTGTGACCACGTTGTTTGCGTGCCTCCATTCGTGTTCGGTCGCCACTGTTGGTGTATCGTGCCACGTTACTACCGGGGTGAGGACGCAGCCTGGGAAGTGTGTTTCGAGTAGGACGCGTCTTGTCTCCTCCTCCGATGTAGTGTATGTGTTATCCGGTTTACGGAGAGTACCTGGTGCAACCGTCGGTTGCTGGGCCAGTAGTTTCCTTACCCGGTTTGCTTGTTGGCAGGATTCAATGCTCCCACAGAATTTTCTCCATCCCATGGTGCGTCTGAATCTGAGGCATTTTCTGTAGTCTGATTTGGCCGCTTTATAAGCGTCCCAATCTGCGTCCGCGCTTGTGTTCATTGCCCTATTTAGAGACTTTTTTACCTTCTTGCGCTTACGTTCAAGTTCAGCGCCCCACCAGGGTTGTTTCCCCGGGGTTGAAGGTGGAGTGGTTTCCGGGCAAGCTGCATAATAGCTGTCTAGCATCGACTGCGTCAGTATACATACCTGATCGTCGATCTGTTCAGTGTCACCCAGTACCGGCGGCGTGGCCGTAAGGGTAAGTTTCTCATTAAGTAGTAAGACATACTTTGCTTTGTCAGTGTTGTGTGGTTTCCTGCGGGGCTGTGTGGGCTGTATATCGACTTTCATGGAGAAGCTGATCCATCTGTGGTCTGAGCATGATGCCTCTTTCGAGACGTGCCATCCCTTGATGCGTTCAGCCGCTCCTTCTGTTGCGAGAGTTAAGTCGATAATTGTCTGACTACGTTTAGTGATGAAGGTGGGCTCCGTACCTGTGTTTAATAGGGTAAGATTAGTGGTGAATAAGTATTCAACCAATGACGTACCTCTGTTATTGTTGCAGTCCATGCCCCACATTTGGTGGTGGGCATTGGAGTCCGTTCCTATTACGACCTCCGTATTGGTTCTCTCGCACTGGTTAACCAGACGCGTGAGGTCGAACGGAGGCGGGTCTTCGGCCTCGGGCATGTAGACCGATGCGAAAACGACCGCTATACTCCTTGGCTGCTGTATTATTTCAATTTGTATTGCTGTGATGTCTCTGGAACAGAACTCCGTTAAAGCTTGGGCTCTGATGTTTTTAGTTGTAAGTATGCAGGTTCTTGGATGTGTGTGGTCAGTAGAGTAGTAAATCTTACCTCCCAGGCTGGAGAGGCCTCTAATGAGGCCACCCCTTATCCAAGGTTCCTGGATGAGCACGATGGCTGAATGTTGGACCTCCATCCATTTGCGCAGTTGCGCAGTGGCCGTTTGGCTATGATGGAGGTTGATTTGTAGGCAGCTGACGTCACTAGGCAGAGGGTTCATCTGTGGGTGATGTCCCCTCCTCCCCGACCTTCAGCTGCGTTAGGCCAGCCAGGATGTCGCCAGCCTCCACCCCGTCGTCCCGCCGCACCGGACTCAGGAGCAAGCTCTCATCTTCCGAGTTACCCTCGGCTGACGGGCCAGCCCCCGAGCCAGACGCGGCCGGCTCTGACAGGCCGGATTTCGCGGAGAACCCTGACTGGGTGTTTGAGGCTTGTTGTGTGGAGTTGTCACATCCCGGAGGATGGTCGACATACTTTCCTGTAGAGTCCCGGAACCGGACGTAGACTGCACCCAGCCCCAACGCGAGGCGGCGCTCGTTCTGCACCAGGACCGGGACTTGTTCCTCCGGGACGCCCACGACCAGGAACCACCCACCTGACTGTTTCTCCGAGTGCAGCAGAGACCATTTGTCGACCGCCAACCAGGGGTTCTGGAACTCCAGAGCCCGACCCACGTCGCGCACGTCGTCCCAGACCCCCTGTTCGTTGGGAACGACAACGCCGCACCGCACTCTCTTCGGGGCCTCTTCCTGGCCCCTGACCTCCAGTTCGAAGCCCGGTGGTGGGACCAGGAGAGAGACCGCCTCCGTCAGCCAGGTTCGCGTTGCCTCGTCGGCGCACCAGAGTTTGAGGACCCCGTCCGCGTACATGGGTTTCCCGGTGAACGCAGGGGCGGGGCGTTTTGGAGTTTTAGTCGACCAGGCGTCACTCAGGATCTTCCTTTGAATCTCCGTGAGTATCCGGTCCACGAACTCCTTCGGCAAGTTCCCTGTGCGCTTGCATGTTACTGCAACGCCCAGAGATGCCTTGGAGACCTGTGCATAGGACTTACCCTGTATAGTGGAGGAGTCGAGGCGGGGCTTCTTGTGCTCCCCTCGAGGCGAGCTGGTCTCGTTGAGAGCGCGTTTGGCCTCACCTCTTTCCTTGTTTTCGGCAGTTTTACCTGCCGTGTTTCCTGGTGGTGCTGGGGCTAGATGCCGTCCAGGGTGACCAGCCCGCCGCTTGGCGGCAGGCGGCTTCCCCGTACTGCCTCCGGCCTTTGTGCACCCCCTACTGCTGAGCGCTGGCTGCGCGCTGGTCACATTACTGGGACCTGCGACAGCGACCTGCACCGCTGTTTTTGTAGAGGCAGCACCGGCTGCGGCAGCGGTTTGTGCCGCCTTCCGCCTTATTGCCAGGCGCTGTCTCTTGTTTTTGTTTGCCCTCTTCTTCTTCGCAGAGCTGGTAGCAGCGGGGCCACTCGGTTGTGTGGTGGGCGGGTGTTGGGCAGGATTGGTGGTCTTGCCCTTACCCTTGCCCTTGTGGTGACTTACCACTTGCCAGCCTGCGAAGGAGGAGTCGTCTTCCCGCTTGATTTCAAACGGGCTGACGATTGTAAGGACGGGACCAGTACTAGCGTTAGCCAGCGCTGAAGTCTCGTCCTTGGGGGATGGTTTAACACCTGCATCCGAGGCCACGGCGTCAACCATCTGTTTAGTTGATGCGGCGGGAACAGCTTTCGCTGCCACCGTCGCAGTTGGGGTAATTAAAGGGATTTCGGTATCCATACAAGTTTACTAAGACTTCATCCCTCTAGCTTCCCACCCTCCATGGAGCCCGCAACTGGGAACGTCATCCGGACGTTAGGATTACCAGAGGGATATAGGAACGCGGGGCTGGTTTACAGCACGACTTCGGGCGCCTGCTTGGGTCAACGGTCTGAGCCGAGTTACCAACTCTAGCCGTCATCCCTCGCTTGCGCCCTCCGTATAGCCTTCACCAACCACATCAACAGCCGAAATAAATTCCAACTGCTGATGTGGACCCTACGTCCCTAGCCTGTGGCCCTCTGACGGGACACGATGGCCATTTCCCCCGCTGCGGCTCACAGCGGGGGCTACCGTTTAGCGTGAAATCAGGACCAAAGAGGGCGTGTTGCCTCACGGTCACATTACCGCCAGCGCCGCTCGGCTCAACCCCCCAGGACTCCGTCATCCCCGCGTACGGCGCTCGACTGCGCAGGTCCTAGCGCAGGTGGTCAGCTTCTCTTACCCGTGACTTTTTACTTCGAGCCCACACCCACCCGACCACGAAGGGGCGTGGTGAAGAGATGTGTTCCTGTATGTGGATGTGTGTGCGCATGTGTGTACGTGTGTGTATGTGTTTGTGTAATGTGCCTGTTGTTTGTGTTTCGGCTGGAGGTTTTGGTTGCATCCATTTCTGAAGGAACTGGACCAAGAACGGGCGGCAACCTCGAGAAGGATAGTCCACCAGCCTTGCCTAAGGGATCATCGCGACCTGCGCTACCCCTGAGACCATTCGCCACTCCCTACACCGGACTCAGGTGAAGGGAGTAGAAGTCAGTGCAGATCAGTGGTGTTAAATATGAGTTGACCTGCACGGGCTTCCGCGTCGTAACGTGTTGTATCATGTCGTATCGTGTCGTATCGTATCGTGTTGTGTCGTGACGTGTCGTGTCGTGCCTTGCCGTGACTTGATTTATCGTGTTGTGCCGTGTCGAGCCATGTCGTGTATTCCCGAGTCGTGTCGTAACGTGAAGTGTAATTTTATTCACGTGTCGTGTCGTGCCGTGAATTCCCGTGTCGTTTGGTGACGTGAAGTATCATTTTATTCCCGTGCCGTGAATTCCCGTGTCGTGTGGTGACGTGAAGTATCATTTTATTCCCGTGTCGTGTATTCCCGTGTCGTGTCGTGCCGTGCCATGTCATGTCGTGTCATGTAGTCTCGTATTGTGTCGTATTGTGTCATGTCGTGTCATTTCGTGCCTTGCCGGGACGTGACGTGTCGTGTAATCCCGTGTCGTGTATTGCCGTATTGAATCGTGTCGTGTAGTGTTTGTCGTGTCGTGTCATGACGTCATTTATTTATTTATATTAAGGTCACGCCCTTGACGTGCAGGAGGACAGCAGATTGTCATTATACTGTGGCTGGTTTTTCTTTAGGGTTCTGTTACGGTGCAGCGGTGGCGCGGCGGTCGGATCTTGTTATCTTGCAGAACTTGCTTGTCGCGTCCAGGTGTTTCTTGTCACAGATACCCCGTGTCCTCTGAAACAGAGACATAACTACGGTAGCTAAAACAGTTTAGGATGGTGGTGAGACTCACCGTTGAAGTTCTGTTTCCTATACACAGAGGGTTAGAGGGTCAGAGGGTCTTTTTCCTATGCACAGCGTAAATCAAAGAGTCTTGTTTTTCGTTCCTGATACCAAGCACATCTAAGAAAGCTAAAGAAATGATGTCATTCCATAATATTAAGGAATTATTAATTTAAATGATATAATTAAAAGTAAATACGTATTATACATCCATGTAATACTTCCAATTATTTTTTTACGGGTAGTAGAGTCTTGCTGATTTCAGCATGAATGGGCCGGCTCGACCGGGGATATTCTACTTTCTCACATCAACGTTAAGTAACAGTACCTACTTAACCGTGTGGTTGACGGCATAGAATACAAGTGTCACCACCCCTATCTACCCGTGCGTGTCGTAAGAGGCGACTAAGGGATAACACGATGCAAATACCATCTTTGCGTAGAGACGGAAAACTCGACATCAAACCCTATACGACTGCCTCGTTGGTCTCGCGGCATAAATGTGCGCGTGGGATCGGAAGGTCCCGGGTTCGATTCCAGGGTCGGGCAGTGTTATTGGGTTTTTCTGTCACGAAATTCTCAGTAGCAGCATGGAGTCTGAAAATGTGCCCGGTACGGCAATAGGCTCGCCCCTTATTACGTGGGACTAAAGTATGTCTGGCGAAAAGAAGTAGAAATGCACCTCTGCCTGCCTCTTCTAGGTTATAGGCGTGAGACTATATATGTATGTATGTATGTACCTATTTATTTATTTATTAGTCTTAGGATTGTCTACATTACATACACTAATACAGTCAAATATAAAAAAGGCAAACAGACATTTCTAGTGCTGTAACACTTACAGACAACCACAACATGCAGTGATTAACATATAATGACAATATTAATTAACAAATTTTTTTGCAATCAGTTATATAATTACAATGTTATAAATAAATTAATTGAAATTAAACTATTAATTAGATTAAATTACAATAAATAAAATTAAGTTACGGATAGTCTATGTCAGTTCTGTCATAAAAATAAAAAATAAATCATAAATTGTTTCATATTTATTAAAAATGTAAATAATGTCATTTTACAAAAATAATGCAAATATAAATATAAAATTAATACAGATTTAAATATTTTAATGATAAACTTCGTTTCTTATGTTATCTATGACTCAGTAAGACAGTTTATAAGGTGTTTCTTAAATTGATTCTGTTTGTCAGACATTAAATCAATCCAGCATAACTTAGCAATCGAGTTGTAGCGAGCAGGTATCCTGTTAAGGGGGGCAAATTTAGCCATATTGGTTTTGCATGAACTTATGTGGAACATATTGTATCGACTAATACGAGGATTACTAGGAGGTGCATTTATGTTCAAAGCAGCCAATAGTTCAGGGCAGTCCACATCTCCCCTAACTAGTTTGTAAAGGAATGTAGGGTCTAGGATATCTCTTCTCTTACACAGGGAGGTTATGATAAAATATTTTAGCCGGTCCGTATACCTGGGCACTTTCTTCGCAACGTTTTCACTGAAGCTCAGATGCCAAAGGAAACGTTTTTGTATTTTCTCGATGCTTTTTTTATAAATATCATAGTGCGGATTCTATATACAGCTGCAGTATTCCGTTCCACTTCGTACTAGCGTATTAAATAGCAAGATTTTTGTGACAGGGTCTCGAAATTCTTTACAGTTTGTAAGTGTAAAACCAAGCATTTTAAAACTTTTTGTAGTTATGCGTTCGATATGTGTATTAAATTTTAATTTCTTATCAAATATTACTCCTAGGTCTTTAACTTCATTAACCTGTCTAAGCTCCATGCCTTTTATAGTAGGTATAACTAGTCGGTAGATCTTTTTTTTTCTACTAAACTGTATGTGGTAGCATTTTTTTATATTGAGTATCATGCGTTGGAGTCGCACCATTGAACAAGTCTATCCAGATCGTCTTGGAGAAGAAGGGAATCCGAAGCTGAACGAATAGATTAAATTATTTTAAGGTCATCGGCGTATAGGAAAAAACGAGTATGTTTAAAGCACTGTGATATATCATTTACAAATATATTAAACAGGATGGGAGCTAAATGTGAACCTTGAGGAACACCGGAACTGGTCAAGAATGGATGCGATGAGTGACCATTCACAACTACTGATGAACTACGGTTGTTCAGATACGAGGCACACCACTCCAACAAACTGCCACCGATTCCGATGTCAGTAAGTTTCGCCAACAGGCGCTTATGATCCACCATATCAAATGCTTTAGAAAAGTCAGTATATATGGCGTCTACAGGTACACGCGAGTCTAGAGCATCTGTTAAACATGTCTGATAGAGCATTAAATTTGTTGTGGTAGATTTGCCTTTAATGAAACCACGTTGTTCTGAAATTATTAAATGGTTTACGTGAATTAACTATAGCGTTTCGTTCGGTGAGTGAGAGTGCCGGTAGCCCTATCCCCTATTTTTCTCCCTCATCCCACTCCTCATCCTATCCTTTTTCCCAACCCCAAGGGAGGCAACGGACTTGTGACTCTTGTGGTGTAGCTTGTGTCCATGGACGGCGGTAATCGCCTATCATCAGGCGATACGTTTGCTTCTTTACCGCCTAATAAATAAATAAAAAAGTGAAACTGATAATGGTCTAAAATTCTTAATAATAGAATACCGCTATCCCTTTGGTTTGTAAAAGTCAGAAAAAAGTATATTCTCGCGCTACCGAACTACCGCGACCGAAGCCGCGGGCGCAGCCTAGTAGGCTAACAAACGAGTAAAATATTATGTTGTTTATACCTAATATTGCTAATGAATATAACTTAAAGCATGTCACATCACGTGCTTTCTAAGAACTATCACAATATGTTTTCATTGGCTAAAGTTAACAGTCATCAGCAGTAATCTTTTAGGGGACTTACACAAATGTCATGAACTCTATATCGCTTCTGGGAACTAGGGACCTCCTTTATTGTCAACAATAATTAATAGGTACCTATTTTAAATATTATCCTTATTAGTTAAATATATCGATACCTACTAGCCTCATTCATGTCAATGGGTCAATGAAAATGGGCATGGAGACTTGGATTAGTACCTAAGTATGTTTTTTTTTTAATTATCTAACTTTGCGTCATCATATTATTATCATGTACCTAAATCTTTACATCATAATAGTTATGTAGCAATACTATTTGTCTATTTATCGCGGTACAAATTATACGATAATGACATTACATTCAGTCCTGTTTGTAAACTGACCTGCTGCTGGGAACGATTCTGTACCCACCATGAGAAACTTTAAGTTATACTCCAAATATAGGATGTAGCTTTATTATTTGTGCATTGCCTTATTCATATGCTCTCACAGATGACCAAAACAGGCAGATAGGCAAATTAAATCTATTATTGTACAAAAGGACATGTCATAGTGACAGTATTTTATTTTTTGACACTAATATTTTTATTAGTAATTTCTTTTTAACAAAAGATACTATGTATCTTTCTTATGTACATAGGCGACAACTTGCTAAATTATTAGCATTTAATTTATATACTGACAGGAGTACTACTAGAGTACTTAGGAATTTGGTAGATAATAGTTATACCAATAGTAGTATTGACATATCTATTAGTTTAAACTATTAGATGAGACAACAGATAGGCATTCATGTGTTTTAAACTTAGTTCATCAAAACATACAAGGCCTATCTGGCAAAGAATTAGAAATAGATTTATTTTTAAATAAACATAAGATTGATATCTTATGTATTACAGAACATTGGTTGCGAGGTGACCAATTAATATTTAACAATCAACATTACTCAGTTATAAGTGCATTCGTAAGAAAGAAGGCTATTCGTGGTGGCTCTCTAATATATGTATGTAATAGTTTGAAATGTAAAGAACGTAAGGATATAGCTAAACTTTCTATTGAGCGCACTGCTGAGATTTCTTGTGTTGAGCTTGAACAACATATTATAGTGTGTGTGTATCGACCACCACAAAGCGACTTTACTCAGTTTGAAAGCATTATTGAGGATGTCTTAAAACACATAATTTCTAGTAGGAAGTCTATAATCGTATGCGGCGATTTTAATGTCAATTTGTTAGAAAAATCACCAATTTGTACTAGGTTAGTTAGCTTATTTAGGTCATTTAATTTAAATGTTTTGTTCTCTGAACCAACTAGAATAACCTCACATTCGTCTACATGCTTAGATAATGTTTTTTGCAATTGTCTTTATTTAAGTAAGGCTGTTTTAACTGACTTGACATCGGATCACTGCGGGCAAAAGGTTGTAATTCCAACTAATACAACCCCTAAAGTACAAGAAATTACATGTAGGCCAATGACCTCTGCTCGCCTAAAACACTTTAGTAATGATGTTGCTGCCAAGATCGCCAGTATTGACTTAACCGTTGATGATCCTGATGAATTATATAAATGCTTATTTAAAATTGTTAATGATGAGTACAATAAAATTTTTAAACTGAAGACGTTTGCAAGGAGCATTAAAGTAAATTTTTGTGATTGGGCAACAGTAGGTATATACAAAAGTAGAGCTAGGTTGTATGATCTATATGGTATGAAGAAATACAATTTTAATCCTGAATTTATTCAATATGTTAGAAATTATTCCAAGGTTTTTAAGAGGACATGTGCTTTAGCCAAATCCTTATATTTAAGCAATAAAATCAAAGAATCCAAGAACAAAATTAAAACTACTTGGAGCATTATTAACAATGAGACTGGTCGAGCTAAATTGGTAGATAACAATTATGAATTAAAATTGAATGGTGAAATTATTACTAGGAAAACTGATGTTGCTCAGACATTTAACAATTTCTTCATAAACATACCAGTGAACACCACCAGCTGTCTAGATTCATGTCCAAACAAAGCAGAAATGTTGGTTAGGGGCAATGTGAATGAGTGTGATGTGCTTTTTAATTTTAAATATATTGACACCAATGACATACTGAAGGTATTCAAGACGCTCAATAATAAAAAATCTGTTGACTTATGGGGCATTTCTGTTAAACTTGTGCGACAAATTATTTCTAGCTTAGCTCCATATTTAGCTGCAATATTCAACAGATGCGTAGATACAGGAGTATTTCCTGATCTAATGAAACACAGTAAAGTAATACCATTATTCAAAAAGGGATCAAAGAGCGACCCTAGTAATTTTCGGCCAATTTCTATCTTGCCTGCTATTAGTAAAATTTTTGAAAAGATTATTTTGCATCAACTAGAGAGCCACTTTCACGCAAATAATTTATTTCACAGTGAACAGTATGGCTTTACTAAGGGTCGCTCCACCGTTGATGCCGGTGTAACTTTGTTAAAGCATATTTTTAATGCTTGGGAAAACTCGAAGGATGCCATTGGTGTTTTTTGTGACCTATCAAAGGCCTTTGACTGTGTGGAACATAATACGCTTTTACTTAAATTGAAACTTTATGGTATTAGAGATACCGCACTCAATCTTGTTGCCAGCTACCTTAGTGATAGAATTCAGTATGTAGATGTTAATGGGAGTAGGTCTCTAGGTTTGCCAGTAGGAATGGGCGTTCCACAGGGCTCTATTCTCGGTCCATTTCTTTTTTTAATATATATTAATGATTTGCCGTTCTTTGTACAAAATTTATGTGATATTGTTTTGTTTGCCGACGATACGTCACTAATTTTTAAAGTTGATCGTAAATTAAGTAACTTTGATACCGTCAATAACACTCTTGCACAAGTATTAGATTGGTTTTCGACAAATAATTTGGTACTCAACTCAAGCAAAACCAAATGTGTTAAATTCTCTTTGCCTAATGTCAAAAGTGTTCCTACTAATATAATTTTAAATAAGGAAACAATTCAACTAGTCGAATCAACCGTATTCTTAGGTGTAACTTTAGATTGTAAGCTTCAGTGGGGCGCCCAAATATCCTGTCTCGCAGTAAAACTTAGTTCTGCAGCGTTTGCAGTTAGAAAAGTTAGGGAATTCACAGATATAGATACTGCTAGACTAGTTTACTTTAGTTATTTTCACAGCGTAATGTCTTACGGAATAATGTTATGGGGTACAGCTGCTGATATACAGACTATTTTTGTCATTCAAAAAAGGGCCATACGTGCAATTTATAAGTTAGGTGCTAGAGATTCTTTACGTAATAAATTTAAAGAAGTAGACATATTGACAGTTGCATCGCAATATATATATGCTAACTTAATGTACATTAAGAAAAACTTAATTCTATACCGCAAAAATAGTGATTTGCACAACGTGAACACAAGGAATAAGCATAAACTGGTGGGAACTAACTACCGTCTACATAAAGTTCAGAACTCATTTGCGGGGATTGGTATACGATTTTTCAACAAATTGCCTCTTGAAATAATGAATTTACCCATGCACAAATACAAACGGACAATTAGGAACTTTCTCTTACAAAGGGGTTATTACACTATTAAGGAATTTTTAAATGATAAGACACCCTGGGGATAGGCTTAGGCTTGTTTAACTCACGATTATTTTATTTACATGTTAAGTGGAGGTGCCTCGTGAACACATGATTTTTGCAGGATTTGGATATTTTTATGATTTGTTGAATGTAGTTTAACATTATTTATCTCTGATCATATCATTGTTCACTTGTCACCTTCACAAAATTCTTTCTACATTTGCATTCCTTCACGTGTTCCACTAACTCATGTTAATAATAACGATCTGGAAAATGGAGGTAATTGGCGGTCATGGTCAGTATACCAATAGATTGTTTCTTACTGCTGGTTCGTATACCGTTGTCGTCATGCTCACTAAAATGTCATTTCTTGTGGTGGCGTCGTGTGTCGGGTCATCCCTTTCCCTCTAATATGGCGAGAGGGATGATGGCTGGCACATGCGTCATACTCGTGAACGGGTGCTACTTGCGATGACTGGTCGATGACGGTCTTGCGGGCTGGTATTAGATTTTAATATTTAACTGCATCATTTCCATCATGGTTCTGATCACTTTCGCGGATTGCCTGCATTATTAGGTATATATAATGTAAGTGGATGCTCCTGTTTCACCATGTCTATTCTGAGAAGGCTAACCAAAAGTATTATGCTTGAGTATTATGATGTACAGTAAATATATACAAGTGATATAGAAGGTGTAACAGTTGCAGCACCTTACAAAATGTAAATTGTGTATTATGCAAAACCTGGCGATGAAAAAGAGTGACCGTGAGTTTTATTGCCCGTTCTTTCTCATGGTTCTACCTATTGCTTTGCGAACGTGGCAGTAAATGTAAATGTAGAAGCATACAGTAATAATGTTTTAAATTTGAGTATAAGTAATTATTTTATAAATTTATTATTTTGACGTTCATAAGCGTCACATTGTGACCCAAATGAATAAAGGATTTTGAATTTGAATTTGAATTTGAATTTGAAATTTTATGTAGCATCTAAAACAAAATTTTGGGGAATATGGAATATCACCACCCTATATCAGCCCGTGTGTGTCACTATAGCCAACACAGGAAGCATATTATTTTTATTTATTTTTTATTTAAAAAAACCTGTCAAATTGACTTCACGCTGCCTGATGGTAGCTTACCATCAGGCAGCGTGAAGTCCTATTGTGAAGGCCACCATCCCCAATTGCTGGTTAAGCAATGTGACATGGCGGCCCTCACTTTGACGGCCTTAAGAGATGCTTTTTCACGCCCCGCTTAAGGGACCCAGGATCAAGGGAGGAAGGAAACACGTGGCAGTGAGTTCCACATCTTTATGGTACGACAAAGATAAGATGTACCGAACCTTTTCGTACGTGACGGTATCTGATCTCTGATCTGAGAACGTGCAGTGCCTACTGTAAGAGAAACAAAATAAATAAATAAATAATAATTTCTTTATTCTCATATTGTTACAAAAGTATTACCGTGGCAATATTACAGAATATTTTTTTCCATCTATATAAATATACTTACATTAAACTCTGGTACCCAAGATAAGATCAAACTTGAGTTATGGGTACCAGGGAAAAACTTAATACAGACCGTATACCAACCTATTTGGCCAGCGTGGTATAAGTAGGCCAAATCCTTCTTTATTTTCAAAAGATGATGATGCGATTTTAGTTAAAAGCTACTGGGTATTTTTGAGTAACTTATAATTTCGGAGAAGACACGATACAATTTTAAGCAGAGTTGATTTCATTACGTTAAGAAATATATTTTTTTATAGTTAACGGTTAAATATATGTATCTAACATGTCATTAAAGAAAACGTAAACGTAGCAATTAGTGATTTGTTACGGACCAAATATTCCCATTTCCTTCACTCCGTAAATACTACGTTTTTGTGACGGGGATATCCGCTACCGGGTTTATTTTTAACACTTGAGTGTTAGTTGATGCGTGCCTTGACAAGTTCACAAGAATAATAAAACGCAGTTCAAATCCCTTTGTATTTAGAATCACCACGTTCGCGTTGGTTTTACTTAATCTCTAAGTATTAATTTTAAAATTATAGGATTTCTGTTACAAATTGGTTAACTTAATTGATTCATGGGATTTGTAGGTTTAAGATAAATCAGTCTTAGTGTGGATTCAATTACTGCTAGGCTGTGTAAGCCAACTGCTAAACATTTCAAAATCAGCTCAAGCCAAAACTCTTTCTCATTGTGGTAAGGGCTACACTGTTCCTAAAACTGTTGCACAAAACCGAAAATCAAAACTTCTCGAAAATTATTAATCACATATACATACGTCAATTATAAATTGAAGTCCCCTTTTCTTCCTGTTTGTCTGTATGGATACGATAAACTCAAAGACTTACGAACGGAATTTTGTACAATTTTCTAATATTTTTTAAAGGTTTAAGTGTATAATTTACGCGGGAGGAGTGGTAGACGAAATGTATATATGATGTGACAGGTTTGTGTTGTGACAACAGACGAGTTTTGCCAATCCCAAAACTATGACAAACGCAATGAGTCAATTTAACAAGGCTATGGTATATTGGCAGGAACTGAAGCAGGACTTCCCCAGTTCAACGAAGGGTCCCACACTTCCCATCCTCACGGTAGGCAGCGGCTTGATTGTGACGAACCGGGACTACTACTTACCATTAGGTGGACTATTGACTCGTCTGTCTATTGCAGGCAATAGAAAAATAAAAGTGGTTCAAGTAATCAACTTCCACCTTGACAACATTTTGGACAATAACTACGAGGGTCAAACTAAAAGTTCTTAGAACTGGCCACTTATAAACAATATAATAAAAAAAATATTCTAAAATTTGAAAATAGAACTCTTTGCCAATATTACTGAGTATATATTTCATTCATTTGTCATTTGTTTTACGATTTGGCGGCAAATTGAAAATTGTCTGTGTCACGTCAACATGAATTTAACACGAGAAAATTTTCGTGCAATGATTTGTTTATGACTTTCGATGTCATTTAAGTCAACAAGAAAGTTATGATAGACTACGATTGGCCTTTCACGATGAAGCCCCATCTCGTGCGACTGTTTACAACTGGTTTAATGAGTTTAAACGTGGTCGCACTAATCTCACTGATGATGTACGTGAGGGACGGCCTTCTACGGCGACGACTGAAAATAACATCTGTGTTGTGCGGCGTATGATAGAGACTGACAAAAGAGTGACCTATCAGCAGATTCGGACAAGCTTAGGCATCGGTATGAGTCAAGTGCACAAAATCCTCCACGAACATTTAGCGGTCAGGAAGCTTTGCGCCCGGTGGATACCTCATAATTTGACTAAGGCTCAAAAACTCCATCGTGTGGATTGGTGCCGTAAAATGATTGAATGATTTAACGGAGGTGACTCAAATGCTGTGTTCGACATACTAACAGGTGACGAAAGCTGGATTTACTGTTATGATCCTGAAACCAAAAGACAATCTGCTCAGTGGGTGTTTCCTTTCGAGGAGTTGCCAACTAAAGTGAAGAGAGATCGAAGTGCGGGAAAAAAAATGGTGGCCTCGTTCTTTGGAAGGATAGGTCATTTCGCAACAATTGTGTTAGAGGATCAAAAAACAGTTTCTGCAGAATGGTACACTACCAATTGTTTGCCACTTGTCTTGGAAAAAGTTCGAGAGAAACGACCTCGCAGTAGGATCCTCCTTCACCACGACAACGCCTCGTCGCACACCGCCAAGCGAACGATCGACTATTTGGCGACATCAAACGTTGAATTACTGGGTCACCCGCCGTATAGCCCCGACCTCGCGCCTTGTGATTTTTATTTATTTCCAAAAATTAAAGAAAAACTTAAAGCAAAGCGGTTTATGAATGCTGAAGAAGCGGTGGCTGCGTATCGCGATGCCATTGAAGAGACCCCTAAGGACGAGTGGGCAAAGTGCTTTTCCCAGTGGTTCCATCGCATGCAGCGGTGTATTGACGTCAATGGACAATATTTTGAAAAGATATAATAAAACTAATAACTGGCTAATGTAATCAGTTTTTGATTTTCTAAGAACTTTCAGTTTGACCCTCGTAATTGTTGACAATTCATGCGTATGATGTCACTAAGACGGCAACGTCATTTTCTCTTGACAACTCATCAGGTAGTTGGTCCACTTTGCCGGTCGACTTGTGCCCTTGTATTATATATTGTTTCATACTTGACTGCTTGCACCATCTGGGAGTGGACGTAATCAGGCGCGCCCGGAAACTAGTCACTGATACATGTCAACTTGCGCACGTAATTATGATAATATATGTAACTAAATTGGCGGACTATAAAGATATTTATTATTTGTAAATAATAGATGAATTTAATTTGGTTCTCATAATTGATATTTCATCATCATCATGCGACTGAGCCCAATTTTCGGATGTTCGTATACAGCCACTGCCAGTCCCTTTGCTGATATCGTTGTTACGAGCACAGCTATTAATACAGCTATTTATTACTTAAAAAATACATTTTGTTGGGTACTTTCGGCATGAAAGAGACGGCATCACCAACCCGGAGTCTTGCCTTCTTACAGAATTTCATAGCCAAATTAAACAGCAGTTAGGTATTTCGCTAGCTAAGTGATAGCGCAGTGGTAAAATCATCTTTACTTCACCAATCACTGGTATACTGGAATTCGGAAAATATTCTTGATGTTTTCCCTGATTGCATCTACTACCAGAACACATATCATCAACATCGTCCTAACGTTATCCCGGTTGTATTCAAGAGTACGTCTCTTACGTACGTCCTACGTTGTACGCCTTGAAACGCGGGGTCCGCTTACTAGGCCAATCAGATATGACAGAATGAACCAGATCTGACCTCCGCAACCCAAAGGGATAGCTATTTTCCATGGATGAGACAAGTATCAGTTTATTTGAGGGTATTAATTCCCTGTAACGACTGTCAAAGATCTTCATGACAGCCGGAACCGACGGATTACCGTCCTCTCCAGGGCACGGGGTCAGCGATAATTAAGCAATTTAATACGCACATAACTTCGAAAAGTCAGTGATGCGTGACGTGGATTCAAACCCCATACTCTCTGCATGGCAGTCCGTTGGTATTTCCACTGGAAGATAGATTTATCAGCAACCAATAGGTTAAAGAATTTTGTGAAGGTGACAAGTGAACAATGATATGATCAGGGATAAATAATAATGTTAAACTATCGCGTAAATATTATCAGCTCCACAGAAAGTATTGCGAGAAAAAGTTTTTATGTACCTATGTGAGACTGGCCAGTTAATATTTATTTAAAAATATGATTACTTATATTCAAATTCAAACTCATCGGGCTATGAGAAGAGCCTGGAAGAAACTCATGCCACTCTTTTAAAAACAGAATCTTAATTTTACAATTTGTGGTAGCATGATTGCTGACACAGTCAAAACACTTTGCCTCACTCACTCAAATGGTTTAGATTCACAAAAAAATTGGGAATATTAAAAAAAGATATGGCGGTACGAAGTTGGTCGGTTCAGCTAGTTTATTATAATATTTTAAAATTCATGTGGCTACCATGTCAGGCTCTGTAGACAAGTGGCATGTGATTAGCGATTTGGCTATTCACTAAGTAAAAATCCATGGGATAGACATAATTCACAGGCTTACAATATGTCGCATGGTCAACGAAGAAAGAATCGTTTGGTTGCCGTAGTGTCCTTACTTTAAGCAAAGAGCTCAGATATTTACATAGAGGCGCATTTCTCAAGGGCGCTCTGAAGACAAACTTTCTGGGACCCAAATTGCCGCTTGACGGCGTGGCAGTCGTTCCCTTAGAGTTAGAGCAAGAGAGACGGTGTATCTTAACTACGAGAGCCAGAGAGACCGAGAACGACGCCAGCGCCGTCAACGCGCCAACTACGAACTAAACCGGAGCCAGTCTCCACTTGGAATCGTCACACGAAATCCTTAAGAACTGCGGTTCTATGTATAAATCTGTATTCATTGCTTTAAGGTACTATGGTACATTGGTAACCAAACGATAGCGATAGTAGAAACGAGAAGCGAATGCCACTTTTATACTAGGCCCTTAGGCTCCTGTAAATTTAACAAAAATAGTACACTCTTGGTTGCGGTGATCTCTAGATAGAGATCTACACGATATGCAAATCAGATGATTTGCATATCGTGTAGAGTTAGAAATAAAAGTATAGGTATTAACATAACATAACATAACTTCACGCCTTTTATCCCCGAAGGGGTAGGCAGAGGTGTATTACACACCCACACTTCGCCAGCTATGTTTCGGTCCCGATGTAATAGGGGGGCTAGTCTATTGCAATCTACCGGGCACATTGTTAAGCGAGCGATAATACACACATAACTTCGAAAAGTCAGAGGTGTTTGCCCGGGGTAACTGGAGATCGAACCTGAGACCATCGTCTCGGCAGTCCGATACGTACACCACTGGGCTATCGCAATTAATAATCCTAAGATACAAATAATACTGAAATTAAACTATATTAGTTATATTGGTTTCACTGAGTTTACAAATCTTGAATATACATTCAATAAAAAGACAAATATCACGTCAGTCTGCCGTGACCATGAAGCCTGTAAAGAATTCGAAACGTTGCCTACTTATAAATAAAAAAAAATAGTTTCAAGATCATTCGTTGCAAGTGTAATAAAATAACTCAGTGAAACCAATATAACGCGATAAAATCCGTAAACTATAGTTTAATTTCTATGTGTAACATTAGCGTAAACCCGAGAAGATATTATACAAATTTAATTTAATTTAATTTATTTTTACCAAAAAGATACACAATAAAAATACACATAAATTATAAAAATCTTAAAATATAGGTACAATCATTTTGTTGACCACTGGTACCCAAAGTAAGATTTAACTTGTGGTATGGGTACCAGGGCTCTCGTACAGTTTGCACTTAAAGTGAAGTGAAGTAAAAATGTACATACATAGCAATAATATAAATATATAGAATCATATTTACACATTTAGATATATATATTTATATATATAGTTATTATATATACACTTAAATATATATTTGTGTGTGTGTGTGTGTGTGCGTTATGTATGTGCCTTGTGAGTCTATAGTATACTTAGTTTGATAAAATTTTCTGTATCTTCATATGTTTTGGACAAGAGCCATATGGTAACTTGCTTCTTGCATTGTGAACTAGTTAATGGATAGATGTTACACTGTTCATTAGCAATATTATATAGATGACAGCTTACAATTCTGTGGTGGCGCGCTGCTAACGCACTTCTAAAGCTTTGGGCTTGGCAGACCATACGTCCTCGTCGCTTTTTTGTGACTTGAATGTCATATTCCAGACCAACATGTTTTCTACAGATTGTTTGTAGCACAAAGAGCTGTCTGACAGTAAGCAGTTTACATTCTTTATATAAGTCGGCAGTCGAATATCTATAATGTTTAAATGTCATAACCTTAAGGACTGCTCTTTGCGCTCTTTCTAGTGGCAGAAGATACGATTTTACAGATCCACCCCAGACGGATATACAATATGTGAGAATTGACTGACATAGTGCATAATAAACAAATTTTACAGTGTCAAAGTCAGCTGAGTAACGAAGTTTTTTAAAGATGCATATCATCTTACGGACGCGGGCAGTAAGACTAGTCAGTTGGTATTTCCATGAAATAACATTATCAATGAATACTCCCAGATACTTTGTGTGGTCAGATCTCTGTGTAGTTGGACAGTCACAGGTGTTAGTGGACGTGTATGTCGAACAATTATGCGCTCTTATTTTGAATTTGTCCAAAGATGGTTGGGTTTTAGCAGTCTTTGAAAAGGTTATGTAAGTGGTTTTGCTGAGCTTAAGTGTAAGTAGGTTGATTGATAACTATTGCATTACATGACTAAGTGCGCATTCAGCACGAGCAAACACTTCTGGCCAGTCTTTGCCACGAACAAGTATTGCAGTATCGTCTGCATAGGTAATGATAGAAGAATAGGGAAGGGATAGTGTACACAAAGAATTAATGTAGAGTAAGAAAAGTGTTGGACCAAGAATCGATCCCTGTGGGACGCCAAATAGAAGGGGTGCGTTGCCACTAACAGTGTCATCTATTTTTACACACTGTGTCCTGTTAGAGAGCTAATCTTTGAAAATTCGTAGCGCATATCCGTGGATGCCCATTTTTTCCATCTTTAGTAATAGATGTGAAACAGAGACAGTGTCAAATGCTTTGGTAAGATCGAGAAAAATTGACAGGCATTTTTGTCCACTATCCAGGCTGTGTATTATTTCATCAACTAGAGTAGCCACTGCATCCTCAGTTGACTTTCCTGTCCTGAATCCAAATTGATTGGGTGCTAAAATACTGCATTTCCTTAAATAGTTTCTCAAGCGGGTGTTGAGCACCTTCTCTAGGATTTTAGACAGCGCAGGCAGAACAGATATGGGCCTGTAATTGTTGACACTGTCTCTGTTTCCACTCTTATAGATGGGATGCACAACGGCCCTTTTAAAAGCTTTGGGGAAAATCCCTTCTGCCATAGAAATATTGCAAATGTGGGTTATTATTGGTACCAGAGTTTTTGAGCACCTATGCAATAAATGGGCAGGAATTGCGTCCCATCCAACAGCAGCATCTTTTCGCAGGCTTTGAATAATTATGTTAACCTCAGACTCATCCGTTGGCAACAGAACAAAAGAATTAGCATTAATGTTATCCTGCTGCAAATGATTATTTTGTATATTAGGTAACTCTACTTTTTTATTGCCAACCTCCATAAAAAATGATAATAAATAACTTTCAATGTCAATAGTAAGTAATCATAACATAATCATTTGTTAATGGCGGACGATAAAACATTTAGATACTTTCTCACAGATAAGGTATGTTGCTATTATTTTACAAAAGGGGCCTATTCCTTTCTTACCTTTCTATAATTTAAGTATTTTAAGCGGTCGCACAACGCATTATCATGAATTATATGGATATTATTGAATACAGTCTTAGGCGCATCCACTCTGTCTGTTTAAACGGAATAAACTCAAAAACAACCGAACAGATTATATACGGTTTACACTAATAGACAGTATGATTCCTGAGGCGGGTTTAAGTGTATACTTAACGTGGGTGGACCCGCGTGCAAAGTCTAATAACTAATCTATACATCTAAATAAAATTGTAGTGTCTGTAATATTAAAATAACCTCTTTTTACTAAATGCATATGGATGTATACACGGTATATATACCGAAATGACATTTTTTACTATTTTTGTCTGTCTGTCTGATTGTTCTCGCTAATATCTGGAACGGCTAGACCGATTTTGACGGGTCTTTCACTGGCGGATAGCTGATGTACCAAGGAATAACTTAGGCTATAAATTAAGCTGGTACGCGAAGTAGTTCCCTCAGGACGCGGGTGAAACCGCGGGAAACAGCTAGTGAGCATAATTTTTTTAAATTTCTCTATCGAAGAAAGGTTCAGTTCGGCGTGATTCAGTCAACTGACCACCAGCTGCTGATGGTTTGTTTAGATGCGGTAAAGTATACAAACACCGACACCATCTTGTGAAGTGCGGTTCAAAGAAATCATTCACAGTACTATGTGTACCACTCCACTGAATATTGTTTATGCTTAAGAGCAATTCATTTGACTCAACTATTCGTAGACTTCGTAATACGTCATGTTTTTACAGTTTCTGCGCATTATCTTGCGTTATGACGTATCAGTGCACATGTTACCTACGACTTAATCTAGTACATATACAAATCTCTATTTTTTTTTTTTATAGACTCACGCGGTCACGCCTGTATCCCCGAAGGGTTAGGCAGAGGTGTGATATAACACCCACATTTCGCCATGAATATTTAGGTCCCACGTAATAGGGGGCGAGCCTATTGCCGTACCGGGCACATTACCAGACTCCGAGCCGCTACTGAGAATTTCCTAACGGAAAAACCCAATAACACTTTGTCCGACCCGGGAATCGAACCCGAGACCTCCCAATCCCACGCGCACATTTATGCCGCGAGACCAACGAGGCAGTCTGTATATTATCTCCAAAGAACATAGATTTTGTTATAGGTAATACAAGAATGCGATTTTTTGTACACCGCAGCGATGCAGAAGACAAGTACTAGTACGAAAAGAACAACGACGTTTTGTCAAGTCTGCCATCATCTGTTTTGTGATGACTAAAACCGAGTAGTTGTAGTTATCACATCACTGCCAACATGTCAACAGTGTAGCGACAAAGAAATGTTCTACTTAGGTAGACTTAACACATTAGTTCACATTTTTAATTATACATTTAATTTGTAATGAATTGTTTAACATTTTAATAAATCTTATTACCTAATGACTTACATATAGATAATATTACGAATGTATTTACAATTTTCGTACATTACTTTCAATTTGTGATTACTTCAAAATACACCATAAGGGCCGTTCCCGTCCGTACGGTGAACTGAGCAGCCTTTCCAGGTACCTAGGGGCAACCGCTGAAGTAGAACACCGACAGCAATAAGGTCAAAAGAAGCCTACAGCAGAAAAAAACATTTTTTTTTGTCTATAGCATGCAATTAATTTATTAAGCAGCATTTATTCAATCTAATGCAGTGATAGCCTAGTGAAGATACCAACGGACTGCCATGCAGAGGGTATCGGGTTCGAATCCACTGCGCGCACCGATGACTTTTCGAAGTTGAAGAAGTGCGTATTAAATTGTTAATTATCGTTTGCCCCGTGCCTTGGAGAGCACTTTAAACCGTCGGTTCCGGCTGTTGCGGGGAGTCAGTAACCTCAAATTAACTGATACTGGTATAAACCATGGAATATCGCTATCCCTTCGTGTTGCGGAGATCAGACGGCAGTCGCTCTGTGGAAAAGTTGATATTCTGTCATATCTGGTTAGACCAGTACGCGGACCACGGGCTTTAAGGCGTGTATGTCTTGGATGCAACCGGAATGACGCTAGGGCTATGATGATCCAATTAATTTATTAATATTTACATTTAATATTAGGCCAAGACATTTTATTTGTATTTTTAATCATACAGAAAATAATAAGGGATTTAATTTAAATTGTCTTTCGGGATATATACCACGTACCTTTGTTTGGAGTAACCGATATTTTTATTAACCGATATGTTACTCCAAACAAAGGTACGTGGTATATATCCCGAAAGACAATTTAAATTAAGTTAAAATGACCACGAAAGTTTAAATTCCTATAATAATAAGGGATTTAAGAATGTGTTTAAATGAACTGACTGGTAAAATTTTGTCAATTCTCTGTTTCTTCTATATTATTCTCGACTGCACTGCGAACTCCCGTCAATCACCATACCAAAAATCGTACATACTCTTACAAAATGAAACATTACTACGCTGAAGGCATATCCGTAGCTATATACGAATAATAGCTTCCGCTAATCAACGGAGCGCACCGAAATTTCGTGTGCAGTATCAAGACAAGACCTAGCCGTGCGTATACTAAACTAATATTCTGCTGGTACATCGCTCGCCGCTCCTATTTATAAGTTCCAGAAGTTTGTTCATGAAATTCCGACGGTAGTCGCGAGCTATACGCGCTCCCGGTTCCGCGTCTCACAATATTCCCGAAATACTTGCACCAATTTTAATCAAAAGTAAAATATGATCAGTCGTATCGGCCAGTGTCAAACGGTGTGATCAATCAAGTGCGTAATCATTTGTGAATAAGAACACTACACATACACACGGAGCAATGTAAGATAGTGTCAGCTTTTTGGAGAAAGCTTATCTATTTTGAAGAGCAGATTGAAATAGGCTTTGCGTATAACTAGAATATAATAGACAATGCTGTGCTCAATTGTTTAGTTTTTTTTATCTGTCACTGACCTGTCAGGCCAGTTCGAATGCATGTTCGAATTTTGAATTTCTTATGATCATACAATAAAAAAATATACAAGAATAAACTTTTCATTAACTTTTAATACACTTCAAAGTTAATTAATAATCTATATTTTGCTTGGCATTCTCGAGCTTTCTGATATCTGGCATCAAACTCTAGGGACTTTACCTTATCTGTATCAATCATGAAAATAATAACACCTATCACGTATCAGGCCATAAAAGAGGCGGGAATGATAACAAATGACGCATTTTTATTCACGTACCTACTCCAATCACCAAATGAGCTGATTAGCTGGGATTAAAAAGTTACCTACAGTTTGTACAATTGCGTACAAAATAAATTAATATTTTACTTGTACTTCTATTTTTTATTCTATTTTTCGCAATAAATATTTGCTTTTATTTTTATTATACATTTAATGTACTTAATATCAACTAATATAAATTTAATTTATAATTGTGTTGCAAATTAAATACGTGTGGTAGGTTTTTGGAAAATGTTTTAACTGTTTTAAACTTAATTACCATTTAAAAATAATTATAATATTTATTTTAGCCGTCTTATAAAATAACGAGTCGAGTATGTACATATTTTACTGTAATTATATTACGGTGAGATATGCGTAAGTGCGCCCGCAAACTATGTAGGCCGCTAAACCAGTCGCCTAGTTATCTTTAATGTGACTTTAATATATCACCGCTAAAAGGTTAGCTCCATGCCAAAATAACTATGTCACTAAATATATAATACTAAATCACGTGCAGTAATAAAAGTACTAACTACTAGGATCACACAAAATTATGTTTCTTATAATTTGCATTTATAAAACCTAATAAACTGCTAAGATTATGCTAAAGAAAACATAGAGAAATAATATTTATTCATTACTAGCGACCCATTCCAGCGTTTGCACAGGTAATATAATATAATGTAGTTACAAATTAACTTGACTGCCTCCGTGGTCCAGTGGATAGCGTATGCGACTGCGAATCGGAGGTCCCGGGTTCGATTCCCGGGTCGGGCAAAAGTGTTACTGGGTTTTTCCGAATACTCAGTAGCAGCCCGGAGTCTGGTGATGTGCCCGGTAACGGCAATAGGCTCGCCCCGTATTACGTGGGACCTAAAAATTCATTGCGAAATGTACCCCCATTTCACAATATATAATATTTACACCTCTGCCCACCCCTTAGGGGATACAGGCGTGAGACTATAAAAAAAAAAAAACAATCACAAATTATGACTCATGAAAGTCATGAATCACTCTGTCAATTGGTGAAAATCGGTTCTATCGTTTTTGAGTTTAACGCAAAGGGACAGACAGACGCGCGGAGCACTTTGTTTTCTTTGTAGTGGAGCTTCATATTTCCTTGAATTCAATATCATATCGTCTGTAGATCATGGTCATGGTTGGGTGTATATTCGGGACAGACGAACGACGAAGAAGGTCTGTCTTCATCGACTCTCGTCAGTTGCAATGATAGCACTAATGTTAACTTTGGTTTGTCTAGATTCATAAGTTAGTCATACCACCCAGCTGGCGAAAGGGTCGGATATATGTTTTGTGTCGGGTAAATTTTATCTTTTGAGACATTTATCACTGCGTCACCTTATAATGCGCTTCTCATACTCTTGTTATACACAAAGTTAGCAACTTAATCCCAAGGAAGTGCATTATCACTAAATTCCAAGAGGATTATCTCCAAGCTGCTCCAAGCTAGCTTTAGCTGGTAGATTTAAGGAGAAGACACATTTCGTCTCGTGTTGTGAATAAGCTAAATTAAGTATCAACAAATTAAATAATTGATTAGAAAAATAATAATATATTTCTATGTTCTCTTCAATAATATGATACATATAAGTACATTCGAATAAATTGGTTTACATATAATAAACATTGTGTAAGAGACTGGTTAATTAAACAACACATCAGATAGCAACGGGAACACCGCTGGAATGACAATATTGAAAAAAATATTTCTTTCTACTTAATATTAGTTATTAAAATAACCGACAAGAAAATATGGGATTTACAAGCGGGATTCCGAAAGGGTATGGGATGTGCGGATCAGGTTTTTTTCTTGCGAAGCATAGCCGAAAAGTTTTTGGCCAAAGGTCAAAAGGTCTATTGCGCGTTCGTGGATTTGGAAAAGACTTACGATAAAGTGGTGAGGAATGACATGTGGTCGGTGCTGTCAATGAATGGGGTAGACAGCAGCCTCATTCGAGCTCTGAAATCCCTTTATGAGGATTCTAGAGCTTGTGTGAGGATAAACGGGGCATACACTGACTGGTTTACCATCGAGAAACGTGTTAGACAAGGATGTGTAGCGTCGCCGTGGCTGTTTAACCTCTTCATGGACAGTTGTTTGCAAGATTTAAAACATAGTGACTGCGGATTAAAGATGAATGGGTTACTCGTCAAATGCCTCCTTTATGCTAATGATCACGTAATACTTGCGTCTTCAGCGGAGCAGTTGCAGGAGATGGTAACAATCATGCATGGTGCGTTAGAGAGGAAAGGAATGAAAGTGAATGTAAGTAGAACGAAAGTTATGGTTTTTGAAAAGGAGGAATGCGTACAAGCCGTATGTAATGTTTTGATCGATGGACAGCGAGTGGAACAAGTGAATGAGTTTGTATACTTAGGTACGTTGTTTACAAGAGATGGTAAGAATGAAGAAGATATTGAAAGAAGAGTTAATGCAGGTAATAGAGTGAATGAAGCTCTGAAGGCGTTTATGAACAGTCAAAACGTGTCCAAAAAGGCACGTTTGGCTGTGCATAGAAGGGTGTTAGTGCCTACCCTTATTTATGGTAGTGAAAGTTGGGTATGGCAGAAGAGACTTGAAAGAAGAATAAATTCTGTAGAAATGAGAGCACTGAGAAGTATGTGTGGTGTATCTTTGACTGACAGAGGAAAGAATAGTGTGATAAGAGAGTGTGTGGGGTAAAAGAAGATGTAGTGACAAGCCTCGAGAAAGCTATGTTAAGATGGTTTGGGCACATGGAGAGGATGGATGACGAAAGACTGTCAAAGAAGATTTATAAGGCAAATGTGAATAGGACAGAACGAAGGGGAAGACCTAGGCGGACGTTCTCTGACCAGATTGGAGACGTCCTAAAAAGGACCGGTCAGAAGTACCCTAAACAGAAGAGCATGCATGAGAAACTTGATGGAAGTGAATGAAGCAAGAGAGGTATGTCAGGATCGTTGCATATGGCGTTCCGTAGTCTCTGTCTACCCCTCCGGGAAACAGGCGTGAGTCTATGTATGTATGTATGTATGTAAGTCTACTTAATAAATATTAAGCCTATATTGTCATCTGCCAGCAGTCTAGCTCAGATGTACTTCGAAAGACAGCTAATTGAATTATTGCCTATTCACACATCAACAATTCTGTTTGACCTGACTTTCATATATACTATTTTGAACTGTTACGCACAAAGCGGTATAAGGATACGTATACTATGTTTTATTTTGTGTATTATAAACATTTTCTAAAATAGTATCTTGCTGTATTACTATTGAGTAAATCATCCATCAACAACGTATTGCAAGACTCCTTTGTGGATAGAGCAAAGTCACGATTTATGGTCGAAACATAATTATTGTTCATTCATGGCAGCGATAGCCTAGTGAAAACACCATTGTATAGACATAGTGATTGCCATGCAAAGACTGACTGCACGGTTGGCGTAGTGGTTTAAGCGGTCGCCTCGCCGCTTGATACTGCGCCGAGTGTTGTGGGTTCGATTCCCACACGAGACAATACTTTGTGTGATCCTTAATTTGTTGTTTCGCGTCTGGGTGCTGGACATTGTGTCCGTTTGTTGTATGTCTGTAAAGTCCCCCAAGAGACAGGATTTATTCCTAGTGTGGGAGTTGTCTTTTTAAAAACAAATAAAAACAAAAGAAGGATTTCAGGTTCATACCCAGTGCTGGCTTTGTTTTTCGATTGCATGCGCGTGTTAAATGATTAATTATCGCTTGCGTCGTGCCTCAGAAAGGCAGGCAGCCATCAATCCCAACCATCATGAAGATCTCATTGTCGTTATGCTCCTCATAACGGCACTCGATCGTTTTTTTTACAGTCTTTTATCGCCTTTTATCCCCGAAGGGGTATGCAGATGTGTAATATTACACCCACATTTCGGAATGAATATTTAGCTACCACGTAATGGGGGCGAGCCTTATGCCGTTACCGGGCACATCATCAGACTCCGTGCTGCTACTGAGAATTCGGAAAAACCCAGTAACACTTTTGCCCGACCCGGGAATCGAACCCGGGACTTCCGCTCAGCAGTCGCATACGCTATCCACTGGACTATGGAGGCAGATCGATCTGTGACCCTTAAATAAAGTGGTACCTACTAATGTAAGCCATGGAACATCCCTAACCCTTTTGGTTGCGGAGAGGTCAGACGGCAGTCCGTTCACAAGTTAAATACCTATTCTGTCTAATCTGGTTAGACTAGAGCATCCATATCATCATCCCAAGATAAAGTATTTGAAAAGTTATGAAACGTACTGAACTGCATTAATACATTCTCTCCGTGTGTAGTCGATTGGCAAATATTTCAGGAAGACGAAGTCTTTGATCGATTTGCAGTACGTGAATATCCTTACGGTCGAGAAAAGAGCGACTAATATGAATATATTTTTGGCAATATCAGCGATAATTTGGCAGCGATAGCCTAGTGGAGATAACAACAGACTGCCATGTAGAGGGTATCGGGTTCGAATCCACGGCGCGCACCAATGACTTTCGGAGTTATGTGCGTATTAAATTGTCAATTATCGCTTGTCCCGTGCCTCGGACAGCACGTTAAGCCGTCGGTCCCGGTTGTCATGAAGATCTTTGAAAGTCGTTTTAGGGCGTCAGTACCTTCTAAATAAACTGACATTAGTCTAAACCATGGAATATTGCTATCCCTTCGGGTTGCGGAGGTCAGACAGGCAATCGCTCCGTGGAAAAGCTAATATTCAGCCAAATCCGGTTAGACTAGTAGGCGGACTCCGGACTGAAACTGGGATAACGCTAGGAGGATGATGATCAGCGATCATTTGTCTGGGTGTTCTTTGTGTCCGTTGCATGAATGTTTATAAAATGCGAAAATGAATTATTCCTAATCGTTGTATTGTTTGTTCTCATAAAATTTCTGACCTCTTAGTAAATACTTTTGGCCTATAATAATGTACTCACCTTGTATAACGTAGGTGTATTAAAACAACAGCATAAAAATAAAAGCGACAGAAGTGTAGGAAATATTTGCACCATACTAGATAAACATAAATAGTAGGAAAAAGGTATGTCACAAGATTTAATAGCTTTATAAATAAATTTGAGTACATAACATTCTTTTAACGATCACCAATGCCGTAGAATTTATCTCTGCTTGTTCAAAAACAACAACTACGCGGTATAAGCAATGAATACAGATTTACATAGAACCGCAGTTCTTAAAGATTTCGTGTGCCGATTCCAAGTGGAGACTGTCTAGAGTTTTGTTCCTAGTTGGCGCCGTTGGCAGCGCTGGCGTCGTTCTCCGTCTCTCTTGCTCTCGTAGTTAAAATACACAGGAGGAACGCAAATCGGCAATTTGGGTTACAGAAAGTTTGTCTTCAGAGCGCCCATAGGAAATGCGCCTCCATGTAAATATCTGAGCTCTTTGGTATAAGCTATAAAAATAGGCAAATAGTTCTAACTATAAACAATCAAAACATTTTTAAAATTACACAGATAGCGAAATACCGGCAGACCAAACTCTTCATAACTATCAACAAATTCTTATTTTAAAAACGTATTTAAAAATAAAAAGTGAGTCAGTACAAAAGAGATGAACATATCATCGTATAAAATAATAACAGATACAAAATTAATGTAAATTTAACTTGCACAAGTGTGAGATACGATTTCAGTAGAGCATGTGACGGCTGCGTTAAAAATATCCATCGTATTCAATGAATGGGCGTATGTTTTGGCTAATTTCTAACAGCTGCTCTTGTGTTATCCATACTATATATCACATCTTGTAGGCTATGAATTCAGTGCAAGATCAAATAAAGAGTTCGCATTTAGAAGTACTGCGGAATATGGATAAAGATATATGGTATTTTTAACAGGCAGCGATAGCCTAGTGAAGATACCAACAGACTGCCATGTAGAGGGTATCGGGTTCGAATCCACGGCACGCACCAATGACTTTTCGGAGTTATGTGCGAATTAAATTGTCATTATCGCTTGTCCCGTGCCTCGGAGAGCACGTTAAGCTGTCGGTCCCAGTTGTCTTGAAGATCTTTGACAGTCGTTATAGGGCGTCAGTACCTTCTAAATAAACTGACACTAGTCTAATGCATGGAATATCGCTATCCCTTCGGGTTGCAGAAGTCAGACAGGCAGTCGCTCTGTGGAAAAGCTAAATATTCAGTCAAATAAGGTTAGATTGGTAAGCGGACCCCAGGTTGAAACTGGGATAACGCTAGGAGGATGATTATATATTGTATTTTTAGGGCTCCGTAGTTAACTATTAGGAACCCTTGTACGAGTAGTTTTGCCATGCCCGTCCGTCCGTGTGCTCATCCGCGGAAAAACTATAAGCACTAGAGAGCCACTTTTTTTTCTTTAACATTGTATGGAGTCCCATTATATTTCAGAAGCATTAGGGGTTTACTTTAATAGTTTATTTATTTAGGGATCTCTTTGCGAAATGTTTAGGGAAATACAGTAATTACAAAGTGTCGGCCCCTCCTATTCTAAACCATAGAATTTACCTAAATAAGATTGTACATCAATGTCTTTTTGTCATTGAGTAAGGGGTACTACAGAATCCTACATTGTGTGTGGGTCGACATGCACTTGGCCGGCTTTTTGTTAGCTTGCATAGTGACTCTAGGCAGTCTACACAAAATTGTATCAGCCTGCATAGTGTCTGTGTTTTATAAAATGCCCCAGACAATCTACCCAAAATTGAATAAAGTATCAATCTACATAATTAGTATTGTTATTGATTATTATGCTAAGCAATACTCACATAAGCGCAAAAACAAGGCTATCTTTAACTGGATTAGAAAATAAAATAATTCCCAGACAAAGTGGCGGAAAGGTCCACGTACAAATCAATGATGATATCAATACGCATATTAACAAGAACTCCTAAGATATGTGACGTCTTATCTCACTTGAAAACAATCACGATTACCGAAGGCGACTCATTTACGTGAATACCTAATCCAAAGTATTCGGAAAGTTCCAGACTTGTAGTATAAGTCATCGAAGATATAATAGGTTCAGTCCCTTATCTTAAATCTCTCCGTATCTCTTCCGTCGTAAAACCAAATCATGTAGATCTGTATACCTTTTAAGATACATCTCTGATATTTAATCTTCGATTGTAATTTATGTAATTAATTTTAATTGACAACACTGTGATACATTTTTGGATAATATTATTCACATTGTAATTTGTGTTTTTAATAGGTACCTACCTATTAGAGATGTCTTATCGGGGAATCCCTGCCAAAAGTGGGGTAGTAGAAGGTTCCTAGAGGCTCTTGGGGCATGATATTATCCTAAACATATATATCTGGTTTTATCTTTAGAACAAGAGTATTGCTCTATTTTATTTCGTAGACCTTATTTAGATTAGTCGTATACAATAGAATCATCAACAATACCATACGGTTGAACAATTTCGCCTAGATGAGTTCGCGGTTACACTCGTACTATTTAAGGCTTCTTGCTCCAGAATTCTAAGTATACACAGCCAAATAATTTTCTGTTAATTCCTTTGTCTCCCACATTGCAAAGGAGGGACGTGAATTATTATTTACAAACACTTCCAATATACCTACTACTGAATAAATTCGTTATGAGTTACAGGCAGTTTAACTCGCCCCGCAGTTTCAAATGTGTCAAAATTCGGTGGCCTCTATGGTCACTATTGCTGAATCTGGCTACCCAATAGCAAAGAGCTCAGATATTTTCATAGAGGCGCATTTCCTATGGGCGCTCTGAAGATAAACTTTCTGTGACCCAAATTACCGCTTGGCGGTGCGTGGCAGTCGCGCTGTGACAGCTGTCTCTACGAGAGCAAGAGAGACGAACGTTCCTCCTGTGTATCTTAACTACGATAGCAAGAGAGACGCAGAACGACGCCAGCCAGCGGCGCCAACGGCGCCAACTACGGACTAAACTGGAGACAGTCCCCACTCAGAATCGGCACAAGAAATCCTTAAGAACTGCGCTTCTATATAAATCTGTATTCATTGCCAATAGTGAGGTTGCGACAACTCAATTTGAACAACAACTCATAGTAGCATTCTTCTTTAAGGTTCCTCTTTTGAACTTAACGTTCTACATTCCTCTTCTAACGTTCCGCGGAAAAATCTTCTTTCGGAATGATGTTGGTTATTGTGACGCGCAATAATCGTGCTGTTTCGAACGTCATCTAGCTTCGAAATAAACATTCCTGTAATGTTAAATGCGTCCGAAACGAGATTTGAAGATAATTCATAAATAATACTGTCTGTATAATAATCATTTAGCATCTTAGATGATTTATTGCGGAAGCAGGCATGATTTCAGATTAGTTATAGTGTCAGAATATAATTTTGCCCTAATTCTCGTATTGAGTTCACTAAATTTTAATTAGCCTACTTCTGTTCTAAAATATATTCTCATAATACAAACACGCGAGAAAAGGCGAAGTCCCTAATGTTTTGAAGATGCTAAAGCAAAATAATTACGTACTTATTTATTGTTAGGATTGAAGCCCGTTACTCCAAGTTGATTATTTAACAAATGTTGAAAGACTAAATTAGCCAGCTCTTATTTGTTTCCATCTCTATCTGGTCTTATCGGTGGAACAAGAGATTGCTCTATTTTATTTTAATTACTAAATTTACTTTAGTCGTAGGCAATAGCGTAATATCACATAACTAAACAACTCCACTTATACAAAATACTACACTCTCACATAAAAAACATTACCGCACACATGGAAGACGCATAACCACTGATTAAATTTTTTTTAGAGCACCGCTATGCCGATTGGCAACGTAAGCAACACCAGTGGCCCGAGAAGGGAGAGCTTCAGGCCTCCGTGGGTGAAAGAGAAGGATGTAGAGGCGCCGCCATCTTGGATGCAGAAGAAGTTGAAGCCAGTCGAGAGCACGACTAAGGCAGAAGTTAAGCCTGTGGAACCGGAGCCAGCGCCAGTGGCTCCACCTGCTGCTAAACCGTTGAAACGTATGTATGCTGGACATCAAATATCTTCATCTAGATTTATAACTTGCTCCTTTTTTGATACGATGACATTTCGTTCTACGCAATACACGTTATATCTTATACTAAAACTAGCTGTCCCGGCGAACCCTGTATCGTCTTTTAAAGGTCTTTTTGCTTATTCCTTTTTTTTAAACCACTTTTCCAGTAAATTCTGAACAAAGTTACAAAGCCGTCAATGCTTAATGTAAAATTTCAAAGTTTACAAAGGTATACAAACAAACGAAGATTGATTTTATATACCTATATGTATAGATAGATGGCCCAGCAAAAACCGTCCGCCATCTTCGATTTCCCATTTGCCATCTTTGATCACGAAATAGTGTTGTATTTGCATTCCTCATTGCTTAAAACATCGGAGAGGATACCCATATTGACTTTAAAATTTGTCTCATCCGCCATCTTTGATTTCCCATCCGCCATCTTTGATCACGAAATAGATGTTGTATTGGGATTCGCCATCCCTTAAAACATTGGAGACGATACCCATATTGATTTAAAAAAATATCCCATTCGCCATCTTTGATCACGAAATAGATGGTGTTTTTGAATTCCCCATTCCTTAAAATATCTCATCCGCCATCTTTGATCACGAAATAGATGGTGTTTTTGAATGCCCCATTCCTTAAAATATCGGAGACGATACCCATATCGACTTTAAAAAAAAATCCCGTCCGCCATCTTTGATTTCCTATCCGCCATCTTTGATCACGAAATAGATGTTGTATTTGGATTCACCATCCCTTAGAGCGGTTTCAGATTAGCGTATTTTTCTGCGCGTATACGGTCGTTTCAGCATACGCGCTTACACGCGCGCTACATTACGCGCTTCAAAAAACCAGACTCACGTAAACGGGCGTATTCGCTCGAAACAGTAGTGACGTCTTGTAATTGTCAACATGGATTCTGACGGCTCGTGGTTATACGAGCTTAGAAGCGCGTCAACGCTCGTACGAGTTGCGCGTGTGCCAATAGGCGCGCCTATTCGCGCCTACATACGCTTCCAAAAACGAGCTTATACGCGCGTATAAAGCGCTAATCTGAAACCGTACTTAAATCATCAGAGACGATATACCGATATTGACGATAACCGACGATACCCATATTGATTTAAAAAAAAATCCCATCCACCATTTTTGATTTCCCGTCCGCCATCTTGGATCACTAACTAAATTTCATATTATTAATCAGCGTCCCGAAAATCTCGAAAATGATACCCATATAGATTGTATCCTATTCGTTTAGCCTTTTTTGCCTTTGACCCAACCCTCCCCCTTCTCGTTTGACCATTTTATAATTTTTTTCTAGCCCCTAAAAGTTGTGGCGTAATTTTATATAGCCTATATATAGCCTTTCGGAATAATTGGGCTATCATAGGCAATAACAATTTTTAAAATCCGACTGCTAGTTCCTGAGATTAGCCGACATTATCTGTTAGCCTTTTTAGCCTTTAGCCCGGCCCCAAAGGGTCGAAGCGTTATGTTATATAGCCTAAAACCTTCCGGAATAACTGGGCTATCGTATACAAAAATATTTTTTCAGATCCGACCGGTAGTTTCTGAGATTAGCGCGTTCAAACAAACAAACAAACAAACAAACGAACAAACTCTTCCGCTTTATTATATTAGTATAGATATAAAGCTGAAGAGTTTGTTTGTTTGGTTGAACGCGCTTATCTCAGGAACTACTGGTCCGATACTGTAGAAAAGCGCGCTAAATCTGATTAGACTGGAATAGCTGGTTCTCGAGCTCCAAACGAAAGGCCTGCGTTTCAACCGGGATGATATGATGATAACTTTCCAACCACCTATCTGACTCTTATAATAGGTACATGAAATGGTGCATCCCTTAGAGTAGAGAATAGAGAAATTGCACTTGCGTATGCGTATTACTGCGCACTATGAAATCGCTTGCAAATGACAATAGGTAAATAAAATTGACACACCAATCTTCTCATATTTCTGTGATAGACACTGTCTGATACGTACAGCTTCTCGTGTCTTATAAGTCTCATAATTATATACAATCTTCAGTTTGCCGTCTACTTATCGCTGTTTCGTACCGCGGATCTGCACAGAGTTGCCACATAAAATAATTTACGAGACATGAAGTTCTTTCGCATGCCAAATCCCGCGAGCATGCACGCTTGCGTAACTAATAACATTTAGTTTTAAACGAGCCATGGAAATGTTAATAGCGCAAATATTGTTTAGCAAAAGTTTTGGCTGACGTGGCTGACATTTACATACATTTTATCCTTATATTTTCGCGTAAGCACAAGCAAAACTTTCTATCTCATTTCCTTAGTTTTTAAAGTCAACGTAATAAGTCTACATTTTAACATTATTTAAAGGTAAACGCAGCGTTTTCTGTTTGAAGTCTCCAACCAAACTCCAAACTCCAATCAAGTCCTAAGCTTTAGTTTTCAAACATGGTTTGTTTGGCCATTAAATGGAACATAGAAGCTAATTGCACGAAGAAATTGTATATGCTAGCAGAAATGTATAGATTTTTCCACGTGACAAAAAAATTGATGTATTCAAAAGCTTAGCTACAAAAGCCGTCGCGCTGATTCGTATACACATGTAACTAAAAACGCGCGATTGCGGCACTACAGCTATGAAGCTACTGCACTTCACTTCATTGACTGACAAATAATGACATACAAGATAGCGATGTATATTTTTTTATTTATTTGTAGACTCACGCCTGTAGCCCCGAAGGGGTAGGCAGCGGTGTAATATTATACCCACATTTCGTCATGAATTTTTAGCGATGTATATCGTTAATAATAATAACGTTTCTACTTCCAAGTTCATCATAAAGGCTGTCGCAGTCCCCTGCTATACTTAAGCCTCGCATAGTAAGTCAATAGGATCATTCGGCCCATTAAGTATACCACGCTGGCCCGATGGGTTAGTAGGATAGAGTTTGACTGCACAGTTGGCGTAGTGGTTTAAGCGGCCGCCTCGTCGTTTGACACTTCGCGTGTGTTGTGGGTTCGATTCCCACACGATACAACATTTTGTGTAATTCATAAATTGTTGTTTCGAGTCTGGGTGTTAATTGTTTCCGTCCGAAGGGGTAGGTAGAGGTGTTATATTACACCCACATTTCGCCGTTAGTTGTATGTTTGTAAAAGTCCCCCGCAACACAGGATTTAGCCCTAATGCGGGAGTTGTCTTTAAAAAAATAATTGACTTTAATAGGGTTTGATGTAGAGTTTACCGTCTGCGCAAAGATACAACTGAAATGTGCGTTGTGTATTTCCTTAGCTTTCCTATCTTACGGCAGACACCCACGGAATAATATAGGGTAGTGACACATTGTATTGTTAATCCACAGGGAAAGGAGTTACCTCGTGACTAAATTCTATCGCAAGACACTATAAAATATTAAACCATATTTTAAAAATATTCCAACATTCAGTGATTGATTATCATGGCTTGTTTTCGATCGATTGATTTTAAGTCTAATTTTGTTTTCAGATCAATTGATAACTTCGATCAATGATAGTCTTGAAACGATTACCTCCGTTTGGCCCGGCCAAAAGTAGGTACATATCTAATTAAGATTTTATATCTTGTAATGATAATTGACTTGATATAATTTCTATCAGTCGCTGGTGAAAAACAAACAAATAATTGGTGGAAGCCTACTACGCAGGCAGATTAAATGCGTGTCCAGTGAACGCAAAAAAGCTGACAGACAGCTGAACTGACAATTGGCGATGCTAAGATTCTAACTAGTGACTTTAGCGGTGAATTTGGAAGTTGTCCGGGTACGACACTTTTGACAGCTCAATACAATTACCACTATAACATCGAAGCATAGTTGTATTGAAAGCTGTCAAAAGTGTCGTACCAGGACAACTTCCAAATTCGCCGCTAGAGGCGCGCGGATAATCTTTGCATCGCCAATAAACAAGGCAGACACAATATAAGTTTTATTGTTTTAAGTTTTAAAAGTCTATAGTTCAATGTCCTTCAGAGTGTTAAGGAACAGGTTCACCTCTCCCGATAAGTGGCAGATAAATAATTAGCAGATAACATAATTCATTTCGTTTCAATTATGAATTTGTCTGGAAAATAATGCCTATCCAAAGGCGATGATACTGAGCCGAGTACCATTTTTCTGGATCTCGTAGGCTCGTGTCGTGACCCTTTGCTTGCGTAGCACTAAAGGTAAAGAGAAATGGACTGCGGAATACTGCCAAAAAATTTACCATTGAGATGAAACTAATAATTAGGCATTCTTTCTCTTTTTATTTGGGTATATTTATTATTACATCTTTTTATAGTCTCACGACTGTATCCCCGAAGGGGTAGTCAGAGGTGTAATACTACACCCACATTTCGCCATGAATTATTTGGTCCCACGATATAGGGCGCGAGCCTATTGCCGTTACCGGGCACATCAACCAGACTCCGTGCTGCTACTGAGAATTCTCTCAAAAAGAAAAACTCTGTTACACTTTTGCTCGACCCGGGAATCGAACCCAGGACCTCGGATCAGCAGTCGCATGCGCTATCCACTGGACCAAGGAGGCAGTCTCTTTTTATAGAAGTCTTATATCGATGATGTTTAGAATGCTAGGAGAACAGTACTTCTGGGTATCTCTTTCTTGCGTTTTTGACCTTTACTACTTATTACCTAAGCAACTTTCAAGAAATTTCAGTGTAATTTTCGATGGCACTATGTCTGCTGTTATACAAGATCGTAGCAAATAGTATAATTTATTATGTATAGTAAAGAACGAGAATTTAATAGAATTTCATAAAGTTTGAAAAGACAATTTCGCATTTGTTTTGCTTTGCTAAACCTGGTGAGGCAAATCACGTGCTAAGTGCCGGAAAATTTATAAACTACCTCTGCTAGATGACATTTGGCTGTAAATTTTGGTATCACAAGTATTATTTTGTAGGACGTCAGTGCGGTGAACTCACAATCATAAATAAATCCATGTTGATGTTATAAATCCGAAAGCAACTCTGTTTGCCACTGTGCTCTTTGACTAAATCACTGCATCCATTGTTATTACATTTGGGAACGTGGCATGTAAAACTCGCATACTGTCTCCGATTTGTACATTGTACACATAGAACAGAGGGACGTGGATACAACGTTTTTTTTTTTTAAGAGACCACTCCCGCATTCGGACTAAATCCTGTGTCGCGGGGGACTTTACAAACATACAACTAACGGACACCGTGAACACCCAGACTCGAAACAACAATTTGTGAATTACACAAAGTGTTGCCTCGTGTGGGAATCAAACCCACAACAGTGTCAAGCGGCGAGGCAGCCGCGCTTAAACCACTACGCCAACCGTGCAGTCAAAGGTAACGTGACACCATCGAAAAAAAAAGTACAACGTGACACCCTCAATCTCTTTCCTTCGTCATTATATAACACTATCACAGGATCTTTTCCATTATGGAACATAATAATAATCTTGATCAAACAGAACCAAGATAAAATATTTCTAGATGCAACAAACGGTTGGATGGTGTAATGTAGTTGATTTGATTGCAAAATACAAAGTACAGTCGACATCCAATCTACATTCGGTACCCATGCACTGAATAACGGAATCCAAATATGACCGTGAAACGTCATTTCAGCACTAAAATTTACGCTTGACTTACGGCTGGTTGCAATATCTATACATTTGGCCACTGGAGATACATACAGGGTGTTGATTTGCATTTGCTACTATAACTGAGTACAAATACATTAAAAGTAAAAGACACTAAAAGAATAAAAAAAAATTAATCATCATACACTTTGAAAATTAACTCGGTGTATTGACCGCCGCCGCCGCTCAGCTGATCGCCATTGCAGGTGCCTAACACACAAGCACACGTACCTACAGTGACTGCGCGATTCAGTCTTATTTTGCACGACTTAACAGTTTATTCTGATTTACTATCTAAATAACATTTAATTAAAATAGGGTTTTATATCATCGCATACTATTTAAAATAATGTTAGGTTAATAAGTATACTGTCTATGTTGTATTATTAAAAAAGTGTGCAAATGCATATCAACACCTTGTACACCATACGTGACCATACGGAGCTTCCGTACAAAACGTTTTTTTTATGGTACCTAATAGGCGGCAAACGAGCAGACGGATCGCCTGATGGTAAGCAATTACCGCCGCCCATGGACACAAGCAACACCACAGGAGTTACAAGTGCGTTGCCGCCCCTTGGGGTTGGGAAAAGGTATAGGATGAGGAGTGGGGTGAGGGAGAAGGAATAGGGGATAGGGCCTCCGGCACTCTCACTCACCGAACGAAACGCAACAGTTTAGGTACTGTTACTTTACGTCGATTTTCTGTGAGAGGGTAGTACTTCCCCGGTCGAGCCGTGTACCTCCATCTCCACTATTTTTCTATTTTTAGACCTATTTCCACTCCCCTTCTCACTACTGTATCATATGTGTAGCCAGATACAACCGCAGAATTTATTGGAGAAAACGAGTTTACATTATTATATACGACTGCACGGTTGGTGTAGTGGTTTAAGCGGCCGCCTCGCCGCTTGACACTGCGCCGAGTGTTGTGGGTTGGATTCCCACACGAGACAACACTTTGTGTGATCCATAGATTGTTGTTTCGAGTCTGGGTGTTCATTGTGGTCGATGGTTGTATATTTGTAACGTCCCCCGCGACACAGGATTTATTCCTAGTGTGGGAGTTGTCTTTAAAAAATATATTGTCAGGCAAGGTTTGCTTATCATAACCTGTCCGTGTGGTGACGGATTAAGAATACGGAATGTCACCACCCCATATCATCCCATGGGTGTCGTAAGAGCCGACAGAGGGACCAAACTATGCAGAGAACAGCTCTGTAAGAGAAGGAAAACTTGATACAAACCCTATACCAACCCGTTCGGCCAGCGTGGTATAGTAGGCCAATTCCTCCTTTCAAAGGAGAGGCCTAGTCCAGCAGTGGACTGTTAAAGGCTGATGATGATGAACCTGTAAGAAATTTGGTCAGAAGCATATAAGAGGAGTTGGTCATATTGACACTTAAGGCAGCGAAAGCCTTTTAGAGATACAAACAGACTGCCATGCAAAGGGTATCTGATTCGAATCCACCGCGCGCACTAATGACTTATTGGAGTTTTGTGCTTATCATCAGGCCTTTATACTGTCTCACTGCTGGGCATGGGCCTCTTCTCACTATGAGAAGGGTAAGGCCATAGTCCACCACACTGGCCAAGTGCGGATTGGCAGACTTCACATGTCTTTCGAGATCATTATGGAGAACTCCCACACATGCAGGTTTCCTCACGATGTTTTCCATCACCGATAAGCAAGCGATAATTAACAATTTAATACGCACTTAACTGCGAAATATCATTGGTGCGTGCCGTGGATTCGAACCTGAGACCCTCTGCGTAGCAGTCTGTCGGTCTCTCCACTCGGCTATTGCTGCTATATTTTTTGTAGATTTGTGCTTATGAATTGTAAATTATCGCTTGTCCAGTGCATAAGGAGTCAATACCTTTTAATAAACTGACACTAGTCTAAACCATGGAATATTGCTTTCCTTTTAGGTTGCTGATGCAGTCGCTAAAATCCGGTTAGACTTGTAAGTGGACCTCGGGCTGAAACTGGGATAACGCAAGGAGGATAATGTGCTAACCAAACAACCAACATAATCGTACCAACGTTGATTGTATATAATCTTTATTCATTAAACACTGATTAGTTTTATCATAGAAATCTGAAAATCAGTCCAACTATTCGGGACTTTCTACAGGACAGTCAGTTTTGTGAAAGTATCTTGCAATCAACGTCCCTTATGCCTGCCTCACATTGGCCATGTGCATTTCTCGAACGTGCGTTCACTGTGCGGCTCACGTTCGGCGTACGCCCGGCGTTCACTTTGTTTCTATAGACGCCGGCAAACTTCTTGAGCACTACCATAGACCAAAAGAGCTGCGCAGTAGCAATTTTACCTACAAAAATGTCTCCTGCGCATCTTATTTGTCTATGGTAGTGCTCAACAAGTTTGCCGGCAGTCATACTAGGGAGTAAATGCTGAATGCACGCCGGGTGTCCGCTCGGGGAACGCGCTCGCACAATGTGAGGTCGGCCTTAGTCTACGATTACCATCGTGGCAACATTTTTAAAACGTACCTTACTATTCATTACAAACAACAACGTTTTTTTTTCAATATCTCTGTATCAATGCCGTTAAAGCGACATCGCTATTTATCTTCTAGTTTAAAAATATTTTTGATTCGGGCAAGGACGCACACTCAATGTCACTACGTTCTGCTGACGTCAGATATGTCGTTGGATTCTGTTTGTTATTACAAAGTTCACTACTCTATTTAAAATCTAACGTGTTCATCGCAAATGTACGCATGATTGCCGTAAATAGATGGCGCAAGTTGTATTAAAATCGTCATCGACGATGTATGGATGGAAACCATTTTAGTTAGTGCAATCATTAGGTTTTATAGCGTCAGAAATGTTCAGTCTACTTGAAAATTTTCTTAATGGTATGGTTATCTGTCGAAGTTGTAAATAAAATTGTTTTTTTAATGCTGGGGCGGGTCAAGGTAGATGTATCTCTCTAAATAAAAGTGAAACCACTTTGTTATAATAGGGTTGTTTCCAACTAGTCAAATCAAGCACTTTTAATGAAATGTCAAAAACGACCTTTTCTACGGCGTTTGTATGAAATAAGACCTAGTGACTTCATAGTTTTTTGCTGTCAAATTGAATACTTATTATCAATAAATTGTCGATAAAAAAAGTTAAATAAAGTTTTAACATATTGATGAATGAAACTACCATTCATTGGACATAATATTTCACTAGATAAAAATACTTGTATAATTTATTTCACTTGCAGGAAACTTCCCTATTATGTGTGCCTATGAATGTTTGCCTTCTTGATGCGTCCTTGTTCGGACGGTCTTCCGTACGCGTTCAGCGCAAGTGTTAACCTTCTTGTTGTGTTTTCCACGTACCTACTCCTACACCACTCAAATGCCTCGATCTTCTGGTAGATAATCAGCCTTAGGCTACGCTATTAAAGTTGACTTTTGCTTACTCATCTATCGAGTTGGAAGTACAAATATGCATCTTCAATGAACATCTCAATTGAGATATTCAGAGGCGCTAAGCTGTTGCGTAAAGGACCGTAGCTTTGACGTAATGTAATTCATAAATCTAAATAAATTAATTAAAGAAAATCATGTTTTTCACACGGAGTGAAAATGAAAAAAGCTCTTGTTTAAAAGAAAAGCTCTGTATCAGCGGCGTCACATCCGCTGTGTGGGCGGTGGTAGCGTCTGCAAAAAAGTCACTATGAATTTTGTTTGATTTATTATAAAAATATCGAATTAAAGCTTTTGTAGCCATTAACACATACGTGATCACAGCGTTTGTATCAGTACCGAAACATCATTTACTCGCATCAAAGAAACATGGTATAGGTATATATCTTGAAAAACAAATTGAAACTAATAAACAATGGCTGAAACTGTGACTTCTGTATAGAAAAAAGTAATAGTAACTGAAACAAATATAAATAAACGAAAGATCACGTTCAGTTGTTTACCTTTGAAAACATAAACAAAATACAAGTGTCTGTTTATTAACACTTTCTAGGCATGAATAAGCTCGCAACAGGGATATTTGCTATCGGGAGCTATATCCCAAAAACTGATTCAAATCTACATGATTATTATAGAATAAAAATACATTGATAATTGAAAGGACAAATCTTAAATAGTCACCTTTTAGTTAATTTGTTCATAGACATAAATAAAGGATCGTAGCCAGCCAGTTATAGAAAAACATGTTACGAAGATCTAATTTGTAATTTGTAGGATGAGTCTGCATAACTTCGCAGCTGTTGCACATCTAAATCATAAAAGTATTACTCGATATTGTGTAAAATATTAACTTCATAGTCACATTTCAAAGACGTTCGAATATTTTAATACCTATTGCACAAAAGCGAAAAAAATATATATCATAGAAAAATATTTCAGTTTAATAATAAAACATGACATAGTTATGTAGGCGAAACACCTACCTATGTTTTTTATGTTTGCTAAATAATTGACAACAAGTATCAATTGAAATAGAATCCATCACAGATTTAAGACTCAGATGGAGCGTATTCGTCCGACTAAGTGAGGCACGTTGACGGCTATGTGTGCGTGACATTTGGCGACTGGCACTGTACGGACACGCGCGCCTATGTGTGTGTAAAGTTGCCAGATTATGAATAATCTCCCACTACCTTGTATATAGTTTTTGCAAACGGATATAAAAATATTACATATTTTATATTCGTTTGCGGTTTTGAAGAATTTACCATGGATTTAATTAATGCTTTTAATATATAATGCTGTTATGAAAATGATTCAAATAAAAGAAACCATTAATGTATGCTTTTATAAATACATTTCTTAAATGTAGGTACTGAGTAAAGTTTTAACTAATTTTATTCGTAAATTGAGAAATAAATAGATTATGTTTTGTGATTAATACCCTCGATCCAGAAGAAATACTTATATAATACCAACTACATATATTTACGAATACCAATCATGGGGTTCAGATCTTAGATCGGCGAATATGTTGTTTATTTTTTGTTTAGATATATATATTCTCAGTATAGTATCTGGAACATACATACATAACGTCACGCCTTTTATCCCCGAAGGGGTAGGCAAAGGTGTATTTCTACAACCACTTTTCGCCAGATATACTTTAGTCCCACGTAATAAGGGGCGAGCCTATTGCCGTACCGGGCACATTTCCAGACTCCGTGCAGCTACTGAGAATTTCGTGACAGAAAAACCCAGTAACACTGCCCGACCCAAGAATCGAACCCGGGACCTCCCGATTCCACGCGCACATTTATGCCGCGTGACCAACGAGGCAGTAGTATAGGGTTTGATGTCGAGTTTTCCGTCTCTACGCAAAGATGGTATTTGCATCGTGTTATCCCTTAGTCGCCTCTTACGACACCCACGGGAAGATAAGGGGTGGTGACACTTGTATTCTACGCCGTCAACCACACGGCAAAATGGAAATGTTTGGTTAATTGCAATAGGCTTGCGTCCTAAATATTAATTAGCTATAAACATTTTGTCATGCACACAATAAATTATGAATATTATGATTCATAAATCAAAACAAAAAAAAAATGCAATTAAAAATTAATAATGGCTGTAATCAATGATTTCTGTTTCTGTACTTAATGTACCCACGGCGCCAAGTCAAGCTAAACAGTTGCAGTACGATTTTGATACTTATTCCCTACGCCATAAGAACGGTACAAAGGTCAAAGTGTATAAAGCTTGACGAGGAGCCATGTGTACACGAATATTTGGATCGTTTGGGGATCGAACTCAAAACAATGTATATACTAATGGAAATTCTATTACTATATTTTATAAGAAGAAAGATAATCTACAATATAATTTTACATTACGTTAATGTATTTTTCATTAACATGACCATCATTATTACATAATCAATTGACAAGTGCATTTTCCCTAATTCAGGGAGAACGGCGTCGACGTAAACTGGCAACACTTACATATTTTCTGCAGAAATACGAATTTTATCGAAATAATATTATAAAACAGTCAAATAATCCATAGTTATCTGTAAAAATATATTACCATCTTCCCGTTTTTGCTTTTGGAAACAACTTTTACAATGTTTTAAAACGCAAGACGGCATTTTATGAATTTAAAAGCTTGATTGATCGTGGCGTGTGAACTGTGCGATGCTTCGCAGCGCACTGAGCCGAGTTTGTATTCGCTTTTCAATTTTGTATTTTTTTTTTTTTTTTTTTTTTTATGGAATAGGGGGCAAACGAGCAGACGGATCGCCTGATGTTAAGCGATTACCGCCGCCCATGGACACACGCAACACCAGAGGAGTCACAAGTGCGTTGCCGGCCTTTTAAGAAGGAATACGCTCTTTTTTTGAAGGTTTGAAGGTCGTATTGGTTCGGAAAAACCGCAGGTGACAGATCATTCCACAGTTTAGAGGTGCGAGGCAGAAAGTTTCTAGAGAAACGCACCGTTGTGGATTGCCAACCATCTAAATGATGGGGATGGAAATGCTGTCGCGTAGAACGATGGCGGAAAGAGGCAGCAGGGATTAATCCGAACAATTCCTCGGAGCACTCCCCATAGTAGAAGCGATAAAAGATGCATAGCGAGGCTACATCTCTACGCAGCGCCAAGGGGTCTAACCGATTGCAAATATCTTGGCAGTCGACAATTCGAGCGGCTCTCCGTTGGATGCGGTCTAGAGGGAGAAGCTGGTACTGGGGTGCCCCTGCCCAAAGATGAGAACAGTATTCCATATGCGGCCGGACCTGCGCCTTATAAAGGAGCAAGCGGTGGGCCGGAGTGAAATACCGTCTCGATCTATTTAGCACGCCAAGCTTCTTCGAGGCTAACTTAGCCTTACCCTCTAAGTGACCGCGGAACTGGACTTCGCTCGATATGTCGACACCAAGTATTCCAATACTGGAGGAGGCAGTCAAGGAGGTGCTCTCAAAACGAGGACATACGACCATCGGCAGTTTTTTTGCGGTGAAAACGCAGACTTGTGTCTTTGTGGGGTTAAATTGGACCAAATTAAGTCTTCCCCAATCTGAGACCATCTCCAAGGAGGTCTCAATTTCAGACACAAGTTTATGTCGGCTCTCGATGACTTTTTCCCGAGAAATGTTGGCGTGGCCGGTATATAAAGCATCACCTGTGCTGTCATCTGCATAACAATGAATGCCGCTATCTAGCAACATATCATTGATATGCAGGAGGAACAGAGTAGGCGATAGCACGCAGCCTTGAGGAACACCAGCATTTACAGACAAGGCGTCAGAGCATTCACCGTCAACTACGACCTTTATGCTTCTGTCTGTAAGAAAGCTGGTGACCCATTCGCATAATTTCTCGGGCAGCCCATAGGAAGGGAGCTTCGAAAGAAGCGCTTTGTGCCAGACCCGATCGAAGGCCTTCGCTATGTCCAAACTGACCGCCAAAGCCTCCCCCTTTGTCTCGATCGCCTGTGCCCAACGATGTGTCAGGTATACTAGAAGATCACCAGCCGACCGACCCTTACGAAAGCCGTATTGCTGGTCACTAAGCAGCTGATTATCCTCTAGAAACCGAAGGAGCTGGCAGTTAATAATGAACTCCATTATCTTCGAGAAGAGGGAGGTTATGGCTATGGGTCTGTAGTTGGACGGGTTAGAGCGATCGCCTTTTTTAGGGATCGGGTGGACCAATGCTGTCTTCCACGATGTTGGGACTACGCCAAATGAGTAGGAGAGACGAAAAAGGCGTGTCAAAACTGGTGCCAACTCTGGAGCGCAGATCTTCAACACAATAGGGGGAATTCCATCAGGCCCACTCGACTTATGGATATCGAGGGACAGAAGTGCCATACGGACCGCGCGCTGGTGGAACCGAATATCCGGCATACAGCCCTTCAACAGCGGTATAGTAGGCGGTTCCTGTCTCCCGTCATCCAAGGTCGAGTTGGACGCAAAGAGTTTGCCCAGAAGATCGGCTTTCTGCTTTGCGTCGTGGGCCAAGGAGTCATTTCCCATGTGTAGCGGTGGTAAGGATGGCTTACAGAAGTTCCCTTCGATAGCTTTGGCAAGAGACCAGAATGCACGAGTTCCCGAAGGAAGGCGCTCAAGCCTCTCGCCAATTCTACCGATGTGCTTCGTCTTCGCACTAGCAATGTCTCTTTTGAAGGACCTGGAGGCAAAGTTATACTCCTTTTTTAATGCGCTGGTATTTTCATCCCCTGCCGCCACCGCATCAGCCCAGGCTTGGTAAGCTTCCTGCTTCCTGCGAGAAGCCTTTTTGGAAGATGAACCAAACCAAGGCCGAAATTTGCCACCAATGGGGACCACAGAGGATGGAATGAAAAGTTCCATGCCCTGTAGCACCACATCAGCAACAGAATCAGCAGCGGCGTTGGGATCATCCGGCGAGAAGCATATTTGTCCCCAAGGATAGGACGCAAAGAAGTTCCGCATCCCATCCCAATCTGCTGACTTGTAGTGCCACACACGGCGACTGCGTGTAGCCCGCGATCGCAGCGAGCACGTGAGAGGCACCACACTCCGTACAAGGCAGTGGTCTGAGGAGCCAAGTGGGGCGCCTACGGATACCTTGTAGCCGTCCGGATGAGAAGTCAGCAAAAGGTCCAGCAGTGAAGGATTCTGGCTTTCAACGTCTGGGATTCGCGTGGGCGTGTTAACCAGTTGTGTCAGGCCATAAGCCAGTGCGAAGTCGTGAACAGATCTCCCCGCATGATCAGTTTTACTGGAACTGAGCCAGTCGGCGTGATGGGCGTTAAAATCGCCAAGCAAGATGATCTCTGCTGACGGGATCTGCTGCTGCACAAAGTCTGAAGCCATTTGGATGTGCTCAATGAGTCGGTCAGTTTCGGTATCACCGCTGTGGGATCTATAAAGGCAAGCATAGACGCGGGGGTGGTCGTCGCTATCTATACGTAGCCATAAGGTGGAAAGGTCCCTACCTTCAAGATTCCTAAGTCGACGAGAACTGATATCGTCTCTAACATACACGCACACTCCGGCCTTGGACAGAAAGGAGTGTTCAAGTCCATACCCAGGGTAAGTAAGGTAGGAAGTGTCTGCTGGAGGCGATATCTGCGTCTCAGTCAAGAAGAGCAAGGCCGGCTTTGTTGTCTCGAGGTGGTGGTGGACAGCATTAAGGTTGGTGTGTAATCCCCTGATATTGCAGAAGTCCACGGCCAGTGTGGCAGGGGGTGCCAGGATATTTTTGCTCCTTTTTAGGGACTTTTCGAGCGCAGTTTTGCCCCCCCCAGAGTACGAGGGGCGGCCTGGGCGTCCACGCTCAGATGCGTTGTGTCCTGAACGCGGACGTCCAGAGAGGGATTCTCCAACGCTAGCGCAGTTGGTACCCTCCTGGGGTAGCAAATAGTTTTTCAACTGCACCATCATAGGGGGGGGGGTTGGGGGATTGGGCCTCCGGTATCCTCACTCACTCGGCGAAACACAACGCAAGCGTTGTTTCACGCCGGTATTCTGTGAGGCCGTGGTATCACTCCGGTCGAGCCTGACCCATTCGTGCCGAAGCATGGCTCTCCCACGGTCAATATTTGCTTTAGTGGCCTCATGCAAGTGTTCCGCGCGCTCTGTCTGCCTTTTGTTCTGTAGTCTTAGGAATCCATAATTAATGTAGATTTCATAAACACCATATTATTATCTTGACTCATCATAATAGAAACATTGGCAACGTTGGAATGAAAATGTTAGTATCTTCCATTATTTAGTAATGACCGTATTTAGATCAGGGCTCTAGTTAAAGTGGCGAGGAGTACGTTAATATTTTTACAGTATTGTACAGAATTGTTTCTAAAATGCTTGTACACAGGAAGTACTAATCAAAGATGACTTTAACTGTCCGAAACTTGTAAAGAAAAACATACGCTTCCGTTACAACGTTTTTTACTGACGCTACCGTTCGTAATATATCACAGTGCATAATATTTGTGACTGTTTATTTGTGGGTATGTGTTACATATGTGTAAGAATATGGTGACGTCAACCACCTGCTGAAACTTTGGCAGGAGACGCGGCTTCTGAATAATTGACTCTCCGAAACCGTTCACAAGTTTGTTAGTCTGGAGTTCGGAACCGCGTGACGTGTGCGTTCGATGAGGACTACGTGATTCGTACAGTATATTTCCGAATTTTGTTCGAATATTACTCGCGGATGACTAGTGAAAATTGTGCTCCCACAGTGAACACTCTACTAGTGCTCAGTGAAAGCTCACTAAACAAACGGTAATACACATTTTACTTTGTAATCCGGGAAATTTTCTATGTTTACATGACCGTGCAATAAAGTCTGGTGTGCTATTGAAAATAAAAAGTTTCAGTATTGGACAACGTCGTAAAATCGGGTATTACGTTTTAATGTGCCGAATATTTCCTGCTGTCAAGCTTCTTGAGTTAAAAGTGATTAGATACTGTGTCGTCATATAAACAACGAATTATCTTTGAAAAATCGCACATTGTAGTAAATCTATTACTGAGGGTGTACTGAATGAGACTCTAGTATAAGTATTCAAAAGTGTGAAAATGAAATATTTTCAAGTTCTGTCAAGCAGAATTTCTCCAGTGAATAAGTTGTATATTTTATTATAAAATGTAGTAGAACATGAGAAAACAAAGCGATTAATCACGAAAGTAAAATAAAATGAAAATGAAAAAAGCTTGAGCGGTCGTTCTGTGTCGTGACGTGTTGTTTCGGCGTTGTTAAGGAGATATTTCTGGCCGACGCCGACTATCCGCGATATTTTTAGAGAGGACAGACTTTTTACAAAATAAACGGAGATGTTGGGGTTAGCGGCTGATTTATAAGAACTCTTCGTATGTACGTTATATAAAACCATACGAGAGATTCTAATTTCGAAATTTCTTGATGTCTCATCCTCATCCTTTTTAATATTGGAATTCAAATAACGAAGTTGGCGGGTAGAGTAATTGTCCGTTAGAAAATCAAAAATCCCTTTAGTTTTCATTACAACATGAAAATGTTTATGTTCTCAACTATCTGTAGCTATTTAAATAATTAATAAATAAAGTCAAATTAACTGCAAATAGCTTTAGAGTCCTCATATTAGTTGCGTGCTCGTTGAGTTTCATAATCACACAACGTGTCCTACATTTCCCGTAAAATGTTCAGCTGGTTGTTATAACATTTTGTGAGCGCGATATATTTTCCGTATTCGCTTGGCCATCTAATAGGGAATTTGACATGTAATCGCGCTAAAATAGCGAAGGTCGGCCATCTTGGCAAACGCCATGTTTATTTACGTACGAATGCCATCAAACTGCAGCGTCGGGGCCGAAACACGTGCTACAATCAATTTCACTGTTTTACTTAATGCTGAGATTTTTGAAGCCAATTTACAGTCATTAAGTATCCCAATAGATTTAAATGCCAACAAAATTTGTAAAGCAATTGATTAGTGCGTAAATATTAAGCTCTTCATAAAAATACTACCTACTTACCTTAAATTTGAATGTATGGTAATGCGATAGCTTAGTGGACATACCAAAGCTTAGTATTCGTAATACAGTTCTCATAACAATATTCATACCATTGATGACAACATTAACAGTTTGATATTTTGATCTATATCAAACCTGAAATGTTTACTGTGATCTATTTAAATTGGTAATAAACATTGTATCATATGTAGCTGTTAACAAATTCTGAAGTAGGTACTCAATTGCATTTCGTATTATTTCAGCTGTTCTAAAGAAACAGTCGACGATCAAACCGACCTCAGAAAAAGCAGAAAACGGTGTCTCTCTGCCTGTTGAAGAAAATCTCGTCAAGCCTTCAGCAGCAAAACAGGCTGATCAAGCTTCGAAACCAGCTAACGAAAAACCGAGATTCGGTAAATCGGCACTAAAAAGTGCTGAAAAAACTGCGAAGTCAGAAGACAAAGTCTCGAACGATAAAACACCTGAAAAACCAGCACTAAGAACAGTCAGAACTATAGATGATAAAGCTAAAGAAAAATCGGTTACCATAGTAGATAGACGCCAAGAGAAAAATGGTCCAACAAAGGCAAATAGCACGTTAAATAATAAGCCTGTAGATAAGAATTCTTTATCAAACAAGGATAAGCCACCAACGAAAGTTGTTAATGAGAAACCTTTACTGAAAGCTACTTCTGTAGAAAAACCCAAACTACATATTCCAGAAGAAGTAGTTATAAAACCTATTGAGAAAGATCCAAAACCCGGAATAAAACCTGTTGAAAAGGAACCCAAACCTGCAGCAAGACCAGTGGAAAAAGACTCCAAGCCTGTCGTTAAAACAGAGCCGAAACCAGCGCCCGCGAAAACTGAACCAAAACCTGTAGCTGATAAATCTTCAGAGAAATCGGAAGAAATGGCCACTAAACCACCGATGCAGAACAAGGTATGTGATCACGTGTTAATTAGTTAATTATTCATAACTCTAAATAACTAGCAACTCACCTCTTTCTTACTTGACTTTTAATTTTATTTCAAGTGGTTTTGAAATAAATCTTCTCTAAGTAGTAGGTACATTAAATTACCGTATTTTGTTTGCAGCTCCCACCTCGTAAACCATCCATTCAGAAACAGCCGTCAAAGGATGACGTGCCTGTAAAGAAATGGAGAGACCCACTGCATGAGCGTGTCAAGGAGAATATAGACAAAACCCTTAATGAAGTTCCTAAGGGTCACACGCTGACTAAGAATGAAAGTTTGCGAAGTGAGTATACTCTGTTTTTTATTTTACGATGTTTTTTGTTGGCGCTCTGATCATGACATTCAATACTTCAGTTTTAATACTGTTGAAACATATAATGTCATAACTAATATCAAAAGAGCAATACTGGGACTTCCTCAAAAATATGTCGTTACCAACGATGACAATCTTCCTACGTCAATTTATTGCGGAAGGTGTAACAATATGAGCTAAAATGCCCTAGCGATAGCTTAAAATATCATTAACATTTATTAACGAGTGCATCATCTGTTTCTATTAAGGTCTCTGTCTAAAATAGATATATCTATCCGATGAGTCAATTAACTCAATAATAGATGGACAAAGAGTTTTCTATTTGCTTAGTTGTGACATCAACATTGACACAGTAGCACTTTCTAGTGTATATAATTAGAGCTACGTCGAATCATTTCTATCATTGCTAGCAACGTTACATCAATCTATATCGACGTTGGCACCATTGCATGTCTGATTGTAATGAGATTATAATCTTCAGCTTTTCATATCTTTAGATATCTGGATTAATATCTTTTGCTTTTATTTGTTATCTAATATGAAAATATTTTTTCCTTAGCTGATTTCAATCGTCAAATTTAATCACGTATTTTGCATAAGGAAATAACCTGTCAAGTACACTACTCTGATACTAAAGTTTTATCTAATGATCAAATAGCCATCCGCATTGCACTGATCAACCAACTTACATACCAATCGGATTCTTTGGTTGTCCAAATGAATACATAAGGGACAACAACTTTCGTTTGTTCTCGTAACAAGGGTTAAACATTATTTAACGACATTTATTTAACGTTTCTGTCAATGAAGTAGAAGATAATATGGAATTTATTTTCAGGGCCAGGTTAATTACAATCGGCAAACAATTATGTGATCGTTATATAACATTTTAATCGCTTCCTTATAATTTTCCTAGATACATGATAACGTGCTTTAAATCAAGGGTATCCTTCTTATCCATCGTCGAAGTAAGAATACCAATGGGAAATTTTAGAGATGGTCTTCGAATTTTAGGTAAACGATCTTTACATAATGAACTATCATAGAATAGTTCTAAAGTATACATTTATTTGTCCAACTCAAGTGGTGCTCACGTCGTTACCTTTTGATCTCTTGTATGCCAGACTAGTTTGTGGTCTAAATGCGATCCAAAATAGTATCGGGCAGTTCCGCGTGCATCGCGTGCGCAGATCAGGTGTAAATGCACCCATACTTCAGTTAATATGCAAACTTACTGCGCTACTAGTCTATTCCGAACTTAGACAAAGTTGTGAATAAAATATTAGAGAAAATCTAGTTTTGTCTTGGTGCAGAAGGATTGTGACGGTTTTGTGGGATAAAAAGTTTTGAGTGTTTTGAAAAATTGTGATATTGTTTCAACAATGGGTGAAGCAGAAACGGAGGACATACAAGGGCCTTTGTTCAGAGGTTTGGCTTTTATTAACCATTTAGTTTTGGACCAGTGTGGTTATAATCTTTGCAAATGCTTACTACTGATTAGTTTGGTAGAACATATTATACAAAACTGAAAGTCAGGTAGTTTAAATCATACAATGTTAGTCCATATTCAATCATTAAATGTGTACTTATATATTTATTAGAAATGCGCTGTTTTCTAGTTACCTCCTTGATCTTGTCGCATTTATTTACCCGGTTTTGATTCCCATACAGACAAGGCGTATTAGGGTGCATTCAATAGACGACAATCTCTTGTCGTCTATTGAATGCACTAATAATATTTTTTCGTGAACTCTTAACATATCAGGTCATTTTTACCGGTACACTATAGTGGTAAGAAAAAGTATTTTGCCATTTGTAAAATACATTCAATTAATGGATACTTATTACTTCATAGAAAACAACACATTTACTACTAATATAACTTTGTGTGATCCATAAATTGTTGTTTCAAGTCTGGGTGTTCATTGTGTCCGTTGGTTGTACGTTTGTAAAGTCCTCCGCGACACAGGAATTATTCCTAGTGCGGGAGTTGTCTTTTTAAAACCAAACCATAAAATCAAAACCTATCCTAGATAAAAAGACATCATTACTATTGAATCGTGTTATATCTTACCAGAATGAATTATTCAATTAAAACGCATAAATCTGTTGACTTTTGATTGCGTCTTGTCAATAATTTTGCAACGATTGCTGGTAAATTAAGAGTCTAACCTTCAATCTAGGTCTCTTGAAGCCCACGCCGCCGCCGATGCCGCCACCTTTACCACCAAAGATGCCACCACCACCAGAATTCAAGAAAGCACCGGTCGATCCTGCGAAACTGAAGAAACTGGAATCCCTCAGAAGCAGACCAAGGAGACGTCCGGATTGGAGCGATATGATGAAAGAAGTGGAACAAGGAAGGAAACTGAAGCATGTTGTATGTAACGACAGGTAAATTACAAGAACTTTTAAAGATTTATAAATTATAAGATACTAGAGGACGCCAGCAGCTACGCCTGCATTTTTATTTTAACTTACCCGTTTTGGCCGATCCTGTGGGAATTTCGGGAAATCCCTTCTTAGTGCACCCCTACGGTCCCCAAGGAATATACATGCCAAATTTCAGCTTCCTGCGCCCAATAGTTTCGGCTGTAGCGTGTCTGTCAGTCAGTCAGTAACGCAAGGATTTTATATATTAAGATTATGACATAAATGTGTCGCATTTCTGATTCATTTAAAATGACTCTAGATTGGAACTGATTATCACACATAACTAAGATCGTATGATTGGAACACATAACTAAACTGCGTTGAAGAAGTAAAATACACGCCTACTAAAATATAATTATGTTTTGAAAGGTATTGAAAGATGTTTTGTTTGCTATTTTACATTTCATATATCTGGTGACCATGAAATTGAGGAGACGCTGCTTCTAATGTTGATGAAGGATTCTAATGAGAATGATAACTGTATGTTGTACTACAGAGAAAGAATTGATCCTTACTGTTTGGTTTTGAAATAATACGAAACATAACAAGAAAACATTATCTTACAGAATATACTTGAATAGATACATTAATAAGAGTGAGTCTTTGAGAAGGACATTCACTCTGAAACTGACTATTCTCAGTAACACTTATTTAAATGTATAATTTTCAATATTTTCTAATAATGTCATTTCTGGATATTGAGAACTTCGTACAGAAAGACGAATGCAAGAAGAATAACATATTAATTAACTAGAATCTAACATTGTCGGCAAATCATCGACATATGAACAACGCTGATTTGCACTTACGTTTTCGTGAACACAACATGTTTTTGTTTTGCGAAATACAGTCATGTATTTCGCAAAATAAAAAATTAAATTATCTAATCATTGGTTTCCAGGTCAGCTCCTTCCATAACCAGATCAGCAGTAGTGAAAAACAAAGAGAAAGACCAGTTCATATTCGAATCTGAGAAGCCAACAACTCACAACGAACTGCTCAAAGAAATCTCAAAGGGTGTACGGTTGAAGAAGACAAAAACAAATGACAGGAGTAAACCAAATTTGGAAGGCTTGAGGAAATTCAGAAGACAAATGACGATAGAAGAGCAAGTGCAAAAGTCGATGTCTCAGGCGAATCTTGCTGCTTCGCCTTCAGGGGCTAAGTTGAACTTAACTCAAGAGGCAAGTAGCTCACATGTATGTATCACACAACACATTACTTAGCTTTGGAGTGAACGCTTGCAGTGGCAACATCAGGTACTGATAACCACTGAAATTTTTTATTGACTTGGCGCTTGTTTTTGGATTCGCTTAGACGAACTTGACTTATAACTCTGTTTTATATTTAGATTTTACAATATTTTTCCGTTTTGGGTGGAATTATTTTAAAAGCTTATGTGCTATGTATTGCAAGTAGTAGAGTTGCAGCTTGAGTTTCAATGTTTTAGAAATCTAAATAGCAAATGCTTTTATTAGAAATATGCTGATTTTTATAGTATGTAAATGATTTCACTCTTAAATCTCATTTATTACATTGTTGATTATTATATATTATTTTTATCATAGTGTTCCATTTTATTCGTTACGTTATTTCCGATAACCTATTAATTAAAGAATGAAAACGATGCTCCAAACAGTAAGTAGGTAGTAACACTATACAAAACACACATCAAGACTTAACAATATTATTGAAACACAAATATTTTTCCTTCCCTAAATATTTATGATGTCATTTTTCAGATACCACCTGCCCCAGAAGAAGATGACATCGACGAAATGGATGACATTGATAAAGTCAGAGACGACCTTCAGTCTACCAAACAGCTGCTGGCCATTGAACTTAGGTACGTAAATGTATTTACAACAAAAATAATTACTGACACACATTGTAAGGTAATCGGTCAATAGATCATAATCTTAATAGAATAATCGCGTAATCATTACTTTTGCCATTTATTCAAAATGTTTGTCAGATTGGTCTAAATAAAATTATTATTCTGTATTTTAAATTTCCAAACATTCACATCTGTTGTACAGAAATAAGGAAGCCCAAGAAAGAGAAAACAAGCGCCTTCTAACAAGGATAGCAAACTTGGAGGCGGAATTAGCAAGAGAAAGAGCCTTCATCAAACAAGAGCAACACAAAACTGTCATATCCGTCACAGATGCCTACGACGAAAGGCTGGTCAACAGTCTTAAAATGGAAGTGGAGAAAACCAAAGAAAACGCTGACAATTTGGAGAAACAATATTTACAAGCAGCAGAAGACAGAGACACAGCGTTAACAGAGTTAGAAGAAGTAAAGAGAAGGAACGCAGAATTAGAAAAGAAGTTAGAGCAAGCTATGGCGGTAAATATTTTTTAACTTTCAGGCTTGTACTAATTTCACTATGCTTTATTGTGTGAATTTATATAAATAATGCTTGACTAACAATTTTGCAGGAAGGTATAGAAGCGCTTTACTTATCTGAGGAGCCGTTATCGTTTTACCAAAAACGGCAACTTGACTTTGAGAAACAATGCAGGTTGTTGAATATTGAACTCAACTCCCCTGAAGCTGAAGCATTCAAGAAAACGTTTGACAATAATAATAATCTTGCTAAAAGTAACGCTTATACTAACCTAGCGTATGATGAGGTATGGCTTTATAATAATTTTATTATAATACATAATGAGCTTTACATAATTGTATTCGGATTGCATATTAGCATCAAACGCATCAAACTATGCCATGGTATTATCGTAATACCAACATTGAATTCAATCGACCTATACGCTCATGACACCTTATTTTGATAAGCACACACTCCACTCTTACACCGCCTTATGTTGTAAAACCAAAAGTAAGAAAGCTTTTCATCATTATCATCATCTCAGCTGAAAGAAGTACACTTTTGGTCAAAGGCCTTCTCCATGGCTCGAAAGAAAGTTTTTAATAGTCTAAAAATGATTACATAACCGAGTATAAGTATCGGCAGTAAGGAACTTAAAAATCCTTACTGTTAAAATATTGAAGAAATCCTTAAAGTAACGAAGGCAAACCAAATAACTAAAAGCAATATAAAAATTAAGTAATCCTACTTGAAATTGACATGAGACTGGTGACTTCTAAGGATTTTCCTAACCATCAGTAAAATAATATCACAAGATTTTACTCGTTACGAATTTTGCCACTCAGCAAAGTGTATTCAACAATTTTGTATTATCGCTATTTGTAAACTTATAATTCAATATCAACTAATGAATATTTCAGGGTATCATGCCAACCAGCGTTGGATCACGGCGGTCGAGCCACGCTGTCAGGCAGCTCTCTGTTACTAAAGACGACAGTTTTGAAGAAGAAGAGGATTCCGAACCGGAAGAGGTAATCATTTCTTTAATTTCAACCTTAAAAAACCATGAGCTAACCAAAACTGTAACCATGAGCAGGCAAGTGGTTTTAGAATCCATACCGCTTAAATCAGAAAATAGCCTTTTCCGGGTCAAGAATCACATATTTAGGGTTTTGATCCGGCAAAAGTTCTAATTCGCTTTGTTAACAACACCAATAATGGTAAGGTTAACATTTAAATATCATCGAGAACCCTACACTTTAAGCAAACAATCCTAAAAACAAATACTTTAAGATTTATGAAAAGATATAATTATTTCGTTTCAAGGTGTATCATAGTTAGAAAATATACTCTCACGGTGCAGTCTGCACGGTGCAAGTATTATTTGTTCTTTGCGTCCTATAACTACAACTATCTTCTTTATTATCTTACATATTTCAAGCCGCCATCGGCTGCCATAACCATCAAAGGGGTCATAATATCCAGAAATTTAAAGTCAATGCATAAAACTCGGTGCGATCTTTTGAATAATATTTTGCAAACACAGACACTTGCTAAATGCAATCAATCCATAATCATTTCAGGAGGAGAGCGAAGAGAAGAAACAGAAACGATTAGAGAAGGAAATTCGCAACATGAGGAACAAGATTCGGTATCTGAAGGAGAAACAAGATCACATGAAGAAGGAACGAATGGGCTTCAAGATGTCTCTTAAGAACCAACAGGCTGCTCTCAAGTCAGTCTCTCTTCTGACGTGCATCTATCTCATCAAAAAAACATATGACTTTAGACATGTCTTCATAAACTTACACCAATACTTTACCTAACGTTTTCCGCATCAGAAACATAACATTTCACTTTTATAGTGCAAGAGGAATTGATGCTTAAATGACGTGATAATAAAATTGGTCTAGTAGTAATCGTTTTAGTATACATTCATCTTTATAACGATCATAATGTCACATTACGAAATAAATTATGCATGTACTTAATTTTTATTTTCTTCTTACGTAATATTTTCATATCTACTTTATCTGTCCTGCACCTTTATAGATTTGCCTTATTCAAGTGATCATTTCCCAGATTCTACACGTTTTCGTAGATAAGTATTGATTATGTATTTTTGTACTGCTTTTAGTTCTTACTCTTAGTCATCCATCTTCTGCAGCAATAGTATAATTTGTGTTGAAGCGAATCTAACATTATTCTTACTAACCAGGAACGAGAAAAAGAAGTACAAGGAATTAAAACGCGAAGTTGACAAGATGGCTGCAATGATGAAGGATGTCGGTTCGGATGATGAAGAAGATGATGAAGAAGAGGAGGAGGAGGAATCTGAGGAGGAGAAGAAGTCATCAGAGGAAGAGGAATCCGAGACTGAGACAGAACAGGACACGGAGAGTGAGACCGAGAGCGAGAGTGAGCCCGAGGTGAGTTAATTGTATTATATTTGTAATCTATATAGATAAAAATTAACCACCAAAATGTTTGTACGCACATATCTTCCAAACGTCTGTCCCAAATTGGATAAATCTTTCTTTTATGTGTTCGTTATTACCAGGAGACAAATTGAATGATATTGTAAAAAATTAGCAAATATTAAAAATAAATTATGGGGAATATATCGCTAAGTCAGATGGTGATGAATAAAGAGATAGATTAGGTCTACAGATGGACAGTTGCCAGATGTTGAGTGGTCGTCATGTCGCAAGCGTTTGTTACATCATCCTTAAGAATCTACATCCTATTAGTGGCATTATGGCCTAAAATATGAATATAACTCCGCTGTATTCAATATGGATGAAACCAAATTGTAAATTAGACTCAAGGCTTTTCTGCCAAAGTATAGAAATAATTAAATTCGTTCCCAGATAAGGATCTGCCTAAAAATAGATAAATAGATTAAATTTAAACAAATACAATTTTATTTCTATGAGATCGTCAGAACCAATGTTTTGGTACTCTTCTTGGTGACATTTGACGTCGAATTTTCTGAAACCCTAAATACACGAAAGGGAGCACAAGCCCGCTTATTTCAATATAAGAATAAAATTAGAATACCCTTAACGTTATTTCTAATATACTTCCAGGATGCACCATTACCTAACAAAAAGGAAAACCTCACGAAGCGAATGAAACGTCACGAGGGCAGGGTTAACGCCTTGAAGAAGGGTAACGCACTCCTTATGGCCAATGTTGACCGTTTGAAAGACGACGTGCTTAAGCAAAGGGAAGAATCATCCAGCCTGCAAAAGGAACTCGACTCTCTTATCGATGATCTTGAATGAAAAGCATGAGACAAAGCTTAGACGCTAGATTTCTAACATTAATTTATAATTAAACATACACCTAAAAGAAATAATTTTATTATGATTGACAATAAAACTCTTTGAAGTACTGCAAGGCATTTCGGAATACTAACGGCCAGTATCGTCAGCTCTGTAAAGGCAATATACCATCAAGATAAATTAAAAATAGAATGCTATTTGTACGATTTTATGTAAAAACGTAATTCAAACGAAACTTTTAGGTGTTTTAGGAGACTTTTGGCATTGGCCCACCAAAGTTTCATAAAAAGTAACTATCAGGCATAGAAAGATGAATTGACTGAAAAGTTGAGGCTTATGAAAAATTATATTGATTTATTTTTTTCGTTCACTGTCTTCAACTTAACTAAATAATTCGTTTACCTAGTTTTTCCTAATTTTAAATCAGATCAATATTTTTCTTTAAAATAAAAGATTGGATTAGTTCTACATAAATAATTATGTAGATGCTGTAAGAGACTAAAGACAAAGCCAAAAATGAAAACATCTTGCAACTACTACTTAGGTACATAAGTTCTAGGAAATATCTAATAGATACTTTGCGATGATCTATTTTTACGCTACGAGCTAATTATATTTCATATGAAGATATAAATGCACAAATATATCTTGCATGATCGTCGTGTTCACATATAAAATATTTTATGTCGTATAAAGACCTACAAATGGTACATTCTTAATTTTTAAGATGCCACCGTACTGCTTAACACTCATCTAGATAGTTCAATGATTAGACATTTTCGTATTATTTATTTAGATAGTCGAAGTTTTATACTAAAGCTAATTACAATAATTTCTTGCCTTTCACAATATATTTTAACGCCCAAAAATTAACAGGCTCAGAAATTAAGTCGATTTAGAAATTTGATTTGGAATTAAAAGTTAATTTGCCAGGATTATTTTTATTTACTGAGTCCATAGCTTTCGTATCCTTTTAATTCCCTACTTTTAATAATTTAACATTATTATAATATGCAGTACTCATTAAAGTAATACTTATTCTTCACTCATTTTTGCTATCATGTGATTTGTACATAATATTTTTAAGTTTACTATTATTTATAAAGTATACTATTGTATTACCAAAACGCCACAATAAACTTTTACACATTATTAATTTTGATTTGCTGACTTTTATTTATTTGTGTATAGTTATGTATATTTTGTTGAGTTCATTATCAGGTAGGTAAATAATTAATTATAGCAAAATAAGTTTGATAATTAAATTCTTTATGTAAAGCCTGGAGACATAGCCTTTATTTTCATTAGGTAGTCATTGTATAGTTTAGTATCCTCGACAAAGGAATTGAGCTTCAAAATTCATACAATAATGAAAACTTCTTAGAAGAAATGTAGCAAATACTTATTTCAAGTCGATAAAACAGCCCATTGATAAAACAGTTTAAAAGGGGCAACATTCTATAAGCTTTGTTATCAATACAAAATTACAATAGAAGCTTTAGTTATTTCTCTAGCCGCCTTAAGTGTGGACTTCGTCTTTGATGCAATCAGCGTTTGCCGCAACAATTGACTTATTCAGAGTCCTTTCCTAAAGCACAAGCAGGCCTATCAATTTGCAATCTAAAGTTAGGTTTCTACTGTGAAAGAGTAATGAGACGAAACTGCCTACTCAGGAAACTTAGTTTTCACGAAATAGGTTTGTCATCCGATTCCGATCGCAAAAGAAAACAGAACACAACTCTTTTTTCTGAACAGAAAGTAAGAAATATAGGTATAATGATTGCGACTACGATGAAACGTGAGGCGTCTAGGGAGACACGGCAGACACCTACTTTCTTAGTTTCTTACTGAGCGTCAGGCACAAAACCGACGGGTAGCAAGTAGCAACAAGGCACATAAATGTATCTACCTGTACCTACATATGCTGTAGATATTTTGTTGTGTTGATTACTCTTAAGGCTTGCGATGTTTTATTTTATATGTTACATTTTTTCTGTGTTCTGTGACAAATAAATAGTTTTTCTTCTTTCTTTCTTCATATCTACTTAATATACGCACTAGGGTTTCGGTTTCTATAGCATCTACCTCAAATAATTAATCTATACTCATCATCTTTTAAAAGACGAGTCTCGCTCTATGAATAAGTAATTGTATGGTTGAAGACTTTACAAACATTTGTTCAACGGACACATAAAGTACCTACCTACACCCGGACCCGGAGCCGGAACAACAAATTGTGAATCAGACGAAGTGTTGTTTTGTGTGTGGTCAAACCCGCAACACTCGCCACAATGCCATGCCTGCAGTAATAACATTATAGGAATTTAAACTTTCGTGTTCATTTATTACGTGGTCACTTATTTTAAATTGTCTTTCGGGATATATACCACGTACCTACCTTTGATTGGAGTAACCGATATTTTGGCACTGTTGCAAGCGCTATGTTCATGGATGTACTGTACCTACATCCGTCAAGATGGCGCTTACTGACGAGATATCTAAAATACCGCGGGTAAAAGCGCGGGCAATAGATAATCATAAAAATATTCATGATTGGTCTTCAAGTCTCCAGCTGTAGGCAAAAATCTTAGTTCCACGGCTAATCACTTTTTTAAAGCGCCTACGTATTATTTCACTGCAGCGTCAATAACAGGTTAGTTTGCTACGCGGTAGCATTCAAGCTACCTAAGTCAAAGTCAAAATCATTTATTCATCTAGGTCACAAGGTGACGCTTAATGAACGTCAAATTTTTAAAGAAAAATATTTAATGCTTCTACATTTACATTTACTGCCTCGTTCGCAAAGCAATAGGTAGAAGCACGAGAATGAACGGGCAATAAAACTCGTGGCCACTCTTTTAATCGCCAGTGTTAAGGTATATAATTATTTTGTTTTTGTAAGGAGCTTCAACTGTTTCACATTGTGATTAATTACTTGTAAATAGTAAATAGGAACTTAAATAATTAATGTAGTTACCAAATTAAGTGCTGTAGTAGCCTTCCAGTGTGAATCTTGTGTTACAGGAGCGTTCACTTTCGTCTTATAATGTAGGCAACTCGCGATCATGTTCAGAACTATGATGGGAATGTATGTTACAGAAAGTGAGGGTAGGTATATGAATACACAAAATTTACAAAGACGTTAGTGTACAGCGTGGTAGGTACAACCCATGATCACGAGATGTCTTTATCTAAAACTGTAGCAATTTTTTAAAATAAAATTGTACCTTGTGGAACACCTAACTGTATAGGTAATTTAGAGGATGTAGTTCCATTTACATCGACGCACTAAAATCTCTGCCGCAGGTACGACTCGACAACACTAAGTGCGGTTTCCTCTACGCCGCACTGCCGGAGTTTACGCAATAGTGTGTCGTGATGAACGCAATCAAATGCTTTTGAGAGGTCACAGAATACTCCGATAGCATTTTTAGATGAGTTGCAAGCATTATAAACGTGTTTTATGAGAGCAACACCCACATCAGTAGTGTATCTACCTTTAGTAAATCCGTATTGATCTTTGTGAAGCAGACTATTTAAATTAAAGTGTCTTAATAGCTACTTTAATAAAATATTTTCAAATATTTTACTAAATGCCGGCAAGATACCTACCATACAAGATATAAGAAGAGAAGAGACAAACTTGTTTAAATTTTTTTGAGTAGCTTTTTACATAATTTAGAAAAGGTGTGTCAAATCTATGTTGTTTCATACCATTTAATTCAAACAATTTGGCTCTACATCTGTATATACCTATAGTGGCCCACTGGTTAAAAGATCCGGTAGTACCCACATGCATAACATAGCTATAGATTTGCAAAGCCTACTTATATGCAATTTTTATTTATTTATTTATTTAAACTTCCTGCAATACAATTTGCACGAGGCGGACTTAATGCCAAAGGCATTTTCTACCAGTCAACCTTAGGGTGATGCAGAGATGATAGAGGCAGGTGTGCTTTAGAGACTAAAAACAAGAGAACTAAATATAACAGTAGAATGATGGTAATACATATTTGCGAATAGAAACTCCTTATACATACATACATATAACATACATACAATTTTCCTGCTGTACACGATTCAATTGGATAATCACTCTACTTTTGTAACCCGGAAAGACTTTCCAAGATAATTTTATTTTCTCAAAGTCCCAGTCAATACCATTAATACTCCGTAACGGGGATCACCTCACGATGATTTGTGTTTTATTTTTTTGTAATTCAGTACTAAAGCTAAGCTTCAATACCTAGCTATTCGGCATTTTGTAAATGCAATCTGCTAAGTTTGTATACCAACATAAGTATTATGTTTTTACATGTAAGTATAGCAGACTTACACTTACTTAGTTCAATGCATATTAAAATTTAAATTGTAGTGATTGAATTATATTTAATTTATTGAATCAACTTAAAAATTTATTACTAGATAGTACCTTAAACCGTAGGTACAGAACGCTTTCATGTTGCCCCTACGCTTCGATCTGTGGAACGATCGCTGGCTTGCGTGTTCACTGGGTGTGTAAGTACCTACTCCAGTGACCGCGTGTTAACCAACGCGGGCCGACGTCGTTGGGCTTCGTTGGTCCCATAGAGATGTTGGTCCAGTGCATAGATTATACAGATAGTCCAGTGTATACGCGGCAGTCTAGGACCAAGAATCAAATGGACTCGACATTTGCGTACACCCGTAAAGGACGGATATAGAGTACTTTCTGAGTTGGTGTTACCAGATGTTGTAAATGCTTACCCTACAATTCTACGAAGTACATATTAATTTTAAGTAACATTGTATCAAACCTGAATTATAATAATAATAATAATATTCTACCACATTCACACAACACTATCTAGTCCCAAACTTAGCAGAGCTTGTACTATGGGTACTAGATAATGGATAAAAATACTTATATACTTTTTTTTTTTTAATACATACATATTATACATTGAAACACCCAGACCAAGACAAACATCCATGTTCATGCACACAAATGTTTGACTTGTGTGGGAATCGAACCCGCGACCTTCGGCGTAGCAGTCGTTTACACTCCCGCTGCGTCAACCGGTCGTTCCGGAATGGAATACCTTACCAGACATCTGAGACCGCGTTCTCCTATAATTTTTAATCAATTTGATATTTTGATGAATTATATCCGTTTAGGTACTTTTGCAACGAATAGTAACAAACATCTATATAATATAATTTAGAGCCCAATAAAAAAATAAAAATATAGCTAACCTTACAAGGAGGTTTAAATCCATCCATAAGGTGTGCGATAAGTATTTCTTCTACTTAATATTATTATGTATAACAAAAGTGTCGAATATGTGGGACTGGCTTCACTCGCCAAATAAATACGAGGCTCAGAGTTAGATATCTTTTATTATATTATTTGACACTCAACTTTACTGTCCTTTGAACAAAATTGATTTTGTATACAAATTTCTTATTTTCTCTTCTTTATCATTCGAGAATGATTCCAAATAAGTACCTATTGCGGGGAGTTTTCCTAAAACACTTTTGTTCAAAGTGTTTAGAGCATACTCTTGCATATTTATTCGGATCCCAGTTTTCTCCTCCTGTTGCACGTATCCACAATTATTTTTGGATCGTGCAGTCCTTTGGGAATCTAAAAACAAATAATTTCATTACTACTAAGAATCGGCAAACAAATTAAATAATTAATCTTAGGTTCATATGAAACTAAGTAACGGCAAATTACCCAAAATTTGGGTAATTTCCCAAACGCTTCAGTGGTATCCCTAAAAAACATTTAACGCTGTAAAATTAAAAAGTATCGATGACTTTTGGCTAGCTCAACATTCAACGACCTATTGAATTCGATTGTGTAATACTAAAATCGCGGTGATAATAAAATAGCATTTTTTGGTTTTTTGATGTAATTTAGAAATTATTTCCTTATGTAATGATACGCTATTTGTATCATTCTATCAATATTTTCGTGTATAAATAGATATTATAACTAAAATATCGTATTTACGAATAAATGGTTAATATGTTCTCACATTTCCGCTCACTATGGCCATTACAGCCTAAAATGTAACAAATCACCATAATTAATCTGAACCAATGATATTTTCACTAAGCATTCACAATCAATAACAATAATAACACAATTTTTCGCGGAAATTATCGAGAGCTCAAACGTTTGTTGGTCACAATCATCACAATATTCAGTTGTGACCAACAAAAAAAACGAAAACTCTGACAAAGACAAAAAATGCTATCTTTGTCTCTTTTACTCTTATGTATTTCTGTATGTCATTATCTCGGTCTGTCACGGTATTATTTTTTGCTTGTCAAATCCATAGAGATACATCATCCTAGGCGGCAGTAGATAACATACATAGATAACATATATATTTTTTATTGAAGGCTGGTAGCCCTGTGTAACCTAACTGTCATGAGTGTCATGTAAAAAGTAAAAAATAAAAATGCAACTTCTGTTTTCCACGCGATCTACGCTCCCAGGCTCAGCCTTCGTTGGTTCGATCTTGGAATGACTTGTGGCAGGCTTCCAAGCTGATCAAGGGCAAATTTTATGGTTTAAATCAACCCAATATTCCTTCCAAACCCTGGTTTTTCAAAAACAAAAATATTAATAACCTGGCAACCTCTACCTTCATCTGTTTGCGCTTAGGATTTGTATGCTCCCCAGTATTCTTGGCCAAGATTCGGGTTAGGGACAACTCGTTATGTGAATGTGGCCTGGCCGAAGGGTTTAAAATTATCAGTTCCCCTCTACGATCTTTTCCATAATTCTATCCCTAGACCTGTAAACATAGCTTTTCTTTTATCTCTGGCTCACACTTCCCTTGTCAAAGTTCTGTACAAATTTATTTCCTTAAATAAAGTTAGAATCTAGTATGCACATCCCTTGCCTTTTCACCCAGATAACCACTTCAATTACCAACATCTAATACCCTCAAATATGTTCACTACTATGTTTATGTCCTTTGTTTTCCAAAAAGTCAGCCTCAAAGAGAAACCACTGCTAATCCGACCGATCAATAGGCTGTTCTTACTTAAAATATAATATACCTATCTGATCTCTTCCTCCACATTGAAGTTGGCAGAATCATCGATAATTGTACGATGGGGCCATAGGTAATAAAAAAAAAGTAAAAAATGACATAATTTGATAACACAATCCAATCTCTTTGTTTGATAGCGACGCTCAGTGTTGCCATAAGTTTACATTTCTTACATTTTTCGTAACTTTTGCCCCTCTCGCGTAACATGTAAGTGATTTTTATATTTTATGCAATTTTCGCAACTTTTCAGTACAACGAGACTTATACTAGATTTTTATAGCGAAAAGTTTACGAAGGCATTTCAATTAAACGCATCCAAAATGAACTCACCCAAAATTGGCGCGTCTTAAGAAAACGTACCTACCTATTTTAAAGTATTAGTAATTTGTGTATCTCGCTCCGAGATAGCTCTGAATGGAAAGTTCGTGGATATATTAAAACATGATTTTGCTTGAGCGTTTGCGAGAGCACTGGGTAGTACAAGTACCTAGGTATGTTAAGAAAATTCTAAACGTATCGAATATTAATTGTTAGTTCACAGTTAAAATAACAGATCTTCTACCTCTTAGTTTTGGTTCAAACTAATAGAATAAGTTAGGTGCTAAACTAGATAGCATCAACAGTGAAAATGGCGCTGCGAATAAATGAAACAAATGTCTGTTAGGCATGAGACCGATATATCAAAACGAATCTGAAATCCGATTGCAGTCAGAAATCGTATCGTATCGATATTCCAATGTGAAAAAACCGATTTTACAAAACGCAAAAGAATACCACGATAACGCTAACTACACAAATCCGAACCGAACGGTGCAAGCGCAACCAAACTACAATATAAATCTAAAGCTTACGTTTTATTCGTTCTCTTTCACACTACCAAACGACTAGTTAGTTAGAATGAGAGAGAGCAAAGGAGATGTACCATTTGGCCATACACTATGGGCCTGGCAAGGACAAACACGAAACCATGTGTGTTTTGAAGATAAATGACTACTCTATTACCCTGTATATATTTTTTTTAAATAACCTTTGGTGGAAATAAGATACGAGATATTTGAAATGGAAAATATTCCACAACTAAATATACCTTAAAATTGAATTTTAACATAAATATAATACCTAGGAGTAAATAAACGTATGTCTTTGTGTCATATAGAACAAAAACTACATAAAGAGAGGCCAATAATAATGAATTATCACCTGTGTACTAGGGAACCTCGTACTATACTCGTCCAAAAAAACTAACCACAATCACGAACACCGCTGCATATTCTTAGCATGGGTAGAAGGTAGTGATTATTATTATTGAACTTATATTCAACTACATTACAATTAAACCCGCACGAAAACACCAATAAATCAGAGCAAAACATTCATTCATCAACTACAGATAAGTATATTGTGGGTAGTAGCAACACGAATGACATAACAGATAAAAAATGTGTTGCAATATTTTGAAAAAATATTTGTACTATGGATTAAAAAACAAAACGATTTTTACCGATTAATAATTATAATCAATATTAAACTAGAAAATCAGGGACTTGAAACACAGTAAATCCAATTAATAAAATACATTTACCAAAATAGCTCTGCTAACATCAAGCTTGACTCAACTGGACAATCTTTTAAAATACAAAAGGGTGCCAAGCAGGGCGACCCACTCTCCCCCAAACTATTCACTAGCACACTTGAGGAGATATTCAAAGCATTGGCAGCCTCATGGGAGACCAAGGGCATTGTGGTCGGCAATAAGAGGCTTACAAACCTCCGCTTTGCCGACGATATTGTCCTTTTCGCTAACACAGCTCTAGAACTCCAAACCATGCTCCAAGAACTGAGCACAGCGGGCTTCAGGGTGGGACTTGCGATGAACCGGTCAGAGGTGGATGGGCAGGCAATACAATACGTCGATGAGTACATCTATTTGGGCCAGTTAGTTTCTTTCGAAAACAGGCAGGAAAAGGAAATCGATCGTCGTATTGAAAACACCTGGAAAAGCTACTGGTCCATGAAGACGCTAATGAAGGGAGATCTGCCAATCGCCCTGAAGCGAAAACTCATCGATATGTGTATCCTGCCCATTCTCACCTACGGTGCTCAGACCTGGTCACTTACCGACTCGCAAAGGACTCGCCTTGGAGTCTGCCAAAGAGCGATGGAGCGCAGCATCCTGGGTGTCACACTAAAAGATAAGATACGGAACAGTATACTGCGCTCTAAAACAGGGCTAAAAGACGTGGGTCAAAAGGTTGCCAGCCTTAAATGGAATTTGGCGGGTCACGTCAGCCGCATGCAGAAAGACCGCTGGGCAAAAGTTATTACACTATGGGTGCCGACGGATGGACAACGCCGCAGAGGCCGGCCCAGAAAAAGGTGGCGAGACGAGCTGGATGCCTACCACGAGAGCTGGCTAGAGGTTGCGCATGACCACAAAATGTGGAAAAACTTAGGGGAGGCCTTTTCCCTGCAGTGGGACAGTATAGGCTAAATAAAAAAAAAAAAAAAAATTATGGAATATATAATAAATTATATATATCTTGATTCATTTTACGAATATATTTATAAAGTAAATAAGAGATATTTGTTTTCTAATATAATAATAAAAATATTATTTCCTTAAAACAATTTCTGCCTACCATACTTCATTTTGTTTATAATGCTGGCAACATAAGACATTCATCCGCTATTACCATAGCCTATTCAAAACAATAATCTTTAAAAACTAAAATCTTTCACCGAAGCTCTATCAAGAAACGAAAACGATGTATACATTTAAAAAATTATATGTTTAATTTCAACGATTCACAACTTTCTGGCTGCTACAGGCCGTATTTGGTATTTCTCCTTTCATTTCCTTTTAGAGCGAAAGAGATGAAGCGAATATTGTCGCTAAGCAAGCGAATCGTTTTGGATTTTGGTGGTTTTATGAATTGCAGATTGAATAGAAAAATAAAACTAAATATTGAGGCGATAATATCTAATTCAGATTGCAACTATTTAATGTTTATTTTGAAAATTGCAAATAATTATTAGGAATTTATGTTTGGAGAGTTTTATTTGACTTGATTGGTCTCATGCCTAAAATACAATAAGATTTCGATTGTTTGCGTTTGTCGTACGCTACGCTCCAACATCCGCTACTGAAATCGATTTCTAAAATCGGTTTTTGAAATCGATTTCAAAATCTGAAATCGGATTTTTATCGGTTTGCGTAAAAATCCGAAAACGCCCATGCCTAGTGTCTGTTTTATCCTAAGATGATATATACCATGAGACATCGTAGATTCCTTTATACATCGCCATTTTGCTGACATCCATTTCCCTTCGACCTCAAAAACACGAAAATGAAAAAAAGCAACAATGTAACTTTTGTAGCTAAAATGCACCTAAAATGTAACATTTCAGGAAACAAAATGTAACTTATGACTTAAGGCCCTGGCAACACTGGCGATGCTGTCAAAGTCAAACCGACTGAAGGACGCTGTGTCCAGGTCATGTCCAGGTCATGAAATAAATTAATAATAAAAAAAAAAATGTCAAAGTCAAACTATTTCAAACCTAACGGTTTCACCGTTTCAGAGACACGATTGCACACAGAGTATGTACCTTTTTATATCGATTGCATTTGCCAATATCCAGAAATCCAGAATATTATTAAAGTAAGTGGGTGAATAAGTTATTTCAAGCGCATTTTGATCAAAAATGCTTCCAACCGAAGCAGAATTGCCGCAATCAGTTCCGGCGGCAAAACCGAACCCGCGAAACAATCCGACGATGTTTAAAATATTTCAAAATGTACAATACAATGTGGTACAACACAAAAAATAAGTGAAAGAAATGATCAAACTTTACAAAAAGGTAAGTAAACAATACTACATTACACATTTACAACTAACTAAATACTTGTGCTAAGATGGGATATTGTTCTATCCTATATTCCCTTTGTATTTGTATATTCATAAAGTATTCTTGTAAAACTAAATTCACCAAATCAATGGTATGCCTTTCAACTTCATAATGGGACCACCAATATAACTTTTATAGCAGCAAAACTTTTTATTGTAGCAAAATATTATCTCTTGTGGTACTAATTCTTAGCATGATAATCATAATGTCCCATCTATGAGTACCTATTAGAAGTAATCCTGATATTAAACTAAATAAGGTGAATAAAGACACCACAACCTACCCATATTCTTAGTTATCCGAAATAAATGATTTGTAATAAGAACAATCTCATCAATTATCTTGTATTTGACCACTGTATAATATAGGATTAGATCTAAAAATTGATATCCATGAATTATCATTACATGTTATAAGTATTATCTGCTTACATAGTCTAATTATTTAAGCTTGACGAAGACAGTTTCAGGGAGAGCTTCAAGAATGCCATGATGTATTTATTCACATTTGGAGACACCAGTGCTTCTGTTGATCGTGTCATACAGTTTGTGGCTACATTCTGCACATCACTGGATGATGAAGAGGAGTTCCTGCTTTTCATATTTGATATTATTTTCAATGTAAGTGATGTATAATATAGCAAGTATTATTTATAAATTTATATCATATTCAATGTAAGTAGGTATAATGTTTATATTTAGTAAGAACACCATTAAATTACAGCAAAATTTAAATTTCCATTTACACAGAGATTACAAATTGTCATTTTCACAGATGATAACAACTATAGGCCCTGCTTTTGCAGTCTTTTTAGCCTTACCAGCCAGATAAGTTGCTATGGCCTTGGAGTGGCATGATTATGTTTATGAAAAATGTCTCAATCATAATGTAATTTCTTATTACTTTGAAAAGAAAGGTGACGTCTATTTGCCCCTATGTTTTGGCGCACCACCGGCTTAGACCAGCCTTGGTATTGCAATGATTAAGTACAGGCTTTAAACATTGGTGAGAGAAAATTAAATCTCAATCATAGTCATGAGAAAGAATGGGCAATAAAACTCATGGCAACTCTTTGTAATTGCCAATATAATTGACAAAATATTTGTTTTTGAAAAGAGCTGCTGTTGCTGTGAAACAGATTCCACATTGTAAGTTTGCTAGTTGTTCATATGGTTAGCCTGCCCTAAGCAAATATAGTGAAACAGGAACATCCTGTTATATCTTATAGCATAGAGACTTCACACATTGCCCCATTTAGTACAACATTTATTTTAGTCAGTTAAGTTCTTACAATGATAGAAGTACTTCATTAACAATTATCTTTCTTTCCAATAGATGCAAAGACTACAAGACACTCGAGGCGCGGTGCGGTGCAGGGCCGCCCTTGCGCTACAACGTCTGAACCCAATGGAGCCTGATGACGAAGTGACCCGCGCGTATTGCTTCCACATGAGCTGCGACCCTAGCTCCTCAGTCAGAAGGTAGGATCTGTCTATAGTGATGATAATATATTGAAAGTTTTAGGCATTTTGTGACTTGAAACTTCCAGCAGAGAAAATCTTCTGAGAAAATTCAAAAAATTGTCTAGATTTCACTTATAGATTGCTTGATTTCATTAGTCTTTGTACTGCAAGGACCAAGAGAAATTACACGACAGCGACATTAACACGAGGTTACGTTCAATGGTATATTTTTGAATACCTGCAGCAGTAGACTGAAAGACTGGTGATAATTTCTTAAGTATCACATTTTATTTAATCCACGATTTCTACAGAGATAAAAAGAAAGGGGCAGGCATTCTGAAATAAATTTTGCCCTAAACCCTCACCCCACAGCTCGTCGGTGCGAATCCCGCGCGCGACTTGAATGATTTCTCGCTGCGCGGGCTTCGATTGGAGTAGAGACGACTTTACGTATTTAATATATATATTTTTTTATTATGAATAGTTATTTATGTTATGATATTACATTGACTAAAATATGCCACAAAGTGCAGAAATATGAATAATTCAATTGATTTATGTGACATGTTTAGTCAAAGCCATAGGCCATGAAATCTTGTGTCCGAATGTCTAATGACTAATTTATTTTATTTATCTTAATAATATGTTTCTTTTTACATTACTTTCATTATCTTATCTTATCTTATCGGCGGCCACGAAATAATAAATATGTGGATCACACAGTGTTGTCTCAGGTGGGAATCGAACCTACAACCGCGGCGTAATGCCAAGCGGCAAGAAGACCTCTGAAATCACTATGCCATCCGTGCAGTATTATGAAATAAAAAAAGAGATGTTCTTATTTATGATTTACTAATATCTTATTACAACGGCTACGTTACATTGATATTACAATGTAACTCACTTATTATATTACAATAATCAACGATTATAAAACGGATTACATTTTTTTCTTGCGGTGCGGCTTTGAATACAATGTGTCATCCATCAGTCATCACCCATTTCATTCCGAAGGTGTCGTAGGCGGCGGCTATGAAAATCACGCATTTTTAAGATTAATTAGGTTCTTTAAGTTGTCTTTCGGGATATATACGTCGTACCTTTGTTTGGAGTAACCGATATGTCGGCACTGTTGCAAGCGCCATGTTCACGGATGTAGGTACATGATGTGAGGATGTACACGCTTATAAATCTACATTTGATTCCTACCAAACGGAGACAAATGTTTTAAAACAGTTAAGTTCAGCCTAATTATAACCATGATACCTTACAACCATGATACCTTTCTTTATTACTATAAAGTCACAAATCGTAAAACTGGTATCTAATACTTACAACCAATCGTCGAAAATTAGCGAAAATTTGCGGCATAAACGGCTGGATCTTTTTATTACATAGGCTTACATAAGAATAGATAATAATTTCGTCTCCAAAAGTTTGGCGTCACACTGGCCGATAGTTAACGTATCTTGTTTATAAACAGTTATAACATATTTTGAAAGAAAATTGATAAATCAATTTTCTTTCAAAATATGTTTACACGTATTCGAGGTTTTTATACAAACTTATCTAATTTCTAAAGGTATTACAAGTCATATGCAACAATATCGAGATATTTTTATAAATGTAAGTTTTTCACATATGTATATCTCGAGCGTCACACACAAATACACAATTTCAACGGCCGGTCGGTCGTGTGTACATGTACACGGCGGGGGCCATATTGTGTTGTTGTGATACAGGCTGTGAATATTTTTTTGTCTTCAATTTGATTTTTGAGTTATTTGTTGTCAATGTTGTCATGTCATATATACATTTTTATATTAGTTTATTTTTCGGCAGTTATGTTTATAAATATATATCACAATGCTATAATTATTATTGTTTTTACAAGCCATAATCTATATCTAAAACTGTTTACAGAATGGCAAGTTTACACCCAGCTTCGTACGAATTCGCGGAGGAGCGCGAAACTTTTCGGTCTGGGTTGCTCATGGCCATGCCCATTGAAGCCACCCCCCACGGGTCTCTCAATATACTAGGAGACCAAGTGGTTTTGGAGAGGAGTGGCTCATGCCAACTTCGGGTCAGTATGAAAACTAAAAAAAGGATATATAAATAATATGTATATACAGGGTTATTTGTAAAACACCAATATCCTCTTAGTGGGTGATTATATTCGTCATTATGAACAACTTTTGTTCTGGAATTTTTGCGAAATCGTGAAAAAATTTCTTAGGATGAAACAGCTGATATTTCACAAAAGTATATCTATTTATTGTTTTATTTATATAAAATAATAATCTATACTAATATAATAAAGCGGAAGAGTTTGTTTGTTTGTTTGTTTGAACGCGCTAATCTCAGGAACTACCGGTCGGATCTGAAAAATTCTTTTTGTATACGATAGCCCAATTATTCCGGAAGGCTATAGGCTATATAACATAACGCTTCGACCCTTTGGGGCTGGCCAAAAGGCTAAAAGATAATGTCGGCTAATCTCAGGAATTAGAAGTCGGATTTTAAAAGTTATTGCCTATGATAGCCCAATTATTCCGAAAGGCTATAAGCTATATAAAATTACGCCACAACTTTTAGGGGCCAGTCAAAAATAATAAAATGGTCAAACGAGAAGGGGGAGGGTTGGGTCAAAGGCAAAAAAAGGCTAAACGAATAGGATACAATCTATATGGGTATCGTTTTCGAGATTTTCGGGACGCTGATTAATAATATAAAATTTATTTATTGATCCAAGATGGCGGACGGGAAATCAAAGATTGCGGATGAGAAAATTTAAAAAAACATTATGGGTATCGCCTTCGATATTTTAAGGGGTGGGGAATCCAAATACAACATCTATTTCGTGATCAAAGATGGCGGATGGGAAATCAAAGATGGCGGACAGGAAAATTTAATATAATCAATATTGGTATCGTCTGCGATGTTAAAAGGGATGGGAAATATAAGTACAACATCTGTTTCGTGATTCAAGATGGTGGATGGGAAATCAAAGATGGCGGATGGGAAAAATTAAAAAAATCAATATGGGTATCGTCTCTGATGATTTAAGGGATGGAGAATCCAAATACAACATCTATTTCGTGATCAAAGATGGCGGATAGGAAATCAAAGATGGCGGACGGGATTTTTTTAAAGTCGATATGGGTATCGTCTCCGATATTTTAAGGAATAGGGAATTCAAAAACACCATCTATTTCGTGATCAAAGATGGCGGATGGGAAATCAAAGATGGCGGATGGGATTTAAAAAAAAAATCTAAATGGTTATCGTCTCCGATGTTTTAAGGGATGGGGAATCTAAATACAACATTTATTTCGTGATCAAAGATGGCGGATAGGAAATCAAAGATGGCGGACGGGATTTTTTTTAAAGTCGATATGGGTATCGTCTCCGATATTTTAAGGAATAGGGAATTCAAAAACACCATCTATTTTGTGATCAAAGATGGCGGATGGGATTAAAAAAAAAATCTAAATGGTTATCGTCTCCGATGTTTAAAGGGATGGGGAATCTAAATACAACTTCTATTTCGTGATCAAAGATGGCTGATAGGAAATCAAAGATGGCAGACGGGGTCTAAGGTCGATGTGGGTATCGTCTCCGATATTTTAAGGAATGGGGAATTCAATATTATTATATTATACCTATAAAAATCTATGTTTGTTCATAATTAATAGACTCTGAAATGATAAGAGATTAAGCGCTAAGTCAATGGTTACTTTGGAAAAGAGGCTTGGAAAAAAGGGAATTAAATAAAAACTCTTAAAAAGGCGATACGGAGTTCGCTGGGTCAGCTAGTGATTAATATTTTGTATATTGTTTACAGAGATGGTGTGCTACGTCCATCAAAGTGGATGAGACGCTGGAGTTTATCGACGAAGGCGCTGCTGTAGGTATTTTTAAGGCGATTTTTGTAATTTTGTTTTACATAAGTAATTCTAAAAAAATCTATTTTCAGACTTCGGCAGCTGCGTCTGGTAACGACGAGGCGTCATTCCCGCCCAACACAGAAGACAGCGTATGTATTAATTTTTTTATAAAATTGAAGTATTTAGTTTATTACGTAGCTATTATTTGCAGGCTGTAACTGAAGTCTGAACCCATGTGCCACTTACGCCGCTGATGATGGTCAGTGTGTATATAAATTTTGATGCATAATAGAGAAAGAGTTTGCTTGAATTTAACTAAATTATATTCTGCCACTGACAATATCTTGCGTGCTGCATGACTGGTGTTAGTTTTTTGTTCCTTTTAAATTAATAATTACGAACCGTAGGTAATTTCTTCATGATCCACAACTACTGGAACATTAAGTGGAAATATCTTACTATTATAGTACGATGAATAAGGGCCTGTAACTAACAATATCTTGCGTGAGGCACGAGTGGTGTTGGTGTTATAATTTATTTTAAATTATTATTTACGAAACAGGTACCTAATTTTTAACGGCTCATAACCATTGCAACATTTTTAGGGAATTTCTTTTTTTTTCGCTACGCAGGTGATGCATGTTCCTTTGTTTGCGCTTTGGGTGTTGGAACATTTCTTTTTTTATAGGATGATGAGCAGTTCTTCGAGTCGTCCCCTCCGAAGCGGTGCTGGTTGACTCTGGGAATGAGGTTGATGAAGAGGAAAACCTCACTCTCGAAGAGCTGCAGCAGCTTCTGCAGGACGACGAAGAGGAAGAAAAAGACGAAAGGGCGGCTCTGAACGAGCAATTCCTCTGGGGTGATGATGTCATCACATTCCGCGGCGAAAAGTCAGCATTTCGCGAGGAGGCAGGTCCCAAAATTGAGGGAACGCGTCCATTGGACCTGTTCACTCAAATTTGGGACCTGCCCATCATGGACATGATTGTGGGCGAGATCAATAAATATGCTCAACGTACCATCGATACGGCTGTTGAGACAGATACCCTGCTACCGTCATCTAGGCTACATGGATGAGTTGAGAATGGTTGAGACATCCACCGATGAAATTTACCGGTTAATCGGTATCATGATTTTAATGGGTATCTGTGTCAGGAACCGTATCGATGAGTACTAGTCAACCGGCATATTGGGCATGCTGAGGTTCCGTAGCCTCATGACATTACAACGGTTTTGGCTGCTCATGAAATTCCTGCACTTTGCCGGCAATGATTTCTTGTCTCCGGCCATGAGTGGGAGGAAAGAAAACTCTTCAAAATAAATTCTGTTTTGGCAAATTCAAAATTTCAAGCCATTTACACGCCTCGTAAAGAACTGTCTATTGACGAGTCGTTGCTGCTTTGGAAAGGGCGCTTGAGTTGGTTGCAGTGCATTCTATCCAAAGCAGCACGATTCGGCATTAAGACGTACGAACTTTGCGAGGCGGTGACTAGCTACTGCCTGAAGACTGTCCTGTATACAGGAAAAACAGCTTCAGCAAAACCAATTTTTGGCTTCACAAGTTCGACCGCAAAAATCGTTTTAACTCTGATGGGGGGCTATTTGGGCAAAGGGTACACGCTTTTCATGGATAAATTTTATAACTCCGTGTCCCTGGCCCGATTTATTCAATCAAAAATGACCGACGTTGTCGGTACACTAAACGGACGCCGGGTAGGGATACCCCAGGTTATAAAAGATATCAATGAAAAGCGTGTACCCAGGGGGGCAGGTGATAAGTGTACATTGTGGTGACGTGGCTGTTACGTCTTTGAAAGATGTAAAGCTAGTCACCACTTTGTCCACTTATCACCGAAACGAGACAACATTTCGGCAACGTGCAGGGATGGATTGCGCCAAACCCGTTGTAGTGCATGACTACAACCGACACATGGGAGGCGTCGATTTGAAAGACCAAAAACTTTCGATGTGCCTTTTAGAAAGGAAGAGGGGTTGGGTTGGTACATCTAAGTTTTTCGGCGCCTCCTTAATGTGTCCACCATGAACGCCCACATCATCCACTGCGCGAATGGTGATCTTTCGCAGCAAAGAAAAATGTCACAGAGAATTTAGATACGCGTTAGCTACGGCAACAATGTGATTCCGCGGCAAGGTGGCAGTGGCGTGCGTTCTGCCCGGCTGAACCTTACTCTGGGACACTTCTCAGAGCAAAAGGACATACAGGCAGAACGCACGTCGAAAAAGCAAGAAAAGGTGAGGAGAGGTCGGTGCGTCCGCTCCTCCAAAAATATAAGAAAAACCTCGACGGTCGTCTGTTCTCTGTGTGACATTTTTCTTTGCCTCGGAATGTGTTTTCGTGAATATCATACCCTAGAGGAATTGTAATTTTTTTTTATTTTTTATATACTTAAATTATTTGTTTTATTTTTACTTTTGCAAATTTTGATATTAATATATATATGTATTAATATGAATACCTTTGTTTTATTTAAATAACAGTAAAACCACTTCCACAAGTTTCTATAAATTTGCTCGCTATTCAATATTTTTCTACACTTTTACGAATTTACGGGATGTAAAGTCATAAAAGTATAAATATTAATTAACTCCATATTTCAATAAACTAATAAAAATAAGAATCTCGTTTTTATTACCTCAAACATCACAATGTATTGCCAAACAGAACATACTGTATGTTGACAAGGATTCTTGACTAGACAGATGAGCCTTAGACTATATTAATATAATTATAATGTTATAGACGGAGGGATCCGCATCCAAAACCATCACTCAAAGGTCTGACGTAGGTTACCGGTGTGGGGACCCATTACCACCCGTCAAAATTTAATAGAACTTCATTTGAAACTGAGACTTCGTTCATAGACATTTTGATTTATTCGTATAAAGATTGTGACGTTATAGGGCATTTTCGCGAAAGATTGCCTACGTGACGAATGTGGAATTTTATTAATTTAAAAAATAATACAATTGTTTTGGGTTGTAATTACATTACTTGATAACTATAGTATCAGAATATTTGATTAATTTGTGCTTTTCCCTGTATGATCACGAAATAAATTAAATTTTCCGTGACTTAATTTAAAGGACTTAAAAAGAAAAACTATCCACGTCAAGATAATTTGTTTATTTTATTCTTAAAAAGCATGACACATAGAATTGCAATGCATTACTTTTACTATGAATCTTAATAGAATAGATACTAACTATTATAAGTTTTATATCCAAAACGTCACAACGTTAAGCAATTTTCTACCATTACTTTTCTTCAGATAATCAGTCTTTGATAGAAACATAGATTTTTTATTCTATAATTAAACTGAAACCTAAAATACTCATTATATTAATAAGTTATAAGAGTTTTAATAATTAAACTATAAGAAAATCAACAGTTATTTGGTTCTTAAAAACTAGGACAGTTACTATGTAGGAACATATCATGACTTAACGGAAATGTAAAGCAGAGTTTACACTATTTAAATATAACATATTATTGAGTAAGAACTATCTTAAGATAATTATCACAGATTTACAGATTTATCGCTCATTATCATTAGGTACTAAGTACGACACGTTAAATATTTACTTTTATAAACAACATATTTTCTTACACAAGAAGTATATGGTGTCACCTGAAGGCAAATGCTGTTTTAATGAAAATTTAAAATCTTTGAAATTTATATAAAACAGACAGTAATAACTAGGTAAGCGAAAACGATTATCAGCATTCAATATTAATATAAGGATATCTCCGATCATGACGTGACCCAGAGATACATCATTTTTAATTTCTTCCTATACCGCTTCGCTCTTTCAGCTGGGCTGAGAGCCATGATTTACTCAATCTGAAAATATAAATAAGCATTGGTAATATAATTTTTTATTTTATTTATACACTCACGCCTGTATCCCCGAAGGGGAAGTCAGAGGTGTAATATTACACCCACATTTCGCCATGAATTTTTAGGTCCCACGTAATAGGGGGCGAGCCTATTACCATACCAGGCAAATTGTCAGAATCAGTGCTGCTACTGAGAATTTCCTAACGGAAAAACCCAATAACACTGCCCGACCCGGGAATCGGAGTCTGGTAATGTGCCCGGTACGGCAATAGACTCGCACCCTATTACGTGGGATGTAAAAAATTCCTGGCGAAATGTGGGTGTAATATTTACACCTGCCTACCCCTTCGGGGATACAGGCGTGAGTCTATAAATAAAAACAAAATACCTAAAAATATTATTATTATTAGAGCATTTTCATCTACACAATAAATAAATTACCTATGTTCCAAAAAAATATTGATGTTATACTGTTTGTTATTATTCATTGACCGTTTTAGAATAAATAGGATCTTATTTCGCACTTGTTATGTTGGGCAATATCCATCCAGTTTATTGTACCCATATTCGGCGTGTCATATATCTAGGCAGAGACAGTACTAAGTGCTCAACGCAGAAATGGAATCCGATACGTATCACATGACCACGCCCCAAACAAACAAATTTATACCAAGTCCTTTTATAAGATCCAATGAAAGTACTACGAATACGAGTGTTGAACTTGTATTTTACGCAGTCGGTTAAAATATCATGTGTAAACAACGCTTAATGTTTCCATAACGTCACGATTATTGTTCCACTCATATGTCACGTGACGAGCCGGACGTGACGCTCAATGTCTCACGCAACTCAATTATGATTTGTATTTATTTTAATAGAATAATTCTCGTTCAATCAGATTTTTCAAATACACCATTAATTAATTCATTAAATGTAATATAAATTTAATAAAATGTACTTACTTTTGAGGCATAACACCGTAACTATCGTGGAAACATATATTTCACTCACACAGAATCGCAAACCTGTCGTCACGTGTTTCAACACCAAAATGAAATAAGTTAGACAATATGGCAGCTTTCGTCGGCAAATAATGTTACCATCATTAAAACAAGAACGCGCTTTAGTAGTTTTTAATAAAAAAATACGCTTAAAAAAATGTTTTACTGTCGTGACTATGTAGGATTTTCCACCATGTGCGAATTTGGAGGACAGAATTTAATCGATGATTTTTTAATGTTTTAATTTGAAAATCTGCTAAGGAATGTTACTATAAAACAAAACAATAATATATCTTTGTATAGTCATAAAACGTTAGCGGATATAATGATACATTAAGAAATTCAAAGCTTTCAAAGTTGACCAGAGTAGCATAGGACATCGCAAATTGGCATGGTTTGTGACTAAAAAATAAAATATTTGTTTTAAAAAGTAATGTAAAAATAGATTTTTACTTCATTTATGTTGAAAAAAGTACTTTTATTTTTCGCAGAAAAAGAAACAGCTGCGTAAACTATTACAAAATAGTAGTTCTGTTTCACTAAACGTAGTGGACACTCATTTATGGCCATGTGCAACATTTCGCGAAAATGCCCTATAACTTTATCGGTACTTTTATTTCACAGACTAGCTTCGGCCCACGCATTCTCCGATGTGGGTGACAGTTTTTGCAAAAAAAAAAGGTAGCCTTTGCACTATTGTCATGTATAAGCTATAGGTACTGCAATATTTCTTTGAAATATTAGTACCTATCATCATCAGCCTTAACAGTCCACTGCTGGACTAGGCCTCTCCTTTGAAAGAAGGAATTGGCCTACTATAAACACGCTGGCCAAATGGGTTTGTATAGGGTTTGTATCAAGTTTTCCTTCCCTTAAAGTGCTGTTCTCTGCATAATATGCTCACTGTCGGCTCTTAGGACACCCATGGGATGATATGGGGTGGTGACAATCCGTATTCACGGACTAGTCAGTAGACAAGTATCAGGGTCGTTCCGCCCCAATCCAGCGCGTGTCCGTTTCGAGGGCGCGGCCATGACCATTTAAAAAAAAAAATGGTAACAAGATTTTGTGAAAATTTGTAAAAGTAGACTCCCAAAACCATAAATTTGTCAAAGCTATGGTTAAAAAGTTATAAGGGTTTGAACGTGGCCGCGCCATTGAAACGCTCCGAACCGCGCGGCCACATGTTTTTCACCGTTTCAATGGCGCGGCCATGGCGAATTAGTCTTATAGCTCCAGAAATATAAACCGAGGATTTTTTGTTGTACCTATTTACACTAGTTTTGACTAATTCAAATATGGGTTTTACAAAAAACTTCAGACGTCTGCGTTGCTTTTTCAACGAGATATCGGCGAAAATGTGTTTTTCACCGTTTCAATGGCGCGGCCATGGCGTATTAGTCTCACAGCTCCTAAAATATAAGCTCAGGATATTTTTACAATTTTTTTACAAATTCAATCTGTTACTTACCAAAATTTCAGGTCTCTGCAATGCTTAGTTTTAAAGATCTCCGTGGCCGCGCGGTTCGGAGCGTTTCAATGGCGCGGCCACGTTCAAACCCTTATAACTTTTTAACCATAGCTTTGACAAATTTATGGTTTTGGGAGTCTACTTTTACAAATTTTTACAAAATCTTGTTATCATTTTTTAAAAAAAATAACGTCATGGCCGCGCCATCGAAACGGACACATCCAGCGCCTGTGTGCGAAACCTATGAAGCGCCTGTGCTAGCTTGGGGGGAGCGGGAAGTTGGCGGATGACCTTTTTTTTTTAGTCAATCGCTAACAATTCCGGGCTAACTGTCGTTGTTTGGATGGGTGGCACTCCCAAGGCCACTGCGGCGCCTGTGTGCGAAATCTGTGAGGCGCCTTTTTTGGCATCCTTTTTCGAAAATAACTGTTATAATTAACGCATATCTCGGCGCGCGGCGCCCTTGTCACCCTGGCGCCTGTGTGTGCCGCGCACATTGCACATAGGGAAGGTTCGGCCCCATAGAGATATAAAGGATAGAGTGGCAGAACAGTACCTAACTCAATACTGTGTCGTGTCCGTCGGTGCGAGAGAGAACGCAACATTAAAGGCCCCCTGCATCTCTCTCTAACAATACATGCACAACATCAACATTACGCAGTGGCGTGCTACCTGTAACTATTATTTATATCAGTTTATCCTGCTTGACAGATTAGTGTTGGCTAGTGAACTCAGTGATGTGAACATTAAGTGCGATTCTTTCTCCCGCCCGCCGCCACTCGAAGAGTTATTGAAAGACAAAAATACTTACAAACCGATATATAAATACATTAAAAATACTGTTAAAACAATTTAAAAATTAAGTGAATGTGCAGTGTCCGTTAAAATAAAATAAGATTTGACCTAAAGGTCCAGTTACCAGGTCATAAAATCCCAAAAAAAAAAAAAAACAGTAATCAATAGTTTAAAAATATATAAACGTTTTTGTCACTTCAAACTATCTTCGTGTATCATATATAAAAACAACTTTTAAACTATTGATTACTAATAAACTGATTTAAATAATAGTTACAGGTAGCACGCCACTGCGTAATGTTGATGTTGTGCATGTATTGTTAGAGAGAGATGCAGGGGGCCTTTAATGTTGCGTCCTCTCTCCCACCGGCGGACACGAATAGGCCCCACTCTGCCACTCTATTCTTAATATCTCTATGTTCGGCCCTGACAAGTATACTTGAATATAATAGGGTTGTTTCCAACTAGTCAAATCAAGCACTTTTAATGAAATGTCAAAAACGACCTTTGCCAAGGGTTTTGTATGAAATGCGACGTAGTGACGTCATAGTATTTTGCTGTCAAGTAGAATACTTATTATCAATAAATTGACGGTAAAAAATGTTAAATAAAGTTTTAACATTAATTGATGAATGAAACTACTATTATTTTGACATGTTTCACTAGATTAAAATACTTGTATAATTTATTTCACTTGCAGGAAACTTCCCAATTCTAAAGAAAAGTGTTTTAATCGATCATCACAAACCGTCGGTTATCGCACACAGGCTATCGCTGCCTTCACGTACAACCTTTACTGTAAGTCTGTAACTTTAAAAATATGTAATAAGGACATATTTTGATGGTGAGACTAATTCTCCTCTGTCTTTTACTTAATAAAAATAATTACATAAACCTGCAGTACTGCAGGTTTGTGTACTATTTTTTTTATTATTTTATTCTCTTATTTCTATTATTCTCTTCGGTGAAACCAAAGGTTTTGTCTTCGCAATTATAGACGAAGTTGTGATGACAAACAACTACCGATAGTATATACTGGGGGACGGTGCGATTGACATAATATGGCGGGCATGTCACCAGCCCGGGGAATCTCTCAGACATAATTATAGTATCCGGTTGTTCGAGTTTTGCCAATGGCCAGTATTTGCGCAGACACAATCAAGTGGCCAAAATAATCCATCAGCAACTAGCTCTTAAATATAATCTCATTGGTTCACCGTACTACAGACATATGCCCGAACCAGTTCTCGACAAAATGGTCGTACTTTGTTGCCAGGACAACAAAGTACGACCATTTTGTCGAGAACTGGTTCGGGCATATGTCTGTAGTACGGTGAACCAATGAGATTATATTTAAGAGCTAGTTGCTGATGGATTATTTTGGCGATTGGTCTATCATTACGTACAGGTTTATTGTAGCCAATAAGCGTGATATTGTAGTGATCGACCGAGCAGAGCGACTCGCAGTGATAGACGTTATTACCATATCGCATGACGGCAATCTCGTAAAAGCAGAAAAACAGAGGGAGATCAAATATTTGGTCCCAGCTCATGAGATTGTCGATATGTGGGATGTGAACTCGGCGAATATTGTGCCGATAGTTGTCTCAGTAAATGGACTAATCGCCAAGAGCCACCAACATCTAAAGATGCTCGCACTAGGCAGCAGAAAAACTAATATTTTTAACAAAACACTTTGAGTTCGGTGCCAGTTAGTAAGAAACTTTCTTTTTCTTACTTATTTCAGAGTTTTCAGACCTAGGCCTATAAGGGCGTAATTTATTTGATCTGTATCTATATGTAAGCGCGCGCGTGTGGCCGGCGCCGGTCAAACGCGTGACTCTGAAACCAGCCTAAAATATGGTTTTGTAAAGATTTGAGTTTTTTTTTCTGATTAAGCCAACTGCCAATGACACTGTCAGAGACTTTTTCTATTTTACCCTAAATAAATGTGTGAAATATTTTATTTTTAGTCAAGTCACATTATTACTGCATTCTGCTCTCGATTGGTGATTTAATATAATTATGTAACTGAACATACTGGACTCGGGCCTCCCTTCAATTTGAGAAGGCCTAATTTGGTTTGGAAGATTTTAGACGAACACTTGACGATCGTGATAATTTTCTAAATAATAAGCATATAACTTCCAAAAGTCCGAAATACGTAACGTGGTTTTGTATTCGAAAACCATTACGTGGTAATGATCTCGTCATTGACCCTATCATTGCATATAGGTAGTGATTAATAGTAATATTATGAATATCAATTGCTTTACTTACCTTAAAAAGGTAATTTAAAAATATATTTTTTATCATAACTTATTTACTAGTGTTTATGTATAAGCTGGATTTATTCACATATTTTACCTTATCTGAGGATTTATCAACATTCAATTGATATTCATTCTGAGTAAACCAAATCTAAGGATTTATTGCAAACATTATCGAAATTCATTTTAAGTAAGCACATCACTAATCTAGGGAAGATTACTGCCAAGTTAACCTTTTGAGCGCCATAGAACCACCAGATGGCAGTATCACCGACTACAGTAAACAATGAATTTTGGCAAGTATAACATTTGAGTGACAACTTGACAACTCGTTTAGACTTCAAACTTTGGATGCGCGATCTCATTGTCATCTCAAACAAGTCACTAAAACAGAAACATTGTACCATTATTACATGTATGAGAACTGTTTTGTCTATATAAATAAGACAAGTATAGATATATTGTTGTCTTGCCGTGTGGTTGACGGCATAGAATACAAGTGTCACCACCCCCTATCTTCCCGTGGGTGTCGTAAGAGGCGACTAAGGGATAACACGATGCAAATACCATCTTTGCGTAGAGACGGAAAACTCGACATCAAACCCTATACGACTGCCTCGTTGGTCTCGTTGGTCCCGGGTTCGATTCCTGGGTCGGGCAGTGTTATTGAGTTTTTCTGTCACAAAATTCTCAGTAGCAGCACGTAGTCTGGAAATGTGCCCGGTATGGCAATAGGCTCGCCCCTTATTACGTGGGACTAAAGTATATCTGGCGAAAAGTGGGTGTAGAAATACACCTCTGCCTACCCCTTCGGGGATAAAAGGCGTGACGTTATGTATGTATGTATATTGTTGTCTTGTTGATGGCAATATTTGAAAAGCGCGCTACGAAAGTTTGTTTACTGTAGTTGCTCGTGCTGCCATCTGCGTCGAGCTTTGCGTAATGTTCCCTATTAGGGTTGAGCTACACCTATCAGCACCGCATCGCACTTTCCTATGCTTCTATCCTTTTCTGTCACTTAGGACCGACATTTACTAAAGCGAGAAAGAGAGAGGGAATGCGTTAGCACGCCGCGGAATCGAAAAGGCGATCGTGTGCGGTAAGTATGGTGCCATTCATGTCTGGTACTTTCACAGCGACACAGTATCGATATTGGCTACCAGAGAATATTTTGTTACATGATACAAGGGACGTATTTCGCTTTACCATGTTCGCCCGTATATGCATTATGGAATAAACTAATCTGGCAAAAGATTTAAAGTAACTCACTACAAATATCAACTTACATTTTTTTTATAAATCTACACTACAATGTATTATTTACCTCTAACCGGCTCAATGTCGATATCGATTATATTCTGGAGTCCAACCAACAACAAAAAAATAAAAATGGCTGTCGTCGGCAGCCATTTCATTCGCCACATCATTTCTTAGTATGCACGCTAACTTGGTAGGTGTACGTCCAATCCATGTTTTTCACAGATCTGTGGACTAAACATACGAGTGGCCGTTGGCAGAGAAACTTACGAGTGCCAATGCAATTCACGCACACATACATACGTCTTAGTTCGCGATAAAATATATCGTGGAAGACATTCTCGATGGATTTTTAGATTTATTTTGTATCTATGATATACACAGATGATATAGTAGTTTGTTACGTTTATTTACTCTGTGGTAGCGTAGAGAACGATCACTCATCTCCTATACAGGTGTTACATAACCCACCGTCCGATCAATGAAGGGGTTGTAGCATAGAGATATAAGAATAGAGTGGCAGAGTGGGACCAATTGGTGTCCACCGGTGGGAGAGAGAACGCAACAGTTAAAGGCCCCCTGCATCTCTCTCTAACAGTACATGCACAACATCAACATAACGCAATGGCGTGCTACCTGTAACTATTATTTATATCAGTTTATTAGTACCTAATCAATAGTTTAAAAGTTGTTTTTATTGATACACGAAGATAGTTTGAAGTGACAAAAAAGTTTATATATTTCTAACCTATTGATTACTGATAGACTGATATATATAACAGTTACAGGTTGCACGCCATAGTGCAATGGTGATGTTGTGCATGTACTGTTAGAGAGAGATGCAGGGGGCCTTTAACTGTTGCGTTCTCGCTCCCCCCGGCGGACACGACACAGTATTGAGTTAGGTACTATTCTGCCACTCTATCCTTTATATCTCTATGGGTTGTAGAGTAGCGTAAAATGATGAGGTATTTGTCATTATTTCCTAGAAATTCGAGATAAAATTTTCCATGTAAATTTAATTAATTTTAAACAATATCATATCAGATTACCCATGGCAACACTGAAGACTCATAAATCGTAATAGCTAAGTATCTACCTAAAGTTCATAAAGTTCAAAAACGGCGCTTTTGAGTGCATAGGCCACCCGACCGCCTCCTTTGATAAAAGCCACCGTCGCGAGTCATCGTCCTTTACACGTGCCAAGTATTATTTTAGGTATAACAGACTTTATGCACTTGATGAAACAGCTGATCTCTTGCTTCGATCGTGTAGGTAAAACAAAACGCAGTATTTAGGTTGTCTGTTTGTTTCGTTCTTGGATTCGGCTTTACGTGCCGGCGGCAGCCCGGTAGCGCTCTCATGTAATGTAACACGCGGTCACCCATCTAAGAGAAGACTTTTGCAAGCGTTGCTAACTTTGCCGACCTATTACGATTGGCAAGCCAAGTCGCGCTATGGCTATGATGCGACGGTAGTTACCTATGTTAATAACAACTTTTTAATTGGTTTAATCTTACGTAAGTAGGTGCCTACCTCAAATTGATAAAAATATCAACTTGCTGTAAGTTGCTACGGCCATTCTCCGCATGTCCTCCGCTCACGTCCAGGCACTTACAGCACCTTTGCACCATCTCTGAACACAAACTACTTAAAACTCCTGGGCTTAACACTCCTGGCACTTTGAAAAGCTGCAACGATGCGAGCACCGCATTGAAGCCGTTAAACGCGCGTACCGAAGACACGGGTAGACCCCGTGGTCTAACATACCGTTCCTCGTACTCCCTACGAGCTCCTGCATAATTACATTCACTCCTAAACACATCAACATGTTAAAATATTCAGGGTTTGAATACGACATACCTAAAGAATTTACTATTTCACAATTTAAAGAGATCCGCAAGTCTAAACAAAAGCAATGCTCGCGAAAGACTGAGTGGTCAAGTAGGCAAATTGTTAATTCGTAAATCAAATAGGTAAATAATTAGAGACGTAACCAATGATATTCATTGGAGTAATGTTTTTATCGATATTTTATGTTATTGTTTACTTGATACAATATCGGTAGGTAAACCCCTAAAATGTTAGCTTTGTGACTTTGTGTAATTGCATGTTTTTATGTACTGTTATTCAATAAATTATTCCATGGTTAAGACCAGTATCAGTTTATTTGAGGGTACTGACTCCCCGTAACGACTGTCAAGGATCTTCATGACTATTGGTCCGACGACGGTTTGACATCCTCTTCCGAGACACGGGGCAAACGTTTATTTACAATTTATTACGCACGTAACTTCAAAAAGTCTTATTAACTTATTATGTATTATTATTATTATTGATACGCCCCGTGGAGTCGAACCCCCTTGCATGGCAGTCCGTTGGTATCGCCACTAGGCTATTGTTACCAGTTTGTAACATGTCACGTTAAAATTAAATAAATCGATATTATCTGTTGATCGTAAACATCACTAGAGCGGTCCCTTTGTGTACGGCGGCTCGCTTGACGGTAAAATTGCACTATTTTAAAAAGGCGGCATGCCCTTTGTTACGGAAAGCGGTGAAAGCCGACGATATTTTAATAGAATCATCTGTTGAGGAGAGTGTTGTAAGCTTAGAGAAATTTCCCCAAATTCGGGGTAATGTTTCTCCATAGTATTGTGCTAAGGAAATAAATTCTGATGTTTTATGATGAGCTGGATCTTTTTTATAATTTTTCCTGTTATGCCTGACAAGTCAGTAATATGTCCTTTCGGTATCGGACAGGGGGTTATGAAACACCCTGTATACAGACAAAGGTACTCTGTGTCACTCATTTGCACCCAAAGACACAAACTGCCAAAACGTGCTTGCAACTAAACCTTAGACTATATATATTATGTTATAGACGGAGGGATCCCATCACTCAAAGGTCTGACATAGGTTACCGGTGTGGGGACCCATTACCCGTCAAAATTTAATAGAACTTCATTTGAAACTTTGAGACTTCGTTCATAGACATTTTGATTTATTCGTATAAAGATTGTGACGCACAAACATAGTGATATTTCGTTATAACTTTATCGATACTTTTATTTTACAGATTAGCTTCGGCCCACGTATTCGCCGATGTGGGTCACAGTTATTGCAAAAAAAAAGGTAGCCTTTGCACTATTGTGATGTAGAAGCTATACTGCAATGTTTCTTTGCAAAATAAGTATACTTGAATACAATTATATATCTCAAGAAAAGTGTTTTTATCGATCATCACAAACTTTCGGCTATCGCACACAGGCTATCGCTACCTTCACGTACAACCTTTACTGTAACTTTAAAAATATGTAATACATATTTTGATGGTGAGACTAATCCTCGTCTGTCTTTTACTTTTATAAAAATAATTACATAAACCTGCAGTACTGCAGGTTTGTGTAATAATTTTTATTAATATTCTATTCTCTTATTTCTATTGTTCTCTTCAGTGAAACCAAAGGTTTTGTCATCATAATTATGGACGAAGTTGTCATGACAAACAACTACTGCTAGTATATACCTACTGAGGGACGGTGCGATTGACATATGGCGGGCATTTCACCAGCCCGGGGAGTCTTTCAGACAATTATAGTTTCCGGTTGTTCGAGTTTTGCCAATGGCCAGTATTTGCACAGACACAATCAAGTGGCCAAGATAATCCATCAGCAACTAGTCCTTAAATATAATCTCATTGGTTCACCGTACTACAGATACAGATTGTGCCGAACCCAGTTCTCGAAAAAATGGTCGTACGTTGTTCTCCTGGTATAGGTCTATCATTACAGACAGGTTTATTGTAGCCAATAAGCGTGATATTCTTGTGATCGACCAAGCAGAGCGACTCGCATTGATAGACGTTATTACCATATCACATGACAGCAATCTCGTAAAAGCAGAAAAAGAGAAGGAGTTCAAATATTTGAGCCCAGCTCATGAGATTGTCGATATGTGGGATGTGAACTCGGCGATCATTGTGCCGATAGTTGTGTCAGTAAATGGTTTAAGTAATCGCCAAGAGCCTTTACCAACATCTAAAGATGCTCGCACTAGGCAGCAGAAAAACTAATATTTTTAACAACAACACTTTTTGAGTTCGATGCCAGTTAGAAGTACGCACACAATTTTAATTTCTTTCTTACTCACCATGCGGGCTCCTGGTTTGATTATTTTAAATTATTTTTATTTTTTACTTATTTAAGACGCGCGTGGGCTTCTATAAGGGCGTAATTAATTTGACCTGTCTAAATAATATGATTTTGTAAAGATTTGAGTTTTTCTTCTAATTAAGCCAATGATACTGTCGTGACTTTTTCTATTTTACCCTAAATAAATGTGATTCATTATGACGTGTGAAATATTTTATTTAAAATTGACCCTGCAATTAAATTTTATTTCTAATCTGTTAGTTAACTCACTTATTACTACAGCCTACTCTCAATTGGTGATTTAATATAATTATGTAACTGAGCATACTGGGCTGGGGCCTCCCTTCAATTTGAAAAGGCCTAATTTGGTTTGGAAGATTTTAGACGAACTCTTGACGATCGTGATAATTTTCTAAATAATAAGCATATAACATCCAAAAGTCCGAAATACGTAACGTGGTTTTGTATTCGAAAACCATTACGTGGTAATGATCACGTCATTGACCCTATCATTGCATATAGGTAGTGATTATTAGTGATATTATGAATATCAATTGCTTTATTCACCTTAAAAAATATTAATTAATAATATTAGGTAATTTAAAAATATTTTTTTTATCGTTACTTATTTACTAGTGTTGAAGCATAAGCTGGATTATTCACATATTTTACTTTATCTGAGGATTTATCAACATTCAATTGATATTCATTCTGAGTAAACCAAATCTAAGGATTTATTGCAAACATTATCGATATTTTATCGAAATTCATTTTGAGTAAGCACATCACTTGTCTAGTTAAAATTTACGACAATTTCGAAGATTCGAAATGACATTTGTATTGTTACGAATTGAAAATAACGCCATCTATCAGTGAATGGGAGAACTACATGAGATTGAATGTATCGGTGGTTTGAAGGTAGTTCAGCTATTCTCTAATAGATGGCGTAGGTGTAAATAGAACATTTACGCAATTCTAGAAACACCTTACACGTTTCCAGAAATATCGTGAGTCGTCTCGAAAAGCCTAGTGATGTTATCCGGCCAGTATAAATAGAGCGAGAGCGCGCGAGACAAGACAGTTCAATTGAATACGGAAAGCGATCAAGATCAAGCGAAGGAAGTAATTCGGAAGTGTTTAGTGGTGTTTTATTAGTGTTGTTCTAGTGGTGTGAATAGTGTGTTTTACTAGTGAAGTGAAAATTAAGTGTGTGTATCTAGCGTTATACTTAGTGTTTGTGTTAGTGAATAAAGTTCAGTTTAAGTGGCATAGTGTATATAATTTATCACGAACCCCAGCTCGTAACAAATTGGTGTCAGAAGAAAGGGATAAATTATGCCGGTTATGCCGAAGGAAGAAACTGAAGGTGTGCGTACCAGGAACCAGCGCCAGCAAGACCTGGACCAGAGACGCTTCGGAGACGTTCCTTCTCCATCGCCTGGTGGACCAGGCGACTCCGCGGCTGCAGTGGAGCCTGCAAGCGCTACACACTCCGTGACGGTGCCCGACATCGCGGCTCTGATGGCGTTCATGCAGGAGCAGGCCCGCCGTCAGGAGGAGCAGGCCCGCCGTCAGGAGGAGCAAGCTCGCCGTCACGAGGAGCACGCGCGCCGCCTGGAGGAACAGCTACAGCGCGACAAGGAGGAGCAAGTTCGCCGTCAACAGGAGCAGGCTCGCCGTCAAGAGGAGCACGCGCGCCGCCTGGAGGAACAGCTTCAGCGCGACAAGGAGGAGCAGGCTCGCCGTCAAGAGGAGCACGCGCGCCGCCTGGAGGAACAGCTACAGCGCGACAAGGAGGAGCAGGCTCGCCGTCAAGAGGAGCACGCGCGCCGCCTAGAAGAACAGCTCCAGCGCGACAAGGAGGAGCACGCGCGCCGCTTAGAGGAGCAGGTGGTGCTCATGAAGGACCTCAGCGCCGCAGTGGGGAAGGACTTGAAGGCGGTCAAGGAGGAACTCCAGCAGCACGAGGCCCGTATCAGCGACATTGAGAAGCGCGTACATGACCACCACGAGACCTGTGTTGCTGAAGTGGAGAAGAAATTGCGTGGGCTGGAAGTGACATCAGCGGCTGTAGCGCCCTCGCCCCGTGGGTTTAAGGTTCCACCATTTGATGGCTCGTCATCATGGTCTGCATACAAGATCCAGTTTGAGGCTGTGATGCGATCGAATGGGTGGACCAAAGAACAGGCCTTAACCGCCCTAACCTTGGGCCTTCGTGATAGGGCCTTGACAGTGTTGGAGGCACTCGGGCAAGACGTCACCTACGAAAAGCTCCTGGAGGCGCTGGAGGCAAGATACGGTGACGCGCACCTTGAACATGTGTATCGTGCTCAGCTGAAGGACAGGACACAGCGCACCGGAGAAACTCTGCAGCAGTGGGCTCTGGAGGTGGAAAAGCTGGTCAGGAAGGCATACCAGTCGTCGCCTGCGCTTATTGATGGGAACCTCGTACAGGCGTTTACGGATGGGATCCGGGACCTGGAGGTAAGAGCAGCAGTGAGGCTTGGGCACTTCAAGGACCTTAAGGACGCCCTAGCCCACGCTCTGGAGGTGGAAGCAGTGCGACGCGACGACCGAGGTCACCGCATCAGGGAAGTTGTGTCGTCACCTCGGTGCTACAACTGCGGAGAAAGAGGCCATATCCGCTTGAGCTGCCCAAAGCGTAGGCAGCCTGGTGACACCCTGTCTCCACCAACGGGGTCGCCTGATGTGCCTTCCAGGCAGCGAGAGCAGGGAAACGAGTAGAAGCCAGGACTGCGGGGCGGGTGCTGGCTGGTAATGGAAGAGCCCCAAGTATCTCGATCTCGCAATCATGTGACGGGAACAGCCTGATCATCGAAGGCGAAATTAACAGAACACCATGCAAGCTGACATTAGACACGGGTGCTTCTCGGACAGTCGTCGGTTTCCATCTGGCAAGACGGGTTCTTCGGGGCTGCTTCAGGAACAATGAATGTGTGAATCTGAGAACAGCTACCGGTCAGCACATAACCGTCCGAGGTGAAATGGAGGTGGATCTGAAGCTAGGCAACAAAGTTTACCGTCACAAAGTCATCGTGGCCGATATAGTGGACGACTGCATCCTGGGCCTAGATTTCATGCGGGAGTATCGCTGCGAGATCGATGTTAACCAGGGAGTGTTGAAATGTGGCTCGGAAGAAGTCTTCATGGAAGGTGCAACTTCAGGAAAAGTGTACTGCCTGAAGAATGTCACGCTTCAACCGCGGTCGGAAACGGTTGTACCGGTTTGTTTACCCGGGAGTTCTGGTCGAGGGAACCGCTGCGTACTTATCGAAGGCCTAGAGAAAGAGGCATCGTGGAAGATTGCACGAACCTTGGTAAGGGGTACCAAAGTTTCATCAGTACGCGCACTAAATGCAAGTGACAAGGAAGTGTTGCTCAAGAAAGGGACGGAATTGGGCACCTATGAAGGAGCGGCTTGGATGCGTAGGTGTCAGGAGCAACCTACCAGCGCCAAGGTTCAGGCTGCACGATTCGACGTGTCTTCACTTTTGGAGGACTGCCAAAGTACCCTGTCAGAAGAAGAGAAGCTCAAGGCTGAGAAGATGTTGAACCGGTTCGCCGATATTTTCTCGACCAGTGATGCCGACATAGGTAAGACAGCACTAGTCCAGCACAAAATAAACACGGGAAGTGAAGCTCCAATTCGCCAGCGACCAAGACGTGTGCCAGTGGCACGGGAACGTGAAGTGGAAGCTATGATCGACGGTATGGTGAAGGAAGGCGTAATCGAGCCTTCATCCAGCCCGTGGTGTTCGCCGGTGGTGCTAGTTAAGAAGAAAGATGGCAGCATGCGCTTCTGTGTAGACTACCGCCGATTGAATGACATCACGAAGAAGGACAGCTACCCGCTGCCAAGGATCGATGACACACTGGATACGCTGACGGGGATGAAGTGGTTTTCTACCTTAGACCTAAAAAGTGGCTACTGGCAGGTGGAAATAGATCCTCGAGACAAAGAGAAGACGGCATTCTCCACAGGCAAAGGATTGTGGCAATTTAACGTCATGCCCTTTGGATTGTGCAACGCTCCGGCTACTTTTGAGAGACTGATGGAGCGAGTGCTCATGGGACTGGTTGGAGACGCCTGCCTGGTCTACTTGGATGACATCATCATCGTGGGGCGCACCTTCCAGGATCACCTTCGAAACTTGGAGCAAGTGCTGTCAAAGATACGAGGAGCTAATTTGAAGCTGAGTCCGAAGAAATGCGCGTTATTCAGACGGCAAGTGAACTTTCTAGGACATGTGGTCTCGGAGTACGGTATTCAAACTGACCCGGATAAGATCATGGCCGTGAAGGAATGGCCAGTTCCAGAGAACAAAACGCAGGTCAGAGCATTCCTCGGATTATGCTCCTACTACCGACGGTTTGTGAAGAACTTTGCTGACATTGCTCGACCTCTTCATAAGCTCACCGAAGACAGAGTACAGTTCTGTTGGAATGAGAGCTGTGACGTTGCATTCCAGAAACTCAAAGAACATCTGTGCACTGCACCTATCCTAGGCTACCCTGACAATGAGCATGAATTCATAGTTGACACAGATGCCAGTAATACTGGAATCGGCGGCGTGCTGTCACAGAGGAAGGGTGATCAAGAAGTTGTTATAGCGTACTTCAGCAAGGCCTTATCCAAACCCGAAAGAAACTACTGCGTCACCAGGCGGGAACTCTTGGCTGTAGTAAAGACATTGCAGCATTTCAACAAATACTTGTTGGGCCGTAAATTCCACCTGCGAACCGACCATGCAGCGCTGAAATGGCTACTTCAATTTAAGGACCCAGAAGGACAAGTAGCTAGATGGATTGAACTACTGCAAGAGTTTGATTTTGTAATACAACATCGCAGCGGCAAGTCCCATGGTAACGCAGATGCCCTATCGCGTAGGCCGTGTCCCGACCAGTGCAAGCACTGTAGCCGGCAGGAAGCAAAGCAGGCAGCATTAGTGAGGATGTTGAAGACAGATCTGAGCGACGAATGGAAAGAAGCTTTGCAGAGTGCTCAACAAGACGACAAGGACATACAGCCGATTCTCGAATGGAAGAAATCAGACGCTCCTAGGCCCAAATGGAGTGATATCGCAGCAATGAGCCCTATCACCAAGAGTTATTGGGCACAGTGGGAAAGCTTGGTCGTCCAGGATGGAGTTCTGTGCCGCAAATGGGAAAACGCTCGCGGTAACCAGTGCCATTTGCAAATGGTAGTGCCTAAAACTAAGGTGCCGGAAGTCTTGCAGCTCTATCACAATGGTGCTTCGGGAGGTCACATGGGAGTTAAGAAGACGCTTACTAAGATCCGAGAGCGGTTTTATTGGCTCCACTGTCGGGATGACGTCGAGGATTGGTGCCGCAAATGCACAAGTTGTGCGGCTGTCAAGGGGCCACATACTCGAAGCAGAGGTGCATTAAAGGTGTACAATGTGGGGGCCCCATGGGAGCGCATAGCCTTGGATGTCGCTGGGCCGTTTCCCGAGAGCCAGGATGGAAACAAATACTTCTTGGTTGTGATGGATTACTTCACGAAGTGGCCTGAAGTGTTTGCAATCCCAAATCAAGAAGCTACCACAGTGGCCGACAAGCTGGTGCATGAAGTCTTTTGTCGATTCGGGGTACCCTTGGAAATCCACAGCGATCAAGGCCGGAACTTCGAATCTGAGGTGTTCAAGGAGACTTGTCGCGTAATGGGTGCACATAAAACCAGGACCACGGCTTATCATCCACAATCAGATGGCATGGTTGAACGGTTTAACCAATCACTGGAAAGGTACCTGGCGAAGGTGGTGGAGAACAAACAAAGAGATTGGGACAAGCACATCCAACCATTTCTCCTGTCATATCGCAGTGCGGTCCACGAAACTACAGGAGTAACACCAGCTTTTGCCAATTTCGGTAGAGAACTCCGTTTACCCGCAGACCTTATCATCGGTATTCCACCAGAATCTCCACGCAATATAACGGATTACGCAACCGAGCTACGCAACAGGATGAACGACGTATACGAGCACATCAGGGAATCTGGACAACAGATGTCTGAGAAGATGAAGACTCGCTACGACCGGAAGGCAAATAACAAAGGCTTCGATGAGGGATCATTGGTGTGGCTTCATAACCCAGTACGAAGCAAAGGAAAATCGCCTAAGTTACAAGCCAGATGGGACGGGCCATATCGCATAATTACCAGGATGAACGACGTTACCTATCGAATCCAGAAGGGGTCGCGAGGTGCACCGAAGATAGTTCATGTGGACCGGTTAGCTCGTTACTATGGGTCCAACGATGTTCGAGACGAACACGTTTAAGAGGGAGGCCGTGTTACGAATTGAAAATAACGCCATCTATCAGTGAATGGGAGAACTACATGAGATTGAATGTATCGGTGGTTTGAAGGTAGTTCAGCTATTCTCTAATAGATGGCGTAGGTGTAAATAGAACATTTACGCAATTCTAGAAACACCTTACACGTTTCCAGAAATATCGTGAGTCGTCTCGAAAAGCCTAGTGATGTTATCCGGCCAGTATAAATAGAGCGAGAGCGCGCGAGACAAGACAGTTCAATTGAATACGGAAAGCGATCAAGATCAAGCGAAGGAAGTAATTCGGAAGTGTTTAGTGGTGTTTTATTAGTGTTGTTCTAGTGGTGTGAATAGTGTGTTTTACTAGTGAAGTGAAAATTAAGTGTGTGTATCTAGCGTTATACTTAGTGTTTGTGTTAGTGAATAAAGTTCAGTTTAAGTGGCATAGTGTATATAATTTATCACGAACCCCAGCTCGTAACAGTATATTTATCTTTGTGATTTTTTTTCTCATGTAAAAGCATGAGAAAAAAAATCATAATTTAGAGTGAAGTAAATATATTAGGTAAGGGTTGGATAATTTTAATGCGGTCTCTATTACTTCCTTACTTTTAGAACTAAACACTGTTGATTTCTAGGACATTTTACATATTTGCATAAAAAATATGTTTTATCCACTAAACCTGGTGAGTTTACAGTTTGCACAACGATTCTTAAATTGAACTAAGATGTATTTAACAAGAAAAAAAAAATTAAACGCCACTAGCGTCTTGCACAACGAAAAATTTGTCGAGTAATATGATTTAAGAACTGTCAAAATTAATTACCGAAAATCGGCTGTTTACTGGCTAATTTCATTTAAAAACTGTCACACTGATGTTGGCGCCTTGTCATTAGCGACGAAATTTATCTTTAATTATATAACTGGACCGGACGACGCAGCAGGGGGAGGCCTATGTCCAGCAGTGGACGTCCCTAGGCTGACATGATGATGATGAATTGATGATGCAGAGAGGTTGGACTAGGTTTAGAGGTTATATTTCTTTGTGATGATGATATAACTGATAACAATGTACGCTACTTGTGTTATTGTTAACCCTAGAATCCTACACTATTTGGCGCACATGTTATTCCTACACTGGGGTGCTGGAACACCCCCATACTAAAATGACTGTAATCCTTAAAATAAAATAAAAAACAATTAATGAAAATACGTTTTATTAAAGATAATCGGTAACTTGAGATCACAAATCAGCCTTATTACACAAAGTTAAATGTAGTTTGAGCAACAGCGCTTGTAGGATTTGGCATCCGGTAACGGTCCTCCAAATGTTCATGTATCAGTTCCAAACCTAATTTCAAAACTGTCTGCTGAAACTTTATATTTGGCTTATTACTTGATCTTGAACACTTGTAAAGAACCCAGGAATTACAACTGGTCCCAACTTCTATTTCTTCCTCGCCAGATTTGTGGTCTAGAATAGAGCTTATTTCTTCGTAATTCCAACCTCTGACAGCCATCCGAAACAAAATAAATAAACTTCATTGAATTTTACCTTCATAATATCTAAAAATATCTGTATTTAATTCATGTAAGACTATTGTTTTAATAAGGTTTTATTCGAAACCATACGCATAACATCGTTAAAATCGTAACAAAAAGGCTTCATGCCATGAAACAAAACGTAGAAACTACTTTACCGACCTCATAAAATGTTTAACTAAATCTAAGGCCCACTTGCGTAACGTTTGATTTAAGTCACTCCTTTACTTAAATTTGTTGAACAGAATTAACAGCATAAAATAATTTAAGTTAAAAGTATTTAGCGTCCTCTTGCACAACGACAACAACGCTTAGATTTAGTTAAACATTATAAGAGGTCGGTAAAGTAGTTTCTGCGTTTTGTTTCATGGCATGAAGCCTTTTTGTTACGATTTTAACGATGTTATGTGTATGGTTTCGCATAAAACCTTAGACTATAATATACTTTGAGCATAAAACAAAACGCATTGTCGTCGCCTAGCAACGAAATGACAATTGACAAATAATAACTAGAAACTTTTGAGCATTAACCCTAGAACCCTACATGGGGTGCAGGTTCACCCCACGCCGATTTGTTTTCTAAATATCTCAATTTCTTTAATATCCACGAATTCGCTCGTCGGAGTATTTTAGTTTGGTGTCAACCGCTCGCGTTACGTCAATACCGTGACGAGGGACCGCGTTGTGTGGTCGCCTGTATAAGTGCTGTGGGGTACGCCAGTACCCCAGTGTAGTAAAATCGTAAGATTATTTATTTATTACGATTGATGCATTAATATGTAATAAGTTATTAAATTTGATTATTTATTAAAACTATAGTCTTATATGAATTAAATACAGATATTTTTAGATATTATGAAGGTAAAATTCAATGAAGTTTATTTATTTTGTTTCGGATGGCTGTCAGAGGTTTGAATTACGAAGAAATAAGCTCTATTTTAGACCACAAATCTGGCAAGGAAGACAAGTGTTCAAGATCAAATAATAAGCCAAATATAAAGTTTCAGCAGACAGTTTTGAAATTAGGTTTGGAACTGATACATGAACATTTGGAGGACCGTTACCGGATGCCAACTTAGGCCATTGCAGTGATCCTCAAAAAAGGACCAAATCCTACAAGCGCTGTTGCTCAAACTGCATTTAACTTTGTGTAATAAGGCTGATTTGTGATCTCAAGTTACCGATTATGTTTAGTAAAACGTATTTTCTGGAATTGTTTTTTTTTTGTTTTAAGGATTACAGTCATTTTAGTATGGGGTGTTCCAGCACCACAGTGTAGGAATAACATGTGCGCCAAATAGTGTAGGATTCTAGGGTTAACAATAACACAAGTAGGTACATTGTTATCAGTTGGACCCATTTTTGCAAACAAGAACCAACCCACAGCAGATTACTTTCGAGAAAATGAAACTTTTGTAAACAAAGTGTGCAAAATGCATACTTAGTATATTAATGAATGATTACTTGTTGACCATATGTGGCATACTGTAGGCTATCTAGGAATATCAGATTTATACATTTTATGAAGTTATGGTATAAAGTAAATCGTTAAAAACCCGGTTGGTTCTTTCTAGCAAAAACATATTTTGTTGCTTAGTTCCTACTTGCAAAATGGACGTAAGATTCAATTGTTATGATATTTCTAAAAATAAAAGTAATTACTTATAAAATATACTTTTTAATCATTTTCAATACAATATTACAGAACAATGGAAGCTAGAACCCTTAAAACTAAACATCAGTATTATCATCATCGCCTTCTACCTCAAAATCGATAGGCCCGGTAAAGCCATCGATATCGTCTTCTATGTCTGAACTTGTCAAGGTTTTGTAGAAATCTTTTGCGTCGTTTGGTATTAGATGCAGAATACTTTTTATATCTGATAGCTTAGCCTCAGATATGGCTTTGCCTGTAGGCCAAAGTAAGTCCATATGACTTTTGGTTATCACGGTCCTGCTTCTGATATTTTTCTTTATACTAACTTCCTTCAACTCATCGTCCAGATTGTTTCTCATAAAAATAGAGTACATTTCTTCTTTTTTAAGCACTATTTCTTTGGTATCCAGCCAACTTATTTTAGATCCATCTACTGCCTTTTTTCTGTTTGTGATTTTTGTCTCTAAATTGCGTGACGACAAAAAGTCTTCTTTGGTAAGCCTGTCTACAATCATTGGTTTAATTTTTCTACAGTTTTTCATGATCTCTATGTAATCATCTGGGGTGTACAATCGTTGCTGGTGTTTAAGAGAGCACTCTATCCGGCCAAAATCCGTGTCATTTGGTAAAAAACTGTGGCCAGATTCTAAAAATCGATGATGTATTTCTTTTAGAGTGGGATGATCATTCAATAATGCTTTCAACATTAGGGTCAGTTTAATATTTCTATTTTGACCCCCACATGAGTCACTCCAGAGGAATAAACTCTCAACACCATCCTTTAATCTTTCTGTGATATGTTTTATTAAACACGAACCGACTTCCTGCGACCCTCTGCCTGCCTCCCCTTCCACCCACACATTACAATGTGCTTGGTCATTACTGCCTGTATGGATACCCAGATTATATACCCATAGCTGTCTTTTATAAAAAACAATATTTGTGGGTATCCTCGGAAGAGGCAACGTTTTTTGAAGATCAAAAGTAATAGTTTCTATAGTTGGGTCATCTTTTGCCAGTTTCATATCTTTTTTGAGTTCTTGTTGCAAAAATTTAGCTTTGTCGATATGCTTTTTGTGGTCTTCTTCGATTTTCCTTTTTTCTTCTTCCGATGCCTGATTCTTTTTACTTTCATAGAAGTCACATCTGTTGCAAGTGTCTTTTTAAGGGGTTTGGTACGCAAGTTAAATTTTGTGACGAACACATGTCTTACTTTAGAGTAAGAAAGAACTTTTTGACCAGCTGATTTAGCTTCTTCACTATAGAGATTATATATTTTGGGTAAAGTCATGTCCGATGTGAGAAACTTTGCGTCGTTACTTTTAGCTCGGCGATAATGTGATATATAAGTTGGTAATTTCCTAATTATGTTTTCCAGAAACAATTCACTGTCAGTTGAAGCCGCATTTTGACCCGCTTGTAGTCCTCGCATATCTTTCAGGCAATTATTCCGCATTTTACAAAGAGCTGTGTTTATTCTTTTAGATGACGTTTGAAGTGTATTCAAGAACATTTGTTTGCAGACTAAGATATTTTTCAAATAATATTCCCGAGTATATGTTTTGTTGTTTCTTTTTAAATTATGTCGCGCAGTCGTGACGTATGCTCGTTTCTTAGGTTTTTCCTTAATGCAAGCTATCAAATACATATTTTGTGCAACATATGAACCAAACGAATAGAACTTATTAAATTCTTCTAGTTTTTGTTCAGATGATACCTTTTCTTGACATTGTTTTGGACAATTACAGCTATAGTCAATGAATACCTTACTTTCGACTACCTGCTTTTTAGTGTTCACATAGCTTAGATTATTATATTTTTTCTTCTTTCTGTCTTCTCTTAGGTCTCCACCATATAATCTTTTTCTACCCCTTTTTGGTCTTCCTTGGAATGATGCTTCAGTTTCAATATCTTCTTCTTGCAAAATTAGACTGCTTGAGTTATGGTTTGATGTATTAGTTTCATCCCGTATTTCTATCGCAGTTTGAGGTCCTTCTTCTATTGTCGATAACAAAGATACGGAATCTTCAGAGCTTTTATCACTAGATATTCCGTTTTCATTATGACAAACGAAGTCTGGGTCCTGTACGGAGTCATCACTATTCATGATGTTTGTTATGTCCGAAGGAATCGGTGAACCTAGTGCAGCGTTTTCATTGCTATTAATGTTGGATTCTTCATTGTCAAGGGAATCAGCTAGAATATTAAATAATTCTGTTGTCTCTGGCGACATTGGTTGCAATGGTGAAGATAAAAATTGAATGTTTTGGATGTTTTCTTTTGTTGAACAATGTGGTTTCGGAGACATAAGCATTTGTACATTCGGTGGACGAGGAGTAAGGGGGGAACAAGCTGGAGGTTCTATGCTCCTTTCAACAGGTTGAACCTCATTCGGTGGTCGAGGAGTTAGGGGGGAATAAGCGGGAGGTTCTATGCTGCTTTCACCAGGTACATTCAGTAGTCGAGGAGTTAAAGGGGAATAAGCGGGAGGTTCTATGCTGCTTTCACCAGATTTCTCATCATCAATATTAATGGTCGAGGCAATTAAAAGCGGCTCGGCATTAGCAACAGGCAAAGCTGCGGAAGAAAGAAAAATGTTATCTTCTGACATTTTGTTTTTAGTAAAGCTATACGGGGTGGAAGGACACCGATGCAAAAACGATTACCTCGTATTCAGTACACATCATCCTGAGCCCCCCCTACATAGAATTTTTTAATCGGTTATTAAAAAAAAAACAGCTGATTTCAACAAAAGTGCAATATAAGTAGTATTCGCCATGAGTCGTGAGCACAAAGGTCAAGTTAATTTTCGGGTTTTCGGGTTTCTTTCAGAGTATTTTTGGGCCGCCGACGCTGCACGTGATTGGTCCGTCAGAGTCGGCCCCCCAAAAAACCCCGAAAGGAACCCAAATACCGAAAAATTTACTTGTCATTTGTGCTCACGACTCGTGGCGACAAATATACCTACACGGTCGAAATGTATGGAACAGCTTTTTTTTTAAACCGCTGAAAAATTTCTGTGTAGGGGGCTAAGAATGATGTGTACTGAATTCATGGTAATCGTTTTCGCGTTGGTGTCCCTTCCACCCCGTATAACCTATCATTCATTATTTTACTTTTAATATGTTGTTATAGCGGCAACGGACTGATAGCGGAGGCTTAGTAGGGTTCCGTATGGCAACCTACGGGTACGCAACCCTAAAAAATGTACTTAAAAACAATAAGCAAAAAAATACGTCAATACGGTTTTACTTTATCCATGTAAAAATTTTCATTATAAATAACCCTTTCTAAACAATGCAATGGAAATTATATAAGCTTTCAATAGGTAGAGTTAATTTAGTTTTATAGACTAATCCAATCTGTATAACCGTTAGTCAGAGTTTAGAAAGTACTTACCTTTATTCACCTTCGTGGGACTGCTTTCCGGAGTTGCTTCTATAACATCTGCAATATAATTAAATAAATGATGTTTGTAATGTAATGTGCATGTTTAGGTAGCTTAGTAGGTTTTGTTCCTGTTTACATGTATTTACATAGGGACGAACCTAAACAATATGAAGCATGTAGCTACCTACTGAAGTCATTAGTGTGTATTGTGTTGACTTGCCCTGATTGACAGGCCGCGAGGCATAAGATCAAAAATATGTAGGTAGGTACTTACCAAAATTAACCCAACACAGAAATAAGGTTTGACAAAATTAAACCACAGATAAGAACCTACATAGATACATGGGAAACTTTAAATAATATATGGGTAGAAGTTCATCATACCATTCTGTCTTATTTTACCATAATCATGTTAGTTTAAAGTTAAAATCTACTACATTTTGAGGTTATAAAACAAAACAAAAGTTTAGGAACAGGTTAATTTTATAATCACTTACCATTACTGTCACTATCTTCTTCATCTGAACTTTGTAACAAGCAGGCACTAAGTAGGGCCTTTGTTCTAGCACTAGCATTTTTTCTAAACATTTTAAATATCGAACGAACATTTAACAAAATGAAGACGCAAGTCGCAAACAGAAATATTGTGTAATGTTAGTGTTGCCAGTGTTATTTTCAGTGTGTCCAATACAAAAAAAAAACTTATTATGTACACGTGAAAAAAAAAAATACTACAAAAGTAAAATCACATTTTGTTATTTTTTATTATTATCTGTATTAACGATACCCGAGATTAGAATGGTTCTTTTATTTTTGATTAAATAATGCTGAATTTTAACACCATTGAGAACTATGCTACATGGTTCCTTCAAGACTAACATAATTTGCATTATGCAAACAAGAACCAACTCTCTTGGTTCTATTTAGTTATAAAAATATTATAACTTTTTATGCTAGATGGAACCAACGAACATTGGTTGGTGGTTGGTTCTGGTTTGCATAATTAAAATGCTTAAGTTGAAAAGGTACCAAGGATCATGGGTCTGTTAAACAATTAGGTTTTAATAAGTGTTTAGGGGACCATGCCGTATAGTTCTTTACAGTTTATTAAAAGGTGGCCAAAGTGGGTTGGTTCCGCAAGTGACAGTGTTGTATCTCTGTTGTTAGTCGGTGAAAAGGAACCATTTTTTTAGAGAAGCTAGAATGCGTGATTTGAGCGCCATCTATGTACTAAACTCAATTTCACTCAAACTGTGGGTTGGTTCTTGTTTGCAAAAATGGGTCCAGTTATATCATCATCATCATGTCAGCCTAGGGACGTCCACTGCTGGACATAGGCCTCCCCCTGCTGCGTCGTCCGGTCCAGTTATATAATTATTGATAATTTTCGTCGCTAATGACAAGATGCCAACATCAGTGTGACAGTTCTTAAATGAAATTAGCCACTAAACAGCCGATTTTCGGTGATTAAGGCCCACTTGCACAACGATTCTTAAATTGAATTAAGATGTATTTAACGAGAAAAAATATATTAAACACCACTAGCGTCTTGCACAACGAAAAATTTGTCGAGTAATATGATTTAAGAACTGTCAAAATTAATTACCGAAAATCGGCTGTTTAGTGGCTAATTTCATTTAAGAACTGTCACACTGATGTTGGCATCTTGTCATCAGCGACGAAAATTATCAATAATTATATAACTGGATCGGACGACGCAGCAGGGGGAGGCCTATGTCCAGCAGTGGACGTTCCTAGGCTGACATGATGATGATGATGATATAACTGAACAATGTACCTACTTGTGTTATTGTTAACCCTAGAATCCTACACTATTTGGCGCACATGTTATTCCTACACTGGGGTGCTGGAACACCCCATACTAAAATGACTGTAGTCCTTAAAATAAAAAAAAACAATTCATGAAAATACATCCGGTGACGATCCTCCAAATGTTCATGTATCAGTTTCAAACCTAATTTCAAAACTGTCTGCTGAAACTTTATATTTGGCTTATTATTTGATCTTGAACACTTATAAAGAACCCAGGAATTACAACTGGTCCCAAATTCTATTTCTTCCTCGCCAGATTTGTGGTCTAGAATAGAGCTTATTTCTGCGTAATTCAAACCTCTGACAGCCATCCGAAACAAAATAAATAAACTTCATTGAATTTTACCTTCATAATATCTAAAAATATCTGTATTTAATTCATATAAGACTATTGTTTTAATAAATAATCAAATTTAATAACTTATTACATATAAATGCATCAATCGTAATAAATAAATAATCTTACGATTTTACCACACTGGGGTACTGGCGTACCCCACAGCACTTATACAGGCGACCACACAACGCGGTCCCTCGTCACGGTATGGACGCAACGCGAGCGGTTGACACCAAACTAAAATACTCCGACGTGCGAATTCGTGGATATTAAAGAAATTGAGATATTTAGAAAACTAATCGGTGTGGGGTGCACCTGCACCCCATGTAGGGTTCTAGGGTTAATGCTCAATAGTTTCTAGTTATTATTTGTCAATTGTCATTTCGTTGCTAGGCGACCACAATGCGTTTTGTTTTATGCTCAAAGTATATATAGTCTAAGGTTTTATGCAAAACCATACGCATAACATCGTTAAAATCGTAACAAAAAGGCTTCATGCCATGAAACAAAACGTAGAAACTACTTTACCGACCTCATAAATTGTTTAACTAAATCTAAGCGTTGTTGTCGTTGTGCAAGAGGACGCTAAATACTTTTAACTTAGGCCCACTTGCGTAACGTTTGATTTAAGTCACTCCTTAATTTAAATTTTTTGAACAGAATTAACAGCATAAAATAATTTAAGTTAAAAGTATTTAGCGTCCTCTTGCACAACGACAACAACGCTTAGATTTAGTTAAACATTTTATGAGGTCGATAAAGTAGTTTCTACGTTTTGTTTCATGGCATGAAGCCTTTTTGTTACGATTTTAACGATGTTATGCGTATGGTTTCGCATAAAACCTTACACTATTATATACTTTGAGCATAAAACAAAACGCATTGTCGTCGCCTAGCAACGAAATGACAACTGACAAATAATAACTAGAAACTTTTGAGCATTAACCCTATAACCCTACATTGGGTGCAGGTGCACCCCACATCGATTTGTTTTCTAAATATCTCAATTTCTTTAATATCCTCGAATTCGCGCGTCGGAGTATTTTAGTTTGGTGTCAACCGCTCGCGTTACGTCATTACCGTGACGAGGGACCGCGTTGTGTGGTCGCCTGTATAAGTGCTGTGGGGTACGCCAGTACCCCAGTGTAGTAAAATCGTAAGATTATTTATTTATTACGATTGATGCATTTATATGAAATAAATTATTAAATTTGATAATTTATTAAAACAATAGTCTTATATGAATTAAATACAGATATTTTTAGATATTATGAAGGTAACATTCAATGAAGTTTATTTATTTTGTTTCGGATGGCTGTCAGAGGTTTGAATTACGCAGAAATAAGCTCTATTCTAGACCACAAATCTGGCGAGGAAGAAATAGAAGTTGGGACCAGTTGTAATTCCTAGGTTTTTTACAAGTGATCAAGATCAAATAATAAGCCAAATATAAAGTTTCAGCAGACAGTTTTAAAATTAGGTTTGGAACTGATACATGAACATTTGGAGAACCGTTACCGGATGCCAACTTAGTCCATTGCAGTGATCCTCAAAAAAGGACCAAATCCTACAAGCGCTGTTTACAGTCATTTTAGTATGGGGTGTTCCAGCACCCCAGTGTAGGAATAACATGTGCGCCAAATAGTGTAGAATTCTAGGGTTAACAATAACACAAGTAGGTACATTGTTATCAGTTATATCATCATCATCATCATGTCAGCCTAGGGACGTCCACTGCTGGACATAGGCCTCCCCCTGCTGCGTCGTCCGGTCCAGTTTTATAATTATTGATAATTTTCGTCGCTAATGACAAGATGCCAACATCAGTGTGACAGTTCTTAAATGAAATTAGCCACTAAACAGCCGATTTTCGGTGATTAATTTTGACAGTTCTTAAATCATATTACTCGACAAATTTTTCGTTGTGCAAGACGTTAGTGGTGTTTAATTTTTTTTTTCTCGTTAAATACATCTTAATTCAATTTAAGAATCGTTGTGCAAGTGGGCCTTAAATTATTTTATGCTGTTAATTCTTTTCAACAAATTTAAATTAAGGAGTGACTTAAATCAAACGTTACGCAAGTGGGCCTAATTTTGACAGTTCTTAAATCATATTACTCGACAAATTTTTCGTTGTGCAAGACGCTAGTGGTGTTTAATTGTTTTTTTCTCGTTAAATACATCTTAATTCAATTTAAGAATCGTTGTGCAAGTGGGCCTAAGTGTTGTTGTCGTTGTGCAAAAGGACGCTAAATACTTTTAACTTAAATTATTTTATGCTGTTAATTCTGTTCAACAAATTTAAATTAAGGAGTGACTTAAATCAAACGTTACGCAAGTGAGCCTAAATGAATGTTGTATGTATTAAAATAAGTAACAATAAGGCCCACTTGCATAACGTTTGATTTAAGTCACTCCTTAATTTAAATTTGTTGAACAGAATTAACAGCATAAAATAATTTAAGTTAAAAGTATTTAGCGTCCTCTTGCACAACGACAACAACGCTTAGATTTAGTTAAACATTTTATGAGGTCGGTAAAGTAGTTTCTACGTTTTGTTTCATGGCATGAAGCCTTTTTGTTACGATTTTAACGATGTTATGCGTATGGTTTCGCATAAAACCTTATACTATAATATATATACTTTGAGCATAAAACAAAACGCATTGTCGTCGCCTAGCAACGAAATGACAATTGACAAATAATAACTAGAAACTTTTGAGCATTAACCCTAGAACCCTACATGGGGTGCAGGTGTACCCCACACCGATTTGTTTTCTAAATATCTCAATTTCTTTAATATCCACGAATTCGCGCGTCGGAGTATTTTAGTTTGGTGCCAACCGCTCGCGTTACGTCAATACCGTGACGAGGGACCGCGTTGTGTGGTCGCCTGTATAAGTGCTGTGGGGTACGCCAGTACCCCAGTGTAGTAAAATCGTAAGATTATTTATTTATTACGATTGATGCATTTATATGTAATAAGTTATTAAATTTGATTATTTATTAAAACAATAGTCTTATATGAATTAAATACAGATATTTTTAGATATTATGAAGGTTAAATTCAATGAACTTTATTTATTTTGTTTCTGATGGCTGTCAGAGGTTTGAATTACGAAGAAATAAGCTCTATTCTAGACCACAAATCTGGCGAGGAAGAAATAGAAGTTGGGACCAGTTGTAATTCCTGGGTTCTTTACAAGTGTTCAAGATCAAATAATAAGCCATGATAAGTGAATAAGGCGGATTTGTGATCTGAAGTTACCGATTATGTTTAATAAAACGTATTTTCATGAATTGTTTTTTTTTATTTTAAGGATTACAGTCATTTTAGTATGGGGTGTTCCAGCACCCCAGTGTAGGCATAACATGTGCGCCAAATAGTGTAGGATTCTAGGGTTAACAATAACACAAGTAGGTACATTGTTATCACTGTTATCAGTTATATCATCATCATCATCATGTCAGCCTAGGGACGTCCACTGCTGGACAAAGGCCTCCCCCTGCTACGTCGTCCGGTCCAGTTATATAATAAAGATAATTTTCGTCGCTAATGGCAAGATGCCAACATCAGTGTGACAGTTCTTAAATGAAATTAGCCACTAAACAGCCGATTTTCGGTAATTATTTTTGACAGTTCTTAAATCATATTACTCGACAAATTTTTCGTTGTGCAAGACGCTAGTGGTGTTTAATTTTTTTTTTCTCGTTAAATACATCTTAATTCAATTTAAGAATCGTTGTGCAAGTGGGCCTTAGTGTTACTTAATAAATTTTAACTAATCAGAAGAAAATGTTAAGAATCTTCGTTTAAGCTGGGAATTGATTCAGAGATTTTGCATTTAGCTCTGTTTTATATACACGCTCTAAGGCCCACTTGCGTAACGTTTGATTTAAGTCACTCCTTAATTTAATTTTTTTGAACAGAATTAACAGCATAAAATAATTTAAGTTAAAAGTATTTAGCGTCCTCTTGCACAACGACAACAACGCTTAGATTTAGTTAAACATTTTATGAGGTCGGTAAAGTAGTTTCTACGTTTTGTTTCATGGCATGAAGCCCTTTTGTTACGATTTTAACGATGTTATGCGTATGGTTTCGCATAAAACCTTAGACTATATATACTTTGAGCATAAAACAAAACGCATTGTCGTCGCCTAGCAACGAAATGACAATTGACAAATAATAACTATAGTCGTATTTTTAATTAGACGAAGCCAACTGACAGTAGCTAATGTCACTTTGTAAAATAATGTTGTCATATTTAAAGTAATAGTGATGCGTTTAGTTCTCGTTCAATCAGATGAACGAACAATGAGTGTGAATAGTTAATCATTTCAAAGAATAACATAATATTATTTCTATTTTACAATAAAAGTTCTCTGATTTAAGTTACTAATAGTTATGTAAGTAGTTACATCAGTATATTGACAGCTTATTACAAAGCGCGGCGCGAGTCGGTCGCCATTTTGTTTGTTATTCATTCGGCTTCTAACCTCTGGTCTGATAGCAAGAATGTTTTTTCTGCGCTCACGCTGTTTAGTATTTAGTTATTGTTTTTGTTAAGTTTTCCGTTACGTTGTGTTTGTGGTAATTGTTGTGTTTATTTGATGCTATATTGTTTTGTACATATGTATGTTTTGGACGAGATGGCAGCGCAGCATGGGATAATTGTTTTACGTCTGCCTCCATACCACCGTGAGCTCAATTCCATTGAGTTGGTATGGGCGCAGGCTAAAGGATATGTTGCAAGAAATAACAAAACCTTCTAAGTGACAGAAGTAAAAAAACTTTTTGAAGTAGGACTTCAACATATCACACCTGAAAAATGGAGTAGCTGCGTGTCTCATATGATTAAAGAAGAAGACATAATGTATGGTCTCGACCACTGATGAAATGATCGACAATGTTTCAGACAGATTTATAATTAATGTTACCGCAAGCGATAGTGATGTTTATTTATCTGCTGATGAATAAAAGCAAATTATGTAGTAAGCGATGTTTTTATTTTCATAATCTACCTATAAATTGTTATATTTTATACATCTATAGTTTCAACTACATGATGTATTGAAAATAGAACAGTCTTACAAGTTTCCTCGCAATGTTTTCCTTAATTTTTAAAACACTCGGTATTCAGTATAGGTAAATACTATAGGAACATAGTCTTCGAAAACTCGAACACCGTACCCGATATCGGCCGTTCGGCACACTAACTATTCACTAGACAATCGAGGCAATTTCATTCATTCAAGAGTTTTTTCAATCATTCACTTTGTCACAACACTATTTTTATTTCATCATAAACTGACAACACAGTAAACGTCAGTTAGCTTCGTCTAATAAAAAAAGAAACTTTTGAGCATTAACCCTAGAACCATACATGGGGTGCAGGTGCACCCCACACCGATTTGTTTTCTAAATATCTCAATTTCTTTAATATCCACGAATTCGCGCGTCGGAGTATTTTAGTTTGGTGTCAACCGCTCGCGTTACGTCAATACCGTGACGAGGGACCGCGTTGTGTGGTAGCCTGTATAAGTGCTGTGGGGTACGCCAGTACCCCAGTGTAGTAAAATCGTTAGATTATTTATTTATTACGATTCATGCATTTATATGTAATAAGTAGAGATCGGATAATCGGATGCATATTTACCTAAAGTTGAGGTGTTGGCTATTATGGAATGCACTTTTGAATCGAAAAATCCCGGGATTACGGAATCGACAAATTTAGATTTTTTATTATTTTTATTATATATTATTTATATTATATATTATTTTAACTTTTGTACCAAAAAACAGCTCTAAAAATAATAAAATCCTCTTAATTTTCTTCAATTTTCAAAACATTTATCTCAAACGAATAATAAATAAGAGTTACATAGAAAAACCATTCAATCTCATAATAATTATTAACTTAGATACAACAGCACCCACTGCCTACCATTCCTCTTACACTCAACATACTCATAAATTGATGGGGAGCTTAAAATTAACTTCAAGTAAATACACATTAATAATTATGTAATCCCGGAGACCAGTTTCTTTTTAAATAAAAATCACATGTTAAAGACGTCGTTTCCTCACCATTTTACAGAGTAGTTTCACATTCCCGAATTTTCTGGAATCCCGGGATTTTTATTTTAAAAAATATGTTTTAAGAAGCCGCTTACATAATATCCTAGCCAAATATGAACTTTAGGTGAATATGCATCCGATTATCCGATCACTAGTAATAAGTTATTAAATTTGATTATTTATTAAAACAATAGTCTTATATGAATTAAATACAGATATTTTTTGATATTATGAAGGTAAAATTCAATGAAGTTTATTTATTTTGTTTCGGATGGCTGTCAGAGGTTTGAATTACGAAGAAATAAGCTCTATTCTAGACCACAAATCTGGCGAGGAAGAAATAGAAGTTGGGACCAGTTGTAATTCCTGGGTTCTTTATAAGTGTTCAAGATCAAATAATAAGCCAAATATAAAGTTTCAGCAGACAGTTTTGAAATTAGGTTTAGAACTGATACATGAACATTTGGAGGACCGTCACCGGATGCCAACTTAGTCCATTGCAGTGATCCTCAAAAAAGGACCAAATCCTACAAGCGCTGTTGCTCAAACTACATTTAACTTTGTGTAATAAGGCTGATTTGTGATCTCAAGTTACCGATTATGTTTAATAAAACGTATTTTTATGAATTGTTTTTTTTTTATTTTAAGGATTACAGTCATTTTAGTATGGGGTGTTCCAGTACCCCAGTGTAGGAATAACATGTGCGCCAAATATTGTAGGATTCTAGGGTTAACAATAACCCAAGTAGGTACATTGTTATCAGTTATATCATCATCATCATCATGTCAGCCTAGGGACGTCCACTGCTGGACATAGGCCTCCCCCTGCTGCGTCGTCCGGTCCAGTTATATAATTATTGATAATTTTCGTCGCTAATGACAAGATGCCAACATCAGTGTGACAGTTCTTAAATGAAATTAGCCATTAAACAGCCGATTTTCGGTAATCAATTTTGACAGTTCTTAAATCATATTACTCGACAAATTTTTCGTTGTGCAAGACGCTAGTGGTGTTTAATATTTTTTTTCTCGTTAAATACATCTTAATTCAATTTAAGAATCGTTGTGCAAGTGGGCCTAAGTATACCTAGTTTATAGTAATCTGTGGTGATATTACAAGAAAGTTTATAATGAGTTAAGTTTGTGGTGGGAGCCCCGCGTGTTCTGATTCGTCAATACACGGAACAGAAAAAACAGTGGAAGTGCTAAGTAGGCGTGGCAAGCGTGCCAAAATTATTTAATTACTATATAGTCGACCAAGCCAACTAGACGAATGTCAACGTGACAAAATTCAACATAATTCAACAATTATAATCCAGAAATTATTTATCGTAACGTGCGAACGCGGCGTGTGAACGTACAATGCGCCTGCAATCGGTACTAGGAATTTCTGGATTATAATTATTGAATTATGTTGAATTTTGTCACGTTGACATTCGTCTAGTTGGCTTGGTCGTGTTATACGAACCAGTCGTAATAGAATATAGTCTGTGTAATTATAATTTCACAAGTGAAATTATAATATCACGTTTTTGACTAAACACCTGCGACATAAGCACTCAAGTGAACGCGTGTTAGCCAACGCGGGACAGCGTCGTACGTCGTACTCGTTGAGCTTCGTTGGTCCCAGTGCTACTAGTATATCTGTATAATCTATGGCACAGACTATAGGGATACAAGTGGTCCAGTGTATACATATCTCTATGTGTATACACGGCAGTAGATAACATATTATACATTTCTTATTCAAGGCTGGTAACTCTCTGGAACCTAACTGTCATGTAAAGCAAATGTCATAATTGATAGTGACGCTGTCAAAGTCAAACTATTTCAAAACAAAACGGTTTCATATACTACTCTATGGGTTTCATAGACGCGATTGCAAATACGGTTTATTTTTATCCAATATCCAGAATATTATCAAAGTATTAAAAAGTGGGTGAAAAACATATTTCAAAGTGCTTTATTGTGTACATGTAAAGTACATTTCTATCAAAGATGCCTCCAACCGAAGCAGAAGTGCCGCAATCAGTTCCGGCGGCAAAACCGAACCCGCGTAACAATCCGACGATGTTCAAAATATTTCAAAATGTACAATACAATGTGGTACAACACAAAAAATATGTGAAAGAAATGATTAAACTTTACAAAAAGGTAAGTAAAGAAAACTACATTACACAACTGATTAAATTCTATGTGTGTATGCTATGATAGGATCTTATTCCTATAGCCCCTGCTAATTTGTGTATTCATGCAGTCGTCTTGAAAAACTAAATACACTATCAAATGTATTGTCTTTTAACTTCATAGCAGGACCACCAATAACCTTTTGATGGCACCAAAACATTTTATTGTAACCAACCATAGAATATAAAATATTAAATGCTGTGGAAATAATTCTTAGCATGAAAATCATAAATGTTCTATCTATGAGTATTAGAAATGATAATATTAAACTAAATAAGGTGAATAAAGACACCACAACCTACCCATATTATTAGTTATCCCATCAGCTCTTTTATCTAAAAAAAGTTGCTATTGCAAAGAATACTCCGGTAGCATGCACAGTTGTTTAAAGTTTTTATTTTTGTTTTTAATATCCATAAATGATTATTAAGTACATGCTATAGGTACAACCTGTTTACATAGTTTTATAATTTCAGCTTGATGAAGACAGTTTCCGGGAGAGCTTCAAGAATGCTATGATGTATTTATTTACATTTGGAGACACCAGCGCATCTGTAGATCGTGTCATCCAGTTTGTGGCTACATTTTGCACATCACTGGATGATGAAGAGGAGTTCCTGCTTTTTATATTTGATATTATTTTCAATGTAAGTAATGTATATAGTAAGTATAACTGTACAATATACCAACTTCATGATTTGAATATAGTCTAACTCTGTGTTTTGATTTGCAGTGTCAGTGTGTGTCTGGACAATCAGTTAGGTACCGAGCAAGCCAGCTGCTGGCAGCTGTGCTATCAGCTCTCGGTGATGATGCCTCTCTCGATGATGACTTGTGTGATAAGCTGCTTGCATCACAGGTAAGATTTATTTTGTTTTGAGATGTTTAAATTATTCCTTAACACGTTAAACGCCATCAAAATTTTGATGTAGTTCCATTGAAGCCATGGGGGACACCGGTGTCCGACATGAAGTTTTCTGTTTAGGCCATGGGGCTCACGCGTGACCGCGAGTAAGACTGAAGTTTGAACGGCTTTATTTTAACGGTGGTCACCGTTTAACAGATAATTTATATATGATGTGACCGGCATGGCTCTGGAAAACATTATTTTCGCCTTGGTTCGTGAAAACGTGGGGTTGTGTATAGAAACTCCAAAGTTATTTGAGTGAATAGGTGAAGTAAGCTAGAGAAATTAAAAATGAAAGAAATATAATACAAATCAATGTTTTATTATATTTTTATCACGAATGCTGAAAATTACAATTATGCAAATAACTAAATAATCAATTAACTAAAATACCCTCATATAAAAAAAAAATCAGGAACTTCTGTAAGGAGATCAAAATCATACCTATATTCAATACAATATTAAATACAATTTAAAATCAATGTTTACTATTTATTATTATTTATTAGAGATACTTTTTACGTATACACATTTATTTATTATTATTTATTAGAGATACTTTTTACGTATACCATAAACATAGAAATAACATTCAAAAACCCTCATATGAAAAATAATAAAAAATAAAAATGACACTTTCACATGAAAGTGAAATTATACATTTTCATTGTCAAAAACTAACGATGAGTTACATTAAAACATTGGATACATAAATAAGGTTTGTTTGTTTCGAAATGACAGTGTCCGACGATGTGACCGCGTGGCCTGACAGTAAACAAAAACGAATATGCCTCGGCCCGAGCCATGGGGGCTACCGGTGAGTGACGTTTAAATTTCGATAGGATTTTGTCAAAAATAAACTTATGTTCAATTTAATATGATATATTACTATAATTCTATAAAATAAGAACATAAAACAATGTTCTTAATTTTGGCCATATTCTAAAATTTCATGTGGCCCATGCTCAAAGTTAAGTACATGGTGTCCCCCATGGCGTTCAACGTGTTAAACAAAAGTCAACTTGGCTTAAAAGACTGAAGCGTCTTATTTACATATACGCAACACTTAATTTAAGATAAAATGCCGCTCAGTATTAATAAATCATTTGCCAAATATTGAAATTTGTATTATTTATGAATGCCCATTTTCTATTTTTTATTCATCAGCATGTTTCCGCTTAGATACTAGGACAGTTCCCAAAAAAAAAATACTGCTAGTTTAAATTAAAACAAAGCTTATAACTGACATTAATATGCTAACTTTTACTTATTATGATACTCCTTATTAGCTGCCAACCCATTACATATGATTCCACTCCAATAATTTTTGAAACCCGTATACATGCATTAAATACAAGCCTTAGAAAAATACAAGAAGCAAATAATATCTTTTTAAAGAGATAAAAAATGGCATAAGATTCGAAAGACTGTACAGTGATGATCATGTTCTGAGCCAATAGAAAGCAAACAATAAACATCCACTTTGACCCATTCCTTTCATCCATCCAGTCATGTGTTTGCAATGTTAAGAGCATTTCAGTAACAATTACCAACTGTTTCATTAGATGCAAAGACTCCAAGACACTCGCGGCGCAGTGCGTTGCCGAGCCGCCCTCGCGCTCCAACGTCTGCAGAACCCCATGGAGCCTGATGATGAAGTGACCCGCGCATATCGTTTCCATATGAGCTGCGACCCTAGCTCCTCAGTCAGAAGGTAGGCTCTGACTTTTATTATATGATAACTAGCTTTTTCGGTTTTGTCTCAGTCTTCCCCTGCCCCTATGAGCGGGATTTCAAAAACTCGCTTTTAGCGCTTCCTAACTCCCAAAACACATACCGAATTAATAGAAAAAGGAAGGCGTTTTGAACTACATATAGCATCTTTGTATACCGGTAAAACCTTATGAAGACACTCTAGCTTATTTTCGTGCCGTCGGTACAGAAAGACTTGACTACTAGACTAAAGACTAGAGAAAGACTTGTTCACTACACCGAGTATCGTTGGTTCGATTACCACACGAGTTAGTTATTTGTGTTATCCAGAAATTGTTGTTACAAGTCCGGGTTTTCTTTGTCCGTTGATTGAAAGTTTGTAAAGGCTCCGCAAGATTCATTCCTAATGCGGGAGTTGAAACAAGATTATACCAGCTATCAATGTTTGTATTTTGTTTACAGAGCCATAGTGATGTCGATAGCCAAGTGCAGTCGCAACGTGCCCTTTGTGCTAGAGCGACTGTGTGACGTAGACGAGGCTGTGCGACGGGCCGCCTTCCTCTACATAGCCGCCATCAACGTGACGCAGCTGAGAGTGAGACAGAGGCTGTTGACGCTCAAGGTAAGTTTGTCATAGCTCGGGAAAGTTAAGCAATGCTTGCACAGATCGCCATTTGGAAGGGTGACCGCGTGAGGCATTTACGTCAGATTCGCTTTATTCAGCTTCCTTTATTAAGAGGATCTCACTAGAAGAATCGATAGACCATGTTGATGACTTTAAAACATCGACAGCAGATTGGGTCACACTCTCCTTTTCTTTTTTTTTTATGTTAATAGGCGGCAAACGAGCAGACGGGTCGCCTGATGGTAAGCAATTACCGCCGCCCATGGACACAAGCAACACCATAGGAGTCACAAGTGCGTTGCCGCCCCTTGGGGTTGGGAAAAGGGATAGGGCAATTTTCTGTGAGATGGTAGTACTTCCCCGGTGGAGCCGGCCTATTCATGCTGAAATCAGCAAGGCTCTACTACCTTGAAAACGGAAGAAAAGATAGTGAGAATATGTATGTATGCTAAAAGTCAAGTGCAGTCACAACATACCCTGTTTGTCAGTAAATTTTACTTATAATATTTTTGTTCATTAATTATTGTTTTACCCGTTTTCTCAAGTAACCATATACCTTTTTTCCAGGTAGGTCTAACCGAGCGCAGCGCCCGCGTCCGCCGCGTGGTCGAAGAGATCCTAATACCGGGCTGGCTGAGTACCTTCCAAGGCAACATAGTCGACTTGCTGAAGGCCATACGTCTGGACAACGCGCACGATGCTAAAGACTCGCAGTATGTCGCCGGGAAACTGCTGGAGTCGCTGTTTAAGTGAGTGTTTTTTGTGTATTAAGAATAGGTTTGGTTTCTATTATGGGACAGGAGCACTGCATGCTAGGTCAGATTTGATATTTTGTTTTTGGCTTCCGATTCAAATCTTGCAAAGTGGTGAGATTGGTTCAAGTGTACCAATAAGCACAATAAGCTAGACCACTTGCTAAATTGTCCATGGAGTATTGTTTTACACTGTATTTTAGTTTTAGTTAAGTTGCCGAAATTGTGTGTGCACACATTATTTTTGTGTAAAAGTAAACAATATTAGTAAGGAAACTCTGTACTCTTGTTTGAAAACAAAAAAAATCAATGTTTCAAAAAAATATTATGTATCATTTCAGACGGCTCCCAATTTCTGAGCTCCTAGAATGGCTGCCAACAGACAGGACACTTCGTCTTATCCCTGCTGAGAAGCTAAACAAGGAAACGTCGTGGTACTGGCGCCACCTTGCGGAACATCTGCAGAAGATTGACGATGATGAGACCTTGGAAACTATACTGCCGGATCTGGTGGTGCTGACTGGATATATTAGAGCGTGAGTATTTGTCTTATGTTATGGAGTTCACTTAGCTTTGTAAACTTAATGTTTTATCATTAACCATTCATCCTTGTGGTGACGTATTGGGAATATAAAGCGTCATCACTGCCTTAGTGGTGCAGTGGATAGCGTATTTTTCTGCTGATGGGGATCAGCCAAATGTGTTACTGAGGTTTTTTGAATTCTCAGCAGCACGGATGTGTCCGGTGTCGGCAATAGGCTCCTCCCCTATTAAGTGGGATGAAAAAATCATAAATATAATATGGCTTAATATGGGTGTAATATTTGGCGAAAACGAGAGTGAAAATATAAAAAAAGGAGTCACCACCTTATGTCAAGCATTAAGTAATTTAACTTTAAAATTGACGTTCATAAGCGTCACCTTGTGACCTAGATGAATAAATGATTTTGACTTTGTCGTAAGAGGCGTCTAAGGAATGCACGTCAAAACTACATAGATGAATTCCGTTTCCGCTAACCAGCATACTATTATCATCACTTTATCAATAAATCCGGGTCAATACCTTGTGGTATAAGGGCCTGCCACATGTTCATCTGTAGGTACGATTCGCTGATTGCTTGACACGTTCATAAAATACCATTTAGTAGAAATAAGCCTATCTGTCTGTTGCAGTATCGTGGAGTCCCCGTGTCCCGACGAGAGCTCGGACCCGGTAGCGTTCAGCACCCGGCAGTACGTGCTGCATGAGCTGGGGACCCTGCTGCGCGTGTACGACGCCACCGACCCCACGGGCCGCGCCGCGCTACAGGCGCTAATCACTGACGTACTTACTGGTAACTTGCACCTCTTGGAATTTTTTCATACATACATACATAGACTCACGCCTGTTTCCTCGAAGAGGTAAACAGAGGCACATTAAACGCCCACTTTTCGCCCGTGTTTTGATCCCACGTAATAGGTGGCGAGCCTATTGCCGCTTATCGGGATATTTTGTTTGCCGTCGCCTCGTCCGTTGATCGGCAGGTGCACCACTTGCAGGTGAGGTTGGCTCGGGACCCTAAGTTCTTGGTGGGAACCCTATGCACCCATGAAATTTTTCACACTTGAAATTATCGTCGATCTCGGTGAGGATGGGCTTCAGTTTGACGGTCACGCGATTTACATCCTCGTGCAGACCTTAAGGAACAGAGAAACAACACATACACATTATACATTTACGAAAGCCAAAGAAACGGGATCCTGCCGTTTTGCCGAAAAGATTTTGACAAAATTTCATTACCTAAACAAATTTTAGCAAACTTTTTTTACACCATTGCAATATTTCGAATGATTTTAGTACGCATATTTTTATTTGGTCAAATTTTTACTTGGAAAAATATTACCAAGTATAATATCATTATGGCATTTGATCTTTAATCAAATGAATTATTATAGCAAACAATCTACAGACAATAAACGTTTGGTGATATTAGTTTATTTATGGAAGTAGTTAGAGTAGGTTAATTATTAACAAAATGGGAAGGTTAGGTTAGGTTAGAACTATGACTTCCTACGCACGAGCCGAGCGAGCGAAGCGAGCGGTGCCGCGGTAGCGGCCGGCGAGTGCCAGAAACGACTTGCATGAATATAAAAAAGAGATTGTTTTTAGTTGGTTACCCGGAACTGAACTATTTAGATTAGGATAATTATTGATTTTGCGTAAAAACTGTTATTCCAACTGAAATATTTGTAGTAAACAAGTTATAGTTTAAACGTTCATTTCCCAAACATTAGGTTTGCGTTACAATTTTTTGTGAAAAGATTTGTTGCTAAGTAATAATTTGGCAAATGAAATTATGCGAAACATTTTTTGGGAAGTGAAAATTTGTCAAATTCCTTTTGGTCAAACAAGGGAGACCCCAAAGAAACACTGCCTCAATTCACATTTGACACTTTGTTTAATGTCAGGGCGTGGTTCTATGGCGATACGAGAATCCAAAGACGTTCTTGTTAGCGTACTTTGTGCAGCTCGACTGGAAGAGGCCCAGTCGTCGGTTATATACCGCTAGGCGTCATAATGTGCGGGGTCTCCAAGGTCTTGTAGTAGAGGAGATGTACTTAATTCTGTGTAGTGTCAACCGAGTGCCAGACAAAGCCATTGCAGTCCAGGTTATTTATATAGACCACGAATAGGCCGTAACGTTTAATAGTTGCGTCTTAACAGTCGGTCCATAAGTTTAGCGGCTACGCCGCCACAAACAGATATACAAACGTTTCAAACTTATCACACTCCTTTTTGCCTCTTAGAGAAAAATACCTTAGTCAATGAATACTAAAACTAGATTGCCAAAACTATGATGTTTTCAGTAAGTATTCATTGATCTTTTTTATCTGTCTGCTAGCATCGCAGGAACGACTTCTCTAGAAATATTTTACGTTTTATTTCAGGTGACTACGGCCCTCTAAACGCCGACGTTCTCCGGGCATTCGTATCGGCCCTAGAACTAGTGATACCCGAAGTGTCGCCTCGTATGGAGGTGATCGCAGGCGTGCTGAACGCGCTGCGGGATCCGCCCGAACCTGAGGTTGTAGCACCACCACCACCTCCGCCTGTTGACTGCACTGAGGCTAAACTGCAGGTATTTATGAACTCCAACGTCTGTCACACTTTATAGTTCGTCTTCGGGTAAAAGAAAAGGGAACACTTTTTACTACCTGTGTATCTCTGCCTCTGTGGTCCTGCGGTAGTGTCAGCCTTAGAGCTAATGATACCCGAAGTGTCGCCTCGTATGGAAGTGTTAGGCTCTAGACAGGCGGACCGCATTTCAACTGCACTTGAACTGCAATTTGCAGTTGGATTGCAGTTGAAATGCGGTCCGTCTGTCTAGAGCCATAGCTGGTATGCTGCACGCGCTGCGAGATCCGCCCAAACCTGAAGTAGTAAGCACCACAACCGCCAACAGTTGACTGCACTGAGGCTAAACTGCAGGTATATATAAACTGGCAACTCTTACTCACAACGCCATCTGTTCAAGAAAAGGAGAAAATACTCAATGAATAAGCTTATAAGTTTTATTTGTTTACGTGGCCGCCTCGCCGCTTGACACAGCTACGAATGTTGTGGGTCCGTTCCCAAATTGTTGTCTCCAGTCTTGGGGTACTCCTAGAGCTGGCCTCATCTTTAAAAACAAAATGTGTGGCTGCACTACCCATGATGACCACTGCTTCACGTCGGACGCAGAATGGAGTTTCTTACGGAGTATTCTGGTGTACTATTATGCTAAAGCTATGCTTGAATAATTAATAGCATCATCGTACGAAAAAAGTATATAATTTTTTTTTATAGTCTAATTCCTGTATCCCCGAAGGGGTAGGCAGAGGTGTAAATATTACATCCACATTTCGCCATGAATTTTTAGGTCCCACGTAATAGGGGGCGAGCCTATTGCCGTTACCAGGCACATCACCAGACTCCGGGCTGCTACTGAGTATTCGGAAAAACCCAGTAACACTTTTGCCCGACCCGGGAATCGAACCCGGGACCTCCGGTCAGCAGTCGCATACGCTATCCACTGGACCACGGAGGCAGTCTATAATTATATGTATATAAGCTGTAAACCACAAAAATATGAATAAATTCGAGTTCTTTAGTACTGAAACTTCTATAGGTCGTTATAATTATATCCAAAATACTTATTTTCATATCTTGTCCTACAGAGAGCCAGACTTCGCGTATCTCTAAACGTCGCGATCGAGGCTCAGGAGGAAGCTGTGAAGGAACAAAACTACGCTCTCGCAGCAGAATGTAAGGCCAAGGTAATTATTTAATTTTAATTTATAACTGGCTATTAACATGGTCACAGAATAAAAATGTTAGTGCTGAAGACCCGATACCCATTTCGTTTTTCTTCATCCTGCTCTTCCTATACCTTCTGTCCCAAAAGGGCAATGCACTTGTGACTCCCCATAGGTGATCGACAAAATTATTTGTAGCAATCCAATTTAAGTTGATGCAATTGTGTTTCGTACTTACTAATAATTTACCTCCATACGAAAAACAATGTTCAATGTTCGATGTTTGGGCTTCTGGTTATTTGTTGTAAAAATGTTAAATATGAATAAAATATTACTCGCAAGGACAGCATTGAACCCATTGGCAATAAATAGTAATATAGTTGATAAAATCGAATGGCAAGGCACCGTTGTCTGGCATTTATCAAAGTTCCGATTAAGGTTATTTGTCAGATAAAACATAAATTTTTCATACCATACATTGAAATTATCTGCGAGATAGGCCTACTGGGCCTTAATCTGATAAAAACACGGCATCAATTTATTCTTTATGAGTCTTTTTACTCTACGAATTCGCTCTTTTTATCAGGTGGAGGATATTCAAAAGAAATTGGAGGAGCTAAGTAAACAGACTGCCGCACCGCCGCCGCCACCCGTTCCTGTGAGTATTGTTTTTTTTTTTATATGGCTACCGGTACTTTCTTTTATACAGTTCGTGTTTATTTTATACAGTTACACTAAAGGAGGTTAGAAGGCTAGAAGTGTATCTACAAAATTTTAAATATTTAGGATACGAAACCATGACTCGGCAAATTTTATTGTAATTACTGAAGTGGGTCTAGTCACAGTTTGCTCCCTAATGTAAATAGCCATTGATCTGTATAAGGGCGGTTTCAGATTAGCGTATTTTTCTGCGCGTATACGGTCGTTTCAGCATACGCGCTTACACGCGCGCTACTTTACGAGCTTCAAAAAACCGTACTGGCGCAAACGGGCATATTTCGGCGTCTTCGCTCGAAACGGTAGTGACAACTTGTCAGTGTCAACATGGATTCTGACGGCTCGCACTTATACGAGCTTAGAACAGTGACAATACTAATAATATAGACCTGAAATGTTTGACTATAGAAAATACACTTATACAAATATGAGGCATATCGACACCGAAATCATAAAAATATGTCATGTCATCTCTGTTTAACTTAGATAATGTTGCATAAGTGAAAAGAGATAACATGCTTTTTGACAGTTACTATAATGGCAACCCTTCATTCCTAGCGTCTTTGAAATACCTAGATGCGGCCGGGTCGCCATTTTATCAGCTTGCTGTTTGTCAACAAATTGGGGTACGTCAACTGTCAAATGCTCTTGAGCTATTCATATAATTTGTGAATGTTGGAGTAATTTTGCTGTGTTATTGGGTTTCAACACGATAGTGGTAGTGCAAACCTTCTATTGCAAGATTCCCAATTGCAGTATAATCGGTTGTGGCATGAGAAGAAGCAGAAATCACCCGAATATAACCTTGCACCAGTAAGTACTTAACTTCAGCTGAAATATCATTGGATTTAGATAATAAACAAAATATATTGCATTTTTTGAAGAGTATCAACAGTTACGCCACTTACGCCTTCATAATTTCCCTTTTTGCCTTTATTATCCACAATAAACTTCATGAAATTATTTTGTTGTTATTGTAGGAAAAGAGTAGTGTACCTATGTATGATATTTTATATTTATCGATAATACTACATAAACTATATTATGGTTACTTATTGATTTTTTTACTTTCCAGGCTACCTGCCAACAAGGAAAAAAGAAAATTTGGTTGGAAACAATCAGTGTTGAAAAAAGGATGTCAACAAAAGCAATTCATATTTAATTTGTTATCTTCACTTTGAAGAATCTTGTTTCAACCGGACTCTAAATAAAGTAACATTGCGTGATGATGCTTTACCATCACGAACCTTATTTGTAAGTACCTAACATTGTTATAAATTTGTTCAACATGATTGAGTATTGGCTGATATGATGGTTATTATTATCCTCATTGCAACTTTCGTCTAATGGGCACAAAGAGTGATGTAAAAAGAATGTGTTTGAGTGTGGTCCTAAGCGACTCGAGTACCTAATTAGCAGACACAACAGAATTTTATTGTTATAGTGTCTGGCTCGAATATGAGCCGCTGCGCTGAGGCTAAAGTGGTTAGATTAATTGCCAAAATAAAACATGTGCTTAATTGGTTACAAAAAAGAAATGTTTATGGTAGTACGAGGGTCAAACTGAAAGTTCTTAGAAAATCAAAAACTGATTACATTAGCCAGTTATTAGTTTTATTATATATTTTCAAAATATTGTCCATTGACGTCAATACACCGCTGCATGCGATGGAACCACTGGGAAAAGCACTTTGCCCACTCGTCCTTAGGGGTCTCTTCAATGGCATCGCGATACGCAGCCACCGCTTCTTCAGCATTCATAAACCGCTTTCCTTTAAGTTTTTCTTTAATTTTTGGAAATAAATAAAAATCACAAGGCGCGAGGTCGGGGCTATACGGCGGGTGACCCAGTAATTCAACGTTTGATGTCGCCAAATAGTCGATCGTTCGCTTGGCGGTGTGCGACGAGGCGTTGTCGTGGTGAAGGAGGATCCTACTGCGAGGTCGTTTCTCTCGAACTTTTTCCAAGACAAGTGGCAAACAATTGGTAGTGTACCATTCTGCAGAAACTGTTTTTTGATCCTCTAACACAATTGTTGCGAAATGACCTATCCTTCCAAAGAACGAGGCCACCATTTTTTTTCCCGCACTTCGATCTCTCTTCACTTTAGTTGGCAACTCCTCGAAAGGAAACACCCACTGAGCAGATTGTCTTTTGGTTTCAGGATCATAACAGTAAATCCAGCTTTCGTCATCTGTTAGTATGTCGAACACAGCATTTGAGTCACCTCCGTTAAATCTTTCAATCATTTTACGGCACCAATCCACACGATGGAGTTTTTGAGCCTTAGTCAAATTATGAGGTATCCACCGGGCGCAAAGCTTCCTGACCGCTAAATGTTCGTGGAGGATTTTGTGCACTTGACTCATACCGATGCCTAAGCTTGTCCGAATCTGCTGATAGGTCACTCTTTTGTCAGTCTCTATCATACGCCGCACAACACAGATGTTATTTTCAGTCGTCGCCGTAGAAGGCCGTCCCTCACGTACATCATCAGTGAGATTAGTGCGACCACGTTTAAACTCATTAAACCAGTTGTAAACAGTCGCACGAAATGGGGCTTCATCGTGAAAGGCCAATCGTAGTCTATCATAACTTTCTTATTGACTTAAATGACATCGAAAGTCATAAAAAATCATTGCACGAAAATTTTCTCGTGTTAAATTCATGTTGACGTGACACAGACAATTTTCAATTTGCCGCCAAATCGTAAAACAAATGACAAATGAATGAAATATATACTCAGTAATATTGGCAAAGAGTTCTATTTTCAAATTTTAGAATATTTTTTTTATTATATTGTTTATAAGTGGCCAGTTCTAAGAACTTTCAGTTTGACCCTCGTACATTTATGATATTCCTTTTATAAGGAACTTATTAATGTTTTGAAAACAAAATAATGTCACCCATAGTCTTGTTTTTGAATAGTACTTTGAAAAAGTATTAATACAGTAGGTAGATTCTTCTCAACCCACCAATTGCAAATTACCTCTAAACCTATTAATAAAATCAAGAAATATAAAAAATGCTAACAATGTTATTGCTTGTTTACAGCCCTATTTATTATGGTTGTAGACGGATAGACGGTCGATAGAGCCAGACATGTGTTGGAGTGGAGACTGTGTATGGGCAAACGATGCGGCACGATGGGCCGACGATTCGAAGAGGGTGGTTGGCAGCGGATGGATGCGGGCTGCTCAAGACCGGGATGTTTGACGCTCTTTGTGGGAAGCCTACGTTCAGCAATGGACGGCAATCGGCTGAATGATGGTGATGATGAAATAAATAAATGACTATGACGTAAAAACAACACATTTTATTTAAAAATACATAATATATTATGTCCATCTTTCTCAATGAGATTTAGAACCTTGCTCTTTTGCCTTTTACCGGCGACACCCTGAGAAAAGCCCACAGATAAAAATCACGGCTCTAGATTAACACATTTAGTTATAGATAAACTACGATAACATAGCGCGCCCCTGAACTTACCAAGCGGTAGAATGTGATCGAAATTCAACCGTTTGACAGGTGGTAGGGCGTGTCATGTTATCGTAGTTTATCTCTACTTGTACTAACTCAAACAATTTAAAAATTAAGTGATAGTGCAGTGTTCGTTAAACTATGACTTGACCTAAAGGTCCTGTTACCAGGTCATAAAATTAAAAATAAATACTTAACAGGTACTTACATAAGATAACAATTCAGATTTTTACCGATGAGACTCGGTAAATCTTAGGATTTACCGGTAAATCTTAGGATTTACCGGTAAATCCTAAGACTGACCGCAGCTCGGGCTTTTACAGTATATACCAACAAGTGAAGCTAAGAAATGTATGTTTAAAATACTTATCGATATTGTACTATGCGTATCAAATAATAATAGGAATGTCAATGACCGCTATCTCTTAAATTTCACTTGAAAAGTACGATTTGCAAAGAAGCTTATTTGCAAATCAATAAGTTTTACATCAAATTTAAATAAAAACGTTAAATAAGTAGTAGTTTATTAAATAATATTAATATTTGATTAAAGTCATAATTCGTATCCAATATGGCGCCAAGTCGATCCTATTCTTAGTCAAAACGCATAGTACCGGGGTGACTATATGAAAACATTCCTATAATCTTTTATCGATGTTATTGTAGAGAAATATCGATATGGGCAGCTCTATTGGCCGCCATTTTTTCCTCTCAATAATGTGTAGGTATACACGTTTTTTTTGTAGGTATGCCAAGTCTATATTATTAGTATTGTCACTGGCTTAGAAGCGCGTCAACGCTCGTACGAGTTGCGTGTGTGCCAAAAGGCGCGCCTATACGCGCCTACATGCGCTTCCGAAAACGAGCTTATACGCGCGTATAAAACGTTAATCTGAAACCGCCTTAACAACTGGATTAGCAAAGAGCGCGTAGATTTGTTGCCATGTGTTATAGGTTCGTGGACCTATTACTATCACATTTTCATTAAGTGTTAAATTTGTCAACACGAAAAGACAGCGATCGTAAAAAGGGTAGATTCTATATGCAGTGAAATATTGCAAATTACGTTGATAAAGAGGCAGGATATTTTATTTCCCGCTTGTGTTAATTGTTTAAAAAACACGACATTTTGTTGTAAATTACAATAAAAGTCGCAAAAAATCATTGAACTTCACGATGTTGTCAATAATTAAATTCCTTCCCATTTTCACGCGAGTTTCGTAACTTGATGAGCGTTATCATTTAGTACCGGAATTATAGGACTCATTCCTTGTTTCCTACTAAGACGTTTTCTTCCTATTATACGAAGCAATAAATTATTATTTTGATATTTTTTTGTCGTTGCCGTGTGGTTGACGGCATAGAATACAAGGGTCACCACCCCCTATCTTCCCGTGGGTGTCGTAAGAGGCGACTAAGGGATAACACGATGCAAATACCATCTTTGCGTAGAGACGGAAAACTCGACATCAAACCCGACTGCCTCGTTGGTCTCGCGGCATAAATGTGCGCGTGGGATCGGGAGGTCCCGGGTTCGATTCCTGGGTCGGGCAGTGTTATTGGGTTTTTCTGTCACGAAATTCTCAGTAGCAGCACGGAGTCTGGAAATGTGCCCGGTACGGCAATAGGCTCGCCCCTTATTACGTGGGACTAAAGTATATCTGGCGAAAAGTGGGTGTAGAAATACACCTCTGCCTACCCCTTCGGGGATAAAAGGCGTGACGATATGTATGTATGTATGTATGTATTTTTTTGTTCCCGTTTTTCTTACAGATTTAATTCCTTTATTTTTATAGAGAAATCGACGAGATACAATCAACAACAAAATGCCTTAAAATATTTTTATTTAGAAAAAAATATTTTTTTCATTAATTTGAATTCCTACACAATTCGGTACCAATTTTTACACAACTGCTCATAAAAGGTGTGTTATATTTTTAGGGTTCATTTATTTAACAATGTACATATGTATGGGTGCTTCTTTTTTCCGTTATGGTTTCGGGTAGAACATTTTAACAACTGGGGAACACCGCATTTCACGATTGACGTTCAGTTGTTGTCTCATTCAAATTTACGTTTCGGAACGTAATTTTTGAATAAGTGAAAGAGATGAATTTTGGTTTTTTTTAAGGTGCATATTGGTTTCAAAGCTACGTCGCGTCGTCTATCTCAGCTGGTTGCCACGCTATTTCGAACGTCAATTGTAGGAGTTTGTTACTCTAGTAGTTATCTCAATGTGTATAGCATTCCTTATTGCCCAAACTTAAACTAGGCGTCCAAATAATGCCTTCCAAAAGTTTATAAAAAGAAATCTTGTACCTTTTCGCTTTCAACATTTCTCCATGCCTACTTTCATTCGATTCGATCGATTTAGACATTTACTGACCAAAGCTTCACAAATAACTAAAATTATATTTACTAATATGCATTTTGTAATGTTGCCAGACCATAAAAGAAAAGGTGTGTGACGCCGCGACGCTGATCAAGTGCCTGACAATACTAAACTGCGCGCTGGACACCCCGCAACTGACAGTCGTCACTCCTATGATGCGGATGATATTTAGCGAGCTGGAGGTAAGTCGTTTTTACATTGTAATTGACTCATCGTAAGCCAAAGTAATGGTAGCCATGTGGGAGACTGACAGATTGCTACGCTAATTGTCTTGGGTTCGAATCATTGCGCACCAATGACTTTTTGAAGGTAAGTGTGTATTAGCCCTTGTATGATTATATTTTTGGCCTATTCAAGCGTCCGTTACTTGCGTTAATTGGAAGACAACTAAAATGGTTAACAGTTTTTCGCGCCTTCTAGGCCGGGTGAGTGCACCCGGTCTAGAAGGCACGAACAACAGTTCTGGTGGGTTTGACCATCGGGTTTTGTTACTTATCCGACTGTATCAACCAAACTTCCAATTGTAGAAATAAAATAACACTTTGTAATTTAATGTTAAGAATTGTTTTTTTTTTATTTTTTGTTCTAGGTGGAGATATTTCAGAACCCAGACATAATAGAGACAGCTTTAGAAACTGTTGCGCTGTATGGAATGTTGGATGCAGAATTCGCTAAGGAGAACAAAGCCTTCTTCTTCGCTAATGTGAGTTAGAATGTCTTTGCATGTTTATATGGAATTTAAGTATAAGTCTTATTTATTACAATAAAGTATGGTTTATATATAATTAATTTTACTGGGTGCTCTTATAAGCGATTCGAACTAAGAAAAATGTCTTTAGTATACGTAAGTAGTATAGTATAAACCTTGTCATTTAAAATTGAGGTCCACGCGAACACGGTTTTTACAAGAGTATTCTAAAATGAGTATTGTGTAGTTGGCATAAAACACAAATTTGCTACAATCTTTAACAGAATGCTATCGCACCCGGTACTATTACCTGCGCATTGGCGTAGGTAGTAGTTGCTGTCGTTTCACCGTTTAAACTCACTGCGCCTCAAGATTCATATATTGTTCTTCACAATCTGTGTAATCATGGTTGTGGTCGTAAAAAATGGTGAACATGTAAAAAATCGGCCAAATTGAACAAAATTTGTCATAATGCTAAATAAAAATGGTATAAAAATCAATTTTGTCCTTACAGTAAACATAATGTCGTAAATTTTGTTTGTCCCTACAGTTAATCGACACATCAAACGAGAGCACAGTATCAACAGTGCTACGTTGCATAGTTGACCTGTTGTGTGTGCACGGCGCGCGTCTGTTCGAGGACGACTCTCAGAACGACACCACCGCCAACACCAGCAAGAAGCGGACCAACACCAGCACGGTGCACAAGGATACTACTATTGATGATGATGGTAAGGACGTTTGTCTTTGACAAGACTTCCCCGCAGTTCAGCATAGATATCAGTTACCTCGACAAAAGCCTATGTTTTTTGCTCAATAAGGTGTAATATAACTGCAAAGTTTCATCAAAATCAGATTCTATATAGAATCACAAGCTTTGCAGTAATCATTATTTTTTGCGGTTAAAATAATAATAAGTACATACATACATAGACTCACGCCTGTTTCCCCGAAGGGGTAGGCAGAGGCATATTAACGCCTGTTTCCCCGAAGGGGTAGGCAGAGGCATATTAACACCTGTTTCCCCGAAGGGGTAGGCAGAGGCATATTAAACGCCCACTTTTCGCCAGTGTTTTGATCCCACGTAATAGGTGGCGAGCCTATTGCCGCTTATCGGGATATTTTGTTTGCCGTCGCCTCGTCCGTTGATCGGCAGGTGCACCACTTGCAGGTGCGGTTGGCGCCCGACCCTAAGTTCTTGGTGGGAACCATATACATGCATAGTAATAAGTAGAATAAAATTATTATATCCGTCTTGTCTCACGCACGATGGAAGAGGCCTGTACCGCTGAGAAACATACAAATATATATTCTAATTATGTTGTCACCTAAGATACACGATAGATCAATATTATGTTTTTAGGATAGACAGACTTTAAGAAAATACAAAAAAATTTAAATAAATATATAATTCATGTTCTGCAGCGTAAAATAATGCAACAGTGTATATCGTAGAGATTATTTCTATATTAATATAACATTTAACATTAACTATATTTTCAGTGAGTGTATCGGAGTCGGTGTTATCCCTGTCGCCGACTCACAGCACCGTCATAGAACTACTTCTAAAGATTATGGACAGCACGGTTAGTATTATAACCTGGATTAGTATTAGTGCCTGAACGCACTAGCATTATTATTAGGCGACCCGTCATATTATATAGTCACGAGTTGGCTAAAAACTATCTATTCACTAATGGTCTTAATGTATATTTTTATGGCAGTGTGCCGCCTACAGACTGATCATCGTAGAGGGACTGTGCAGATTGCTGCACCTGGGTCATCTTGAGTCGCCGGCTATACTCAGCAGACTACTGCTACTATGGTTCAACCCTGCTACCGGTAAGTTAAATAATATACTTTTTTGGCAGGAGCTGTCTGGGTTCTCCACCATCAGTTATTCTGGCGCCAAGTAGTAGCGTACTGTTCCGGTTTGAGTATCATTGAAGCTAATGGAATTACTGGTCATAAGAAGTATGATACACGGTAGTAGAGCCTTGCTGATTTCAGCATGAATGGGCCGGCTCGACCGGGGAAGTACTACCCTCTCACAGAAAATCGACGTAAAGTAACAGTACTTAAACTGTTGCGTTTCGTTCGGTGAGTGAGAGTGCCGGAGGCCCTATCCCATATTCCTTCTCCCTCATCCTATCCCTTTTCCCAACTCCAAGGGGCGGCATGTGACTCTTGTGGTGTTGCTTGTGTCCATGGGCGGCGGTAATTGTTTACCATCAGGCGATCCGTCTGCTCGTTTGCCGCCTATTACTATAAAAAAAAAAACATGATTACCTAAGTCCCACGATAGACAGCGACTTGGCTGTGTCTCTTCATCAAAGTCTATGGGCGGTGGATGCTGCTTATCATCAGGTGGGCCGTCAGCTCGTCTGCCACCTGGCTGCTTTAAAAAAAGACGACTTTAATCACACTTTTCACCTCGATTCGCGTTCTGCGAACTCATGATTCTTCGCCGATAATAATATGTTGTGGCCACATCGTAAAGTTTACCCATTTCATGAATTAATGAGCATAGTTTTTCTTATCTCATATTATAAGGTCAGTTCTTGTTTTCGGAGCGTCTTATTTTATTTCATCTTATTCATTTAATTAAATGGCCAGCTAAAATTGATCACTTAACATCGCCACGTAATGAAGTATACTATAAAGTGCTCTTATGTACTTTATTGTATGTTACAGTTGATGAAGACATGCTGCGTCAGATAATAGGAGTGTTCTTCCAAACGTTTCCTACGACTGTTGACGGCGCACAGGAACAGATACAGGTGAGGACTAAAACTTAATTAAACGGGACATCACAGTATGTAATCAACAAATTGTTGTCAAGTCTGGGGTGGCTTTTGTTGATAAGACTGCAAAAAATCAATAAACACATTGATTTTTTGTGATCTCCCTTGCGACACAGTTTTTAGATCGAGAGCGGTAATTTTTTTTTTAAATTACTGCCTCCTTGGGCCAGTGCATAGCGTATGCGACTGCTGATCGGAGGTCCCGGGTTCGATTCCCGGGTCGGGCAAAAAAGTGTTACTGGGTTTTTCCGAATACTCTGTAGCAGCCCGGAGTCTGGTGACGTGCCCGGTAACGGCAATAGGCCCCCTTTTACGTGGGACCTAAAAATTTATGGTGAAATGTGGGTGTAATATTTACACCTCTGCCTACCCCTTTGGGGATACAGGCGTGAGACTATAAATAAATAAATGAAAACTATAGTTGGTGCCACGAGAAGATAGACTTTTTGTAAACAAACATTCAGGGCTTCACAACCTTTTCTCAAACAGTTGTGTTTTAGATTTGATACTTTTTGAACAGTCTTTGGTTTTTAATGCCTAAATTCTTTTAAAATTAAAATTTTACTGAAATAGAAATATTTTATTTTGTGTTTGAATGGTTGAATGTTCATAAATTTGTCAATTTTTTGTCATTTTACACATAATTTATTCTGCAAATTAAGGAAAAATAAATAGAGTACTATGTAATATGATGATAGAGTACATACTTGTTACTCTATTATTCACATGATATTTTTTTAAATCATAGACAATAAATCATTTGCTTAAAGTAGCCTACCTATCCTAAAATACTAAATTATTGAAGAACAACGATACTTACGGTACTTACAGATAATTAGCTAGTAAGTACATTGCATAAAAATTTCTAGGCATGGAGATTTTACGTTGTCTGTTAATGAAATCGTCAGAATGAACTTAAGCAAAATCCATTAAAAGTTACGCTAGTCTGAAAACGCAATTTCTTTTTTAAGGTATAAATAATTATCTGCGCGATTAATAGTTTGCCATCTGCTATTCTGCACCCGCTTTTTCGAGATGCTAGCAGTGGATGAGCGTTGCGATCCTATAAACTTTTATTTAACTTTACATTTACCCCATCTTGAAAACAAAAAAAAAATGTCCTCTGATAAATGCATGTTAAGCCCAAGAATGTAACATTTCTATGAACTAACTCCAAATGTTGACATTCTAGGCGCCAGTACCTCAAAACATTAAAAGATCCTGTTGACAGCACATAATATCGATATAAACCCGATCCATTGACATATTAGTTTCCAATGACAGGTATCTATGTACCGGTGCGCTCATTGGATTTGACAATATTTGTTTTTGACAGAACTATCGCTAAGTCACTTAGTAGAAATTCTTTGTTTACAAAAAGTCTATGTTCTCGTGGCACGGACTTTACTTAATTTCTATTTTATCATCAATTCAATTTTTTTCTTTCAGAAAGCGACTCTACCTACTCTTCGAGCGTTAGTGAACGCTCCATCAAGTTCACCACTCGCGGAGATCGATCAGGAAGCTGTAGTGAGATTCATCGTGTCTCTAACCAGAGTGAACCATGAAGTGAGTATCGTATTATAGTATAGACTATGTCATAAACTACATTCATTAAAATTTTAATGTATAGTGGTGATAATGGGGTTTAGAGCCACGGGAAACATGCTTGTTTTAGCATCGGCGACCGGCGGTTTTGTTGCTTCTTAAAAATGCCTAACAGCCCGGCCACAGCTAACAGCGGCGGCGGCAGTGGTGAAAGATTTCGATGTACATGACGCGTTAACTCTGAGACGACATCGGTCGCCGTTGCCGCCGCCGCTGTTAGCTGTGGCCGGGCTGTTAGCTGTGGCCGGGCCTAGCTGTGGCCGGGCTGTTAGCTGTGGCCGGCCTTAACGCGGCGACTGAATTACTTTTCGGAAGCTCTATATAGCGACTGAACGCTACACACCTCACACTTGAAGGTGCCGGTCGCGATTCGACATCTGCCAAACACGACTCAGTGTTGTACTAGATTTTGACGAAGCTACATCCATAATATGAATTCAAATGAAGCTAAAATTGACTTTAACTTTAAAAATATATTATTTGTTTTTAAGTAATAGGGTATTTTAGCCCATGTGAAAAACGTATATTTAAGATAGTATTACCGGAAAATATACGGAATATATTAGTTACAGCTCATAAAATGAATAAATAGAATTTTAAAACTATTTTAAATGATTTCGTTTTAGTATCTGTGATTTAATCACGCAAAACGGCAGCCGCCATGACAAATGTCATTAACGTCAAATGACGTCATAAACTTAGTAGAATTATAAACAACTAAACCACGTGACTGTCAAAAATGCAAGCATTATACGTTGTTTACTAATATGTTGCGTAAGCAAGATGGTTTCCAACGTTTTTGTCTGATAAACCGCGAACATTTAAAATGTAAATTTAAAAGTTGTTTAAAAACTACTTATCAACTGAATATATTTTTTGTAATTTTTCTACTACTTTCTTAAAGTCATAGGATCATCTTGACACACTTTTCAAAAAATGGTGTAATACCCTGTTGTGTATTATATGAAATTGTAATTAATGTATTATAAGTCGCTTTACTTTTCTGCGCATTCTTCACCAGATTCGTGTACGCATAATCTCTACTACTCTTTAAATTATTATGTAACTGCACAATATTGACTCCTTTTTTGGTACTGTGTTTAGCATAGTTTGATGTCTGACCTCAATTCAAATGAAACGAAACGTGAGGTACACTGATAAGCCTGTTTTAAGACTATATTTTTGTAGAATTCGATGCGAATCTTCTGTATCTACTGGTAAGTTTGACAGGTAAAAACCAATTACTCTGTTTCGGTTTTTCGTCTCAAGAGGTAATTTAGTTACGAAAGGCCGGTATCATCTTGACTAGGGTTTTGTCATGTGTAAGTAAGTGATGTAAACAACTAAAATGCAGAAAAAAATATGTCTTTGTCTATGTTTATCTTTGGCCATATTTATTAAATATCTGTCTTGTTCAGTTGGCAGACAGTCAAGGCGGCATGGCGACAGTGCTGTGCCAGTACATAGTGCGGCGGCCGACGTCGGGGGAGGTGGGGCTCGCGTGTCGCATGTTAGCACTGCTGTCCCCTCCTAGGGACGCGCATCTTGCTACTGAGCTCGCGCATATGCTGAGGGACCTGTGCTTGGTAAGTGTTATAATAATAACTAGTACAGCCTTACCGATTTCAGCACAAATGGACCGGCGAATGGGAGAAGTACTCTCACAAAATATCAACGTAAACTATCAGTATCTATACTGTTCCCTTTCGTTCAGTGAGTGAGAATACCGAAGGCCCCATCCTATTTTCATTTGTGCCTGCATGCAAATTCGCTTTGATGTGACCGTAACTTACCATTTCATACGGACTTAAACCGATAAGCAGAGGCTCTATGTCTCCTATACAGTGTATGTGAACAAAATGCACATACGAAGTCAAACCAAAGCAAATGAAGAAAGCAATCTTTAGTTGCTGCTGAGCGTATTTGTTAATGTCGCGCTTCTTAGAATTTATTTCATAGGTATTTATTCATCTAATAACCCTAATATTTCTGTTTTCGTACAGAAATTACCCGACAAGCAGTCGTGTCGAAACCTAACACGATATTTGGGAGCTTTAGAGGCATCGGAACGCGCGAGTCTCAACAAAATGTCTCACACAGGTAATATTTGTACTTAATTTATATTTTGTTCTATAGTAAACCACGTTGCCCATGATGCTAAATTGGAATTTACTCGAGCGTCATTGGGACCTATTGGGTTACAAAGCTAAGATGAAAAAATAATAAAAAATTAAATAATGTATACCTTGTCATCGGTGGGGGAGCGGCTATTGATTTTCAAAACATAAAAGAGTTGCACTAATCCCTCCAGATAATCGTCAGACTGAGAAAGCACGTCTAGGTCGTCAGCATGAAAGCATATATATACATCTTAATCTGACGCGCTTGAGTATCTCAAAATGGCGAATTCTTTTTGCACGTTCTAATAGTGACCACGAGTTTGCGTCACACACAAATAGTCAGATTATTCAATGAGAGCCTCTTTTTAGAAAATTCCTTAGAAAATCTAACAAGCATGATCAGTTTTTTTTTGCATTTTAAAATCTTTCGTCCACTATGCAAACGATCAGATTAACATTCCTACTTTATTAAAAATACATTGGACATGGATGCTATCAATATCTGATGCGCTCGAGTAAATCCCGAAATCCCTTCATGGGCTCGCCTACTACTACATTCAGGACTATGTATAGACTGACTTTACAACAATGTTCTTTCTAAGGTGTGACTGAGGGAACAACAATGCAGGAAGATTCTCTAGCGACCATGGGAAGGGCGACGACGTCTTTGCGTAAGTACTTAGATAATAATATACGCCTTGTGATAATAATATGTCCCACCTTTAGTCTAAGATCCCGCGACAAATTAATGCGTTCATCGAGTTTTCGCTAAAAACCAATTTTTTATATCAATTTATGATTAGGAGAATATGTACAGGGTGTCACAAGACCCACCACTAAGCCGAAGTCTACTCGTTCAGGACATCATGCCTAGTCGTACTAAGCAAAAATTATACCTGGGAAACGAAATTTTATTTTAAGTTTAATAAATAGGCACATTTTATAAGCCGCAATGTATAGCGCGCGACATGCATCGTGCCTACACCGGCCGTATGTATGTACCTACAGCGTGAACGTCGGCTGGTACCTAAGGGCGGTTTCAGATTAGCGTATTTATCTGCGTGTATACGGTCGTTTCTGCATACGCGCTTTTTTTTTTTTTTTTTTTATTCATTATTTTTAAAGAGGCTTTCACCAAACAATGGTATGCCAGCCTCATCATACCCTAATCTTAAAACTAAACATTATAACCTGTGTACTTACTACTAGGTATTATTATTATAAGAAATTACCTATTAGTATTTGAGGCACTCACAGCTGCAGCAACCATTTCATATAAAAGTCTAGCTTTTTTAGAGCCAGGCTTTACTAATATTTTTGTAAACGCTCCTACATCATATTTATTTATTCTGCAGGCAACCAGTAATGACTCTCTTTCTCTTCGGTTCTTTTAACATTCTAATAGCAAGTGTTGTGCATACGCGCTTACACGCGCGCTGCATTACGCGCTTCAAAAAAAAACCGATCTCGCGTATACGGGCATATTTCGGAATATTCGCTTGTAATGGTAGTGTCATCGTGTCAGTGTCAACATGGACTCTGACGCCTCAAGCTTAGAAGCGCATCAACGCTCGTACGAGTTGCGCGTGTGCCAATAATTAGAAAAAAAAAAAAAAAAATGTCATCACTTTGAGCCTCAATATCTCCTGAACCAGGCATTTCCCAGGTATGGTACCGTAGCGGTAATACATACATACATACATACATACAACATAGACTCACCCCTGTTTCCCGGAGGGGTAGGCAGAGACTACGGAACGCCATTTGCAACGATCCTGACATACCTCTCTCGCTTCATTCACTTCCATCAAGTTTCTCATGCATGCTCTTCTGTTTAGGGTACTTCTGACCTGTCCTTTTTTAGGATGTCTCCAATCTGGTCAGAGAACGTCCGCCTAGGTCTTCCCCTTCGTCCTGTCCCATTCACATTTGCCTTATATATCTTCTTTGTCAGTCTTTCGTCATCCATCCTCTCCATGTGCCCAAACCATCTTAACATGCCTTTCTCGATGCTTGTCACTACCTCTTCTTTTACCCCACACCACTCTCTTATCACACTATTCTTTACTCTGTCGGTCAAAGATATGCCACACATACTTCTCAGTGCTCTCATTTCTACCGCATTGTGCCTTTTTGCCAAACGTGCCTTTTTGGACACGTTTTGACTGTTCATAAACGCCTTCAGAGCTCCATTCACACTATTACCTGCATTAACTCTTATTTCAATATCTTTTTCATTCTTACCATCTCTTGTAAACAACGTACCTAAGTAAACAAACTCATTTACTTGTTCCACTCGCTGTCCATCGATCAAAACATTACAAGCCGTAACGCATTCCTCCTTTTCAAAAACCATAACTTTCGTTTTACTTAGATTCACTTTCATTCCTTTCCTCTCTAACGCACCATGCATGATTGTTACCATCTCCTGCAACTCCTCCGCTGAAGATGCAAGTATTACCTGATCATCAGCATAAAGGAGGCATTTGACGAGTAACCCATTCATCATCTCATCATCATGTCTAACACCTTTCTCGATGGTAAACCAGTCAGTGTATGCCCCGTTTATCCTCACACAAGCTCTAGAATCCTCATAAAGGGATTAAACAAATTTTTTGGTAATTGATTTTTGGGAAAAAGTATCGTTCACTAGTTTTTAAATAAAATATCGTCTACATCACGTCAATATAATTATATAAAGATTCTGAAAAATCACGGTTGCCGTTTGTCACTTGGCCGCACCTCTTCGCAGCCAGGTATAAACATGTATGATTTCGATATATATACAACATGTAACAAGTTTAAATGCACATCTTGAAAGTACTTTGTTCAGAATCGGCAACTGAATCCATTTCCGTCATTTTTAATATTGTTTATTTTTAGTCTTAAAATAATTAAAATAACGTAAATTGTAGTCACTCATTTAAAAAAAAATTGAGCTATTCGAAAATAAACTTTAAATCAGAGCAGAACGGCTTATTTTTAAATGCATTTGTGAAATGGTTCCACGTTGACTTACACAAACGCACACATTAATACAACACAATTTTTAAAAAAATTGAGCTATTCGAAAATAAACCTTAAAACAAAGCAGAACGGCTTATTTTTAAATGCATTTGTTAAATGGTTCCACGTTGACTTACACAAGCGCACACATTAATACAACACAATAGACGGCAAAAGACAATAGCACACAATTGACCACCAAAATGTCTATCATCTATCTTTCACTAACGTAGGTAATAAACGACGGGAAAGAGCGAGACGTAATGTCTCGCTCGCGCTGGCGCATGACAAGCGCAGCGGGCGATGCGCTTAGACATGTTATGACAAGTACACAACCGGGAATATCTATCTGATTCTATCAGTGAGTGCTGTGAAAACCTTTTTAAAAGTTCACTTGTTTACAAAATGTGTAATGGTGTATAATTTAATAATTATCAACAAGCCGGTGCAGGTGTGGAATGTTCAACATCATCTAGATGTTGACTTGACACCCCTGGACTTTCTCATTGTGGAGAAATATTAAATCACCAGTTTATTGTGATGAGAGAAAAAGTGCCGAGTAGTTAATTAATTAAGATACTAGCTGCTTTTGAAACAGTGAAAAGATGTGATTTTTAAGCCTGTAAGTTATTTTATTATTCTATTATTGTAAGTATTTAGATTCACAAGACAACTTTAAACACGCCGTTCTTGTTTATTTCTCTCATTGATATTCTTTTACTTTATCGATCAATACTGCTAACTAGATATGATTAAGTTAAGATACGAGTAGTCACAATAGTCACTTACGATGTTAAGAAACAATAGATCGTGCATATTAATAACAAACAGTAAATGATTCGACTGTCCACTCCATAGCCTAAAAGTGTGATAGAAAGAAAATAATACTCATAATATCTTTGGTAATATCAACAGTGACCGACAAATGTTCAAACATAGATGAGAGAATGTTCAAACATCATTTTTGTAAACCCCACTCTATCAGATTGTGGTTTACAGACTAAATTTCATACATTTTGTTATATCGTATCGTGTTTCGTTCCTATCAGATCGCTGTTGTTTGTTTACCATAGCAACTGTTTCGTTTGTGTGTGTGCGCAGATTTAGAGTGACCACGATTTTCACTTTTAATTCAGTTAATACTTTCTTTAAAAAACATTATTTACGCAAATAAAAAAAATATTTCAATGCATGCATTATGATTGTAACAAGGTTTTCTAATTGGGGTGTCTGAGGATGTGCGTTATTTCCATTACACGTTGTATATATGATAGGCAACCGTGATTTTTTAAAATCATTATTATATTGTCCTAATCATAAATATACATAAAAAATGTTTTTTAGCGAAAACTCGATCAGTGCACTAATTTGTCGCGGGATCTCGTACTATTTCGTTTTTCTAAAAGGCAACTTCAAGTTCTTACTGTTTAGGTTTGTATTTCAATGACATATTTTCAAAATTTATCATGACTAAATGGCCGTACTATTTTTAAGCATGAAAAGACTTATCTTGACTGATATACCTATATTAGCATCGCAGAAAACCACGGAATGTGACGTATATATTCAGGTGTCTACGTCATACTTGATACTTGATGGCACGGGCTGTATCCACAACTCCACGTCTTGGCGTGTATTTTGCGTGCGCGTGGGAATGTTGTCGTCATTTGAGCCACCCCAGCTCTTCGAGGAAGGCCAGTAGACTCTGGATGTGGCCCACTGCTTCCCTCAGGGTGCTGTATCTCGTCAGGTACTGCTGCCTGTACTGTGCGACCTCAGGGCAGTCGAGGAGCAGGTGGGCTGCCGTCTCGTCTGCTGCCATACAGGCCCTGCATAGCGGGTTGTTGGTGATACCTATAGTAAATAGGTGTTTATTAAAGAATCCGTGTCCTGTGTAGGCGGCCGTGACTGTCCGCAGTTGTTGTTTGGACAGCCGGAGGATTTGTTTGGCTATCTTACCGTCTACTGCAGGAAGAGCCTCCTTGGTCTGCCTACATGTTTCAATACGAATCCAGGACTGGTTGTGCTGGGTCCTGGTCCTATTTCTTACCAGGTTGCGATAAAAACCAGAAGGGAGGGGAATAATGGGCTCGGGTCCCACCACCTCTAAAGTGGCCCCTCTTCTGGCAAGTACATCGGCTGCGTCATTCCCTCTTGAGCCACTGTGGCCCTTGATCCATTGCAGTGTTAATTTGTTTTACATCTCTCATGTTCGGTAAGTAGGTTCTTATTGCCTCCAAATGGGGCTTGTAGGTGACTAATTAGCGCTCTAGGGTAATAATGTAGCTAGAAAAGCCCTAGGGCGGTAAGTAATTAAAAAAAAATCACTTCTTTCTTTCAAAAAGTTCGCGTACATCTAACCATCATACTGGCAATAGACATCATGCATTCAGCTCAATGACCAAAGAGGTCGCTTTGCTATTCAGCCTTGTCTTCGTGTGAGTAAATAGTCATCAATTATTGTTAAATATCGACGAAGCTCAATATCGTTCTTAAAAAAAAACATTAAAAAGTTCTTTACTTGATTCTTTTTAATGAAAAAAGGCGGGAATAGAAAACTTTTAGTTTAAATATTGTTTTTGTTTTTTTTTTATAATTACGTGCTAATTAGGAAAAAAACATGAGTTGTTCAAGTGAAGCTGCACTCCCGATTCAATGAAAATGGAAGCTGAAGCAGCAATTAACAATATTTTGCCTGAAACTTCTAAAGAGAGATATTTGAAAACTTACGACGATGTTTACGATGTTTTATTCTTGTAATGCCGGTTTTTTTCTACTTACCTCACAATCGAGATGTAAAGCAGAATAGTTAGCTCGGGTGTAAGCACCAATAGCACCCTCGAACTATAGGCGCCCTCGCTGCGCTCGTGCGCCTAAATATCTCGGGCTGCAATTGATGCCTTACAGCCCTTGGCTACTAATCTACTATTGTTTACCTACCTCTGTTAGTTTCTGGTGGCATTCAAGCGTGAGTGCCGATGTGATAGTATGGCTTTTGAGGGCTCAGAGGACAGCCTTACTATCTGAGAGGATCCTAATGGATCGTTTCCTTACCTCACGTGCCATGATTGCTGTGGCAGCTAGGATTATGCCAAAGCATTTGGCCTGGTAGACCGTGTTGAAGGCTCCCAGCGGTGCTGCGATGTTGATGTTTAGGTCCTCGGAGAATACTCCTGAACCCATACCTGTATCCGTCTTAGACCCATCTGTGAAGATCGTGAGCTCGTTGTGGTTAACCGCTCCTTCGTGTAGATCCACGTACAGTTGGATTTTGTATTTCTTGTCGAACACAAATTGTTTCGGTATTCGGTCGCCAATGGCTTGTGTGAGAGGAACTTCTTTAAAAAGTGTATTTAAGTTGCTAGTGTGCGGTGTGTTAGTGTCTTTCCAGAGCTTCAGAGCTCAGCCGGACCGCCGACATCGTTGCTTCCTTTTGCATGAACAGGTGCAATGGAGGCAGGTCCAGCAACACTTCGAGTGCCGCTGTAGGTGTAGTTTTCATGCAGCCCGTGGCCACTAGGCATGCAAGTCTTTGAAGCTTTTGAAGCTTGTTGGCGGCCGTTGTTAGGTTGGTCCGAGGCCACCACACTACTGCCCCGTAGCTTACCATCGGACGTATTATTGTCTTATAGAGCCATAAGACAATTTTGGGGGATAGGCCCCAGCGTTTACCTATCATCTTCTTGCACTGCCAGAAGACGATGCTTGCTTTATTGAGCTTGTTTTCCATGTGGCTGTTCCATGTCAATTTGCTGTCCAGAGTGACACCCAGTTACTTTACCTCGGTCGACAGCTTGAGCTCTGTATTAAATAACCTGGGCAGTCGGTAAGTACCCAGCGCGCGTTTGTGTGTGAACATAACTAGTTCGGTCTTGGTTGGGTTTACAGATAATTCGCACTCATTACACCACCACTCTACTATGCGTAGAGCCTGTTGGGTAAGGGCGTTCACTTTACTAGTTACCTTACCTGAGGTGAGAATGGTCAGATCATCTGCATAACCTATTGTGTAGAAGAATCTCGCGTTGAGTTTGTCTATGAGTTAATTGATGACTAAGTTCCACAATAGCGGGGAGAGTACACCTCCCTGCGGGCACCCTTTAGTTATCAAGGCTGTCTGATTGTCGCCTTGCAGGCGCACTACCCTTTTGCTGAGCATGTTTTGGATCCACTGTATGAGCATCTGATCCACACCATGTCTGGCTAGCGCGTGTCTACGTCATAAACCCATCCTTTTCTAATGTGGCAACTAGGGAGCACCTAACAGGTAAAATAGGGATTCAAAATTTGTTTCAAATTCCCCTAATTTTGAAGTTAGTTCTACCAAATTGCTCAACAGCTAGTATGACTATAGTACCTATGTCAATTAAATATCTCGTTACAGCCCAACCGATAGCTCGCAGTACACACGTGGTGATAAACGACACAGTCCCCGAGGAGACGGAGATTGATGAAACATCACCGCCTGATGACCCGGCACTCTCCAGGATATCTGAAGGTAATTAAAGTAAAATCATGAGCCATTTTTCGTATGATATATGTTTTACATCTAAATTGTATGTAGATGTGTGTATCACGCGTCAGGTCGTACTTCATTTTTTAGGGTTCCGTACACAAGGTAAAAAAGGAACCCTTATAAGATCACTTTCTTGTCCGTCTGTCTGTCTGTCCATGTGTCACCACCGATTTTCTCAGGAACGGGTGGACCTAGCAAATTGAAATTTATACCAGATACTAAGGTCTATGGTTACTATTAGGTGTATAAATATCAGAGTCCTGGGTCAATCCAATAAAAAGATATGGTCAAAATTAGATTTTTGGGAAAACTTGTAAGTACCAAAATTAACCTTAATTTTCAATTTTTTTAAATTTTGGGAATTTTTACTTTACTTGTGCTGTAAGACCGTGGTTTTAACCAAAATTGACAATTCTAGGTCAACCATAAGTACCCTATAGGTTTTGGGTCGAAAACCTATATGGTAGTTCCCGTTGAACTAGAATCACCAAATTTGGCCAAAAGCAGGGTCTTACAGCACAAATAAAGGAAAAATAACAAAAAATAAAAAAGTGGAAAATTTAAGGGTGTCCCCATACATACATAGTAGACTACATTTAAAATAGTCCTCTAAGTTGTATGGGCGCTCATACAGATTTAGAGGACTAGCGTAATTAGCACCAACGTCAAATAAGGTAAAATGCGTACGAAACCCTCGGTGCGCGGGTCAGACTCGAACTTACCCGATTTTTTTTTTATTATTGCCACTGCAGTTTTAATTCTCTAACTGAATAATATTAATTAGCAAGTTGCCCGTTCTTGACATTACTCATAATTTCGCACTACTTGAATGTCTACTGAATGAAACATGGTGTACTGAAATAGGTATTTTCATGACAATGAAGGTGTATATCGATTCTGTTTAGTTAAGTTATTTATAAGTTTATACCTATTTCTCCTTTTTTTTCATTAATTTTTTTATTCTTTATTTTTTAATATAGGGGTTTTAGTCAAACAAAGACTATGTCTCTATATATATCAGCCTAGGTAGGTATTTATTACATAAGATATTAAAACTAAGAAGGTATTTTAACTTATATATCTTCTAAGGAGGTATAATTTTCATTCATTTGAATGAGTTTTCTTTCTTTGGTACAGATACCTACGTATTTATTTAGTTAACTTCTGTAGTAGGCACCTTAAACATCTTTTCACATAATTCACAGCACCACCGCAAGCAGAAAGCAGCCGAGCGGTGATTAACACATCGGAAGCTGTGAGGCACTCGTCAGAAACAGACGCGGGACCCAACGCCGACCCATCCGACTTGCCGTCTGATTCTAGTAGCGGCGTCTCACCTGTGAAGAAGGCTAAGATCAGCAAAGGTAAAGACTTCATCATCATCAGCCTTTAACAGTCCACTGCTGGACTAGGCCTCTCCTTTGATAGGAGGACTTGGTCTACTATACCACGCTGGCCAAACGGGTTTGTATCAAGTTTTCCTTCTTTTACAGTGCTGTTCTCTGCATAATATACTCTCTCTGTCGGCTCTTACGACACCCATGGGAACATTCCGTATTCTTAATCCGTCACCACACGGATGACGTATTCTCTTTTAGTGCATTATATATTAATAATAATATAACAATACGTATATACGAGCGATATATTACTTTCTAATTCATTCACTAACTAAACACAAAGTTTAGAATACTACAAGATTTCCAATGAATTTATAGAGTCGATTGCGGAAAGGGATTTTAACAGAAAGTTAATTTACATTTGTTTGTACCATTGTACTCTTGTTTCTGTTTATAACGTAGTTTATTTATCCCCCAGCCAAGAAAAAACTATCTATGAATAAACAAATAAGTGGTTCCGACACAACCAAAGAAGACTCCAAAGGCAAAACCGGTAAAGGCAAGCAAGATACGAAAGAAGACAGTGAAAAGGGCGGCGTTAAGAGGAGCCGGTCACAACGCTCGCTAGTGGATGTGGAGAGAGGTCAGTAGCCTCAGCGAGTTGTGTGAACCCGTCTTGGTTGTTTATGGTCTGTGTGTACACATTACATAACTTCACGCCTTTTATCCCCGAAGAGGTAGGCAGAGGTGTATTACACACCCGCTTTTCGCCAGTTATGTTTCGGTCCCAATGTAATAGAGGGCGAGCCTATTGCCATCTACCGGGCACATTATTAAGCTAGCGATAATTAACATTTTTAATACACACGTAACTTCAAAAAGTCAGAGGTGTGTGCCCGGTGTACCTGGAGATCGAACCCGAGACCATCGTCTCGGCAGTCCGTTACGTACACCACAGAGCTATCGCCGCTTATAGGTCTGTGTATACTATAAGAAATTATGACCGTTGATTGCGACACAAGATATTATACTTAGTGCAAGTCTTTTGAAAATTAAACCTACCATGTATAAGATTTAGAAATGAGATTATACAGTATTATCTTAATATATAAAATCCTTGCGTTACTGACTGACTGACAGACACGCTACAGCCAAAACTATTGGGCGCAGGAAGCTAAAATTTGGCATGTATGTTCCTTGGGGACCGTAGGGGTGCACTAAGAAGGGATTTCCCGAAATACCCTCGGGATCGCTCAAAACAGATAAATTAAAAAAAAATGTGCAGGCGTAGCTGCTGGCGTCCTCTAGTACTAAAATAAATCTGGCGAAAAGTGGGTGTAGCAATATACCTCTGCTTACCTCTTCGGGGATATAGGCGTGAGACTATGTATGTATGTATGTATTATACAGTTATAATCACATACTGGTTTCAGTATTTGTTATATCCATGGCTTTGTTTAATTATGAATAGATCAAATATTACAACTCGCCGTAAACCATTTATGGTATACCTAGATTTGTTTATTTTTGCTGCCCTTTTTGCTGTTATTTAATTGAAAATATAGAATTTATTTCTACATACGGTTGATTCCTTGTTTGACTTTCACACCTAATATTTACAGCACAAAAAGCCAAAGCCGAAAAAGCTGAAGCAACTAAAACTAAAGCCGAATCCAAAGCGGAATCTAAAGCCGAGAAACCCCCAGCCAAATCAAGCACCAAATCCAAGAAGGCTACACCACCATCTCCTAAAGCCACGCCGTCACCTCCATCAGATTTGGACACATCAAACGTGACGATTAGACGGTCTACGAGAGGCCTGCAGTCAGGGTCTAGTACTGACTCCAGTAGCTCGCCTATGTCTAGTCAGGACAAAGGCAAGAAGAGTGGAAAGAAACAAACTCAGAAAGAAGGTAGGTATTTGTTTTTATTCTTATGATATCAAGTAGTTAGTTTTGACGGTGCGAATGTCTAAAAGAGCCTTGCAGTCGGGGCCAGTAGCATCAGTAGCTCGCCTATTACTAGTGCGATTGCGATTGCAATTCATCAAACATTTGTATAAGAAATTAAACTGAAATGCGGTGATCCGCCGACCCGTCGTTCTGGTATAAATTTTTGATTGCGATCAGCCGCACGGCTGGCCGCATCCGGCTAACCGCATAGTGCATAGGAGCTCTTAGGCCGCAATGCAAATAGAGACCCAAAGGAGATCACCTAGCCTCCATACAAATTTGGGCTAGCTCTAAAAGTGCCGGCCAACTATAATAAACTTAAAATTAATATAGAATAAAGAACTAAACACTTTTTAATACTACACTAAAGTTCTAAGTGTAGTCCCTGAGATAATATTGGAGCTCAAAGAATCTATTCTGCTAGTGAAATAAATCCTAAATATTGCTCTATTTTGCCTAAAATAATGTGCAAGTTGCAATTTAAATAGTATCACGTAATGGCAGGTAGTACGCCAAGAGCGAGATAGCATTAGACGCAGCATCTGTCACGCTGTCTCGCTCTAATTCACACCGCGCTCACCGCGTGCGCTGCTTACTTTTTGTCCTTTCAGTATGCCTTAATAGCAGAAGAACTATCGACTGCTGGTCCCATGTAATGTGCGTTGTTAGGTAGCTTAGATATGCACGCCACCAATTTTTCGGAGCGTGGTTGGCACTCCCAATATCTGCCACGGTGTCCCTTGACATGGGCACACGTGAATTGCGGTTAGCATCGAGTCGTTCACTGCGATCCTGTTAGGGTTAGGCTCGCCTTTAGATGCTGGTGGGCCACGTCATATTTATTCATTTCATTTCTGGACGCGCACGTCGTCATGGCGCCGCCGCCTTAGCCTACTGGCGGACGGGGAGCGGCCCCATCTCCCGCTCTCGCTTCGCCATCTCCTTGATCAGCGTTACTGGCTCACAGAAGGAGACGGAGACGTTCCAAGCCATCACGCACCGGACCAGGGTAGGGCAGGGAGCGAGGGTACGACTGTAACAATTGCCGCTACCAGTTCACGGCCAATTGGAAATATGACCAGTGAAAACTCCAGTTCCTCAATAAACTTGACACTAACAGACGCAAAGACGAATAAATGGCTCTGAAAAGAAAGTCGACTATCAGATGTCAAAAGACTAGCGAAGCTAAAGTAGCAGTGGGCCGGACATGTAGCCGAAACATGGTGCAAGCCAATATTAGAATGGAGACCGTGGGATTGTAAACGACCAGCTGGAAGACCGCAAATGAGATGGAAAGATGACATCGTAAATATACTAATTGGTTGAAGACTGCCCAAAAACAGAACGGAATGGATGTTGTTGGAGAAGGCACCAGAATGGTCGAGAATGGCATAGGAGGACGATCAGTTCACAGCACTCCGATGCCTAAGCCGGTTATTCCAACGTTTGCAGCGCCGTTTCCTCGACAGGGTTGCGACTGCTGTCACAATTGTGACATCTGGGTGATTCCTCCTGGCCTTTGCTGCACGAGTATTGCCCGAAACAACACTGGCCGGTGCGTGCTTGCGTAATCCAGAAAGTGGGAACGTCCAGAGTCCTGCTTTTTAGGCTTCGTGTGAGACTGAAAACGTATAGTTGACCTCCATTACACATCTTTGATCACTTTTGGCAAAACAAAACTGCTTTACGGTCCTTTGAGACGTATGTACATTCAAACCTAAGTATTCATCATTGTCTTGCCCTGGTCCCAATTTATTTGGGGTCGGCGCAGTATGTCCTTCGCTTCCATACTTCTCTGTCACCAGTCATCCGATCATTTATCCCTTTCTCTTTCATATCCATCTTCACACAGTGAATCCATCTTTTCCTTGGCCGCCCTCTCCCTTCGTCCTTCTACGTGCATGCATATTCACCACTTTCTTACCTAGATACATCTCATCTCTTCGCATAACATGTCCATACCAAACCTAAGTATTGTCTCACGTAATCGACTTAGAACTTTGGTGTAATGGTAAAAAAAAAAAATGTGTGTTCTATTAAAATAACAGAATTCTATTGATTGGCCGGCAAAAAAAAAATTTGCCCAATTTGGGTGATGACCTTTGTTTACTTAAAATGGAGATTTCAGTCGGTCACGACTGAACTTTAGCTTAAATTCACGTAAAATTATTTCAAAATCAACATCACTCTGCTCCTGCCCCATATGGCTAGCAATAATATATAAAACAATAATACCTATACCTATAACTCGTACCGCAGTGAGCAAGCCAGTGAAACGTCTAACGCGCTCGTCCACCGGCTCTCGCCGCAGCAGCGCCGGCAGCTCGCGGTCATTGCTGGATGACTCCGACGATACTATGCTACACACTATCGTATACGAGAAGGAATTTGTAAGTATCTATAATAAGCCTCAAGACTCATGGTCGTTCAAATCGATTTTAAACTAATATAATATTATTCTGTGCGTATACGGTCGTTTCGGCAGACGCACTGAACGTGCGCTACATTTCACGCTTCAAAAAACCAAACTCGCCATTATGATGGTTCTGATGTGCCAAATGGCGTGTGTATACGCGCCTACAAGCGCTTCCCAAGACGAACTCATACGCGCTTATGAAACGCTAGTCTGAAACCGTTCTTAGGGCGGTTTCAGATTAGCGTTTTATACGCGCGTATAAGCTCGTTTTTGGAAGCGCATGTAGGCGCGTATAGGCGCGCCTTTTGGCACACGCGCAACTCGTACGAGCGTTGACGCGCTTCTAAGCTCGTATAAGCGTGAGCTGTCAGAACCCATGTTGACACTGACACGATGTCACTGTTTCGAGCGAACCGAAATATGCCAGTTTACGCGAGTCCGGTTTTTTGAAGCGCGTAAGGTTTAAGCGTGTATGCTGAAACGACCGTATACGCGCAGAAATATACGCTAATCTGAAACCGAATTTTAAGCACCAATTACAAGCAAATTCACTAAACAATCTGTCATGCTCACTACACCATCTGTCAAACACATGGGTATACTCGCGCACATGTAATAAAGATGGCGCCCTTTCAAATGTCTTTTTAAAGCATTCCATACTACAACAATAGCATGCTTAGTTGCCTATGATTGTACTTTAATTCCTCAATGAAAATTATGTACAACTTTGTATGAGCCAATAATAAAATATCTTTCTAGTTGTAATAACTAGCGAGAGACCACAGGAGATTAAGAAAACTCAAGGCTTCCTACTATTTTCAGGTCCAAGAAGTACTAAATGACTCCAGCGAATTAGCCCAGACCCGGCGTGACTCCAAAGCGAACGTCACAATACCCGAAACGCCTGACGCTAGCGAAGAGTATGTATCTGTGTCCCTTACATTTATTTCTACATACTATTTCAGGCGTATTGTAAACATGGCGTCTAGACAACGCATAAACTGTGATTCACCTAAGTCGTTGACAGTGAAGTGAATACCCCCCAGGGTTGTTCGGTAGTACTTTAGAAGATGTAAAGGCTATATTATCTAGACATTAATAACAAGAGTAAAAAGAAAATAATTCGAAAAATCTATACGAATCGGCACCAGCACGTGGCAGCACACCGCCATGCGCGCCAGAGTGCGTCATAGCATGCTATAGCGCGCGTAAGCGTTCCGACGCGCGCGTCAACATTCCGTCCGTGAGTTTCCGTGTTGCCGATCGCCTTTTCGATTCCGCGGCGTGCTGGCGCGTTCCCTCTCTCTTTCTCGCTCTAGTAAATGACGGTCCTAAGTAACAGAAAAGGATAGAAGTATAGCAAAGTGCGATGCGGTGCTGATAGATGTAGCTCAACCCTAAAGTATAAAATACAATTGTTACCTCAGTGCGTAGACTAAGGGTCAGCGCAGACGGAACGGAGCGCAGCGGAGAGGATTTTATTAACGCACTTGAAAATAAACTTTAAAATTATTATAATCAAGTCCATAAACGGATTCCCGCGTATCTTCGAGGATGCGCGAGCATTTTTTGTCAGGTTCAAGCATTTATGCACTTTATTTGAATAATTTTAAAGTTTAATTTCCAGTGCGTTTATAAAATCCTCTCCGCTGCGCACCGTTCTGTTTGCGCTGACCCTTATACAGAGCTCACAGTAGAGGCGCGGCGCACTAAACAAGATGTTTATAATTTTAACTGAAGGCCATTTATCGCTTTAAGTCAACCTGAAACGCCCTGTAACCAAAATTTAAAACTATAATTGAAAAAAGTTGTGCCTAAAACGGTAACACACCTTGTTCGCTTATGTCAGCCCAACAGTGCTCTTATCTGGTTACCATTGCCGACAAAACGAATTTGTAGTCTCTGTCCTAACTTGCCTATTTTATTTTCTTTACAGGTCCGAATCAGAACCTGAGATACCAATCAAAGGAAAGAGGAATACGAAGAAGAAATAAAGAGCTCTTAGTAATACTTAAAACAACGGGTTTCTGTTAAGTTAATGTACTATGAGATTGATTGAATAATAAACGATTTTCATGAATGAATGCTTGAATGGTGTATGGGATTCACTAGACAATCGAGGCAATTTCATTCATTCAAGAGCTTTTTCAATCATTCACTTTGTCACAACACTATTTTTATTTCATCATAAACTGACAACACAGTAAACGTCAGTTAGCTTCGTCTAATAAAAAATACGACTATAGCTATCCCTTCAGGTTGCGGAGGTCAGACAGGCAGTCGCTCGGTGGAAAAGCTAATATTCAGCCAAATCCGGTTAGACTAGTAAGCGGACCCCAGATTGAAACTGGGATAACGCTAAGAGGATGATGATGAACGCTTGAATGGTGTAGTGTAGTGAGTGTGGATCGATTGTCACGCGAGGCAACACTTTGTATGACCCACAAATTGTTGTTTCGGATCTGCATGTTCTTAGTGTCCGTTGGTTAAAAGTTTGTAGAAACCCCAGCGATGCAAGATTTCGTAAATGACACATAACATAACTTCACGCCTTTTATCCCCGAAGGTGCAGGCAAAGGTGTATTACACACCCACACTTTGCCAGTTATGTTTCGGTCCCAATATAACCCGTTTCTTAAATGACATACAATATAACCCGTTGTCTATAGCATCAGTTCACATGTACAAAACTTTAAGTAATAATTTAAATAAAAAAATCTATTTTCTTAAATATACTTTTATTTATATATAACCTACTACGTCTGCGCTCTGGGTGGTATATATTGTCTGTTCTGTTGGTAGCTAGGCTTGCTCCACGGGTTCTGCCAACTTTTGTCCCAGGGCTTCCATCTGTGTTCCCATCGGTAGTTCTTGTTCGTTTGGTTCTCTGGCTGCTTGGTTGTAGGGCCATGGTATTCGTAACCACTGTGGTTTTGATGCCATCTGGGAATGGGAGAAATATAACTTTCATTACCTAGGTTGCTGACTTATTTTCAGGCGGCCTAAAAATTGTATAGGCCGCCCGAAGGTCTCCGAGTACATGACTTACCATTTATGTACCGAAGAGAAAAGATGCATTCGAACAGCGATATCGCTATTCGCTATGTGCAATAAAAAATCAGTTTAAAAACTATAACCCGACTAAGTTAAAAACGGGGTCTGAAAAATACGAAACAAGAAAATAGTTCATTCAGATATAAAGCTAGAGCCGTTGTCGCTTGTCGCACCTTTTGTATACCTACCTACATAATGTAGGTGCCAGGAATACTTAACCTGTATTAAACAAACGTGGCAGGTAACTAAATGTATAATAGTATCCAATAGGTGCGACCACGGCTCTAGCTTTATATCTGAATGAATGAAAAAAAATGTTTTTAGTATAAATAGTCGTAAACAACAAAATTGTGTCTAGTTCATTTTTTAAAGTAATTTATTAGTACATACATACATACATAGACTTACGCCTGTTTCCCCGAAAGGGTAGGCAGAGGCATATTAAACGCCCACTTTTCGCCAGTGTTTTGATCCCACGTAATAGGTGGCGAGCCTATTGCCGCTTATTGGGACATTTTGTTTGCCAGAGCCTCGTCCGTTGATCGGCAGGTGCACCACGCGGCAGGTGAGGTTGGCTTGGGACCCAAGTTCTTGGTGGGAACCCTATATATATTTATTAGTATTGTATAAATATTTGTTATGGCAACCACTAGCCTTTAAAATATGTATTATCTGAGGATAATGTAGTGGACTGCAACATTACTACTAAGTTTTTGTTAGCATTAGGTTATATTATATGTTGTAGTTGTTTATTATCCCTAATAAATAAATAAAATAAAAAATGAACTATTTTCTTGTTTCGTCCTTTTCAGATCCCGTTTTTAACGTAGTCGGGTTATAGTTTCTAAACTGATTTTTTTATTTATTCCTTTTCCGTATCCCGATGGGGCTTGTAAACTAACCGTGCAATATTTACATGGTCATAATATGTAAAGGAAGAAAGAAAGAATAATAGGTACCTGCCTAACGCAAAGCGTCTGAACCGCACGAATTGTAAGTAAAACCGCATTTTAAACTTATATTTTGACTAAAACAGTGTACCTAATATATGTACATAATTACCCTTCCTTTTGGCTTCGCCGTAGTAAGGTAAAAAGTGCCCTGACTACTGGCAGAGGCTTCCATTAGCTCACGTGGTCGTCGAAGAACTTATTGTTTATGACAACATAGCGAATTAATCGATTGCTATTTGTCTACAGGACAAGAACCGCGATAAAAAATTTGCGTATCCTGCCCTGCGATTACGCTTTGACGTATATCCGACGAGTGGTCACTCATCCAAATGGCCTCTGCCAACCGTTGCTTTACTTTATGGATCAGTTGCAAACGGCAAGTCAATACTCGTTGCGTGTGCTACTAGTACCTACCTCCTAGATTTTTTTATTTTGACTTGGGAGTAGCTATGCTATGGTGAGTAGATGTCGTACAGGAAACCACTAAGGGCCAGCGCACATAGGGCCCTATCGTAATATTTTATGGGAGACTAGAGGACGCCAGCAGCTACGCCTGCATTTTTTTTTATTTACCCGTTTTGGCCAATCCCGTGGGAATTTCGGGAAATCCCTTAGTGCACTCATACGGTCCCCAAGGAACATACATGCCAAATTTCAGCTTCCTACGCCCAATAATTTCGGCTGTAGCGTGTCTGTCAGTCAGTCAGTAACGCAAGGATTTTATATATTAAGATTATTGATACATTTTTCTTTTTATGATAATAGGCGGCAAACGAGCAGACGGATTGCCTGATAGTAAACAATTACCGCCGCCCATGGACACAAGCAACACCACAGGAGTCACAAGTGCGTTGCCGCCCCTTGGGGTTGGGAAAAGGGATAGGATGAGGAGTGGGATCAGGGAGAAGGTATAGGGGATAGGGCTTCCGGCACTCTCACTCACCGAACGAAACGCAACAGTTTAGGTACTGTTACTTTACGTCGATTTTCTGTGAGAGGGTAGTACTTCCCCGGTCGAGCCGGCCCATTCATGCTGAAATCAGCAAGGCTCTACTATCTTGTTTTGCAACGTGCTCCAGCTCTTAAGCCTCCTCTGGATACGACTCCGGACTTTGTTTATCCTGAGTCGGAGTCAAAGAGAGGTAATCCTTTCTTTCTTTCTGATCCAGCAAAACTTACCCATGACCGTCCTCATTGCTAGCGAAATTCCCGCTAACGTCCTCAGAAGCCTGCGAGTTGCCACCGAACCTTTCAGCGGTCTCCTCTGGTGGCGTTTTCCCAGATAGAAGGTGTCGCGCCCAGACGGACGCCGCGCCGCGCTCGCCTATCATCACTATGGGCGCTTCTGTGTTACCTGACCAAAGATAGCGCACATTAATTAATATTTACATCTTATGCCAATTTCCCACGGCGCGTGTCCGACCAGAATCACACACCATGGGATATCTCGTCTTCATTATACGTATATACCAAAGTAATAATACTTAAAATATACTTACCAGAAGTTACAGTAGGCATGATTGAACCGTCTACGACGCGTAGACCTGCAAAACAATAATTATAACTATAATATAAAAATGAATCGCTGAATGTGTTGCTAAGCGCAAATCTCGAGAGCAGCTGGATTCATTTTGCTTATTCTTTTTTTTATAATATTCCTTGAAGTACGAGGATGGTTCTTACGGGGCGAAGATTAAAAAAAAATAAAAATTGAAGAATCGACTGCAGGAAGTTCGCCGGGTCAGCTAGTTAGTAATAAATCATATGTCGTTCCGTGATACCTAAGTAGGTATGTTCTAAACTCTAAACACACGACGAATGATAGCGCGCATTTCGGAAATCCACTGTATAAGGAGTCTGCCGTACCTACCTATTACAAAATTGGGTGGGCGCCAGCCTATAGCTTGTTTTACAATATGTACCTTCGCTGGGCACAGGCCAATACGCATTTAGGCTACCATGGCCTAATCTTATCTAAGAACCTACTAGAAGTGTTGGTTAGCAAACTCCACGTCTTTCAAGAACTTTACGGGGAACTCTCAGATATGCAGCTTTCCTTACGCTGCATTTCATTTAATTAGCTCCAAGCTTATGGCTCAGCTTACGATAATTTACAATTATTAAAAAAATCCGTGTTAGCCTATGTATAAATACGTCCCATAACAACATAACTTCATGCCTTTATCCGCGAAGGGGTAGGCAGAGGTAGAGGTGTACTACACACCCATACTTAGCTAGTTATGTTTCGGTCCCAATGTAATAGGGGGCGAGCCTATTGCCATCTACCGGGCACATTATTATGCCTCCCATGCATTGATTATAAGTATTAACTGTTGCTTATTCTACTCTTACCCTCAATTCCATGCACTTTCAACTGCATATCCACCACGGCCATAGGATCAGACCTGGGTCCCATCTTGCAGGTGCCAACTTGGTGGTTTTCAGGCGCTGTGTGCAGTTTCGCTAGACACTTGAAGTACTCCTCGCTAGGATCCCTCCCGCCCTCTCCGCACTCCGTGCCGTAATCTTCCGAAGGTACCATGCCGTATTTCTCACGGAGAATCTGACGGGACAAAACTTGGTAATTTCATATTAATTAAACATGAAATTTATTACAATTTTACCTACACCTTTGTGTTTTCATTAAAGTCACGTAGGATATCATTTTTAGGAGTGCCATAACTAGCTTTAGCCTTCTGTACGAACCTCAATATAACTACCACCTTAAAACACCATATTTTGCCATGACTGCGCTCTTCTAGTACCGTAACTACCGTAACGAGGGCTGTGCCGGCGGTACAGTCGCTGGCACAGCCCTAGTTACCCTAGTTAGCCCTAGTTAGTTAGTACCTACCGACTGTCAAGTTCAACTTCCCAAAGAGGCGATAACTCCTCGGCCTTATAGTTAAACCATTGCTAGCGCCTTTACAAGGAGTCAACCCTCTCTAAAGCGAGGGCCTTGGGTCGCAGCCGGTACAACGCTGACGGCTCATTCACGAACCGCAGCGGCAGCGATTTTGATGTACCTACATGTCAAGCTCTTCTCCGCAGCAGCCGGAGTCGCGTCAGAGTAGAACGCGCCATGGACATCGTTTTCGATCGTAAGAAGTTGTTGATGAACTTACGGTGGTGTTGGCGAGTCTGTACGCGATCCTGGAGGCTTCTACGATCACGTTGAGTTCGTGTTCATCGTAGAAGTAGTTGGGCTCGAATACTGGTGGGTCTGTCGGGTCCACCGAGCGGATCGTTATGTAGCCGCGGCTGCGGGGCTGCAGCATCACCGGAGAGATTCTGGCAAAGAAACAGTCAGGTAAATTGACAAGATAATAAAATATTATCTTATGTCAAACCTATTAAATTGCTATTTATCCTTTACTAAGGAAAATACTGTGATGGCGCACTGGGTGTACACGTACAATTGTGCACTGTGTCCGTTGGTTGTTTGTTAAGTACCCCGCAAAACAGGAATTAGTCCTAGTAAGGGAATTGCTTTAAAAAAAAAATACATTTGCTCATAAGCCCGTATTCAAGTACTCAAAAGACGTTACTCGAGTTCAGGCATTCGGTCAACAACCAAAGAAACACAGAGGGCACCAGAGGAATGCATTCGCTGTATTGTTCTCGAGAAAAATGTGAAGTCCGCCAGACCTACACTTGGCCAGCGTGTTACCCGTTTTACACCGAGAAGGTGTCCTCTTCGAGTTGCCCAAACCTCTTACGACACCCTTAAAGTGAAATCGGGTAGTAACACTTTGTATTCTTAATCACATGGATCGGGATAGGACGACAGTAATATTTACCTGATATGTCTTCTTTTAGCGGTCTCGTCAAGTGTCTCCGGGTCCAACACTGGCGCAGAGCCGCACATCGAGTAATACCCTCCGAAAAAGAATTGTACGTCAGGCTGTCTGCCACCAGCAGGCGCGTACGGGGAATTTATTTTACCTGTTAACTGTAAATACAAAATAATATGAATACAAATAACAATAGGTATATGGCCCAGTGTCTAGAAATCTATCTAGTTAACTGCTATACGTAAAAGCAGCAGGACTGCAATCTGAGTTTGCTCGAATTGCAAGTGAAAAAAAACCTCTCCTAGCGGATAGTAACAGTAAGTACAGACTGCTAGGATGCGTATTTAGAAAATGAATGGCAATTGTTACTATCGAGAGTCAACTCGCAGTTCGATCAAATTCAGGCTCCCTGGGTTGCATTGAAGTTCAAACGCCCGTCCCATCGTCAGATTTCGTTCAGAGACAAAAGGCTTTTTTTAGGGATAGGGAATCCGATCGCCTCTTCGATACTGCGGCGTGCTGACGCGTTCGCTCTCTCTTTCTCGCTCTAGTAAATGACGGTCCTAAGTGACAGAAAAGGATAGAAACATAGGAAAGTGCGATGCGGTGCTGATAGGTGTAGCTCAACCCTTAATCAGCCTCAAGCACATATTTGGACCCTGTTAAGCAGAAAAGATCCAACCAACATTTTTTATGAAATCGAGTTAAGTACATAACCATAATCTCCTCGTCAAGTTTTATATATGCACAAAAGATCCAGGCAGTTTGATGACATTTACCTTAAAATCCTTTTACCATGCCAAAGGTATCATCAGGTAATTGTAACTTGTGAAAAAAACAAAAAAGAATCATGTTGCTTGGATACATGTTTAGTATAGAATTGAAGGTTTTTATAAGATTCATGACGCGTGGATCTATTTTGCTTTTTTTTATTTTCAATAAAAGTCCATAGTTGGTGGAAAAACATCATGATGTTTTTCCACCAACTATGGACTTTTATTGAAAATCCTTCGTTTTGAGCCATGGCTCAAAACGAAAGAAATACCCCTTAAATAAAATAATATTATTTTTCTGGTTTTTCTATCACACCACATACTTTTCTAACTTATTGTGTTAAAATAGAACACGGGTCTTACGGGTCTAGGCGTACATGGGGACATGGGTCCCACATGGGACAAGCGCAGAGACGCTTTGAGAGTTTTAATCTAGGATGTGCTGTGGGACACCTAATGAGGAGCCTTTATAACAGCACTATAACCTACAGCCACGGATTGGCCAAAGCAGGTGTAGGACTATTGTTACTTGTATGGCAACTAATTACTCTGGGCTATTGTGGTGGGGGTTCAATGTATTAGTTAATATAGAAACTATGGAAGAAAACCGGGGTCTGCCTTAAGTACTCTTATAGTACATCGAAATAGGGCAGACGGTGACACGCCAACTCACTATATGGGCCCTCTCTAAATAGCCACCAAGGTAAACAAAGTCTCCTACAAAGGCAGCCAGAAGGCAACACCGTTGCGAGTGGCTAGGGGTGTAGAGCGGCGCGCGCCGGTTTCGCCATCGCGGGTCTGGTGACCGACCGAGAACTGGAGCGGGTTTCCCCGTAATTAAGCCCTTTAAAATGATACTTTCACCCTCAAACTAATAGCTCTTGCGACTTTCCTCTGGCCGGCCGATTAAGGCAAGCCAGAGTTGAGAGTCTTGCGGGCACTCCTGGAAATCCACGCCAACCAGGCAGTAAAGGCAAGCCGGAGACGATGCCCTGACCGACTCCCCGAAGGTTTCTGGACCACTGTATCGCCACACATATTCAGCTCGCCACAAAGCTGTCCTGCGGCTTGTAAACTTAATTTTCATCTTGTAAAACTTTTTTTTTATATCACAAGATGAAGGTAAGTTTGAAAGCCGTTACTCAGCCTTCTGAAATTGCGTTAATCTCATGTTGAGATAACGATTGCCCCAGAGGGGTTTATTTCTTTATTATAATATAAATTATAAAAAAATATAATCATTTATTTCAACCTTTTAAAAAGATACCACTAATAAACAAAATATTTTTGTATTTTGCATAAAAGATCCAGAGGGATATTTTGAGTGATTACTCAAAGTATTCATATGAAAATGTATATTAATCTACATTAAAAGTAATGTTTATGTAATGTTTTATTACCCAACAAAATTTCATGGAGTTATGGCATAGCCCTATTTTAAAATTCGCTGTCAAACTTTGAACTACATTTACTCAAAAGTGTGCAAACGTCAGTTGGATCTTTTCTACTTAACAGGGTCCATTTGTAAAGTACCCCGCGACATTGCATTTATTTCCAATGGGTGAGTAGACTAGTAGTATTTAGAAGGAAAAGGTAATGTATTTTCAATACTTTAGTCGTACCTGAGACATGCCAGTACCAGAAAGAGGTCCCTCTCTGTTCAGAAGATACTCAGTGGCTGTATCCCATGACATGCCTGGTGTATCTGGTTCCTTCATCAGCGTGAAGTCCAGGTCTACTCCCACGTGGTTCTGCAGGTTCTGTCCTACTCCCGGCAAATCCATGATGGTGGGGATGTTGAACTTGTCCAGGGTCTCTTTAGGCCCGATTCCGGAGAGCATTAGGATCTGTGGCGAGTTTAGAGTGCCCGCTGATAGAATTGCCTGGAAGAAATAATTTTATTGTTTTATTTTTTTATTTATATGCTCACGCTCAGAGGTGTAATATAACACCCACATTTCGCCCAGTTATAAATTTGTATTCCATGTAATAAGGGACGAGCCTATGGCCATTACAGGGCGCTTGGCAGAATCCGTGCTCTTCTGAATATTCGAAAATACTCAGTAAATTGAACCCGGGGTCCGATCAGCACACGCATACGCTAACCACTGCACCACGGAGGCAGTCATTGTAATAATATCCGTGGAAAAAAGTTTGGTACCTATTCATCATTATCATCGCCTGATAATAGATACATAATTAAAACATTAGCTGCCAATAATCAAATATTTTGTTAATAAGTATAAGCTTACACAATGTTTTCAAATAACAACGTACCTCTTTATTGACTCCGACGGTCTTAGTAACTCCATCCTTGATGTACTCCACGGCGGTGACCTTCTTGGAGGCAGGGTCTACGATGACCCGAGAGCCCAGTGCGTTCAGCATCACATGCAGGTTGGCTCTGTGGGAGGCTGGCTGTATATAGCTGCGTGCAGTGCTGTACCGGATACCGCCGCTGAGGAATGAAAAAAAATAGAGGAAATATAGCTGTGTGTATAATACGGTTAAAGAGGTATCTAGATATCGCTGAATATTAAGTTTTAAGGAGAACGTCACACCGTATAGGTATTCGTAGATTTGGCTACTAGATATACATATTTGACATACCTATATTTATATGCAAATTCAAGGATAAATCGAATTTTGAAACCATATCCAAACATTGTCTTTAAACAAAGACTTGCGTGTCTATCATCTTTGCAGTTATGGAACCTTGCATACTCTTATAAGCAGGGCTGTCTTAAGCCGTGCCGGGGCCCTTGGGCACAAAAGAATTGGGGGCCCTCAAGCACACAGCAATTCCCAATAAAAGTAGAGAAAATAAGTGATTTATATAGATTTTATTTTTACTATTTTCGTAATTGGACGCACTTAAACGGAAAGGATCCAACCCTCATAGACTTAGTTTCGAGATATTCAAGTTTGAAGTTTAAATCGTATTTCGTCTTTGATTCTCCACTTTAACATTATGGTGTTGGTTTTAAGTAAAGGATAAATACATACATTTTAATTTTATTAATTTAAAGTCCAACATTATGATGTATTTGCCGAGATAATAATAAAAATATGACGATGGATCCTTTTCGTTAAAATACTATTTCAAAAGAGCAGAGTAATAAACATATTTAGCCTTAAAGATCCAAGCTTTAAAATGGGACAAAAATACAGAAATTTATAAGGAATTATGACAGATTTCTATGTTTTAGAAAATAAAACTTCATTATAGTCTAATATATCTGTGATTTTCAATCACTACCATACCACTAATAATACCACAAATTACAAGCCTAGGTAAGTATGTAGATCTTAGTTATATCAAAATACTTGCATGAACATTTTTATTAAGACACATAAAAAAAACCTTATTAAATATCAAATTATATATCTTCAAAATTAAGTAAAGTCTTTATAATTTATTGCTTAAAGTTAATCATCATTATCATATTCAAGGGAGAAACCAATCCCCGTAAACATCAACATCATCAATATTTTTTTCATTTTCTATCAGCGATTCATAAAAAGGTAAGCAATATTTTGGTATTAAATCAAACATTGATTTAAGGTCGTCCCATTTAGCCTGCGGAATCTCTTTACCATTTGGCCATAATAAACTTAAATAATTTTCCAAATTTTTTAAAGATTTTCCTTTAACTCTTTTTTCTATATTTAGCTCCTGAAACTCTTCAATACCTGTTGTTTTCATAAATATAGAGTATGGTTTTTCTTTTTCGATCAGTATTTCTTTGGTTTTTAGCCAGTTGACTTTATCCTTAGTAATAAAATGTTTTCTGTTTCAGGAGCTAAATATAAAAAAAAGAGTTAAAGGAAAATCTTTAAAAATTTTGGCAAATTATTTAAGTTTATTATGGCCAACTTATACAGTCTTTACTTAATTTTGAAGATATATAATTTGATATTAATAAGGTTATTTTTTTATGTGTTTTAATAAAAATGTTCATGCAAGTATTTTGATATAACTAAGATCTACATACTTACCTAGGCTTGTAATTTGTGGTATTATTAGTGGTATGGTAGTGATTGAAAATTACAGATATATTAGACTATAATGAAGTTTTATTTTCTAAAACATAGAAATCTGTCATAATTCCCTATAAATTTCAGTATTTTTGTCCCATTTTAAAGCTTGGATCCTTAAGGCTAAATATGTTTATTACTCTGCTCTTTTGAAATAGTATTTTAACGAAAAGGATCCATCGTCATATTTTTATTATTATCTCGGCAAATACATCATAATGTTGGACTTTAAATTAATCAAATTAAAATGTATGTATTTATCCTTTACTTAAAACCAACACCAAAATGTTAAAGTGGAGAATCAAAGATGAAATACGATTTGAAATTCAAACTTGAATATCTCGAAACTAAGTCTATGAGGGTTGGATCCTTTCCGTTTAAGTGCGTTCTTTATCACTAAAAAAAGCCTAGACCACAATTTTAATCACATGCAGGCAAGAAAACGAACGTGTACGAACTTGAATGACATAAAGGAAATCAATGTTGCTTGCAATGGTATAGACATCCCATTCCCCAAAAAAAAACTTCAAAATTATTTTTTAATCAGTATTATTATTCCTACATCACAAATAATCGTTTTACCTATAAATAATCAGTTAGTTATATTATATTCTTCTGCATCCACTCTTTAATGAATAAGGTATTATTTAAAAAATCTACAACAATCTCCAGTTTTTTAATTAATTCCAATAATTCAATATTTTAATCTAGTCACACAATGAACTAGGTACAATAAAAGGGCCCACGTTACATGGATCGTTATCGATGTTTACCTCAGTTATTTTAAATGAAGCTGTTGAATTAAGAGATAACGATCCATGTAAGATGGATTGTTTTCGAATTTTTTTATGTCAGTTTAAGTAATTAAATTGAATAATTCGAAAACAATCCATGTCACATGAATTGTTTTCGTTTAATTATGTCTTTAGAATAATAATTATCCAAGTAGTTTGGATCGTTTTAGTAATATTTGTGATTTTGAATATTTTCGTAAATGTGAATTTCTCAATAACGAACTAAGTAGCTTGGAGAGATGTCAATATAAAAATGAATGACCTGCCATACATGTGGGTTGGTAACGTACGGTCATTATAACATGATCCGTTGGAATTTTACTTGGACTGTTTTTGTGATATTAAAGTATTAACTACAAGGAGTATTTTGGTATATATAACTCATTTTCGATCAAAGTGTGGGTTGGATCCTTTCCGTTTAAGTGCGTCCAATTAATTGACACAAATCAAATAGTAATTATTATGAGGTATAATATCTTATCGAGTGTTCACCAATGTTCAGATTGAAATCAAAGCACTCGAAGAAATACATGGCGATAAAATACGTAAACTGTAGTTTAATTTCATTATTATTAGGTAAATCTTAGAATTTGATGTGTATAATATGTGTTGGGATGGGGCCCTGGTGACGTGTACCCGACGCTAACAAATTCAGCAAGATGGGTGATGCTACAGCCAAGATAGAACACATTGCCAAAATTGGTGAGTGACTTGGAAGATATCTCACTGGTAGTCGTGCTTTCTAGTCGTTTGCCGAAGCTGCCAAAGGCAATTTCTGTCAGATCTACATACATACATACATAGACTCACGCCTGTCTCCCCAAACGGGTAGGCAGAGGCATACTAAACGCCCACTTTTCGCCAGTGTTTTGATCCAACGTAATAGGTGGCGAGCCTATTGCCGCTTATCGGGATATTTTGTTTGCCAGAGCCTCGTCCGTTGATCGGCAGGTGCACCACTTGCAGGTGAGGTTGGCTTGGGACCCTAAGTTCTTGGTGGGAACCCTATGGACCCCCTGTTAGATCTATCTTCCGCTAATGCGTAAATCCTATGACAGTCTAATCCATTGTACAAAGGACAAGGCTGGTCTTGATCTAACTATTTGCCTCGAACTCGACTATGATTAATAAAAGAAAGAAAAGAAGAAAAAGCCGGTGGAAGCTAAAGCTTTTGGACATCCACAAGTCAAGTGAGCCCGACGGCATTCCAGCAGTGGTCTTGAAAGCGTGTGCTCCTGAGTTTTCACCCATTCTAACGCGCCTACACCGTATTCCCAACATAGCTCAAACGATTCCATCCTCAAGCAAATTAGCCCTTGTTTCCGCGATCCCTGAAAATAGTGACCAGTCAGACTCTTAGCAATAAGGTATCTGCTTTCCAAGGTAATGCAGCGAATAATAAATACAAGACTCCTTAAGTAGGTACTTATGCGACCCAGCTTCTGTCATGGCTGTCCAGCTGGTAGTCTTCTTCTTCTCTGTCGTTTCGCTCTTGGCAGAGCGGTCGTGGTCACGTTGAGGCGTCCACATTGGTGATAGAGGCGGACACAGCTTTTTTTTCGATCTCCCGCCATCTCTCTCTGTTAGTCTTCTAATGTATCTTATTCACCAGTGAGCAGATGACTTGCAAAACGGCAATGAAACTCCCGTTGTTAGCCTCAATATAGCCAAGGCTTTTGTCAGGGTGTGGCACAGGCCACTTGAATTGAAGCTTCCATCCAATGGGGTCCTCGCGGGGCTCATATGCAAATTGCCAGCTGTGGAAACGTAGCCAGCTGCTGAGGAGATACCAGCCACAGAAAGTTCGGAGTATCACAGTCGTCGTAGACGGCAGCTGCTCCAAAATGACATTTACTACTGGCGTCGAACGAAACTTGGTGCTCTCCCCAACACTGTTCATTCACGATTCAGATCATGCATTGCTATGTGGATGCCAGAATGGCGATGCACAGAACACCAGCCACTAGAATAGCCCTCTGAGTCAATTACAAGATAAACAGTTTGACTTGTGTCTGAAGCGGAGAAATCTCTAGGGCAAGGCTCCAAATGGGGTGAGGAGAACTTTATTCTTTATATTTGATGTCAAGCCAACGGCTTACGTTTTATAAAGCAAAGGTTCGGCCTCATGTGGAGTATTCTCGCATCTCTGGGCTGGGGCGAGAAAACATCAGCTGGATCCTCTTGACCTAGAGTCGTGCGATTCAAGTTGTCGATGATTCTAATTTCGCGGCTAAAAAAGAGTCATTGGAGCAGTGAAGAGACTGGTTGTCGCTGCGTTTTTTACGGTCTCTTTCATGGGGAGTGCGCCGGGGAACTGTTCTACTGATTAAATCTATAGGTACATACTGTATTATAAAATGCAGTCCTCCTTCATTCCTGTCTGTCTGTAAGAACTCAATAACTATAAAACAGATTTTTGTACGGTTTTCATCAATGGATAGGGTGATTCCTGAGGAAGGCTTAGGTGTATAATTTATGTGGGCGGAGCCTCGGCCAAAGTTTAATTGTAAATAAAACAGCTTTAGTTCTTATTTGAATACTTATTACAAACGAGCTGAGCCCGCGGTTACACCCGCGTTATTTAAGGCTACTGTTCCACACCTGTGGATCATAGCGTGGTGTTATATAATCTATTGCTTTCCTCAATAAATGGGCTATATAAGACTGAAATAATTTTTCAAATCGGACCAGTAGTCCCTGAGATTAGCGCGTTCAAGCAAACAAACAAACTCTACAGCTTTATATATACCTATTACATTAGACTAGAGGACGCCAGCAGCTACGCCTGCATTTTTTTTAATTTACCCGTTTTGGCCGATCCCGTGGGAATTTCGGGCAATCCCTTCTTAGTGCACCCCTACGGTCCCCAAGGAACATACATGCCAAATTTCAGCTTCCTGCGCCCAATAGTTTCGTCTGTAGCGTGTCTGTCAGTCAGTCAGTAACGCAAGGATTTTATATATTAAGATTAGATTAAATAAATATTCTAAATATTTAAGAAAATATGTATATTAAAATGACTACTCTATTTTACTATAGTTGTGCAAAAAGTATATTGTGTCTGACAAAAATTTAATTTCTAATATAAAATAAACGTGTATAATGCAAACATTACACAAGTTAGGTATATACTTTTCATCAGTCTATAATTCGTTATAAGTACGTTAGATACATCAAGATTTTACAATTTTTACAGTTTTTATTAATTAACATGTAATAAACATTCAAGTAGCAAAAAGTTTAGAAGAAAAATAGTATAATTAAACATTGTTATAAAATCAGACAATCAATCTAAAATTTATGTTAAGACCGATTCTCAGAACTCCTAGCCCATGCTTTGCCAACGTGTCATGTAAAGTAGCGTGTTAGGTGTACCGTGTAAGACTGACCGATATGATATGATAACATTCAAAATACCGTTATACACTAAAAAGATCGGCATAATCAAGGTGAGCGTCAAAGCAGCGAAACTAAAATAGGATTGGGTGGGATATGTCTGTAGGATACATCTCGAAAAGTGGACATACATCACAATGAAACCCTGAAGGCGACACAGGGCCGAAAAAGCGATGGCGGCATCGGCATGGCATGATACTTTTCTAGCAGACTAGCAAGATAAAGCCAAAGACTTATGGAAGAGTGTGGGGGATACCTTAGCCCAGCAGTGGGACAGTAACGGTTAAAATGGAAACAAATATTACTAAACTTTAAAATTACATTTGGGAATAAAGTGAGAGTTTATGCACTCTCCTCATTTTATGAATAGTTGATTGATTCAATTGTTGAAAAATCGTGGGGCGAGAATCAATAAAATCTTTGAAATCGATTTTTTTCCCTTATGAAATTGTTCAATTTCCAAAAAAGTGATGATCTATTGGAGCAAGTTACAGGCTCTAGGGGGTGTAGAGGCATAAGAAGATGTTGTTTTGTATGAGATAACATAAAGAATCCAGGAAACAAAAACTTATACTGTGGTACCACATAATATTAAGAACTAGACTTTTTAACCTCAGCTCCCTCTAATATAGCAACCGTCTTTCGCGAAGTACCTAAGTGATCTAAATGTCCGTTGTCCTCAAGCAGCAGTAAACTCTAACGAATAAATATATAATTATGATTATAACGATTGAGACCGGTGTCAGTTGTTTAATAGGCACCTTTCCATCATTGTTTGCAATTATTGACAGTAAAATTTGCTACTGTAATATGCTGTTCAGATCTTGGGAACCTGAAGTGCATGATACTAGCACCGTGCCCCCAGACAACAACCAGTACTTTTTCTGAATGAACTTTCTCTTGTGCAGGAATTGGCCCCTTCTCCTTGGTTCAAGCGCTTTGATGAGCGATTCCTATTGTCGGACCGGAACCATTTTTCAGCACAAGGAACGATAGGTTTCAATCTTCTTCTTCTTTCTCCTAGCGTTATCCCAGTTTCAACCCGGGGTTCGCTTACTAATCTAACCGGATTTGACTGAATATTAGCTTTTCCACGGAGCGACTGCCTGTCTGACCTCCGCTACCCAAAGGGATAGCGATATTCCATGGTATAGACTAGTGTCAGTTTATTCAGAGATAGGTACTGACTCCCTATAAAGAAAACGTCAAAGATCTTCATGACAACCGGGTCCGACGGCTCAACGTGCTCTCCGAGGCACGGGGTAAGCGATAATTAATAATTCAATACGCACATAACTTCGAAAAGTCAGTGGATCGGAGGATTCGAACCCGATACCCTCTGCATGGCAGTCAGTCTGTTGGTATCCCCACTAGGCTATCGCTGCCTAACGATAGGTTTCAGTTTTCCCTCTATATCGTGACGGTTGAGTAAACTCACATAGCACTCAAAGGGTGTTTGTTATTTCTGCAATTGTTTCCTTTCTAATTTATTTTAAGGGAATTAGAATTGTTTTATAAATCGTTATTAACACCGAAGCTAACTCTGATGTGGTTTGCATTAAATATGCTTCTATGACTACATTTAATTCTTCATTGTTTACTATGATCACAGATCGTTCACGGAGCTAGCACAGTGTCGGGGACATGGGAAACAAGGAGAGCGCGGAGTCGTTGAGGAAGGAATGGTGACCTAACAGTTAACACTGTGTATTAGATACGTTTACAAAAAAATGTTAGCTAGAAAAGTCACTTTGTATTATCAATGAATATCGGAATTACGATATTTGGGCCCTCACTTCCGGTATTATAATATCGGAAAAAAACCTTCGAAATTCCGGAATTACGAAATCTCGGAATTCCGGGATCCATGCCCTAGTCACGATATACCTAGTTCAGCCTCCAAACCCAAGGCAGTAATGCGGGTTGCAGACCAAGAGCTAAGCCAAGTTAGTTTAGCTTAGCTCGCATAGCTGACGCAGTTTTCCATACTTGTGTGCAGACCGCAAACTATGAAACAAAAGCGAAAACTGCGTCAGCTATGCGAGCTAAGCTAAACTAACTTAGCTTAGCTCTTGGTCTGCAACCCGCATAAGCCTTCAAAACTAAAATACTGCCAAATGTATAAATCTTGTATAAATACGAGTACATACCTACGCATGTCAAAGTCAAAGTGAAAATCTTTTATTCATTTAGAGCATAAAATGACATTTATGAAATGAAATTACTTAGGTACTGTAATCAATGAATACAGATTTACTTAATAGAAGCACATTTCTTAAGGATTTCGTGTGCCGATTCCAAGTGGCGAGTTGGCGGGTGTCGTCAGTTCGTCTCTCTTGCACTCATAGAGACAGCTATCACAGCGCGACTGCCACGCCGCCAAGCGGCAATTTGGGTCACAGAAAGTTTGTGTACAGAGCGCCCATTAGAAATGCGCCTCTATTGTATAAATATCTATGCTCTATGCTGTAATGTAGTCAAAACGTCTTACTCGTTATAAGCTTGTGCTATGGTGAACCCAGTGGTAGTCTCGCCGTTGAGGTCGCTGGTGGGAGGGTAGCCAAGCTCAATGGACGCCGACACCACGTCGTGGGCGAATTCAGGCGCGTAACGGAACTGCAAACATATTTTAAATTCAAAATAATATCATATGCTACCACATACACACAACGCCATCTAGTCCCGAACAAAGCAGAGCTTTTACTATGGGTACTATATAATGGAAAAACATACTTCAGGATTCCGTACCTAAAAGGTAAAAAACGGGACCCTATTACTAAGCCTCCGCTGTCTGTCTTTCTGACTGTCTGTCCGTCTGTCTGCCTGTCTGTCTGTCTGTCAGTCACCAGGCTGTATCTCATAAACAGTGATAGCTAGAAACTGAAATTTTCACAAATTATGTAATTTCGGTTGCCGCTAAACCAACAAATCCTAAAAATAAAAAGTAAAAAAATATTAAGGGGGTCCCATACAAAAAACGTGTTGTTTTTCGTATTTTTTGTTCAAAATTACTAACTGTAACAGGTAGACGCTTTAAATTTTCACAGAATATGTAGTTGTATATTACCTTTCAAAATAAATAAATAATAAAGGAGGCTCTCATACAACAAACGTAATTTTTAAGCAATATGTGACTTGATCTTAATAAACAGGTAGAAACTTAAAAGTATTTAAGTATACCTACATACCAACGTACATGATTTTCTTTTATAGATGATGGTACGGAACCCTTCGTGCGCTAGTCCGACTCGCACGGCCCAATTTTTTGTAAATACATACCTACATTGCCGCGTGGTTGACGGCATAGAATACAAGTGTCACCACCCCCTATCTTCCCGTGGGTGTCGTAAGAGGCGACTAAGGGATAACACGATGCAAATACCATCTTTGCGTAGAGACGGAAAACTCAACATCAAACCCTATACGACTGTCTCGTTGGTCTCGCGGCATAAATGTGCGCGTGGGATCGGGAGGTCCCGGGTTCGATTCCTGGGTCGGGCAGTGTTATTGGGTTTTTCTGTCACGAAATTCTCAGTAGCAGCACGGAGTCTGGAAATGTGCCCGGTAGGTACGGCAATAGGCTCGCCCTTTATTACGTGGGACTAAAGTATATCTGGCGAAAAGTGGATGTAGAAATACACCTCTGCCTACCCCTGCGGGGATAAAAGGCGTGACGATATGTATATATGTATGTACATACCTACATAATATTATAAATATAAACTCTCTAAAAAAAATATTCTTAACTGGGGTTAGTACTCCTGAGGAGTACCGAGTAGCTTCGCGGTGCGTCACAATGCAATGGCTTAATCAAAACTTATCTATCTTCTTCTTTCTCTTAGCGTTATCCCAGTTTCAGTCTGGGGTCCGCTTTCTAGTCTAACCGGATTTGGCTGAATATTAGCTTTTCCACGGAGCGACTGCCTGTCTGACCTCCGCAACCCGAAGGGATAGCGATATTCCATGGTTTAGACTAGTGTCAGTTTATTTAGAAGGTACTGACGCCCTGTAACGACTGTTAAAGATCTTCATGACAACCGGGTCCGACGGCTTAACGTGCTCTCCGAGGCACGGGACAAGCGGTAATTAACAATTCAATACGCACATTACTCCGAAAAGTCATTGGTGCGCGCCGTGGATTCGAACCTGATACCCTCTGCATGGCAGTCTGTTGGTATATCCACTCGGCTATCGCTGCCTATATATCTATACGTATTATTTAATGAATGTCCCCGCTGTGATCTGTGTTCTGCATAACGCAATAAAATCAAAAAATACCGAAAGCATTTTTGTACCTTTCGACGTTCGAACTAATAGACACTGTGATTCCTATGGAAGATTTAAGTGCAAAGTTCACGTGGGAGTAGCCGTGGGCGAAATCTACTAAGAAGTAGGTACATAATGTATAATATAATAATAATAATATTCTACCACATACACACATCACCATCTAGTCCCAAACTAAGTAGAGCTTGTACTATGGGTACTAAATAATGGATAAACATACATATATACTTTTTTGTTGTAAATACATACATATTATACATAGAAACACCCAGACCAAGACAAACATCCATGTTTATGCACACAAATGTTTGACTTGTGCGGGAATCGAACCCGCGACCTTCGGCGTAGCAGTCGCTTACACTCCCGCTGCGCCAACCAGTATCCCTAGCGAAATAAAAACACCTTTATTTAGGGTCTATAGGAAGAGTCTTGTGCTCCAGCAGTTGTCGCAAGGCCTTTTACTGCTGAGATGATGAAGAATTTATGTTGTCTGGTTAATAGCGTCATAATCGTAGGGAGTGGTACGGCCCATTAACGACGGCAGCGACAGCGATTTCGATGTACATGTCGCACTCTGCTCTTCCGCGGCCGAAGACGCGTCAGAATAGAACGTGCCGTGGACATCAAAATCGCTGTAAGAAACTGTATCGATGAGTACAAATTTGTTCGCGTTGTTATATCTACTGTATCCTTCTTGTCGAACAATCTGTGCTACATCAAGATTTAAATCGAACATATCTATTATATCCTTACCCGTTGCACCGGCATTGGTCCGGCAATATTGTGGTAGTGCATAGACGCGCCGTTATTAATGTCCTTGTTGTTCTCACTCTTCAAGAAGAACGGCAGCACTTCGTGCCAAGACCAGCCCGTGGCTCCGTTGACTGCCCAGCCGTCATAGTCAGCGGGAACACCGCGCATGTACATCATTCCGTTGATCACTGAACATCCACCTGTGAAGCAACGGATTTTATGGTAACACTGAAACATTTAAGGAGACCATGAAAATGCGTTTTGATGGAACCCCTAGACATTTATCATCGTCGAAGAACATTACAAACATTCAACCCGTGAACATAAAGCTATGAGCATTCAGATGTTCGTATTCTCTGGCTTAACCGAACAAGTCTTAGTTTTATCGAGAAAACAGGTCGAGCCCAAGACACGCAACAATAATCGTTTTCCTTTAGAGCAGTGGCATTATGAATTTACAATAATATTAGATACTAAACATTATTCGGTGTTAAAACGGATCCCGGCCTCCAAGGCACAGGTTTCGGATCGCAAACGGGACTGTGCTAGGATGATGATGGGGCTCTAAGCAATGTTATTTCTTTATATAGGAATCTAGAGGATGCCCGCAGCTACATATGGACTTTTTTTTTTATTTAACAGGTTCTTTACGATCCCATGAGAATTTCGAGAAATCCCTTCTTACTGCCCTCGTATGACTTTCCAGGAACATACATACATAGCAATACATACATAGACTCACGCCTGTTTCCAGGAGGGGTAGGTAGAGACTACGGACCGCCATTTGCAACGATCCTGACATACCTCTCTTGCTTCATTCACTCCCAACAAGTTTCTCATGCATGCTCTTCTGTTTAGGGTACTTCTGACCTGTCCTTTTTAGGATGTCTCCAATCTGCCCGTCCAGCATACGCACCACGAGAAAATTATCTCTACACGTTTACTCGTGTTTATGACGATTATCTCTATTAACTCGCTGACTCTAACATGGTTACACACACGATTCGACTCGTTATGTCAAATGTAGCTATAATAGTCGTTTTTACTTATCTGTGGCATTTCTCTCGACGATTCCTAACATGACGGCCCAATATTACTCGATTATGACAAATTTTGACAACTAAAATAGTAATAATAGTCGTCATGTTTCCATACGACGAGAACTACACGAGTAACTAAAAATATTTCTTTAAAACAACAAAGATAATGGCAGTCCCTTATTATAATTATTTAATAACCTTATATGAAGAGCGCCACGCGAGAAGTTCAAAGAAAGCGAATTAGGGATCTCTGTGACTCTTTTACGTTGAACGACAGAGAATTCCAGTTGCTTTGGCGTATATCAAAACCAATGGCTCTGTTTCTCATAGAAAGGCTTGCCACGGATCTCGAGCCTCATTCAGATGGCCTGCCTGTCTATTTAAAGATAAGTTAATATCATTATTATCGAAGCTGCGCATGGGACCTCACTCTTATTCAACACAGTAGGTAACAATTGTTAATACTTTGTAGGTATTGACATCAGTTTCGAATTAAAACCATAGAGATATTAAGAACATAGATAAGTATATTGTGGGTATAGATAGCCATCTCTCGATTTTGTACGACTAGAGCTGCCATCTAGTTACCAAACTCGTTACTGCTAGCGAGTTAGATTCTCGGTTCTTGGTACTTTTCCTTTTCCGGTTTGACGTTGTTTTATTTAAAAGGAAGTTTTTGACCTTTAAAGTCAAAAACGTATTTAGTTTCAATTTCCCTTCATTCAATACAAATATGTATTAAAATAACAAACCTGTTAACAAAAATGTAGAAATTAAAACCAAATACATTTTACTGACATATTTAGGCAGAGTAAATAAAATAAACTGATGAATAAATATTACTTTTATTGATTTATTCCTGGTTTTATATTTTATGTAATGAAAATGTGCTAATTCTTTAATAGGATCACTTTTATCAAAATCAATAGCTTTTCCAATTGAAAAATGGATGGATTTTTCCAATCCAATCCGCCCTGGGGGAACGCCGAAGGGGACTGTGACTGTCAGACTCTTAAGATAATTGATTTCTCTGCACCAGTCATTTAGGCATATATGGGGCATTTTAGAGTAAATATCTCACTATTTCACAAAGTAAAACTTCCAAAATTCCACTGATGTACAGTAGCGCGTGTCGACGTGAAGACGTACTTCGCGGAGAAATCACAAACATAACCACAACGTACATACCAACAAAAGCAACAATAAACAGAAAATGAAAATAACAACAAGAATCAAGCGCTGTCGCAGGATTCAACAACTACCCACAATATACTTTTTTATGACACCAACAGCCATGATTCAAGAAATGTTGCCATATATTTTACAACAAATAACTACTAAATTCAAAATAAACGATCATTAATTTATAAATTGTATTTGTGTACCAATGTAGTTATATTATCATTATTTATATTAATTTGAAATGTCTGTACCTATATGATCTGTAGTTAAAAGTATCAGTTACATAGTGGAAATATATTATTGAATTACAATATTATATATTAAATGTATTTATTTAAGCAACACATTTAACACTACTATAGTGTACTTCTTATTTAAATGTAATGTACAATACAAATTAATAGAAAAACTATCTAATAAATAACTCCCTCTTTAAGATAAGAAAATATTTTAACCTACTATTCCTATTCACTTAGTAGATAGGGGCAACCCATTAACATGGCGGAACTTTAATGGTTGCGTTCTGGTGTAATAAAATTATATCATATTTTAAATGTAATTCGTAGGTCGAGAAAATACTAAAAAAATTTTGTTACTATAACATGAGTAAATTCGAAAAAATAATGCGCTATTGAAAAGTTTAGTAATTGAATGCAATATACTGAACGCATATTATAAACCAAATAGTACTGAGTTTAAGTAACAGATAGCGCTAGTCACTAAAGAATTTAAGCTCACTATGGAAGACAAACAAGCATGATTAAGAATTAAAACTAATCAACAATAAACAATACATACAAATTACAAATGTCAAATAGTACATAATATGATAAACTATAGAGGTGGATACAAGTCTTTTGAGCAATTTGAGCACAAATTGAATGAACTAAACCGGTGTGGTTACATTAATAAATGCCGTAATTGACATTCTATGTTTCAAAGGGCAACATCGGTTACACGTGCAACGAGAGCGAATTCTTCGACGTGAAGCTTGTCTATCGTGGGGCGCATGTTAAAGAAAACGAGATATTAACCGATAACGACAATATTTCTACATTCACGCGTGTGATATCTCGTGGTGCGTATCCTAGGCGGGCAGGTCAGAGAACGTCCATCCGTCCCATTCACACTTGCCTTGTATATTTTCTTTGTCAGTCTTTCGTCATCCATCCTCTCCATGTGCCCAAACCATCTAGGAACATATACATACCAAAATTCCGCTTTCTTCGCCTTAAGGTTTTGGCTGTGCAGTATCTGTCAGTCAGTCAGTACCACGACAATTTTATACATATAAATTAATGGTAAGGTCATGGAGATTAAACTGAAAACTGATGCTGTGCCTACCTAACATCTTCGCTCTAGGCCAGTAGCATTTCCCGCCGTCTTTCAAGCACGCTCGCTCCTGTTTCTCGGTGAAGTAGAGCCAGTCCGTGTCGCTCCGACTCCAATACGCCGTCACGAACGCTGGCACTCCCGCCTGAGTGGGTTCGTCACCACCAGCTTCTATTAACAGCACCTGGTGGCAAACGGGTCACAGTCAAAACCACATATTCACTTCGACCATAATGTGACACTTGTGAACCTTTACAAGTTTAATTACTGACTATCCAAACATTTCATCATCAGACCTCAACCCTATATAGATACCGTCCGAACTGCAGAGCACGAGCCTCTTATCACTATGAGTGTCTATGAGAATGGTCCACCGCGCTGGTCAAGTGTGGGTTGGCAGACTTCACCACACCTCCATTTTATTAACATGATAATAATATCAGTAGCACCCATATTAGATTTATAAATAGAAAGTGTAGATCAGACAATATTAACACGTTCGCTGCGGCATGGGGTTGAATAGAACTGATGGTGTTCTTTCCCGCGGTGCGGCGTCAAAATTGCTGTACTTTACGCTGGTGCGGGACAGATATCTTTAGAGTTAATATGAATAAAAGTGAGACAGCTAGTGTTTTCGAACGACCTTTTTGAATGTTGACCTGTCTAGTGCGTTTATCGGGTCTCAACGACCCAAGGCCCGATGACCCGATAGCCGCACTAGCTTACTTGCCATTTGATCTAGTGCCGCGCATGTATCTAGGTGAATATTGATATTATCTACAATTATAAACCCACGTGATAAGTAGTCGACTGTTATTATAATATTGTTTTGAGTTTACGCGAAAGTAACACATTTTAATTAAACTACAGGTAACAGATTTTATCGAGATATATTGGTTTCACTAGTATTACATTTAAACCATTATCATCCTCCTAGCGTTATCCCACTTTCACCCTGGGGACCGCTTACTAGTCTAACCAACAGGCCGATTCAGGATGTCACGATAAGTTATCGTACGATATGTCAAATTATTGTCCTCATCTTTTAGCCGCCTATCAGAGATATTTTGAACAAATATTCATTGAATTCGGTTTATTTATTAATTTACTACATACTGAATGCATAAAATTTATAGGAAATGCGATAGTTTTGACAAAAAATGAGCTAGCCCATTTGACAATTAACGGAATCGAATGTCAAATGAGATATCGAACGATTCTGAATCGCCCCCCTGATTTGACTGAATATTGGCTTTTCCACGGAGCGACTGCCGTCGGACCTCCGCAATCCAGAGGGATAGCTATATTTGAAGGTCTAGACTAGTTGTCAGATTTATTCAGAAGTACCTACTGACTACGTCGCTCGACTGGTGTGCGTCGTTATATGAACAAATTCAGCAGAGGAGACCCGTTGAAGTTAGACTGAAGATACGTCAGGTATTTTCCTGGAACCCATTTCCGCATGATTCCACATATCCCTTATCCTTTGTCTTTAGAGGAGGTCGGTATTGTACAACCTTTTTCTATTGCAATGGTCGGGGTGGTCAATCCGAGGGTGCGTGGTGGGTTCCTCTTTCCTTCCATTAGGTTACAATGGAGTTCCGCCAAGTAACGCCTGATTCAATCAACTATCTTGTCGTGAATGTAATAATAGATCTCACAAATTCAATAGTATGTAGTCCGACAATTTAAATAAAAATTATTATCTACATATTTTTAATATCGATTTTTTATTACAACCTAGGAACAACACTACTACCATATCAATAATTTTACGAATCAGTGCGGATAACGGGTCGAGAAGATACGATATATTATTTTTCTATTTACAAACAAAGTACCCAGTGAATCTACCTGCGATTTAAAATGTAACTTGGTTGATTACGTCACAATATATTGCTCTAAATAAATATCATACTTTCATAAATCACCATACTTTCAAAGATAAGAGCAGAAACGAACACAGGTAGATCGGATCTTCTCGACCCTTCAACGCACCAGAAAAATGTCATGCACCGGTTCTAAACGACCCCGTGACGCATCCACTGAAAGTAATCATAATCGAGTTACGCAGTGAACGTGTTAACGGAAAATGAATTGCTATTTAAATATTACATTGATACCTAATTATCGCTTCCTTAACGGTTAAGGAAAACATTGTCAGGAAGCCTGCATGTCTGAGACTTCTCCATAGGTATAATTCGCGAAAACATTTGAAGTCTGCTAATAGTCCGGTCAATTTAGACATCCGAGGTTGCAATATTTCGCACCCAGCTGAAATTTGTAGCATTGTTCAAAACACCATTATAAATTAAATCTTAAAAGTCCCCATTGATCCGACACATTATAGCATTGTTCAAAACACCATTATAAATGAAATCTAAAAAGTCCTCATTGATCCGACGCCTGGAAAAAAATTACACGAGGTCAAGTCAAAAGACACTGAAATGGGTTTGACACGATTTGCAGCAAAACGGTAAAATATTTATCATAAAACTTGCTCAACAAAAATTCTAGTTTATCTAATGATCTAAAAAATGTGCAAATATTTTATTCCTAGGAGCCACCGTTTTTGAGATAAAACAATTCAAAAATGTTAAGAGTTGAAATCGTCATAATAATACACACGTTTTTACGCCACATTTCAGGCAAATACTTTACCATACCCTGTCAGACAGCGATGACCTAGTGGAGGTACCAACAGACTGCCATGCAGTGGGTTCGAATCCACAGTGCGCACCAGTGACCTTTCGGAGTTATGTGCGTATTAAATTGTAAATAATCGCTTGCCCCGTGCCTCGCAGAGCACGTTAAGCCGTCGATCTCGACTGTCATGAAGATCTTTGACAGTCGTCACAGGGAGTCAGTACTTATTTTACTATGGTACTTATGAGTTTACCATAGTCGCACAATGTTTGCAAATCCGGTTAGACTAGATAGCGGACCCTGGGTTCAGACTGGGATAACGCTAGGAGGATGATGACCCTGTACTGAACACGTTTTTAGGGTTCCGTAGTCCACAAGGAACCCTTATAGTTTCGTCATGTCCGTCCGTCTGTCCGTCCGCAGCCTAGCTCAAGGACGCCTGGTGCTAGAAAGCTGATATTCGACATGAATATAGACATACAATATTGACACAAAACTGTAGAATAAAATTTAGGAAAATATTTTTTTTAAGAGTATCTCCCCTACATATATAGAGGGGTTGAAATTTTTTTTGGTTGAGTACCCCATTGTGTGGGGTATCATTGGATAGGTTTTAAAAAAATATTATTAGTTTGCTCAAATCATTTTTCGATCAAGTGATTGGTTTGTCAAATATCAAGCTTTTAAGTGAAAAAAATTGTTAGACGCAAGTGTCCCCCCCGTCTGCCGGCTAAACTATTAATTTGGAAGAGGTGAAAAAAATCACAAATGTAGTACATATAACGATTTTAAAAGGAAAACTATCACGGCTAAGTAGACATCACTAGTTTACGAGTAATCGTCGGTTAACTTATAAATACCTATTTCTGTGAGTTTACATTGGGAGCGCTGGCTTAATCATAAAGATGCCCGTTTTAGTCCCATGTGAAACAGAAGTTATTATCATACATACATATCGTCACGCCTTTTATCCCCGAAGTGGTAGGCAGAGGTGTATTTCTACACCCACCCTTCGCCAGATATAACTTAGTCCCACGTAATAAGGGGCGAGCCTATTGCCGTACCGGGCACATATCCAGACTCCGTGCTGCTACTGAGAATTTCGTGACAGAAAAACGCAATAACACTGCCCGACCCAGGAATCGAACCCGGGACCTCCCGATCCCACGCGCACATTTATGCCGCGAGACCAACGAGGCAGTCGTATAGGGTTTGATGTCGAGTTTTCCGTCTCTACGCAAAGATGGTATTTGCATCGTGTTATCCCTTAGTCGCCTCTTACGACACCCACGCACGGGAAGATATGGGGTGGTGACACTTGTATTCTATGCCGTCAACCACACGGCAAGTTATTATCAATAATGGCCATTATTGGCAACTACGGAACCCTACATTGCGCGTGACCCGACACGCACTTGGCCGGTTTTTTTTAGAGTTCGGTAACCAAAAATAGCAAAAAGGAACTCTAATTGATTCACCATGTTTGCTTGTCTGTCTATCTGGCCGTCCTTATTTCATAGCCGCCTTATTTCGAAACTATTGTCGTAAGTAGGTACTGTTTATTCTGTGCTATTGGGACTACATATTTGAAAATTGGTAGATAAATGCAATTTTTAAACCGCTTCACGATTATTATACTATCTCCATACATGGAACACACGTAAGTTTTATTTTCGACTGTCATTGTCATGTACATGTGGGTGTCTATAGATAGATCTTCAAAACTGATATATTTGAGTTTTCTAATACCATTGTTTGAAAGATAGGCGCTTCCAAAGTGGTAAAATGAGCGTCTCTCCAATCTAACGTTTAAAATAAGTAGTTGTGACAAATCTCGAAAAAATATTTGCTTTTGATCATTATCTGACCTACAATTTTAGGCTGGGCTAATTTTACGATAAAACTTACCGTTTGGCTGAAAATCGCGAAAAACCCGTTTTGGCGACTTTTGACCACGTGTAATTTTTTTTCCAGGCGTCAGATCAATGAGGACTTTTTAGATCTCATTTATAATAGTGTTTAGGCAATTCTACAAATTTTCAGCTGGGTGAGAATTATTGTAACCTCACACCTGTTTTTTGGTCTAATTTGACCGGACCGTTAATCGGCCTGCGTGGTGAACTATACACATCTCATCGTGAAAAGAGACCAACTGTGACAGTTTACAAACAATAATTACAAACAAATATAAGTTAAATATTATTATAATTATGTAGATACCTAAATCATTTAATTTATTTAATTTGTAGAGCACTATTCGGTGCTCTATGTATTCATTGTATCACGTTTCTACTATAACAGGTAAGGGTGATAATCACATTCGTGTCGACTTACAAAGTAAACAACAGTGCTGTTTACGCTATTGACAAAGATCCGGGCAATGACGCACTTGAACTGTTCTAAATTTAAAATCATGCTATTGATGCGTGTCGTGTATCCACAATAATCTACATATTACTAGAGAATATGTCCATTTCAAAGAGCCTCCAGGAAAAGACGGGTATCTTTTTCATAAAAGTGCATAAATATTTCTTTAAGAAGTTCACGCCCTTTTGGTATCGACTCGTAATTTGAACATTGATCTGGTGAACCAAGTCAGTTTTGTTATATTTCCTGCAGGATTTTTTGCCTTGGCTATAAGTGTATGACTTATGATTATACGAGGTCAAGTCAAAAGATGATGATGATTTCGGTATCACACCCCCGTGCCTCGGAAAGCACGTTAAGCCGTTGTGGTCCTGCGCCCAATCTCTCTCCGGTCGTGTCGCATGTGGCGTCCCATCGGACTATGAGATTGAGGGAATAGAGAGTGCACTTGTGTATGCGCACACACTTGTGCACTATAATATTATGTCCCGCGCAGTTGGCAAGTCTCATATATAGACAAGCCAAGAGGACATCATTATGACTTATGATTGCATTTCTGTTAGCTAGTAGGTGTGAACTGGGCAATGACAGCGCTCTCGCTTTTCTACTCCGATGACTATTTTTGTCTGTTTATTCATAGACTAATATATAATACTGGAGATGTTTATTGTTAAAAGCCATGGGTGCTACATCGCACTTGACACTGAAGTTACGGTTGTAGATTCAATCCATTTGATAATTAAACCAAAGTCGTAGACGCTCGTAACACCGTGACGAAGGACGACTAGACTTCATATACAAAAAGCATAACATAATTATATTGTTGTTGCTTCTTTGAGTTAAACCAATGCCGTTATTGCAAAAACACACATTATCAATGTATTACTAGCTAAAACTGTTTTCATCTAAGGAACTAAGGTCTAGGTAAACATTATTTTACCGCTTCTTTAATAACAAAAACTTTAATTGTTGAGTGGCTGAATAATTTGACTTAATTTAACATTTTTTATATTTTTTTACTTTCTTTTTTGTTATAATTATGGTGTATAATTTTTAGGAATTTTGGCACTTCGGCAAACACGTTTAATGTCCACGAATGAATAATCAAATTACCTATAGCTTATGGTTATTTAATCTAATACTACTTTTCTAGAATCGACATCCGTAAATTAAACGCGATTTTAAGGAAGATGTTGCGAAACAAAGATGGCGGCCTTGCATTGAAGGGACAACAATGCATGGCGTCGTAGTATCCGATGGATACCATAATGTCCTCCCATTGTTCTAGTCGTACTCGGTGTTTAACAAAAACACGGCTTAATAGGAACTGTTTATGTCGAATTAATTGGTGATCTATGGACGCACGCATGCTGTTTCTATTATTGTTGTGTATTAATTATGGTATATGCGCGGCTTGCGTGATGGCAGCTGACGAATTTTAAGGCCGCTTTAATCACACGCTGTTTTCTCATGGGTGAAGCCTTTAAAAGGGCTTTGCTTAGCTACTAGCTTAAGGCATTACTAAAACCTTTTTTTATCACAATTTTAAATTATGTTTTTGCCTACAAACTTCCAAGAGCCCTTAGTCCCCTAATCGGGCTCTGTCCAAAAATCCGTCTTTGGCGGACTCCTACTATGTGAGGAGTTACTTTTCAAAAGGACTTATTTCACATTTAAAAATAGTTATTTTCACCACAGCAGCTCAAACATGCTGCTTTTGCTGCGAGATAACAGTGAACAAAACGCGATTTTGATTCGAGCGTGAGTAAAAGTAGCTTTTTAATTTTTCAATCTCCAGTGTCACGAATTGACATTGTTCAGCCATAAATTTGAAACATTCGAATTTTACTGTGCTCTGTCTCTTTCACATGCATATAAAAAGTGAGTGAAAAAACAAACCCCTTCGAATTCGAAATTCGATTTTGGAATTCGACCTCAAAGAAAACAACTTAAAAAAATATTTGTAATAAAGAAATTACTTTTTTTATATGTTATGTTTACATGTTTAATTTATCGAGTAGTTTAGTTCGAGTGCCGATTTTGAGTCCCGAGCAAGCGAAGGATTCTATGATTGATTCACGAGCGTAGCGAGTGAATCAAAGTTAGAATCCTGAGCGTTGTGAGGGATTCAACAGCACGAGATACAAAAAACTTTGCTCTCGTGTAGCACACATAATTTTTCACCACAGCAGTGAGAACACATATCACTTAGGAGACATAGAAATGAACAGTAATAGATTGAATTCTGCATAATCACTTGTTGATTTAACTCTTCTGGTGTTAAAGTACAGTCATCATCGCTAGTTTCACTCATCTTTTTAGATTATTTTATATATTATTATAATTTAACACGTTACGCTATACCTACTGTATCAGCATCACCGAAATTTTTATTCCCGCTACTTTTTTAAATCGCGTTTTAATACCGCGTCCCTGATGTTTATTTTTCAAATAATAATAATAATAATATAATAAATTTATTTATTTCCAAAATAGTGCAAAAACATTTACAATTCAGGTCTTATAAGTACATTTAAAGGATGAATACATATTTGCCTGTACTAGGTTAAAAACCTGTGCTTCAGGCGATCAAGTAAAACTATCTTATATGGTAAAACTAAATTAAAATAACTAAAGCTAAAATAATAATAGTTGTATACAGTTATGTTCTTAGTTCTATTTTAATATTGCAAGTAACTCTTCTGTCTGTTCATATGGCATGTCTTGTAAATAATTACAAAGTGTTTTTTTACAATAATAATAGTTTGAGGTATACCTCAAACTATTATTATTGTAAAAAAACACAACAATAAGATAGTTTTACTTGATCGCCTGAAGCACAGGTTTTAGAGAGTGAGTGACTAAGAATGAGTGACTCATACAAAGAGAGTAGAACATACTCAACACCCTCGGCAGATGTACACCAGCGTATCGCAGGTGTTCAACGCTAAGGTGATCATGTCCCGAAGACTTACCTCTCACCATGCCATTGATTACATTTTTAACTTCTTTGGCGGAGAATTTTACTGTCTGTTCCGAAGACATGGTCATGGACTTAGCGCCCAACACCGACGATATCACTGGCGCCATAGACACCAGTGGCGAATCAACTTTAAAGTGCCTAACAAACATATTAGCTATTGCTGTGGGATCACACTCACCTGCCACGCTCACTGGGAGACTAGGCCTGGGGTTCATTTTATTTGTGGATTTCCAAAAATTCCCAAAATGTTTTGATTTGTGGTGTTCAGCTAAAATGTCTAATCTTATTTTAGTTTGATTGTTTCGACACCACTTTAACTTAGATTTAAACAATCTACGCGTTTCACGCATTCTTTCATAAATATATCCCACAGTCGGGTTATTATGAAGATGCCACATTTGAAACGCAAGCCGAGCCTCACAGTGAGCGCTTTTAACATGTTTATTCCAGCCTATCAGGGGTTTGTATTTTATATTCTTTACACATCTTGCACTACATTCCGCAGCCCTCGACAGGCATTGAATAATTTTATTATACAGAGTGCTTATTACAACACGATGGTTCGGATCATCACATATCTTATCAGCACAACTAGTTAATTCTAACGGAAAATCTATTTCTCGTAGATAAGAATGACATAGTTCCCCATACAATTCAATTTGTTTGGAGTCTCTATCCCCCCATATGACTTTATTTTGCATAGGTTGGTGTACTACAATGCTAGGTTTAATTAGTTGTAAGCTACATGTTATTTGAAGGGGCATATGGTCGGAACAATAACTGTCATACAATACCTCCGCATTAACTACTGTCTGCCGCGCAGCCTCAGTCACCACGCAATGGTCGAGCCAGCGCTTGCAGCCGTACACATCACTAACAAACGTATAACTATTAGATGGCAACAGTTCCACATCTGCGCAGGTCCACTTTTGCTCCGTGCAAAAATTGTGCAGCTCATCATAAAAAGGCTCATTTATATGCGCATTAAAATCTCCTAACATAAAAACAGATTGTATGTTGCTATTTTCTATTATTGCATTAATTTCACTTAAAGTGTCAGTAAATTCGATTAAATTTTCACTACAGTCAGTAGGCATATATACGGAAAAGATGAGTAATTCGCGTTCTAGTAACTTCACTTTAAATGACGCTAGCCGTACACTATTACACTGCACAATCGTCACCGATGAGAACACACTCTTCCTCCATAGCAGCGCAACACCGCCATAGGGTCTACCTTTTAAAAGACCCGCCGAGGTATCCATAGCAGAAGTTCCAGTATAGGCGAAATCATCATGTATGTTACCCAAAATCGGTAGTTCATCGGGCGTTAACCAATGTTCTTGTAAAGCTATAATATCAGCTGATACACACAGGCGCCTAATACATCCAACGGCCGTTTTTACATTCTTACAATTAAAACTGGTTATTTTTAAAAATCTATCCATTATTATTGTAAGTATTCTGCGTCTGCCCAGAGGCTTTATTATTCCTCTTAAAATATATAAACCGGCGGTATGATATACCGTCAGGCCAAAACTCATCATTTAGGAATAAATCTTCACTGGTTCTAGGAACTAATATTTTATAACTATTGTATTCTTTGGCTTTTTTCATGTTCATTTTTTCAACAGTAACTTGTAGATTAGACTTATCCTTAATGTACTCAATTATATCTTCTTCGGAAACCCCTTTGTCGACATTATAGATATAAATGGGTAATTTTATATCTGCCGCTTTAAACTTATCTGCCGAGTTCACAATTGCCTTCCCTTTCTTGCCTTTAAATCGCTTATTTCTCTGAACTAAAGTCCATCCATCGTTCGATTTTGGTGGTTGTTCAATAGTAGTATTAGCACTTGACAAAATCGCACTCTGCTTCCCAATGTGTGCGACACTCGAAGCGTCCGTGTGTCCCCTCTCGGCCGGCCGCTCGAGCGCTACCTGTTTACGACGCGTCATCGCGCTGCTCGCTGCCGCGGCGTAAGTTTCTGTACGACTACCGCACAAACTTTTTTCTTGTCCACCCTCTGTCCGCGGAGATAATAATAACGGTCTCTCAGGAGACATGTAATTATCTGAGGTAATGGACTTAATCGACTGTGGACTATTTAATACACAACCACCTCTTTTATTGTTGACGTAGGAATTATTTGTGTTGATAAAAGTGGATTTATCTAGCACACTTTTTACCGATTCCAATTGATCTATAGTTGCGTATTGCTCTTTTACTCGCTTGATTTCATTACGCATCCAGAGCATTTCCTTAAGAAGAGTGGTCACGTCAACATGATCCCAAAGTACCGGAGGAAGTTTTTTGAGGTTCCTTGCGACAAAGACCGGTAATATCTCGGGTTCGACTTGTTTTATAAGACTTATAATATCGTCTATGTCCCGGCTCTTCCTCCCATCTCCCCTCCTGTTTACCATACGTTCCCGTTCGCTTTCAGGTACCGAGTCAAACAACATAATCTTTGCATTACGTATGTCTTCTTCGGTGTAAGCGCTGACGCATATGCGACTAACACTTTCTTCATCCATGATGTCTAGTCTATCACACACGAATGCAAGTAGCTCATTTATAACAATGTTGCACTTTGAACATTTTAACATTTGCGATGTCGCGGCCATCATTATACGCACAATACGATACTAATATGTCTCGAATAAATCGTTGCACGTCCATCGGTAATGAGTGCGCGCGCATGACTGAGGTTAGGTTAGGTTATATCGAAAAGTTATTTGTTTTTCAGCTATCGAATGTATTACAGTGTTGAGCTGTACATATTTATTTTGTACAAATGTGTACAAAATGTAGCCGTATCGGGTGTTTGATTCCGTTGTGATCTCAGATAGCTACAATTAATTATTTATTTGCACAGCGTCAGGATTGAGGAGCCACATACATTTGTATTTTTAACAAATTCCCTTGAACAAATATATAATGTAACAAGTCTATAATGTAAATACAAATTTGATTACAACTACTAAAAAATGACCATAAACTGAAAACATAATTCGAATGACTCCTTTCACGGAATTCACACTCGCATGGCGTATGGATTGAGGAGCCACACTTAAAGCATAATATCTTCCTGAATATCAAAGATACAATCCTCAGATTTTTTGTAGATGCCGTTCACAGTTAGTACAAAATGATACAAAATGTTCATAAATATTCATTCAATACTTTTCGAGTTCTAGGGTGGCTCCTCAGTTCAGACGTATGTACTGAGGAGCCACCTTTACATTGATATAACTTTTTAAATACTTTAGTACAAATTTCACCATTTGGCCTACAAAATTATTTATCTTCGTACTAAATAACGGACCAAGCTTCGTTGTAAAATCTGAAGTGGCTCCTCAATCCATACGGACACCTTTTGAAATTATAAATAATTTGCCCTTGTCGTTTTAATCAATTATTTGTTATTGTTTTAATTTGTTATTGAAAACCGTGTTTTATATTTTAATATTATAATCGACTGGAGGACGCCAGCAGCTACGCTTGCATTTTTATTTTATTTACCCGTTTTGCCCGATCCCGTGGGAATCTTGGGAAATCCCTTCTTAGTGCACCCCTACGGTCCCCATGGGACAGACATACCAAATTTCAGCTTCCTGCGCCCAATAGTTTCGGCTGTAGCGTGTCTGTCAGTCAGTAAGTAACGCAAGGATTTTATATATTAAGATTTGATTATAAGTTGTTATTGAATTAACCTTTTAAATAGTTTTTATATAACGGATTTGGTAACAAACCTTCCACCGTGGGTTCTCCGATAGTCTGGCAGCGACCACAGCGCCTGCCGTACCACCTCCTACCACCACGAAGTCGTAGCTGTCATCTGGCTGGTCCTTACTGACCACCCTGTTGCAGGGGTCGGCTAGGTCGCAGCGCCCGTTGATGTACGCCTCAAGAATGGTCATGAAGAGGAGGAAGTTGTTTGGACACGCTGAGACCATGGAGGGTCCTACTTCTTGGATTGGACACGCGCATTTCTGTAATAAATATATTATAATTAGCCTTTTTTATAGGACGCAGAAGAAACATTTCGTATATATAGCGACCTATAATGATATATATACCTACCTAGGTATTATTAATGTCATCTATCGCAACACGGTGTAGTTGCTTTAAAGGTGTTTAAAAATAGGTAAGTACCTACAGTTTACTAAAATTGAATATCTGATTTTAAAAAATTAAGAATTTACTTTATCATTTATAAAATATGTATAGCTGTTACATATTAGTAGCGCTAAGAAAAATGTACTCTAGATCATATTTTCCTCTACTAGCAACCGAACTACACATTATACACTTATATATCTACCTACATAGTGTTTTAACTCCGTAGGACGACAGGAAGAGGGTAAAAATACATGTTGTATTTCATTTCTTTCTTACCCTAGGTAAACAAATAACAAGCCGAATTGAAAAAAAAGTACCTACTTATAAAAGTAACTGCTCAAACCATGCATGCAGAGAACATCATTTCAAGGAATGTATACCTATCATTGTTTGCCGCGAAGGGTTCATGAGAACTTAACGTAATAATTAGCTAAATTGATGTATCGTTGTTTAATTAGCATTGCGCGCTTGAATGCATTGCGCGACGATGTCTTCCTTTTATTTAGCGCTCAATACTTTTGGCTCCATCATTTACATATATAGATAGACTAATATTTACTAACTTAGTAAAAATAAACTAGGTGTCAGTATAGGGATGTGTGAGGTTTAAATAATTAATGATAAGAGTATGATTTAACATCCATAATGATACAAATTTTATGTACAATCGAACAACTTCCCGCTAGACTACCGTAAGGGCGAGAATCGCTCAGCAGGACATCGTCGCTTCCAGTGCTACGTTACACACACATTGACCCTCGTATACAAAACAAGTTTCTAGTGTGCCTCGGTTCTATGAGCGAGGAAAGGGATTTTTTTTCAAACTGGTCCACCGCCGACTTGTTTGACTTTATCTAGGCCCCAAAGAATCGGAAAGATACCGATTAAGATATCGAATACAAATAAATGAAATACTTACATATTTGTATTTTGCTTAAAGTAAATAAAATAGGATACCTAATTTAAAAGTTTGATTGTGGAAAGCGGTTGGAGAAAGCGGGTAGCTCAAGATCAGTTTATGGGGATGCCTGTTTGCTGAGATTATTACAATCGAAATCAGATTTTTCATAAAATGGTATATTCATAGACCTAATTCACAAATTAACTTAAAGAGCTCTCTTTGTGTGTCAGGCTGTTTAAAAAATTAATCCACTATGAATGCAGCGGTCACATGCATTAAAGTTGATGCGGCACATTTTGCAGCACAAACTAAGTGATCATTAAGTATGAGCCTTGCTAATTTCAGCATGAATGGGTCGGCTCAACCGGGGAAGTACTACCCTCTCACAGAAAATCGACGTAAAGTAACAGTACCAACAGTACTTAAACTGTTGCGTTTCGTTCGGTGAGTCAGAGTACCGGAGGCCCTATCCCCTATTCCTTCTAACTCATCTCACTCTTCATCCTATCCCTTTTCGCAACCCCAAGGGGTGGCAACGCACTTTTGACTCCTGTGGTGTTGCTTGTGTCCATGAGCGGCGGTAATTGCTTACCATCAGGCGATCCGTCTGCTCGTTTGCCGCCTATTACTATAAAAAAAATCCTATGGTCTACCTAAGGTCACTTTTAACTAGTTTTAACTACCTATTCAAAATCTTATTTTTATTGTTACGCGGTGTACTCATAAGTGTCTAAAAAACTTCAAAACCGAAACAAGAACTTAATGGTTCAACAAAGCGTAGCTTCCAACCATAATTACTGAGTTAAAGTCGTTAACTCCACGGTTACAAATATTAATAGTAGTTTTTAATAGAATGACCTTCAACTTGCAACACAATACGGCAAGTCTGAACTATCGTCGTTTTACTGAAGAGGACGCGAAGACACGCAAGCGAAGAATGTCAGACGAATAAACTTTGTCCACCTTATAGTTATTACAGAAACATGGACTAAAGATAAATCACGGTTTAGTACTAAACTTACCTGTGTAAAAGTGATTATATGTGCACTATAGATTCTTTTTTCTAAAACTATTGTCATTTAAATTCGTCAGAATACTACTTTCGTCAAAAAGTATTTTTAAACATTCTTCATTAAAATCTAAACCTGGTATTATATTTAGACCTTGTTTTGTAATAAGGCCCACATGTTTACCTAATTGTTTCATTACAGCTATTATCTGATAACAAGGATGCTTAGAAGTTATATTGATAATAAATTCAAGGTAACAGAAAGTTGTAAGAATGTTTTGGGGTCGTTTAGGGCTAAAACTTTAAAACTATGCTCATAATTATTTGAAGATAATATTTTCCTGCCGTAATATTTATGTAGGTTGAATATATCTGGCGCTACAAAAATGGTAACATCCATTTTAATGTACTTACACATATTCGCAAATAATTGTAACCGTTCCCTTGAATTTACATACTGACGCTGCTGGTCTAAACCATGCAATATCGCTATTGAGAGTGTCCATGACGTGGCCCAGTGGATAGCGTATGCGACTGCTGATCGGAGGTACCAGGTTCGATTCCCGGGTCGGGCAAAAGAGTCACTGGGTTTTTCCGAATACCTACTCAGTAGCAGCCCGGAGTCTGGCGATGTGCCCGGTAACGGCAATAGGCACGCCACCTATTACGTGGGACCTAAAAATTCATGGTGAAATATATATACCACTGCCTATCCCTTCGGGGATACAGGCGAGAGACTATAAAAAACAAATAAGATCGCCGAATAGCAAGATGGAGTGGCAGCATACATAGCCAAAAAACCAATGGCCATTAGAGCAAAAAGGTATAGAGTGGAGGCAAAGCACCGGACATTGCAGCAGTGGTAGGTCGACGATTTTGTAGGGATTGCGAGCAGCAGATGGATGCGGGTGGCTCACTATCGATCCACGTGCAGTGCTTTAGGGCAGACGAGTGACCAACAGTAGACGTCTATCGACTTATATGATGACTCAGTAAACTCACTTAATAAAAGAATGGTGTTGATTTGATCGTGTTTACCATGTTTTACATTGGCTATCTGTGTAAATTCGAACAGCTCAGAATTATTCCTGTATAAATACTAATTTACTATCTCTGCATCACCCTAGGTTGACTGGTAGAGAATGCCTAAGGCATTAAGTCCGCCTATGTACCACATGTTTTGTGCTGTGCAAAAAGTGAAATAAAAAAAAAAACTAAAAATAAGACCGCAAACCAACTACGACTTGCTGCTTGTAAGCGGCTAATGCTGTCGTTCCGAATGACTCACGCAGCACGCTACAACAGAAGTTACATTTGGGTGTCTTGGTAAATGCTGACAGCAACAAGTAAACCAAATATTCACTACACAAAAATTGACAAACTGACATAATTCCAAAAGTAATGCTGTATTTTTTTTATAGACTCACGCCTGTATCCCCGAAGGGGTAGGTAGAGGTGTAATATTACACCCACATGTCGCCATGAATTTTTAGGTCCCACGTAATAGGGGGCGAGCCTATTGCCGTTACAGGGCACATCACCAGACTCCGTGCTGTTACTGAGAATTCGGAAAACACAGTAACACTTTTGCTCGACCCGGGACCTCCGATCAGCAGTCGCATACGCTATCCACTGGACCACGGAGGCAGTCTTACATCATGATGATGGGGAAACACAGTTTTTGTGTATCAAAGTTTCTTGCTATAGGTGTACTTAAGTAAACATACTTTTAGGTGAGTTTCCTGAGATCCTAATCAATATTTGCTATCGTGATTCACTTCACACAATTGAATTAAGTTTCCCCATATTAGTAGGTACAAAGTTTTTCACACAGCAACAATGACTAACTTGCTGAGGTAACACATACTTAATATTAGCTGATTCTTGTGAAAAATCATGATGAGCTCAAGATAAATGATATAGGCAGGCAGGTATATGTTCCTACGTAAGACTGCGATCTTAATCATCGTGACAAAGCGATAAAATTATTCCTAATAACAATAATACAATATCTGTGTAGATATGATGTATAATTATTGTTTACACTGCGTATTATGTGTTGACTAGATGAGCCCGCGGTTACACCCGCGTTATTTTAAGGCTACTGCTCCGCTCCCGTGGCCCATAGCGTGATGTTATATAGCCTATAGCCTTCATCGATAAATGGGCTATCTAACACTGAAATAATTTTTGTCCAGTAGTTCCTGAGACTAGCGCGTTCAACCAAACAAACAAACAAACTCTTCAGCTTTATATATTAGTATAAGATTAATGCATATAACACGTTAGTAGCTACCCCACCGCTATAGGACAATTTTATTGTTGTTTTGTTTTTCGTGTGAGTGTGTGGCCAACTCTGATGTCGGAGTTTTCAGACCGCCCTAAGGCCTCCGACATGGCCTAACGATATATGGCTATAAGACAATGAATACCGCGGTGATTTTAGTGGATAGGCTCCAAGCACGTACCTATAAGGGAGGAGAGCCTATTCAGTCGTGCGACTACACTCGTCACACCTCTAGGGTCAGTTACCCCGTGTAACTGACCCTAGAGGTAAAGTTAGCGCCCAGTTTCCACATTCAAGACATAAGAAGCAAGAACCAAATGCCCTTAAACTCTTTATGAACATTTTCCTTGCGGTTACTAAGACCATTTAAATTTAAGCTTACTCCACTAACTTTTCAAAGTTGTGTGCGTATTAAATTGTTTATTATCGCTTGCCTCGTGTCTTGGAAAGCACGTTATGTCATCGGTCCTAGCTGTCAAGAAAATCTTTTAAGAGTCCTCTGAATAATCTGACACTAGAAACCTAACTCAAACCAGCGAATCAATATTCGCTGGTTTGAGTTAGGTTTCTAGTCCTAGTGGTTAGTAGTCTATCCCTTTGGGTTCCAGAGGCCAGATGGCAGTCGCTCTGTGGAAAATCTAATCTTCAGTCAAATCAGGTTAGACTAGTGAGCGGACTCCCGGATGCAACTGGAATAAGGAGGATGATGATAATGATGTTGTTCATACATAGGTATATATGTCATCATATCAGCCAAACGACGTCCACTGCTGGACATAGGCCTCCCCCAAGGTTCTCCACACAGACCGGTCTTGAGCCGCCCGCATCCAACCTCCTCCCGCGATCTTGACAAGATCGTCGGTCCACCTTGCGGGTATATATGTAGGTACGGACTTATGTAGGCACGTGCGAGTCCATGTAAGTGGGAAAAGTGGAGGAAGTTAAACTTATAATAAATTAAATATATATATTATTATATATTATAACAAATTAAATATATATATATATATATATATATATATATATATATATATATATATATATATATATATATATATATATATATATATATATATCGTCGTTGTGGAGCGAAAACTCACCAACTAACAAAAAAGAAACTTTGAGATAATCGCTTCTAAAATATTTTGAAGCTTAGAACTTAAATAACTCTTAAATGGTTAGGATTAGAAAGATGATGTCTATGACCAAAATATGTATCATAGGTAAATAAAATTAAATAAATAATTTAAAATGTATAAATTTTACATCTGCTTTAGTAATTCGATTATATTTGAATTAATGATTTTTCGCATAAGTAAAAAAATACTTTTTTGGTATTTAGTTATTTATTCACGCAATTTATTTATTTTTTGCTGGCTGTTAGTGACTTACACGTTAAAACATGATCCAACGAAAAGTAACGAAGTACGTTTAGTGACATTGCAAATAAAATATTGGTACTAGTTTGCCTAAACCAACCTAAACGATCTAATATGAGATTTAACCAAGTCTTTTAAATTAATTTTCGTGTAGATTGTTCCCATTGACTGAGTAGTTAGGTAGTTATCGCATTTTTATAACTCCGAAATTATTAAAAAACGGCCTTAAATATTAATTTAGAATGTAGATAATGTACTTTTAGACAGCTTGAAAGCATCAAGAACTCATTTTCACCAATAATGTTACTTAAGGCCTTGCCACACGGCACAATTTTACCACTGATCAAATTTTCAATCGAATTGGCTTTGCCCGTCTACACGACACAATCAAATCACTGATTTTCATTCCGACCACGCGATTGGTTACAATCTGGTGGTACCGCCCTCCCGATGAACTTGAGTTGGACGACTGGCGTCTACACGTCACGATTTCATCAATTGATTTAGTCAAGTTGGACGTAAAATTGTGTCGTGTGGCAAGGCCTTTAGTGAGTTTTCGCTCCACAACAACGACAAAGTAATATGACGACGATATACCTACATATCTAGCGTTACGAGTGATATAATGACTTTATAATTGGCAAGCCATATTGTATTCTTGCAATAATTGTACCACGATCGTTATTGCATAATTATAATAGATGATTGATTTTAGTTTTATAGGTGTTTCTTATGGCTTCGTCATTGACTGACGTGATTCCTATATGACACAGCGTAGTGAATTGACTACCGAGAATTGTCGGTCTGAACACACAATATGTTGCCCATCTTGGAATTAAACTTTGACTTGATCGTGATGAGTAAACAGTTTTCTTTGACTTTGACGACTAAATAAGTAGTATGCAGAGATTTAAATCCTTAGAATATGTGCCGCGCTTCCAAAAACGTCCAAGTTGTAAGTCAATTTGACAATGCACGCGTGGAAGTATGAGCTCACTTTCCCAACATATTGACACGTTTTCGTGCGGCATATGTATTACCTTCTCTACACTACTAGCGAAGTTGAACGATGTTAGACGTAAACAATAGTGTAAAGCACGCTCTACACTACTCGCGAAGTTGAGCGAATGCGATAGTGTGCGCTATCGGAACCACAGAGCGAATGAGCTCATCACGAAGTTGAACGAGTGCGTAGGGTCGCACTTCGGAGTTTAGCCAAAGTTTCAAGAGTACTTCGCCGAGGAATTTCGCGAGTATTGTAGAGGAGGCATATGGTATGGGCACATCTATAATATTTTTTTAATTTAAATTTTAAATAAATTCTTAGGTAATAAAAACTTACCTCTGGTGATTTAATCATGTCGAATCCAGTCTGTAAAAAAAAGGAAAAAGATTTAGACCATGTGCGTACCTCACAAAATTTTAATATTTTTTTACTTATTTTACTTTTGCACAACACAAACAATGTGGTACAGGGTGGACCTAATGCCTTAGGCATTCTCTACCAGTCAACCTAGGGTTGACTGGTAGAGAATATTCTTTGTGTGCTAGAGCTACACTGTTTATTAATGGTTTATTACACTGCACTGGGAAAATACTACCAAAGATTATTATGTCATCTAGTTGCAGTTTTACTATGGTTATGTTTCGTTCGGGAAGTGGAAGCACTGCAGGCCAAAGTCATTATAAATTATGTGTAAAAACCAAGGAGGAAGTATATAGTAAAAACTTATTGTCTGCCAAATCTGGGTAGACTAGAAAAAGGACCTCGAGCTCCAAGGGTAGAATAAAAGTCTTGGATGCAAGAAAGACAACGCTGGAGCGATGATGATGACTCTACCATTTCCCGAAGAGAAGAGACAGCTGCGGCTACGGTAAAGTCGTTTGGAAGATGAGGTTGAAGTTTACTTTGCCTTCTTCTCGCCTTCTCTATCAAAATACATAGAAAATGACACCTCACTCTCCCAGTTTAAAAATTCACTCAGTCCATCCATCCCCAATATTGGCAGGACTCGGAAGATTCTCTATTTAGCACCAAGATAAAATTATAAACAAATTCGCCAAACTGCCATATATTGTCTTACTTTTTCTGTAGGTTCTAGTTGTTGGAATGATGCCTGGCTTGCATGATTGACATGGGCTTTAGCTTAGCAACAGGAATTTCTTTGATCGTAATGAAAGAAACTTTAGTTTGAATATAACGCCCACACCAATAGCGCAGTAGTTAAAACGGTCGCCTTTTCATTGTGAGCTGTGTCAAGTCTCGCGTTTTCGATCCTCACATCGGATAAAACTGTGTTTTTTTATGGTAATAGGCGGCAAACGAGCTGACGGATCGCCTGCTGGTAAGCAATTACCGCCGCCCATGGACACAAGCAATACCACAGGAGTCACGAGTGCGTTGCCGCCCTTTGGGATTGGGAAAAGGGATAGGATGAGGAGTGGGATGGGGGAGAAGGAATAGGGGATAGGGCCTCCAGAATTCTCATTCACCGAACGAAACGCAACCGCTTAGGTACTGTTACTTTTCTGTGAGAGGGTAGTATATCCCCGGTCGAGCCGGCCCATTCATGCTGAAATCAGCAAGGCTCTACTAGGTACGTGTGTGATTGATAGATTGTTCTTCCGGGTCTGAGGGTTATTTGTCTCCGTCTTTTGAATGCTTAAGAAATCCCCCGTGATACAGGCTTTATTTCTAGCGCAGAAATAAAAAAATACCGTTAATGAGCACGTTTCCGACAACGTTGGGCATCGAAAATACTGACGAAATGTGGTACCTCTGCCTACTTCATCTTCGTCACAGAGTATTCAATCTATAGGTACAATTAGCTAAATATATATTTACGATATTTTAATGGTTACAATAGTATCGTCCCACCTAATTTTGATTTTCAATATAACTTATGATTTTTAGACAAAGAAAATTTACCTAAACCATCTTATAAATTGAGAATAATAATCGAAGAGTTTTCAAGTCTCAGCAAACATTTTAAGGGGTGTAGCGACCTTTGTAATTGACTGTACCTGGATGATCTTGCATTTTATTCATTTTCTGGAGGAAGACCGCAGTTAAGCCTGCACATTTTTTATTGAACCGTTTCTGTCCGATCCTGTAGAAATTTCGGAAAATCCCTTCTTAGTGCATCATTACAGTCCCAGTCTTCCGTGTGGTGACGGATTAAGAATACGGAATGTCACCATATCATCTCATGGGCGTCGCAAAAGCCGACAGAGGGAGCATATTATGCAGAGAACAGCACTGTAAGAGAAGAAAAACTTGATACAAACCCTATACCAACCCGTTTGGCCAGCGTGGTATAATAGGCCAATTCCTCGTTTCAAAGAAGAGGCCTAGTCCAGCAGTGGACTGTTAAAGGCTGATGATGATGATGATGATGACAGTCCTCAAGCAACATACCTGCGAAATTCCAGTTTCTTGCGCCCAATAATTTTGGCTGTGCGTTGTCTGTCATTTAGTCAGTAACGCAAGAATTTTATATATACAGATAATATAATATGTATTAGTTTAGTAACATGGTTTTTATTATTATTGTTTAAATTCTTTGAGCGAAACTAATGACTGATATAAATCTTTAGTCTATTTTTGGGTATTCATTTGAATAATTATAGGTACCTCATTATAGTAGGTTAAATTTAAATTGAAATATCTCGTTATAAATTACCGTGTTAATTTTATTTTTTATATTTATATAAGTCATTAAAGTCATTATATAATGAACATATTGTTATCAGTGTAGATGTGTTCTACAATCAGATTTGATAAAAGTTCACCTATGAATGTTTATTTTATTTCGGATTTATATTATTAATTTATAATAAATAGTCTGCCAAATTTAAATTAAATCTTGATAAGCTTAATTACTTACACACTATGTTATAATATTAGCATACAAACATATACATAAGATTGTCGTTTGTCTCTCTAAGTTTTAATCAAGCGTCAGCTCGAGGTAGATTAGACCTCGAACTAGGTTAGACCTGTGTTTCGAGCTGACGCTCTACCTAGCCGATAACTACCTACTTGTGTTATAACGCAATCCTAGTTTTTGCCAATATTGCAAATATATGTAAATTATGAGGCTTTATGTACACTATTCTTTTTATTAGCCATCTATGATATAATGTAAAACTAAATATAAGACAATATGCTAGTTATACCAATGGATCTAATTTAAGACGAATTGTAGTGTACGTACCTTTTGTATTTTTGTGAATACATAAATTATTATTAAAAATTACCTATATAAAGCGCCAAGTCAAGCTTAACAGTACATACATAGACTCACACCTGTTTAACCGAAGGGGTAGGCAGAGGCATAACGCCCACTTTTCGCCAGTGTTTTGATCCCACGTAATAGGTTTCGAGCCTATTGCCGCTTATCGGGATATTTTGTTTGCCAGAGCCTCGTCCGTTGATCGGCAGGTGCACCACCTGCAGGTGAGGTTGGCTTGGGACCCTAAGTTCTTGGTGGGAACCCTATGCAGCTTAACAGTTGCAGTACGAATTTACGTATTACTTACATACGCCACCAGAACGGTACAAAAGTCTAAGTTTCTAGCTCAGGAATGAGTATTAAAGCTCAGGAGTGACTATTTTAGGTATTAAACACCTAAGTACTAGGGCATGGATCCCGGAATTCCAAGATTTCGTAATTCCGGAATTTCGGAGGTGTTCTTCCGATATTATAATATCGGAATTGACGGCCCAAATATCGTAATTCCGGTATTCATAAATAATACAAAATGAGTTTTCTAAATAACATTTTTTTGTGAACGTGGCCAATAATACACAGTGTTAGGTCACCATTCCTTCCCCAGCGACTCCACGCTACCTCTTGAGTGTTATGTCCCCGACATTTTGTTAATTCCGCGAACGGCCCGAGACCATAGTTGACAATGATAGTGGTTATGGAAGCAGATCTAATGCAAACCACATAAGAGTTAGCTTCGGTGTTAGTGACGATTTATGAAACAATTCTTATTCTCTTAAAAAGAATTAGAAAGGAAACAATTGTACAAATATTTAAGCAAAATACACTAATAAACAGGCATTGAGTGCTATGTGAGTTAACTCATCCGTCACAATATAGAGGAAATATTGAAATCTATCGTTTCGTCTGATGAAAAAATGGGACCGGTGCGAGAATAGGAATCGCTCGTCAATGCGCTTGACCCAAGGAGAACCGGCCAACTCATGTACAAGTGAAAAATCCTTCAGAAAAAGTACTGGTTGTTGTCTGAGGGACCAGTGCTGGTATCATGCACTTCAGCTTACCAAGATATAGATAGATAGATATGACAGCATATTACAGTAGCAAATTTCACTGTCAACAATTGCAAACAATGATGGAAAGATGCCTGTTAAACAACCGACACTGGTCTCAATCGTTTAATCAGAATTATATCTTTATTCGTTAGAGCCTTCTGCTGCTTGAGGACAACGGACACTTAAATTACATAGGTACTTCGCGCGAGACGGTTACTAACTTAGAGGAAGCTGAGGTTTGAAAATCTCCGACACCCTCCATACCCCCTAGAGCCTGTAACTTGCTACAATAGATCATCACTTTTTTGGAAAATGAATAATTTCATAAGGAAAGAAATCGATTTCAAAAAGTTTATCGATTCTCACCCCACGATTTTTTCAACAATTGAATCAATCAACTACCCATAAAATAAGGAAAGTGCATAAACTCACTTTATTCCCAAATGTTATTTTAAAGTTTAGTCATATTTGTTTTTATTGTAACAGTTATTGTCCCACTGCTGGGCTAAGGTCTCCCGAACACTCTTTCATAAATGACGATTTTTGGCTTTATCTTGCCAGTCAGCTAGAAAAGTATTAATCGTTTTTTCGGCCTGCCCCTGTCAACACTTCTCTTTCCTCCTGTTCTACTTCTCTTCAGGGTTGCATTGTTTGGTGATGTATGTCCACTTTTCGAGATGTATCATACAGACATATCCTACCCAATCCTATTTTAACTTCGCTGCTTTGACGCGCAATTCGCTGCTTTGACGGTTAGTCTTACACAGTACACCACGCTACATTACATGGCACGCGGGAATCGGTCTGGTTATTATTTTAATATTAAATTGCCTGGTTTTATAACAATGTTTAATTATACTATTTTTCTTCTTAACTTTTTTCTACTTAGGCTCGAATGTTCATGGCATGTTAATTGATAAAAACTGTAGAAAATGTTGAGGCGTTCCAATTCAATGGTAAAATTTTGATCTATCCAATGTATAACGAATTGTAAATTGATGAAAAGTATATAACTTGTTTAATTTTGGCATAATACACGTTTATTTTATATTAGAAATATAAATATTTCAAGAGCATACCGATTCCGGCACCAGTACCGGAATTCCGGAATTGACACTCCAATATCGTTACTCAGTTCCGGAATTCAATAATCTCCGATATTACAAGCCCTACTAAGTACATCGATTCATATAAAAACTTAATGATAGTGTAAGAAACATTGGCATTCGATTCGGATATAGGGTGATACTATGACAATAAGGCCGGCAAATACATGTAGAAATCATCAGCATCAGATTCATACATAGATTGAATTTTAAACAAGTCTCATCGATACTAAACAGTACCCGTTTAGCACCTCTTTCATATTAGACTAGTATCAGTGCCTCACTGCAGTCTCACTGCTGCCGGATAGCAACTGGCCGGCTGCTGTACTGCAACCAGCCGGTAAGTTTTCTATACAAAAGTACTCAACACAGCAACTATCTTCCCAAAGTGTCGTAAGCATCTTCCAAAATCGAACTGAAACGAGGAAGCCGTCGTAAATAATTTATGATGTGTCCACAAAATTCTCTGGCACTCGAATAATGACAGATATTTCTTTTGAAAGTAACGGTGCTGCTCATAAATATGTTAACATTCAATGCACACGCATCGCAGTTTGTTATCTCCTTTGTACTCACAAAAGTAGCACATCTTTAAGGATTTTCGAAAAGGAACGTACTGTTAAACTGTCTTTACTATATAGATAAATCGACTTTTAAGGTCGCTTGCGCTTATGCATGTCGAAAGCAGATGCCAGAGTCGCCAAAGTAGCGGTACATGATCGTTGTCACTGCCTTGCCTCGGTGACTGCACCAGTGGACAGCTATAGGACTCTTGTTCCACATCTTAAAATGTATCTGACTGACTGATCGAGGGAAATCGAGTACTATGGAATATTATAATTCGTCTATATTTTGACTTGATTTTAAAGCAAGATAACAAATGTTGAGTAAGACTTATGAATGCTGATTATGTTTTAAAACGGAAGGACATCACGACATGTGACAAAAAAAGTGAAGCGTGAATTGATTCCGTCACATTTTTGTTTCTCGTGGTGTGCTCGTTGTACAGAAATAACACAGATTGTACCTATACAAGATAAAAGGACCTTACGGTGCCTAGAACTCAAACAATTTTTTCGTCTATAGGTATATATTATTTATTTATAGGCAAAACCATTTCAGACGAATCACTGATGAGCCCTGTATTGGTAAGGGGTAACACTAGCAAACGTAATGTTTGGAGGACGCCCACTGGCTAGGTGAAGTGACGATTTACGTAAAGTAACTGGGAGCCAGTTGGGTCGTGAGCTGGCATCAACTGGCCACTGGCGTGCCATTGGAAAAGCTTATATCCACCAGTTAACCTAGCAGGCAGATAATCATGATGATAAACCCAAGGTTATTGTTAAAAACAAACAACCCCATCTAGATAGTGGTAAGGGTCGCTTAAGGAGCTGAAGGCAAAGTCCCTCTCTGTCTTACAGCCCAATTGACAAGTAATAGTTCTGAAACTCCTACTTCACATTGATATTCGAAGAGAAGACAAATCATCGGCAGAACCGGGTCGCTAATCTTGAAACTTGCAAGTCTTTTTCGCAATCTGCACAAAATAATTTCTTCATCCTTAGTTGCCAATGGTAACTAATATGTATCGATATTATTTCCAGAACTGTGGCCGGTGTTAGGTTTCCCTGACATCCGATCCAAGTTGGAGAAAGGCTGACACGATGGAAGTAAGGAAATACGGATACACTAAGTAAAAATGATAATTAACGAGTAAAGAAAGCAGAAAGCATTAATCGTTTATTTTGTTAAAAGATATAAAAATGTTTTTTAAATGTAAACAGCTAACTGGCTACCAAATTTGGCTAAATCTGAACTGGTTTAGTCATGAGGCATTGAGACAAACTTTCTTAAAACCAAATGATCTTGTGCTTGTACAATACTGGAGATAAAGAGGCGCGATATTATTAAACGAGATGCTATCGATAGTGAACTGTACAACTGACGAACTTAAACTTGTTACGGTTGGTGGTCGTCCTAATATCAAGAGAAAGATTAGACAGTGACAGATCGAATGAACGATATGTGAAAGAAAAAAAGAAAATTACTTATTTGGACTGAAAATTGACACATTACAATATTGTGGCACATAGAAATGAAAAGAAACAGAAAATTATAATTATAATAGTACAATAGATAATTATTAATTCAATTCATCGATAACTAAAGGATGGCCGCGGTTACACCCGCGTTATTTAAGGCCACTGCTCTGCTCCCGTCGCTCATAGCGTGATGTTATATAGCCTATAGCCTTCCTCGATAAATGGGCTGTCTAACACTGAAAGAATTTTTCAAATCGGACCAGTAGTTCCTGAGATTAGCGCGTTCAACCAAACAAACAAACTCTTCAGCTTTATATATTAGTATAAGATTAGTTCAATACATATGTGCTACTATTATTTTCAATATTCGACTATAAGGTGAATAGTAGATACTTTTAATTTCATCCGTTATACGCATAGTTGCTGAATGATAATATGTATATACACTACTGTGTCTTTTGAGAAACACCGCACTTACGTATTATTAAAATTTAAAACGAAGTATTGTTTGATGGTTGATGCGTCGCCGTCGTCTCGACCTTCACACAATGTATTCATTGAGGTAATTTAGCAAAACCCCGTTTTTACTATTAGTATACTTAATAGATGTAAACAAACAAAAACGTTTCAGCCGGAAGCTTCATCATTGTAAAAAATAAAGATCAACGGTGATAACTCGTTCTCCATCGTTGATTTAATGGAATAAGCTTCTGCTCACAGATTGGTATATATTAGGTTTCACCCTTAGGTAGATTTTTTTTAAGAGGATAAATAACTCTTTGAGAGGCGAAATGGCTGACAGGAACTGGACACGATGAGCCGAAAATCTTGCTCAATGAAATGCCATTAATTATAATGATCAATTAACTCTTGTTCTTTGGATAACACAACCGACAGATCCTTGACCGTAACATAATTATCTTATATTTTATCATCTGTAACTGCATATCTTCTAAGCACTAGCGAAATCCCATTTTCCAAGATACTATATGTATGTACCTACATAAATTATAACTTTGTTAGTGGTGTATCGTTGGTAGAAATCTAGGATGCCTCTGATTTAAGTTATAGCTATGTTTACGAACATTGTTCCAGCTTACCCTGGTCGTCTTACCTATTATTATAGGACTCGGTCTGAAATAACAGTGATCACGATACATCCAGGCGACAATGCCAAACCGTTTGTTAAACAGCTCTATAAAACAAATTACCGAAACCACTTATTGCAATTTTTAAATTATCGCCATTTTAAATCTTCGATCATTTATTTGAAGAAAGTCCATGTTTATTTAGATATTTTTTTACGAAAGCACTTGTCCTATCGCTAGCGAGAGAGCGATTAGCGATCGATTTATGATATACATAGCATGCAACAAATATATTTATTGTAGTGTTGTTAATCTTAGGTGCTTAAGCCAACATTGAATATGTAGGGACACGTTGTTTATTTTATGCTTATCTAGCATTATTCATCGACGACGCGCGGCTGCGCCCGCCATGCAGTTATTCAGTCGCAAATAAACCACAACGCTAATAAGTCTTTTCAATTCCATTTCCCCAAAATATCTCTGAACACAAAATAAGTAGTGCCACACACAAAGACACATACTAGAAGGTGTTTAGTGGATCCTACATAGAATTGTAAAATGGCCCAGTTGCATAATAACTGAGTAAGTTGTATTGTATTGAGTTTAGTTGGTTCACTTCAAAATTTATTATTGAATTGCATAAAATCAAGAGTTAATTTTAAAAAGCTATCAATTAAAATAATATAAAACGAAATGTATTTACAATAAAATTTATTATATTCGGCAGGGTGTTTGAGTTGTATAATAAATTTTCTTTTGTAAAGGGGGGGCCTGTGTAGGGACACATTGTTTATTTTATGCTTATCTAGCATTATTCATCGACGACGCGCTGCTGCGCCCGCCATGCAGTTATTCAGTCGCAAATAAACCACAACGCTAATAAGTCGTTTCAATTCCATTTCCCCAAAATATCTCTGAACACAAAATAAGTAGTGCCACACACACAGACACATACTAGGACCTTGAAATAATATTATAAACTTGAGAATGCCCGCAGCTACGCCCGCACATTATATTTTTAGTTTTTCGTTTTTCTCTCAATAAAGCCCTGAGGAGTGCCCCTTACGGTCCTCAAGGAACATATTACTAGCATTGTCTGTCTGACAGTGAGTAACAGAAGAATTTTATATATACAGAAATTATTATGCATGAATTATATGAACATAAGTTATAGGTAAGGGTATTTACAACAACAACTCAAGATCAATTTAGAGATCTGTTTTCTTTGGCTTCTTGTTCGTTTTATCTTCACTTAACTATACTTGATGAAATTCATTAAGCAACACTTGTTAACTATATAAACAAGCAAGTTCTATATCGGTATGTATCCGAAGCAGATATGTTCATTAGTGACCCAACACCTACACTATTAAAACTACAGACTCACCACACTTCTTATACGGCTTATACCTCCCTACTTTCCGCTTATCGCTAAATGTGAGACCAGTGCCATGTGCACTTAAAATATTTTTGCATTTACTTACACAATCTTGGGTGATTGGCCTGAATGTAAATAAGTAGGTAACGTTTATAAATTAAATAAATGTAAATAAAATCGTTGTGTTAAATACCTGTACATTAAATAAATGTCCACTCAGGACGAAGATCAATGTTTTATTTTGATGAATTCCTTTCATGTTTAGGCATTTGAAGGTAATGTAGTCTTAGAAAATTTCAGAGAACCTATATATCCTGTCGCAGTAGTTTGTACATAGTTAGAGCATGATGTTATCTTCACAATAGAAATATGTTTTTAAGTCTGTACACATAGACTACTTACACTATAATCAAATGCTATAAATAAACTGTCATGATCTGTCAAAAAAATTCGTTATAGTCTAACGGTTTAGGTTTTCTCGTGACTCTGCAAAATTAGGAGCCCTGCCAATCAGGGCTCCGTCTACATAGCTTATAAGAAACGTATCTTATGCTAAAATCAATCATGATCAAGTAAGTATTTATAAGTTATTTACTCCATGTCGCGACAGCGTGATGTTGACCAGTAGTTTGTCGTACAAACGTGCATTCGAACTGTGGTGAGTTGACGTACAAAACGGTACTGCGTTTTGTCGCACGAACGTTAGTGGCACTTCCATTTGCCGAACAAGCGTGGTAAACTCACTGTGTAGCTATTTTCTTCCTTATTCCTCTATGCTTCTTCTTATAAGGCGTTCTGTAAGACGTTTTGAATAAATTTATGTCTTAATACCTGCTCGCAAATGTCTAACCATAACGTTCAAATAAATATATCTTAAATATTTATAGCGATCTACATCAAAGTCCACATTTTACGACGTCAGTAAAGATAAGGTGATATTAAAAATAGGTCTTGCCCAAATAAATTGTTATTAACATGTCTCTGACATTCCAGTTGCTATTCCATTGCAAAAGGGCTCCTAGGAAAAAAACCTTTTATGTATCTGTTTACCTAAATTTTGTGTAACTCTTTCCATATTTTTGATAAAAAAGTAGGTACCTACTTTGAATTATAAAAAGCAATGCCATTGACATAGATTTAATTTTTACTTTAACGGCGTGGAATTCCACCTTTTCATTCTTTACTTTTAACATTAAGCGGTAGAATACGGATTGATAACCTTAAGATCGTGATACTGACACCTTAACCATTTTGACCTACCGCATTCGGTACGCATTCAAAAAGCGAAAAAACATTTTGTATTTCATACATAATGCCCACATACACGTATTTTGTAAGAAAATTCAATTTTCTATGGAACAGTTGATTGCAATTTCGACATGAGCCAGAACAAAAGTTTATCATAATGGCGAGTACAATCTACCCTATAATCGAGGTTTGCATTATACTAAGATACACAACCGAAACAAGCTTTAATCTGGATGTATGTTCATTGGGAAGTGTAGGCGAGCAATAAGGGAGAATTTTAGAAAATGCCCGCCCTTATAAGGTAAATAGTCACACGTTGGAGTTACTTACTGCGGGCAAAGGCATATACTTACGAGTAATTCTACTTTTGCACTTTTGATTCTTCCGGGAAGCTTACATTATTATTTATTTTATGTAAGTAATTAATTTATTATCTCATCATAACAACGCACAATCATTACAACATGTTAAATAAATAGGTACATATAAAAATAACTCCATAACTCTATAGGAAATTATTGTTCTATTTTATGTGTATACTAGAGGTCGCCAGCGGCTTCGCCTGCGTCAATTATAGGTACATAAAAACCTTCCTCTTGAATCATTCTATCTTTAAAAAAACCGCATTAAAATTTCGTTGCGTAGTTTTAAAGATTTAAGCATAGGTACATAGGGACAGACGGACAGAGGGCAGACTTTGTTTTATACTATGTTGTGATATAGTTATCTAGTAATAGTTTAATTTTCTTTTCAAATATACAAGGAAACCCATAAGCAAGTAAACAATTTTTTTTTCGCTGTAGCATTTAATTTACCTATCAACATATCTAAAATGGCGTCACAAACACAAATCTAGTAGAGACTAAACTTCAGAAGCTATGGCCATAAAATATGTGAGTTAATATAATAATAATAATATTCTACCACATTCACACAACATCATCTAGTCCCAAACTAAGCAGAGCTTGTACTATGGGTACTAGATTATGGATAAACATACTTATATACTTTTTTTTGTAAATACATACTATTATACATAGAAACACCCAGACCAAGACAAACATCCATGTTCATGCACACAAATGTTTGACTTGTGCGGGAATCGAACCCGCGACCGTCGGCTTAGCAGTCGCTAACACTCCCGCTGCGCCAACTGGTCGTCAAATAATTATATTATAACTAGAGGATGCCAGCAGCTACGCCTGCATTTTTTTTTAATTTACCCGTTTTGGCCGATCCCGTGGGAATTTCGGGAAATCCCTTCATAGTGCACCCCTACAATCCCCAAGGAACATACATGCCAAATTTCAGCTTCCTGCGCCCAATAGTTTTGACTGTAGCGTGTCTGTCAGTCAGTCAGTAACGCAAGGATTTTATATATTAAGATTATGAGTTAGTTGTTTCTATGACTTACAGCTACCTATACCTGCATCTGTATCCTGTTACTGTACCTATTGAATAAAAATAAAATAAATAAGCTATTAAAAGAAGACCCAGGGCCGCCAGACCTTACTTATTATCTCAGAAACGAAATGTATATAATAATGTAGTGTTAGTATCTGCTACGAGTGTACGCGTACTTGCTAGTTTGGATCGTGCGCCAATTTTTAGTTAAGAGGTGCTAAAGGATGGCAAAAATTGTACCAACTTTACTTAAATTCTCAGTGCTGACTGTTATGTACTTATGTATGTTTTAGAAAGTATTATCATAAAATCATAAATAATACTCCCAGACTCATTTCGGCGGCGGTAATTTTTGCCAGACGCTTTAAAGCTTCCAAAATAAGGGATGGTTGCGATTGGCAGAAACCGCTAGGAGGCGCATTTAGAAAATGTATGGTAATTGTTCCCGTCTAGTCTAATCCATTCCGATCTAGTTCAACAATAGCAACGTTCTTATATTATATCTCTACATCTGTAGCTGTTTAGGTATATATCCGTGTACGTGTGGTGACGGATTAAGAATACGGGTTGTCACCACCCCATATCATCCCAAGGGTGCCGTAAGAGCCGACAGAGGGAGCATATTATGCAGAGAACAGCACTGTAAGAGAAGGAAAACTTGATACAAACCCTATACCAATCCGTTTGGCCAGCGTGGTATAGTAGGCCAATTCCTCCTTTCAAAGGAGAGGCCTAGTCCAGCAGTGGACTGTTAAAGGCTGATGATGATGATGATGATGATGAGGTATATATCAAAGCGAAAAAAAAAAGAAAAATTTGAAGCATTTGAAAATAGATACCTACCTAATTTACTAATGCTTTTTCACTTTGATAATAATCAGACGTTACAGCTTTTATGTTTTCTTTTTATTGCTACAATTGTATCGTTATTTTCGCTCTCGTATTTTACCGAGGTTTACCGATAGTTAAAACTGGAACAGACAGTTCAAACTATCTTCATATTATTTTTTTATATTATAAATGAAATATTTTAAGATTATTATTAGCCACACAAGCGAGATTTAGTTCGGGTTTTGATACTTTCGCAATTATATATATCTAATAACTAGGCACTTAAAATAATTTGAAATATTTTTATTTGTAGCAGGTATTTGCGATTATTCACGTATTTAATTGTAATTTATTTATTAATCGTATTATATTGTATGTTTATAAAATTGCCTAAACAAATTTTAATTTTTTTTAGATAACAATTGGATGAAATACTTTTTTACAAATTAATTGAAATCTAATAAATTACTAAATACTATTTACCTTATTTATTTCACAAAATAGCACTAATCACTATATTATCACAAGAGGATCACTTCAACCGCGACGCATGCGCATCGACCGGTGCGTTGCGCGGGTCGAACGGCGCGAGGAACAACGTGCCGCGCGCGCCGCCACCTTTGTTTATATGGAGATGAGACGTAAGGGCGGATGCACAACGGAGCTTCTACAGTTGATGTTAGGTGGTATAATGACTTATATTGAAGACCCATTAACTCTAATAATTATGTGATGCAGGTTCGAACTCTAGAGGAGACAAGAAATCAAGAGGCTTAGATGAAGCTACCTCGGTTCCACTGATGCGGCTTCATCATCATCATTCTGGTCGTTCCCTCAATGCTGAGGATCGTGACTGTATGTCAATTTTCTCCACTCGGTCCGATTCTGCGCCATATGTACCGCACCCTGATGCGGCTTACATGTTGGCAAAAGTCTAAATTCTTATCAGACACAAGTTTTTCTGAGGCAGAAATTAATAAACTTGAAAGAACTATGTCTGGCAGATAAATATTCTGTTCCAGTCTCGGAAGGCGAAAGACTTCGAGATCGAAGCTAGATTCTTAGTAATAACGCTAAGTTGATGATAAACTACTTATGGTTTTGATATCTGCCAAGCCAAGCTATTGACTATGCAGACACACTTAAGCATACATAATAATATTCACTACGTAATATTTCAACAAAAAGGAAGATTTGGTGACCCTGATCATGGGGCCCACGGAAGCAGTAGCGAGTATGCTGACCAAAAAGGTACTTAATTCATTTTATTTTTCTAATTTTATTAGTACTTGGACTATGAACTTACCCTTCTCATAGTGAGAAGAGGCCCGTGCCCAGCAGTGGCACAGTTTGTATACAGGGCTGATGATGATTAGCACTTGTTGTTAAACGTACCTACCTATCTAAGGGCTAATCTGTATCTTATACTAATATATAAAGCTGAAGAGTTTGTTTGTTTGTTTGGTTGAACGCGCTAATCTCAGGAACTACTGGACCAATTTCAAAAATTCTTTCAGTGTTAGATAGCCCATTTATCGAGTAAGGCTATATAACATCACGCTATGAGCCACGAGAGCGGAGCAGTAGCCCTACAGCCGAAACTATTGGGCGCAAGAAGCTGAAATTTGTCATGTATGTTCCTTGAGGACCGTAGGGGTGCACTAAGAAGGGATTGCCCGAAATTCCTACGGGATCGGCCAAAACGGGTAAATTAAAAAAAAAATGCAGGCGTAGCTGCTGGCGTCCTCTAGTATAGTAATAAATATACAATTATTCCGTTAGTGACTGACTCACACACAAAAGCTGAAATTTGGCATTTAGGTATGTTGCTTGGGCACCGTAAGTTTGCACTAAGAGGGAATGTCCCGAAATTGCTACGGGATAGGTAGTAAACGGCAAAATAAAAAATATGCGTGGGTAGCTGCGAGCATCCTCTGGTAGGATATAAAGTTCATCACTATCTATGTACATTCCCAGTTATGATCGACGACTGCCCGGCTAAGATCGATGACCCTTGGCTTTAGATTTTTCACGCACAAATAACACGATTTCTATCTCATCAAAGCTATGGAAACTGTGCACTCTGCCTATGATTTTCTATGCCTTGGATTTCCAAGCCCCCATAACATTTTTAACTTCAATTATGAAAGGCGACCCGTATAGTTCACGTATTTTACATGATTAATCGTTTACAAGTATTTTCCTCGTGTTAAGTATAGTTATTTGTATATTTAGATATACTTAGCTGTCTGTTAATACTGTTTCTATATTTAGGTATGTGATATTATGCCGTTTTAAATACAATTATTATGTAGGTATTCATCATCGCCCCAGCGTTATCCCGGTTGCATCCAAGACTTAAACGATATGACAGAATATCAACTTTTCCACAAAGCGACTGCCGTCTGACCTCCGCAACCCAAAGGGATAGCGATATGCCATGGTTTACACCAGTATCAGTTTATTTGAGGGTACTGACTCCCCGTAACGATTGTCAAACATCTTCATGACAGCGGGGACCGACGGTTTAACGTGCTCTCCGAGGCACGCACTTAACTTCGAAAAGTCATTGGTGCATGCCGTGGATTCGAACCCGATACCCTCTGCAAGGCAGTCCGTTGGTGTCTCCACTAGGCTATCGCTGCCCTCATTTACACACACACACACCAATACAATTATTATGTATTATGTTTACCTATCTGTGTGAAGTTGTTCAAGTTTAAAAAGAGTAACTGCTTATTTTCGAGGATAATCGTCAAGATATGGGTCAAATTCTTAAATGATAAATATGATAATAGACTTATCTCTCTACAACCTTTCGAAGTCCACTGCTGTACTTAATCATTTTCTAATTTGATTCAGCCTGTAGTATTTTGAGTCAATAGGTGAATTATGCCTAATTCTTCGCAAAGATACAATTCACATGATAGTAGAGCCATGCTGATTTCAGCATGAATGGGCCGGCTCGACCGGGGAAGTACTACCCTCTCACAGAAAATCGACGTAAAGTATCAGTACCTAAACTGTTGCGTTTTGTTCGGTGAGTGAGAGTGCCGGAGGCCCTGTCCCCTATTCCTTCTCACTCATCCCACTCCTTATCCTATCCCTTTTACCAACCCCAAGGGACGGTAATGCACTTGTGATTTCTGTGGTGTTGCTTGTGTCCATGGCCGGCGGTAATTGCTTACCATCAGGTGATCCGTCTGCTCGTTTGCCGCCTATTATTATAAAAAAAAGATACGATTTGCTTCGTGATTTTTTTACGAAACTAACGGGACAGTAACATTGTGTATTCTAAAGCCTACTACGAAAATTATTAAATACACAGTTTTCATATAAAATTAATAGAGCGAAACATTATGGCATTGACGTTACGTATCAAAACATATCATCAAATAAAAAACTACGTCATTTGTATTTAACCGCACCTGATTATACTTATGGGTATAATAATCTAATGGAAATCACAACTTTTTAGACCTGTCTACACCTGTCTTCACCCTAGGGGCTGACGTTTACCTATGGCTTTCTACATCCCCCGGTCCCTACCACCGGCTGCGACCTACGAGCTGCTGGCGCCGTGCTTCTACCAGCCTACGCCTACCAGCCTACGCCTGAGCTTACCGCTCAGCCTACACCTCAACCACCGAGCTGCTTCCCCAACGTGCACTTCGGCCAGCTCACCGGCGACCCTACGAGCAGTCTACCCTGCGAGCGTCGGAGACAGGGATGTAGCTAGAGTCGCATTTAAGGTAGGGCAGCATTGGTTACAGGTAGGGCGGCAGTAAAAAAAAATTGAAATTGATCTGCTCCGAAGCACGTTCTTCAAAATCAACCACCATGTATATATTACCTTAAACAATTTGCCTTACCTTAAAAATACCAAAAACTAGGATAGAAAAATTTAACTTAGTGTTTTGGTATTTTTAAGGTAGGGCATTGTGATTTCAAGGTAGGGCATTGCACCATAATGCCCCCCCCCCTAGCTACGGCCATGGTCGGAGAGCAGCAGGAATCTACACCCCAGCCTTTAGGCCAGTGTTTACCTAGTCGGTTATACTGTATGTAAGCGATAGTGAGACATAATAAAAAAAACTGTTCCTTCTAAGCAGTGTTTCTATTAGAACCCTGACAATCTACCTGAGAACTAAACGTCTCAATACTCTTCTTATAAGCTAAGTTGGCGGAGACCTGCACCACAAGAGGTTACAAGAAAACCTGAACAATATATGTAGGTATTGGTCTAAAAAATTATGTCAAATGAACGTTATATCAAATATTATTATATATGAAGTGAATCATTATATCATATGAAATTATGTTATTATAGCTTATGAAAATAGTATCTATTACATAAATGTTATATCAAGTAATATTAGATCATTGTTATTATGCCATATATTACAAAAACACACCCATATTATAAATACGGTACTTTATGGTTGGATGGTTTTCCTCGGAAAACCATCCAACCATAAAGATTTTAATAACATCTTACAGTGAATAATAGCACACGGGCTAGTTTTTCCGAAGCCTTTTTCTCACGCTTGCAACCATCAAACTACTTTCACACATCACGCTTTCTTTTCATCGTTCATACTGCAGCATACATTTACTTTGAGAGGCACAGGCGGAATGCATACGCCGCCTCTTAAGCTATTCTGGTCGGACGGCGGGTGGCTCCACGGGCCCGGCGTTCGCAGGCTGTACCCTACGGTAGCGTTGACTGGAGATAGTCATGCGCTTTCTTACACCTAGCCCTGCGTTTGTGAAGAGGGCGATAATGCTGTCGCCCAATGGCTTAGCTTTACCTATTGCTTCGTAAGAAGAGACGGTGGTGCTCCGGCTCTCCAGCTCATGGCTAAATCCCCGGTACTAATATCCAAAGAGAGAGCGCATCCGCACGAAAAGCCCGGCAAGTCACGTCGCTGCTGTTCTCATATCCTGGTTGCTATCATAAGAGCCCGGGATCTAGGCTCTTCAGCATTTCGGCCGGTCTTCGACATCCTTCAGACGTCAAGTCAGCACTTATTTGGCGTGCCCGTTTACCCCCAGCGGAGGTGGTATGACAAGACCTTTGTTTCTCACGTAACATGCCGGTTGCCCTCAGACGTGGTCATTAGTGTGCGACCATGCTAATATACCTTGTAGATAAGACCCGCAGCTACGCCAGTACATTTAATTGGAATTTACCCGCTACTTACCAATCCCGAGGCAATTTCGAGAAATCCTTTCTTAGTGCAGACAAATTTTAGCTTCTTGCGTCCAAATTTTTTTAATTTATTTTATAACAATGTACATATTATTCAGGTATAATATAATACAACTTAATAATCTATCTTAAGAAATATATACAAAACAGAAAATAAAATAATTTAGAGGACGTCATGCGTCCAATAGTTTTAGCTGTGAATTATCTGATAGTCAGTCAGTAACGCAATAATTTTATACATACAGACACACGTCGTATTATTTGAGTAGGTATAGGTACAATAACTGTCCTCCGTCGCCGCAAGCGACTTTGAACATGCGACCTTGAACTAGGCCTTCTTACTTTACAAGATTTTACGTTTATAATAATACGATTCGCAATCAGAACTGTTCTCATTTTTACGTAGTGCATTTTGCTAAAAGCACCGATCATTACACAATTCGAAAATGTTGTTGTCTAGAAATGCCGCGGTAAGTAGGTACCTATAGAAATATTGCTATCTCAGGAGTCATGATCCTCCTAGCGTTATCCCGGTTTCAACCCGGGGTCCGCTTACAAGTCTAACCGGATTTGGCTGAATATTAGCTTTTCCACAGAGCGGCTGCCTGTCTGACCCGCAACCCGAAAGGATAGCGATATTCCATGGTTTAGTCTAGTGTCAGTTTATTTAGAAGGTACTGACGCCTTATAACGACTTTCAAAGATCTTCTTGATAACCGGGACCGACGGCTAAACGTGCTCTCCGAGGCACGGGGCAAGCGATAATTAACAATTTAATACGCACATAACTCCGAAAAGACATTGGTGCGTGCCGTGGATTCAATACCCTCTGCGTGGCAGTCTGTTGGTATTTCCACTAGGCTATCGCTATCTCAAGATCACGAGTGACATTTTAAAACTTAGACTGCCTGCCTAGATGTTCGTAAAGTCGTCATCAGCTTTTTGCAGCCCATTGCTGGACACAGAACTCTCCAAATGTTTAGTCACAATAGCATTGTGAAGTAATAAGAGGAAAGGGACGTACTAATCCGATTACCTCAGACAAAATCATCAGCCTTTAACAGTCCACTGCTGGACTAGGCCTCTCCTTTGAAAGGAGGAATTGGCCTTCTATACCACGCTGGCCAAACGGGTTGGTATAGGGTTTGTATCAAGTTTTCCTTCTCTTACAGTGCTGTTCCCTGCATAATATGCTCCCTCTGTCGGCTCTTACGACACCCATGGGATGATATGGGGTGGTGACAGTCAACACACGGAATCGTACATGTACCTCAGACAATTTACTAATAATATCTTTAGTAATATCTCAGTTGTTAATTAAAATACATACCTAATAAAATATAGCGATGACCCGACCTATTAGGCGCATAAAGAATTTTCTTCCTATTTTAATATTCATGAAGTAGTAACTTCCAATACTGTACATGGTAGCCACATGGGCAGTGTATACGGAAACGTATCTATCAATATACACATATATATAAAAAAATGTCCTGACCGACGTATCATCGCAGGACCGAGATTACTGAAGGTGACTGAAGTGTGTTCCTTTTATGACATAGGCATCCATAGAGGGCGGATTTTTTATATTCCGATTATCGAGAAAAAAAAAATCATTATCTAAAGATTCTAGAGGATAAAAACAAAAACCCAACCCCGTCGAAAGTGTACGCAACTCGGAGCATTATTCTGTGTAACTCATTAAACGTCCACAGGACATAGGCTTCAACCGATTGAGTGAATCTTTGCCGTGATCGCCTCACTTGGAAGTTGGAAGGCACATTAACGATCATGGTAGCGGAAATCTTTGACGCTGAGAGCTACGGCCCATCTAGCATCCTGCTGGATGGATTAACCGCCATATTTCGGTTGACAGCTTGCACTGGGGAAGATACTCATCAAGGATCAGACGAGTAGGTATCTCTTCCGGTAGTAAGTCGTCACATACTGGTCCTGAACGCGACCGCGGGGCATAGCTAGTTCTAAATACAAATAAAGCAACACACAGTACGCGGCCATAACTAATTCTCTATCCGGTGTACCGAGCTAATCGCTATGACGCGGTCGCGGGGCCAGACTCATCTGGTAATAAAAACGCACAGTCATTTTGTCGTATTGATTGATTTATTTTATTGTACAGGTCATGTGTTCGTTCAACCTTGAATAGGAAACATATCAAACGCAATTTTTATAAAAGAGCTCTGACATTAGAAATTATAAGTTTTATATAAAATATTGAAACTAAAAACGATTGAGGTCATCAACGCTAATTTTAAATTTTCGGATAATTGCAGCTACCGAAATATTGGATATGCGAAGCAAAGGTACGTACTACATACCCTGAAAGACACTTTAGAACTAGATACAATTATAGTAATAGAATATTGTAAAACAATCCGCGTACCCAACCCATAGAGAATATTCCGTGGGTAGACCAAGTATTCTTTATTCTATGGTTAGACCAGTTCCAGTATATTAAAAGATTCTGCCCGAAATACTGCCTTACCGCAGCACCTCCATACACATAGGAAACAAATGGATTGCTATGCCGCCTCCTCCAGATTTGAGGTCGTAAGAGGTGATGTGCGTACCAATCGACTTACCATGAAGACTATGCAAAATGGAGGATGTACATACATACATAGACTCACGCCTGTTTCCCGGAAGGGTAGGCAGAGACTACGGAACGCCATTTGAAACGATCCTGACCTATCTCTCTTGCTTCATTCACTCCCATCAGATTCCTCATGCATGCTCTTCTGTTCAGGGTACTTCTAACCTGTCCTGTTTTTAGGATGTCTCCAATCTGGACAGAGAACGTCCGCCTAGGTCTTCGCCTTCGTCCTGTCCCTTCCACACTTGCCTTATATATCTGTTTGGTCAGTCTTTCATCATCCATTCTCTCCACGTGCCCAAACCATCTTAGCATACCTTTCTTTATGCTTGTCACTACATCTTCTTTTACCCCACAACACTCTCTTATCACACAATTCTTTACTCTGTCAGTCAAAGAAACACCACACATACTTCTCAGTGCTCTCATTTCTACAGCATTTATTCTACTTTCATGACTCTTCTGCCATACCCAACTATCACTACCATACATAAGAGTAGGTACTAACACCCCTCTATGCACAGCCAAACGTGCCTTTTTGGACACGTTTTGGCTATTCATAAACGTCTTCAGAGCTCCATTCACTCTATTACCTGCATTAACTCTTCTTTCAATATCTTCTACATTCTTACCATTTCTTATAAACAGCGTACCTAAATATACAAACTCATTTACTTGCTCCACTATATACGATAGCATGAATAAAAGAGTACCCGCAACCGCTCTTTATATGGACATGACAAGAGCGTTCGACCATGTAGAAATGCTTGAGAAATTGTATAGATGTGGCGTAAGAGGTAACATTTTAACATTGATCGAATCCTATTTAAGTCATAGAACGCAAACAACCCAAATTAGCAAATTATGTGTTTTGAGTAAAACTGAAAAATGCTATTCGTCAACCCCTAAGATAGTCACAACTGGTTTGCCGCAAGGAAGTATATTGGGTCCTCTACTTTTTCTCATATACATCAGTGACCTCCCAAAAGCCGTAAAAGTTCCATTAGTTTTATTTGCTGACGATAGCACTGCCGTGTTTACTCCGAATGACATAAATACCTACGAAAGTGACATAAATAATACTCTAAAAGACATTATAAATTGGTTGACATCTAATAATCTTATAATAAATCTAGACAAAACAAAAATTGTTAGCTATTCTCAGAAAAAAAATCCAGTTGCATTAAATACTACATATGAAACAAAAAACATACAGGAAAAGAACAGCGTTAAGTTTCTCGGACTTTGGATTGATAAAAATATGTCATGGAAAACTCATATAGATACGATCTGCAAAAAATTAAATACATTTTCTTATGCCTTGTTTAAACTGTCACAAATCGCAAACAAAACAGTATTACTCGCAGCTTACCACGCGAATGTAACATCTACACTAAGATATGGATTGATTTTTTGGGGTTGATTTTCAACAGACAGTGAACAAGCTTTTCGAGCTCAAAAAAAATGTCTTAGAGCTGTCTGTAATATTCGTGTTCCAGAAAGTTTCCAACCATATTTTAAAAATCTAAAAATATTAACTTTACCCGCACTATACATTTTTGAAATGGCAATGTTTGTAAAAATTAATCGCAATAAGTTTGATAGTCTGTGCTCGAGTAGACACGCAGATAAAATTGTAAACAAGCCATCTAAAACTGCTCTGTTCTCAAAAGGATTTTTCGGTATGTCGTCGAAAATATATAACAAGATCCCAAAAACAATACGCCAAACGGACGACGTAGGGATATTTAAGAAAAAACTAAAAGATTTTTTAGAGGTAAGGCCTTATTATACTATAATGGAGTTCCTAACAGATACCTTCTAGTAATTAAAGCTAGTAATTATTATGTTTTGTTGCTAATACTAGTATGTTATTTTGTGTTTTGATGCAAGAAAATAGAGCCAACAGCTATCAATGAATGTTTCCCTCTAAATTAAGATTATTGTACGCCTGATATGGCTGATCAGTGTATGTGCCACCTAAATTTTGTTACCACCTTTATAATACCACTGTATCACAATAAATGATTTCTGATTCTGATTCTGATTCCACTCGTGGTCCATCGATCATAACATTACAAACCGTAACGCATTCCTCCTTTTCAAAAACCATAACATTCGTTTTACTTACATTCACTTTCATTCCTTTCCTCTCTAACGCACCATGCATGATTGTTACCATCTCCTGCAACTCCTCCGCTGAAGACGCAAGTATAACCTGATCATCAGCATAAAGGAGGCATTTGACAAGTAACTCATTCATCCTTAATCCACAATCACTATGTTTCAAATCTTGCAAACAACTATCCATGAAGAGGTGGAACAGCCACGGTGACGCTGCACATCCTTGTTTAACACCTGTGACGATGGTAAACCAGTCAGTGTATGCCCCGTGTATCCTTACACAAGCTCTAGAATCCTCATAAAGGGATTTCAGAGCTCGAATGAGGCTGCTGTTCACCCCATACATCGACACTACCGACCCCATTTCATTCCTCACCACTTTATCGTAAGCCTTTTCCAAATCCACGAATGCGCAGTAGACCTTTCGACCATTGGCCAAAAATTTCTCGGCTATGCATCGCAAGGAAAAGACTTGATCCGTACACCCCATACCCTTTCGGAATAGAGGATGTATAGTAGAAAAGCGTAGCTCAAGACGTGGGTCTTGCATTGCAACCCGGACAGCACTAGGATGATAGACTGACTTCCCATAACGACTGCTACAGATCTTCATGACAGCCGTATATATGACTAGGTACATAGTCTCACGCCTATATCCCCGAAGAGGTAGGCAGAGGTATATTGCTACACCCACATTTCGCCAGATTTCTTTTAGTCTCTTTAAGTCTATTGCCGTTACCGGGCACATCACCAGACTCCGTGCTGCTACTGAGAATTCGGAAAAACTCAGTAACACTTTTCCCTGACCCGGGAATCGAACCCGGGACCTCCCAATCCCACTCGCACATTTATGCCGCGAGACTAACGAGGCATTCAGTATATGAGTACATGTACCTATGTACATATAATATAAATAGATAAAAATAATATTCATAAAAACAAACAATCGGCTCATCTATAGTGTTGCCAGAGATATTATGAGTTCTTGAACCAGTTGCATGATATTAAAAGTGAATATCCGATAGAATTTCAGTTGCAATTACTGAATATCCATGACACTAAGAGCAACTGACACTAATTGCCTATTAATGCACTATTTCACTAATTGTAGTTGCAAATGGATTATGTTGAAAGCATCTTACTGGCAACCTTGAATATGTTATCTTTGCTAATACTATAAATGCATAGGTGCGTATGTTTGTTACGATATAACGGCTATACTGCTGATTAAAGATAGTTAAAGACACGGGGTCCGTGTGGTGACGGATTAAGAATACGGAATGTCACCAACCCATATCATCCCATGGGTGTCGTAAGAGCCGACAGAGGGAGCATATAATGCAGAGAACAGCACTGTAAGAGAAGGAAAACTTGATACAAACCCGTTTGTCCAGCGTGGTATAGTTGGCCAATTTCTCCTTTCAAAGGAGAGGCTTAGTCCAGCAGTGGACTGTTAAAGGCTGATGATGAAAGACATGGGGTAAATAAAAAATAAGCTGCTCTGCTACGTTTTTTCCAAGAACAAGGCCAACAGTTTCTGGCTAACACCCATACAAACCATGTGGACATTTGGAGCGGATGAATCAAAGAAGAAATCTGAAAGAAGTGTATCGTGTAAGAATGAATGGAGATGTCGGTAGGGGACGCTCAAGGCGGACGTACGCCGACCAAATAGTCGTGACGTCAATGATGTTACAAAAGTAAAAAGAAGTAGATATGTTATAGGCGTACCAAAAGCAGGACGCTAAACATAAGCCAGTTGGCAAGTCTAACATATTATGTGTGTGTGACGTTGAGAGCCGGCGTCAAAGTGAAACTGACACATCTTGTCATCCGAAAATAAAATAAAATATGAAGTTATCGATGTGTGCGTTAGTGTACTATTTCTATGCATTGATTACTACGGTACGTAACGTATCTACCCTTTTCTTGTAATATCATTGGGTGACGTACTAAAAAAGGCCCAAATTAAAAGTACCTATAACCGCCGCGCATGCATGATGAGGTTAATGAATGTGAGGAAGCGAAATAGGTATGTTTGAACCGAAGCATGTGGCGTTCCATAGTCTCTGCGTACCCCAATGGGAGACAAGCGTGACGATATAGATAGATAGATACTCAAATAAAAAAATACATTACAATGAATGAACGATGTAAAAAAAAATATCACTGCGTATTGACCTGTGTCCACCTGTGTCACCGACCTTACCATTGGGTCTACAATAACGCAGCATAAATACCAAAATGCTTAAAAATACGTGTTTACATAAATCCTAAGTACATATTTGCTGTATACCCAAACAAATCACTATTACTCTTGGGAAACCCAGAGTTTTTTTTTTTCTGAGAAAGCGACTACACATCAACAAGGAAAACTTTGTTGACACCTATGGATTTATTATCATCATTAGTGATCTACAAAGAAGTACAAAGTTTGATTCTACTTATATGTATATGGATTAAAAAGTGGTTTCTCGTATCTTATACTAATATATAAAGCTGAACAGTTTGTTTGTTTGCTTGAACGCGCTAATCTCAGGGACTTCTGGTCCGATTTGAAAAATGATTTCAGTGTTAGTTAAACCGTTTATTGAGGAAGGCTATAGGCTATTTAACATCGCGCTATGAGTGACGGGAGCGGCGCAGTAGCCTTAAATAACGCGGGTGTAACCGCTATCATCTAGTCTATTATAAAGCTGACGAGTTTGTTTGTATGTTTGCTTGAACGCGCTAATCTTTGGAACTTCTGGTCCGATTTGAAAAATTATTTCAGTGTTAGTTAGCCCGTTTATTGAGAAAGGCTATAGGCTATATAACATCACGTTATGAGCCACGGGAGCGGTGCAGTAGTCTTAAATAACGCGGGTGTAACTAATCTAGTTTTATTATAAAGAAAAACATGTAGAGAAAACTCTTTGCTCCATTTTTTGGGAATGTGTCCAACACAATAATAGATCGGGTCAAAATAATATTCAAGCTTTTGATTTCTGGTAACGAGCAAACCCAATTTTTTTAATAGACGCCGCCTTAGGGTTTGGCAGATTTGTAATACTACACCCACATTTCGCCATTAATTTTTTGGTAGCACGTAATAGGGGGCGAGCCTATTGCCGTTATTGGGCACATCACCAGACACCGTGCTGCTACTGAGAATTCAGAAAAAATCAGTAGCACTTTGCCCGACCCGGGAATCGAACCCGGGACCTCCGATCAGCAGTCACATGCTATCCATTGGACCACGGAGGCAGTAAAACCAATAAATAATGAAAATAACCATACAAATTCTCAATTCTCAAACTCATTGGTAATGTAGTAAGGATTCTATACATATAGATTTGGTTGCCATATAACAGTTTCTGTCTAATTCTATAACCGATGACCGTAGATGATCTGTAATATATGTATAATTATTTTTTTATGATTATTTGACATAAAGAATAACCTCAGTTGTCAACCGAGATCAGCTCTATAGTTTACCTCGCAGAACACCAGACTTAAAAACTAATAACTGGTGACAAAACGAAAAAGAAAATAAAAAACTGATTTAAAAATGGAATAATGGATGACACAATGCAATAATACCGTTGCAAGCTCACTTTCTGCACTGCACCAGTGAAATCAACCTGTTTGCAAAGTGATACGACCGATACAGGTCTCCGGGTAACGGTACCGCGAGCCGTGGTTCAAATACGTCATAATTATATGTATTTTATTTTATCGTGGCAAGTTTTATATACCACGGTGCAACACGCATGGCATAGTGGCATTATTTCAAAGATGACTAATTATGCACTATGGCATGCAATGGCTTAACTTGTCATGTGTCTCTGGGTACAGAATGGGTTGTGTAGATATTTGTTTACTTTATTGTGACAGTTCTGCAATTAATGTCAACCTCAGCAGAAGGTAGCGATAGCTGAGTAGAGAGATGGACAGGCCGCTACGCAGAGGGTCTGGTGTGACAATTCTCGGCGAGCACCATACCTTTCGAAGTTATGTGCGTTAAATTGTTTATTATTGCTTGCTAAACGGTGAAGGTAAACATCGTGATGAAAACTGCATGTTTGAGAGTTCTCTACGATGTTCTCGAAAGTGAAAATGTAAATCAGAGTGAGAAAAGGCCCGTGCCCAGGAGTGGGACAATTTATATACAGTATGAATCGCACCAATATGGTGCCATTGGAGAGGCCTATATCCAGCAGTGGACTACGGCAGGCTGATGATGATGATGATGATGAATCGCAACTCATTGGCATGACAATGAAAGTGCTTCAATATTTTGACCACAGAAGACACTACTTGCCACTAGATCAATATAAAATATCGTTAAAAAATGTTTTCCTGTGCTAAACATTGGCACAACGTTAAATATATTTTAGTACTGCTATATGCGTTCAACAGATTATAACGATCGCAAATATAATAGGTAGTAAAACAAACACCCAAAAATGAATGATATCACTAAGCTACTTAGAACTTAACGTCAATCAGAATTTGGAACTGCACTTAAACCTTGGGTTATCCCATGATATTCATCATTATAATTAGATAAAGAGTTACTTCAAGATGAATATTCATTATGACATTTTAAAATTGAACGCTTTATTGCACTTAAGTGCATTGTCATCCATCATTGCAAGCCCAGATTAGATGCTTTAAGTGCTAATGTGTTAGGTATCAATTTCATAAGATTACTGAGAAACGAATATCCAAATGCCATATTGCGTTTGGTTTGTTTTGCTTGGCTTTTGTATTGATCTGCTTAGGATCTTAACATACGTATGATTAATTCGTCGAAGATACAAAACCCATCCACGCGGGCCAGCTAGACGGGAAAAGGACTACCGTCTCACAGAATGTGGACGTTATTACTTTTCGTCCACACGTATATAGGTATACTGTTGCGTTTCATTCATTGCGTGGAGGTACCGGAGCCTAAATCCTTATATTATCCTTCCCCTCATTCCTCTTCTCCCCGTACTCTTTCTCCCATCCAGGCTGCTCCTTTGGTGTCCTTGGGTGGTGGTCCGGTTATTATCGGAGCCTCGGACTTCAGACTCAGACTGCGAAAATCACTGCACGGTAGGAAATTTTACCTTAATTTTTATTAAAAAAATTGTTTCATTTCAAAATTCACACAAAAAGGCCCTTAATATAGTATTAAGAAACTTGCTTTATGTTACGCAATAGTTTTGTTACGTATTAAATACTAAATGTCATCTAATCACCGCCTGTGTCACTGATTGAACTATCTTTACAATAATTTAAATGAAGATTAGCATTAAAACACAAATGTAGGCCAATCAATCAAAAGTAGGTCTAAGATAAACATTTATTAAAAGAGGCTAATTGACATATTTTACCATTAGAACTATTGCAGCGAAAGCGTAGTACCTAGTAATTTTGGCTACTCAGTGGCGTAGTTAAACCGACGAGACGAGTTTAACCGACCGACTGTCGCAGTTTCGCTTGCCGCAAGTTAAATAATTATGTGCGTGAACATGGATGTTTGTCTTCTATGTGTTTTATATGTATAATATGTATTTTAGGCCTGTGCTGTGCCTTCATAACTGCAAAAAGAGAACATGACGGTGGATCGACGCTACAAACCAATTGCACTTTTCATCGTAGAAGGCGCTCTAAGCAAATACGTAACATAATAAAACAAACTGTTATCATAATGCATAGGATTCCCGCCAAGATCTTAGGGTCCCAAGACAACCTCACCTGCAAGTGGTGCACCTGCCGATCAACGGACGAGGCTCTGGCAAACAAAATATCCCGATAAGCGGCAATAGGCTCGCCACCTATTACGTGGGATCAAAACACTGGCGAAAAGTAGGCGTTTAACATGCCTCTGCCTACCCCTTCGGGGAAACAGGCGTGAGTCTATGTATGTATGTATGTTATCATAATTACGTTTTACGGTTAACGTACAGACGTTTAGCTGCCGTACGCATTTTGCATGCGCGACCTACATTACTTTTCTTTATAACGTGTACCTAATAATAAGTATAGTTAGTTGATATATCTATACTAATATAATAAAGCGGAAGAGTTTGTTTGTTTGTTTATTTGTTTGTTTGTTTGTTTGTTTGAACGCGCTAATCTCAGGACCTACCGGTCGGATCTGAAAAATTCTTTTTGTATACGATAGCCCAGTGATTCCGGAAGGGTATAGGCTATATAACATAACGCTTCGACCCTTTGGGGCCGGGCAAAAGGCTAAAAAGGCTAAAACATAATGTCGGCTAATCTCAGGAACTAGCAGTCGGATTTTAAAAATTGTTATTGCCTATGATAGCCCAATTATTCCGAAAGGCTATAGGCTATATAAAATTACGCCTCAACTTTTAGGGGCGAGACAAAAATAATAAAATGGTCAAACGAGAAGGGGGAGGGTTGGGTCAAAGGCAAAAAAAATTGGGCAAGTGCGAGTCGGACTCGCGCACGAAGGGTTCCGTACCATCATCTATAAAAGAAAATCACGTTCGTTGTATGTATACTTAAATACTTTATAAGTTTCTACCTGTTTATTAAGATCGAGTAACAAATTGCTTAAAAATTACGTTTGTTGTATGGGAGCCCCCCTTTATTATTTACTTTTTTTTAAATTTAATTATTTATTTTGAAAGGTAATATACAACTACATATTCTGTGAAAATTTAAAGCGTCTACCTGTTACAGTTAGTAATTTTGAGCAAAAAATACGAAAAATAACACGTTTTTTGTATGGGACCCCCCCTTAATATTTTCATTTTTTTTATTTTTACTATTTGTTGTTATAGCGGCAACCGAAATACATAATTTGTGAAAATTTCAGCTTTCTAGCTATCATGGTTTATGAGATACAGCCTGGTGACAGACAGACAGACAGACAGACAGACAGACAGACAGCAGAGGCTTAGTAATAGGGTTCTGTTTTTACCTTTTAGGTACGGAACCCTAAAAAAGGCTAAACGAATAGGATACAATCGACATGGGAATCATTTTCGAGATTTTTGGGACGCTGATTAATAATATGAAATTTATTTTGTGATCCAATATGGTGGACGGGAAATCAAAGATGGCGGATGAGAAAATTTTAAATATCAATATGGGTATCGCCTTCGATATTTTAAAGGGTGGAGAATCGAAATACAACATCTATTTCGTGATCAAAGATGGCGGATGGGCAATCAAAGATAGTGGATTGGAAAATTAAAAAAAATCAATATTGGTATCGTCTCCGATGTTTAAAGGGATGGGGAATCCAAATACAACATCTATTTCGTGATCCAAGATGGTGGATAGGAAATCAAAGATGGCGGACGGGAATTTTTTTTAAAGTCAATATGGGTATTGTCTCCGATATTTTTAGGAATGGAGAATTCAAAACCACCATCTATTTTGTGATCAAAGATGGCGGATGGGATTTTTTGTAAAAATCAATATGGGTATCAACTCCAATATTTCAAGGAATGGGGAATCCAAATCCAACATCTAAATCGTGATCAAAGATGGCGGATGAGAAATCAAAGATGGCGGATGGGAAAGTTTAAAAAAATCTATATGGTTATCGTCTCCGATGTTTTAAGGGATGGCGAATCTAAATACAACATCTATTTCGTGATCAAAGATGGCGGATAGGAAATCAAAGATGGCGGACGGGATGTTTTTTAAAGTCGATATGGGTATCGTCTCCGATATTTTAAGCAATGGGAAAAACACCATCTTTTTCGTGATCAAAGATGGCGGATGCGATTTTTTTTAGAAATCAATATGGGTATCGTCTCCGATGTTTGAAGGGATGGGGAATCCAAATACAACATCTGTTTCGTGATTCAAGATGGCGGATGGGAAATGAAAGATGGCGGATGGGAAAAAATTAAAAAATCAATATGGGTATCGTCTCTGATGATTTAAGGGATGGTGAATCCAAATAAAACATCTATTTCGTGATCAAAGATGGCTGATAGGAAATTAAAGATGGCGGACGGGATATTTTTTTAAAGTCGATATGGGTATCGTCTCCGATATTTTAAGGAATGGGCAATTTAATATTATATAAAAATCTATGTTTGATTTGCATCATTGATAGACCCTGAAATGATAAGAGATTAAGCGCTTAGTCAGTGGTAACTTTAGAAAAGGGGCTTGGAAAAAAGGGAATTCAATAAAAACTCTTAAAAAGGCGATACGGAGTTCGCTGGGTCAGCTAGTCGTATATAAGTTCCGTAGTCAAAAATGGCTTAACACGGAATCCTTATAGACGCGCTATGTCTGTCAGTCTATCCGTATATCATAGCCAATTTATGCCGAAACTATTCAGTTTACACATTTGAAAATTGGTAGGTAGATGTATTCTGTGAACCGCTTTACGACGTTATAGAAAAAAAAAGGAATATTAAGGGGGGATTATTAAATAACTTTTCATGCATGAAACTGATGTGGAAAATGGGTTGTTAAAAATTACTTTGAAGTTCCTAAAACCATTGTTTCTCAATGCTAATCGTTTGAATGATATAAGGTTCCAAAGTGGTAAAAGGAGTGTGTGTGTCCCTCCAACTTTTAAAGTAAGAGAGTAACAAATCTAAAAAAATATGTGCTGTAGAGTGTAGATCGTTATAAAAACTTCCAACGAAAAGTGGTTTGAACGATATGTAGTCAGCAGTTTTTTAAATAAAGCACATCTTAAAAACCGCAAATATAGCTTTATCGTTTATACAAATACAATTAATAGTTAGTCGAAGATAATGGCTATGGTAAGTGGATACCTCCACTACGGAACCCTTCATCGCGAATAGCTTTTATAATGTTTCGTCCTAGGTGTTACTTGTAGCCGTTTGCCATTACAAAGCTGTTCCGCATTAACAGGACTGGAACATCAACGTTTAGTCTCAAGTTGCGTGAAGGTGCTCCTGATAATTGTAAGGAGTTCAGAAACTCTATAGGGTACGAAGAAACTTGGTCAGTATTCATGCCATTATCTACCGAAAGGTGCTCAACAACATCACTTTGCATACAGTCAAATGTCAAAGTCATGGTCCGATATATCTCTATACACACTTTCTAATTTATGAGTAGGGAATATTGGTTCAGCCGGTTTAGCGTGAAATTGGTACATACATACATACACATTTTCGCATTTATACCTAATATTAGTAGGGATTAGTCAAGGCTGTTACAATAATTATTAGTTTATTTATGTAAGCGAACGAAGTAATGACCTCCTATATACAAAGGTACTCTGTGGTAATGACAGTGCACCATTTGACAATGTATAATGTGACAGTACTGACAGATAGCACATGCGCAGCACTCAATTATTACAGCGCATGCGTTCTTACTGTCAATAGGTAGGAGGCTTGTCCCTACAAACTTCGACGCTCTCTAAAATCCCTCCCAGATTATTTTTGCATTTTATTGTATAGTATGTGTTTTTCCTGGTTCTGAGCTACCTCCCAACCAATGATCAGTCAAATCGGTTCAGCCGTTCTTGAGTTATAAATAGTGTAACTAACACGACTTTCTTTTATATATATACAGGGTGTTACATATCCATCCGTCCGATCAATGAAGGGGTTGTAGAGTAGCGTAAAATGATGAGATATTTGTCATTATTTCACGGAAATTCAACATAAAATTTTCCCATGTAAATTTAATTAATTTTAAATAATATCATATCAGATTACCCATGGCAACACTAAAGACTCATAAATCGTATTAGCTAGGTAGGTATCTACCTAAAGTTCATAAAAATTTGACGGCAAAAGCGGCGCCTTTGAGTGCATAGGCCAACCGACCGCCTCCTTTGACAAAAGCCGCCGCCGCGCGTCATCGTCCTTTACACGTGCCAAGTACTATTTTAGGTATAAACAGATTTTATGCACTTGATGCAACAGCTGATCTTTTGCTTCGACGGTTTAGGTAAAACTCCGTAAAACAAAGTACAGTATTAAGGTTTTCTGTTTGTTTCGTGCGAGTGCGTGTCCAACTCTGGTGTCACTGTTTTCAAACTGCTCGAATACCTACGACATGGCCTAACGATTCTTGGATGCGGCTTTACGGGCCGTCGGAAGCCCGGAAGCGCTTTCATGTAATGTCACACGCGGTCACCCATCTAAGAGAAAATCGTCGCGCTATGACTACGGTACTTACATTAATAACTACCTACTTTTTAATTGGCTTAATCTTACGTAACTAGGTACCTACCTTAATTGATAAAAATATCAACTTGCTGTAAGTTGCGACGGTCATTCTCCACATGTCCGCCGCCCACGTCCAGACACTTACGGCACCTTTGCACCATATCCGAACGCACACTTCTTAACACTCCTGGGTTTAAACTTCGGAAAGCAGAAACGATACGCGCACGCATTTCTTCTTCAGTGTCACACGGTTTTTGGTACACTATTTGTTTAACGTGTCCCCACAAGTAAAAGTCTAAAGGCGTTAGGTCCGGTGATCTTGGTGGCCACGAGATAGGCCCGCTTCGTCCAACCCACTTGCCAGGGAACTGTGCGTCAAGATACTCACGCACAGCTCGTAAAAAATGAGGTGGGGCACCGTCGTGCTGGAACCACAAGCTGCGGTGGAAGCTTAACGGCAACGAATCTAACTCGTCACTTAGAACTTCCCTCAAAAATCTTAAATAATTGGTACCGTTCATGGTTTCATTTAAAAAATGCGGACCAATAATACGGTCGCCGAGGATTCCCGCCCACACATTGATGCGCCAACGATGTTGAAAATGGCTTTCTTTCATCGCGTGTGGATTTTCAACAGCCCAGACGTGTTCATTGTGACAGTTGAAAACACCCGTCCGCACAAATGAACATTCGTCGGTAAATAACACGCGCTCCAAGAACGTAGCATCCTCTTCTACTTTGCCAAGTAGCCAGTTGCAGTATTGTCTTCTGTGGGCATAGTCCGACGGCATAAGTGAGTGAACACGTTGGTAGTGAAAAGGATGCTGTCCGTCTTCTTTTAATATCCTCCACACTCGCGCGTTACTGGTGCCCAGTTCACGTGCCGCACTCCTGGTACTCTGCGTGGGATCCTCAGCGAATAATTGTAAGACCTGTTCCACTACACCGTCGCTACTTTGTGGTCTGCCACCATGATTGCGATTCGAATCATCGCGAGCACTGGCCGTGTTGTACACCCGGTGGTGAAGCCGTTGAAACGCGCGCTCCGACGGCACGGGTAGACCCCGTGGTCTGGCATACCGCTCCTCGTACTCCCTACGAGCACCTGCATAATTGCATTCACTCCTACCTAAGCACATCAACATGTTAAAGTATTCAGGGTTTGAATATGACATACCTAACGAATCTACTATTTCACGCGGAAGTCTAAACAAAAGGAAAGCTAGCGAAAGACTGAGTGTTCAAGTAGGCAAATAGTTAATTCGTAAATCAAATAGGTAAATAATTAGAGATGTAACAAATGGTATTCACTGGAGTACTGTTTCTATCGATATTTTATGTTATTGTTTACCTGATAGAATATCGGTAGCTAAACCCCTAAAACGTCAGCTTTGTGTAAATTTATGTTTTTATTTGCTGTTAATAAATAAAAACATTCCATGGTTTAGACTAGAATCAGTTTATTTAAGGGTACTGACTCCGCGTGACGACTGTCAAAGATCTTCATGACTGTTGCTCCGACGGTTTAACGTGCTCTCCGAGACACAGGGATATTAACTATTTATTACGCACGTAACTTGGAAAAGTCTTATTATCTTATTATGTATTTGATGCGCGCCGTGGATTCGAACCCGATACCCTCTGCACGGCAATCCGTTGGTATCATCACTAGGCTATCATTGGCCTAGTAGCCTAGCAGGCTATCATTCTAGTTTGTAACATGTCATGTTAAAATTAAATAAATCGATATTATCTGTTGATCGTAAACATCACTAGAGCGGTGCCTTTGTGTGCGGCGGCTCGCTTGACGGTAAAATTGCACTATTTTAAAAAGGCGGCATGCCCTTTGACACGGTAAGCGGCGAAAGCCGACAATTTTTAATAAATTTAAAGGCCTATCCACACGACACAATTTTACGTCCAACTTGACTAAATCACTTGATTAAATCGTGACGTGTAGACGCCAGTCGTCCAACTCAAGTTCATCGGGTGTGCGGACCACCAGATTTTAACCAATTGGGTGGACGGAATGAAATTCAGTCATTTGATTGTGTCGTGTAGACGGGCAAAGCCAATTCCATTGAAAATTTGATCAGTGGTAAAATTGTGCCGTGTGGATGGGCCTTAAGAATCATAAAGGATTCCGCTATTGAGGGGAGTGTTGTTAGTTTACAGAATTTTCGCCAATTTCGGGGTAATGTTTCTCGTTAGCACTGAGCTAAGGAAATTTATTCTGATGTTTTATGATGACCTAGATTTTTTTTATTATTTTTCCTGGTATGCCTGATAAGTCAGTAATATGACCTTTCGAGATCAGACGGGGGTTTATGAAACACACTGTATATATATATATATATATATATATATATGCAGAGAACAGCACTGTTAGAGAAGGAAAACTTGATACAAACCCTATACCAACCCGTTTGGCCAGCGTGGTATAGTAGGCCAATTCCTCCTTTCAAAGGAAAGGCCTAGTCCAGCAGTGGACTGTTAAAGGCTGATGATGATGATGATATAGATATAGCTTAGATCAGCCATACTCAAAGTGTGCTCCGCGGAGCCCCAGGGCTCCACGAAGCATCTCTTCGACAATTTTGCTCCAATTGTAATAAATTGACTTATTTATAACTAAATTAGTAGAATGCAACAAAATAAATTTTGTCCGATTTAGATTCTAAACCGAATGCTACTCAAAGTAGTACGTGCTGTTTGCTCTGTTTTGCCGGCGATTTATTTCTATCGGATAATTACATTATAAACAGATATACCTATAACCAGACATATTATGTTACTAAGGTAGGCAGCGATAGCCAAGTGGAGATATCAATAGAATGACATGCACGGGGCTCGGGTTAGCATACTCAGCAGTAAATTTTCTAAGTAATGTGTGTTAAATCTTTAATTATCGCTTGCCTCGTGCCTCTGAGAGCAGCTCTTTTAGGCTGGAGGATGGATGCTGTAGATACCCCTCCCTTCTTTTGTCTGGCATCAATATTTGATGTCAGACGAAACGCTGGTACAGGCTAGGTTTCTTAAAAACTTTAGAACCGTGGGCCAAATCCATACAGACCATACTGTTTTGTAGGTTATTTAGAAATCTGAAGAGTACAACCGCTAGCTGTGACTGGCTTTTGTAATTGTTTATTCTGTTGACATGCCTTATTAATAAATAAATAAATAAATTACGAAAACGCCTTCAACTCCGTTCAAACTCGGCAGTCCTTGAAAGCGCTGCCTACACTACATGTCACTTAGAGAGCTCTGAAAAGATCAATGCTAAGGATTTTGCTGAGGGATAATTTCCGATGCGAGATTATTCGGCAGAATACCAAAGTAATTGACATAGATCAGAGGTATAACAAATTGAAGGTGCGATATGCTGACCACATCTGTCGCAGAACCTACGGTCTGTGGATTAAAGAGATAAAAAGCAGGTTCTTAAATTAAGGCCGGGTCTTAGTAACGGTAGTGTTGGCCGCCTTTTGGACATATGGACCGATGATTAAAAAACAGGAGAATGGGTCTTGCGGCATACCCTGGGGATGCCTGCCTTCGCCAGTTATGTTTCGGTCCCAATGTAATAGAGGGCGAGCCTATTGCCATCTACCGGGCACATGAGCGAGCGATAATTTAAATTTTTTAGGGTTCCGTACCACGAAATGAAAAAACGGCACCCTTATAGGATCACTTTGTTGTCCGTCCGTCTGTCAAGACCCTTTTTCTCAGAAACGCGTGCAGGTATCAAACTGTTATCAACTGGTATCAAATTTATATCAAATAGTCAAGTCTACTGTCCCTTGAAGCTGTGAAAAAATCAAACTTCTAAGCCAATGCGATCAAAAGATACAGCCGTTTATGCTGCAAATTTCTGCAAATTTACGTAACTCGCAAGGAACTCAAACCTACAGGGTACTTCCCGTGAACTCAGAATCTTTAAATTTGGTACGAAGTAACGGTAACGATAAAGGAAAAATTGCGAAAACAGTAAATTTTTAGTTACATCATATAAAAAAATGTTTTATTAATTTAAAAGTTACTACCCCTTTCCCCATGAACGCGTTAAGTTATTAAATTGAAATTCATATCAAAGGGTCTATAATACTTTTAAGCTGTAACAAAATCAAACTTCTGTCTCAACGCAATCAAAAGATACAGCAATTTTACTATATTTTCAAACTCGCAACTACTCGCAAGGGAATCAAAACCTACAGGGTACTTCCCGTGAACTCAGGATCTTGAAATTTGGTACGAAGCAACGTCTTATAACACAGATAAGGAAAAATTGCGGAAACAGTAATTTTTTAGTTACATCATATAAAAAATTGTTTTATTCATTTGAAAGTTACCCCTTTCCTCATGAACTCGTTAAGTTCTTAAATTGAAATTCATATCAAATGCTAAAGTCAAAGCTAAAGGGTTATTCCAGTCGATCTAGAATTTTGAAATTTTGCATAAAGCAACGTTTTATAGCACATAAGAAAAAGTTCGAAAAGCTAGTTAAATCTCATATTTTTATTTTTTAAATAACGATATATAATAATAATAATAATATTCTACCACATACACGCATCACCATCTAGTCCCAAACTAAGCAGAGCTTGTACTATGGGTAGGTACTAGATAATGGATAAACATACATATATACTTTTTTTTGTAAATACATACATATAATACATAGAAACACCCAGACCAAGACAAACATCCATGTTCATGCACACAAATGTTTGACATGAGCGGGAATCGAACCCGCGACCATCGGCGTAGCAATAGCTTACACTCCCGCTGCGCCAACCGGTCGTCATATATACCTACAGGTTTGTACGGAACCCTCGGTGCGCGAGTCCGACTCGCACTTGACCGGTTCACTTTTAATACACATATAACGAGTGAATACATACACATTGAAAGAGAAGGAGTAGTTAATATATTTATTGACTATTATACGCCCTATTATGGAAGTCCAAAGCTGTGAAAATACCTCGCGAGATAGCGAGCGAGGCGTGACGTAGCGAACCGATACCCCGAAGAGGTAGAAAGAAGTTATAATAATTACATCCAAATATTTTGGCCATGTCATACATTTTTAGTCCACATAAAGAGGGAGCGAGCCTATTGACGTTGCCGGGCACATTGCCAGACTTCGTGCTGCCACTGAGAATTCGGAAAACTCAGTAGCACTTTTGTCCGACCCGTTAATCGAACCCGGGACCACTTGATCAACAAACGTATAGGTTATTCGCTAGAACATAGAAGCAATCAGTGACAAAATAATTATAAATTATACTAAAATTTATGTCAGTAACATAAATAGTTTTAAGGTACTCAAGACTAGATTTTGTTTTATCTTGGGGCTCCACCAATATTTGGTTATCCAAAAGGGTATCTTAAAAAGGTCTATCTCTTAAAAAGTTTGAGAACCACTGGATTAGGTAATAAAAATATTTTTTTGTATCAACATGTTTATCAGTCCTCTCGTTACTGTATAGTATATGGGATCAAAGAACTCATGACAAGAATATATAATTAGTAACGTAAATAAATGAACGAATGCATAGAGATATTTTAAGCGCCTAACAAACCTATAGTGCGAAAGTGAAACTGTGTTGTGCTGCATGCTATATTGATATTTACGTTGTAGATGTGCCCCTCTGTGATATAATATACATACATACATAGACTCACGCCTGTTTCCCCGAAGGGGTAGGCAGAGGCATATTAAACGCCCACTTTTCGCCAGTGTTTTGATCCCACGTAATAGGTGGCGAGCCTATTGCCGCTTATCGGGATAATTTGTTTGCCAGAGCCTCGTCCGTTGATCGGCAGGTGCACCACTTGCAGGTGAGGTTGGCTTGGGACCCTAAGTTCTTGGTGGGAACCCTATGCACCTATGGTATAATATTCAAAAATAGTTTCAAAGTCGTGGAAAATCAATATGCTTATTCAGTTTCTTCTTTAATTAAAGCTCGTGTATTATTAGTAAGCTTGCTTATCAACGTGTAAATGCTTGAGTTATGACTAGTTATGAGTAATCGTGGGGATCTCTTTTCATTTAATACGGCCAATGATAGTGAGCACACAACGTACCATTCATATTATAAATCGTTTTGACAATGACTGTTACGCTTAAGGCGTGGCTTGACTTATCGTTTTTACATACATACATATCGTCACGCGTTTTATCCCCGAAGGGGTAGGCAGAGGCATATTTCTACACCCACTTTTCGCCAGATATACTTTAGTCCCACGTAATAAGGGGCGAGCCTATTGCGGTACCGGGCACATGTCCAGACCCCGTGCTGCTACTGAGAATTTCGTGACAGAAAAACCCAATAACACTGCCCGACCCAGGAATCGAACCCGGGACCTCCCGATCCCACGCGCACATTTATGCCGCGAGACCAACGAGGCAGTCGTATAGGGTTGGATGTCGAGTTTTCCGTCTCTAGGCAAAGATGGTATTTGCATCGTTCTATCCCTTAGTCGCCTCCTACGACACCCACGGGAAGATAGGGGGTGGTGACACTTGTATTCGATGCCGTCAACCACACGGCGGTCAACCACACGGCTTATTATATTATTATTGTTTTTCTTAAATCGAAATAGCTAAACAACTTTTACAATCGCCACCACTTAGACGAGTACCCACTTATGCCACACTTAAAACTGTCGGGCATGGATCTCGTCTTAGGATAAGAATCTTTAGGCCCTGTAGGGCTACGGGCGGCTTATAAACTCCGACACATGAGTTAGCAATACACCTACTAGCAACTTATATACTGGATGGTTGCCAGTACATATGTTTGAGGAGTTTGTAGTATCATTGGTGTATTTTCATAGTAAGACTGGAGGATACCCATATATTATACGTCCCCACATTTTTATATATTATTTTAAGTTTATGCGTTTCTGCCCGATCCTGTGAGAATTTTGGAAAATCCTTTTTAGTGCACCCCTACGATCTTCAAGGAACATACATGCCAAATAAAAATTTCTTGCGCCTAATAATTTTGACTGTTATCTGTCAGTCAGTCAGTAACGCTATAGTTTTATAGGGTGATCGCTAATTGCTCGTATTCCCGAAGGGTAAAAATTTTAAAAACCGTTTCATTCCAAATTGATGCATTTTGAACTTCCATATGTTCAGGGTAAAAATACTCCATTATGGCCCTAGAATCACCTCCGGAAGGGAATACGAGCAATTACAAATAAATAACACATAATTTAAAAAAATATGTGTCGAACAAATAACACATAATTTAAAAAAAGATGTGTTATTTGTAATTGCTATATTTGACTGCAAAATCATTGCACCTGGTGCTTTGACGCCAATCTTTTGTAAAAAGTATCATTAAAAATATTACCTATAGGTAGTTGATAATAGCACAACAATCAGTAGGACCTTAAAAGTCTCGAGAGACTTTCTACTTAAATTTCTTTTATCATTTGACATATTTTTAAAATAAATCTCTCAATAATTTCATAAAATCTTACTCCTATTATAAACGAAAAATATTTTAAGGATCAATAGGTACCTATAATGTTTACTGCCTCGTTGGTCTCGCGGCATAAATGTGCGCGTGGGATTGGGTTCGATTCCCGGGTCGGGCAAAGTGTTATTGGGTTTTTCCATTAGGAAATCTCAGTAGCAGCACGGAGTCTGGCAATGTGCCCGGTACGGCAATAGGCTCGCCCCCTATTACGAAAATACTATTACTAAAATTCATGGCGAAATGTGGGTGTAATATTACACCTCTGCCTACCCCTTCGGGAATACAGGCGTGAGTCTATAAATAAATATATATAAATAAACCATAATGTTTGTTAATCTTTCACGTAATAGGTACTGATCGGATTGTGATGAGATTTTGTGAAAGTACTTAATATAATAATTATAATGCTTGCTTAGGCCACAGATAGATAATATAATACCAGAGACTAGTTAATACCTTAGACTTACATCCTTTTGTCCCCTCGCAGACAAAGCCGCGGGTTGAGGCTAGTGATACCTACATAAAATGACATAGCATGACTTGTAGCTGCTAATCTCATATCTGATTGTTGCCAACATGTATTGAGTAGGCGTTTATACACTACTTTCGATTTATGAAAGCGAAAACATAAAATTACATATTATGTTCTCTGACCGGATTGGAGACATCCTAAAAAAGGACAGCTTAGAAGTACCCTGAACAGAAGAGCATGCATGGGAAATCTGATGGGAGTGAATGAAGCAAGAGAGATATGTCAGGATCGTTGCAAATGGCGTTCCGTAGTCTCTGCCATGCCTACCCCTTTCCTGCCGTCTGACCCTGCCTACCCCTCCGGTAAACAAGCCTGATTCTATGTATGTATGTTACAGCCCTTTTTGTAGTCCACCGATGGAAACAGGTCTTTCCGAATTCGCTTCACAATCACAACCAAAATGAGATTTTGGAATAAAAAGCAGTTGTCTCACTTTGTATTCAGCATCCATCACTACACGGACACAATAAGAGACAATACATCTTCGTATTCCCTGTGAAATCGAATCAGAAATGAGGAGATCCGCAGGCGAACTAAAGTCACCGACATAGCTCTCCGAATAGTCAGGCTGAAGTGGCAGTGGGCAGAGGAACATAGCCTGAAGAACAGATGGGCGTTGGAGCAGAAAGGTTCTGTAGTGGCGGCCGCGCACCGGACGTCGTAGCAGAGGTAGGCCTCCCACAACGTGGACTGACGATCTTGTTGAGATCGCGGGCAGCGGATGGATGCGCGTGGCTCAGGATCGGTCTATGTGTGTTCACATAGATCGATCCTGAGCCACTGCTGGACATAGGCCTATGTCCAGCAGTGGTTTAGTAAATTTAGGCGCAGTTCGGAGTAGCTTTGATTGAAGCGACAACATTTTTTTACAATTTAAGAAAAAATGGACTTCATACAGGCCAAATATTTAGTGTTTTTGACTTGAGCTATTTTCCCCGGCATAAGTTTGATAAAATAAGGTGTTGGAATCGTCTTGCCTGCGCCTAAAATATATACATACCGTCGCTTAAAGAATTTTGCTTGCACCTGAAATTCATACTTGATGTCGCTTAAAACATTTAGCCTGCTGCTGAAATCCATACCTTATGTCGCTTAAACCATTTACCATGCGTCTGATATTAATACACACAGGCGCTTACATCATTTTCATATTTAATAAAAATTATTTATACTTGGCGGTTAAATCCTTCTTCTTGAACTGAATTAATAAAAAGTCGTCTCATCAGGCATATTGTATTCTAAGTGGTGGAAGTTAAAACATTTTTACTCTACTGGAATTAGGAAATCTATATTAGTTAAGATAGTAAAAATTTTGTATAAATCGTTTATCCGTTGTCGGATAAGACATATCGTCTGTGAACTGGCAACCGGTAATATCTCAATTTTGACAACTTTAGAGGAAAACATATTTGCTTCATTTAAACAACATATCGTATGTTAAAAAAAATATGTAGATAATATTTTTTTTCATTGCACACGTATTTTAAAACAAAAGTAACATTATAATATGCTTCCTTTCAATATAAAATCGAGATATGACACTATGAATCAACACAAGAACAAACAACATTTTACTTGGAAAATTATGGGCGATCCCAACAAGATTGTCAGTCCACCTTGCAGGAGGCCTAGCTCTGCTACGACGTCTGGTGCGTAACCGCATCTCCAGAACCATTCTGCTCCAACGACCATCGGTTCTCCTGGCTATGTACCCTGCAACTGCCACTCAAGCATGACTATTCGGAGAACCATGTCGGTGACTTTGGTTCGCCTGCGTAGGTATCTCCTCAATTCTGATTCGATCTCGCAAGGAAACGCCAAGCATAGCTCTCTCCATCGTCCTTTGAGTGACATCACTGGCAACACACACTGTTCAAAGGCTTTCGTCTAGAGACACTGCGGGATATCAGACGTGAAGACATCTATAGGAGCTGGTACGGCACAGACGTTATGCATGATTTTCGTCTTGTTCGACCCACTTGTTGGGAGAATCTACAGACGCCACCGAGCATTGTGCCGAGGTCTACCATGGTCTCAACCATGACTACGATATTGTCAGTGAGTCGAAGGTGAGTTATGCAGTACTCGCCGTTGATGTTGATACCGAGTCCTTCCCAGTCCAGAAGCTTGAAGACTTCTTCAAGCGCACCGGTGAATAGCTTCGGAAATATAACATCTCCCTGCCTCACCCCTCGCTGTAGTCGAATAGGTTTCGAGCTCTGGTTCTGGAGGCGGACTGACATGGTGGCGTTTTCGTACAAACACTTCAGTACTTCAACTTATCGATAGTCGATCTGGCACCGTTGGAGAGACTGCAGCACCACCGCCCAGGATTCGATCGAATCGAAGGCTTTCTCATAGTCTACAAACGCCAAGCATAGAGGCTCGTTATACTCCTCGGGCTTCTATATGTGTTCAGTATGTGGTCTACAGTACTATTATCCTTTTCGGAAACTGGCTTGTTCAGAACGCTGGAAGTCGTGTAGCTTGCAAGCGAGTTGATTCGTGATGAACCTTGAAAACAGCTTATAGACGTGGCTCAGAGAGATGGGTCTGCAATTCTTTAAAAGGGTATTGTCGAACTTTTTGAAGAACGGCACAACCACACTTCTGTGCCACGCCTGTGGCGTTTTACCTTCGTGTATGACGGAATTAAAAAGCTTACGAAGCATTTCCAAAGCGGGTATGCCACCAGCTTTCAAAAGCTCTGTCGTAATTCTGTCATCACCCGGTGCCTTGTTGTTTATGAGCTGTTTTAGGACCCAACTCGCATTGAGGTGATGAGAACCTGGTCGAGTTCAACGCCAAGAAAACACAGGTGTGCGCATTCTCAGCCAAGGTATCTCCATTCCTTCCCCATCCCTCTCTTCTGGACACTCCACTACCGATTCAAGACAGCCTCAATATCCTGGGTATGGACATACGCAGAAATCTCAACCAGAAGAACTACATCGAGGGTGTCATCAAATCCGCATCTCGGGAACTCGGAGTCCTGAACAAGGTGAGGAGGTTTTTTCGCGCCGGAGCAGTTGTGTCTGTTATACAAGATCCAGGTTCGCTCCTGCGTGGAATACTGCTCTCACCTTTGGAATGGCTCCGCTCAGTACTTATTGGACGCCTCGATAGGTTGCAGCGGCGTGCTGTCCGTATCATCGGGGATCCAGTGGCCACTAAAACTCTTGAGTCACTGCAATTACGCAGAGACGTGGCCTCAATGGCTGTCTTCTACCGCATCTATCACGGTGAGTGCTCCGAAGAGCTCTTTCAACTAATCCCACCCTCTCCTTTCCTAACGACACGTGCTGGGTTGAGGTGCCACTCTTACACGGTAGAACAGATACCGTCACGCACCAAACGGTTCGGCGCCTCTTATCTCTGCCGTACCATTAAGATGTGGAACTGGTAACGACCAGTCCACGTGTTTCCCTCCACTACTGATCCCGGCTCCTTTAAGCGGGGCGTGAAAAAGCTTTACCCAAGGCCGTCAAGGTGAGGGCCATCATGCCATAATGCCATGCTGGCTGCTGGAATGATGGCCATCACTATGGGACTTCACTGACTGCTTAACATCAGGCAGCATGGAGTCAATTTGTTCGGCAGAAAAAAAAAACACTAATCTCGTGCATGTTGACGTCCGGGATGTCTTCGGTATGGTGTCGGGTCAATCTAGCTCTAGGGTCGCGTGTGGTCGCGGGGTCGTGTATAACATTCCATAGAATCTTTCGATCTCCTCCAAGAATTGAGGTCTGGATGACACAACACTGCCATCCTCCGTCTTCAGCTTTGTTAGCTGACTTTGCCCGATAGAAAGATCTCTCTAGAATACATTAGAGCCTTTGTTCCGCTCGACCGCCTCTTGAACACATTTGGTGTTTTATCGGCGGATATCGCAGGTCAGAGACTTAGATATCTGTCTATTGAGGCGCCGATATTTTGGCATGTCGCAGCCAATATCAAGACGGATAAATCATTTATAATCACTGAACATTCCGTTATTATTTATGCTTTATTTCGATAAAGCATAAATAATAACGGAACCAAGCAATTGGCTAGTTAGTCATGAGGTAGGGAGTTAGAACACAGTCCTGCAATCCCTAAGCAACAAGCCTGTGTGACTCGTTGCGCTACAACATCAAGCCATAAATGCTGATAACATAACTAAAGGGGGTAAAAGGCGTGAGCCTTTTATCCCCGAAGGGTATGTATTACACACCCACTTTTCACCAGTTATGTTTCGGTCGCAATTTAATAGTTTAGTAGTAGTTAAAATAATATTATTATTTTTAGAAAAGCCTTTTTTTGTTGTTATCACCAGCTTGTTAGCTGAATATTTTTCAAATAGCGAAAAATGTGAATCCTTGTGCCACTATTATAATAAAAACGATCACTTGTCTGATTTTAAACACGTATTTGTTTTATTTTAAAATTTCTTAAGATTTTTCATTTGTAGGAAATAAACAATAGTCCAAATTAATGTTGATCTAACCGCCAATCCTAATTATACATACAAATTAATTGTTATTTCAAACAATTTACTTTTAGAGAAAAGTGCTACATAAATCATTTTAATCTGCAACTACTTTATGATATTTCAATTGCTTAAACCGATTAGCCTGATTTTATTTTAGTATTCCAATGGTTGTTCATATATTTAACCTTACACAAAATAATACCAGAGGGTCGCTTAAATCGTTTTTCCTATACCTGTATTGTGAAGTTTATGGCACTTATATCATTTAGCCTGTTTCTAAATAAAAGGAAACTGGGGTAATATTGTATCAAGCGACTTTTATTTCTATTAATAGTAGCTTAAAAGAAATGAAAACATTATGCAGCTTTTGTCATGGAACTCAACTTCGGTCACTTTTTCGTTAATAACCTTATACTTTTTTTATAACGATTTTTTTTCGTATAATTGAAACTTGAAAACGCTCTCCTGTAAAGTTTAAAAAATGTCGCTTAATACATTTTGCCTGTGAACCCTCGATATGTGCGTATTAAAACATTCATACCTACCTACATCGCCCCATACCTACCTCGAAGACGAAGTTAAACCGTCGGTTGCAGCTGTCTTTAAGACTTTTGACAGTTGTTATGGTTATCAGGAGCCGGTACAAGCAAATAAACTGATAATGGTCTAAACCATAGTATACCGCTATTGCTTTGGGTTGCGAAGGTCAGACGGCAGTTGCTCTGTGGAAAAGCTAATATTCATTCATATCCGGTTAGACTCACAAGCGGACCTCAGGTTGCAACTAGGAGGAAGATACTAAGAATAACGTTGTATATCATGGTAACTATTCACTATCAAGCTGATTGCTTGCTTGACACCATAACAGTAAAGAAATCTATTTGTTCGTAACATAAGTATATGGGGTAAGCTTTCTTCCTGTGCATGTTATGTTTCCCTACTTAATTTACTTATTTACTATGACTGTAGTAACCACTTGCCAAAACCATACTACTTACCGTTGTTTTTTCTGAACTAGTGTTATACACGCTAGAATTCGAGTAAGGGAAGGCGTAGAGTAAGTTTTACGTGGAACACAAGTTTAGCGACACAAAAAAATATTCTAGAAGTAAATATATTTTTATATCATCTTTTCAAAGTACTCTCCACCAGCCTCTATACAAAGTTTCATGCGTCTGAACCAGTTTTCGAAACACTTTTTCCAGTCTGCCGCAGACACCTCGTTTACAGCCTGCTCGAACGCTGAGAGCGCATCATCTGGCGACGAAAATTGTATCCTTTTGAGCTGATTTTTTTTTTGGGAATTAGAAGAAGTCACACGGTGCTAGGTCAAGCCTGTAAGGGGGTTGACCCAGGAGTTTGGCTGGTGTGCTCTCTAGGAAGTCCCTCGTTTTGATTGCGGTGTGGGCGGGCGGATCAGGTAATACTTGCGTCTTCAGCGGAGGAGTTGCAGGAGATGGTAACAATCATGCATGGTGCGTTAGAGAGGAAAGAAATGAAAGTGAATGTAAGTAAAACGAAAGTTATGGTTTTTGAAAAGGAGGAATAGGTACGTTACGGCTTGTAATGTTATGATCGAAGGACAGCGAGTGGAACAAGTGAATGAGTTTGTATACTTAGGTACCTTGTTTACAAGATATGGTAAGAATGAAGAAGATATTGAAAGAAGAGTTAATGCAGGTAATAGAGTGAATGAAGCGCTGAAGGTGTTTATGAACAGTCAAAACGTGTCCAAAAAGGCACGTTTGGCACAGCCAAACGTGCCTTTTTGGACACGTTTTGACTAGTTTTGACATAGAGGGCTGTTAGTGCCTACCCTTATGTATGGTAGTGAAAGTTGGGTATGGCAGAAGAGACTTCAAAGTAGAATAAATGCTGTAGAAATGAGAGCACTGCGAAGTATGTGTGGTATATCTTTGACCGACAGAGTAAAGAATAGTGTGATAAGAGAGTGGTGTGGGGTAAAAGAAGATGTAGTGACAAGCATCGAGAAAGGCATGTTAAGATGGTTTGGGCATATGGAGAGGATGGATGACGAAAGACTGACAAAGAAGATATATAAGGCAAATATGAATGGGACTGGACGAAGGGGAAGACCTAGGCGGACGTTCTCTGACCAGATTGGAGACATCCTAAAAAAGGACAGGTCAGAAGTACCCTAAACAGAAGAGCATGCATGAGAAACTTTATGGAAGTGAATGAAGCAAGAGAGGTATGTCAGGATCGTTGCAAATGGCGTTCCGTAGTTTCTGCCTAGCCCTCCGGGAAACATTCGTGAGTCTATGTATGTACCTATGTATGTGGGCGGGCGCATTATCGTGGTGGAGCAGTAGCCCGCAGAACCCTGTGTTTGGTCGTTTGTTGCTCACAACAGAGAAAACTTCTGCCAAGCATTTGGTAGTATACCATTCGGCGTTAATGCTTCTTTGGTTTCGTAAAGGAATTGACACCAAGTAGCCAGTCAAATTGAAAAAGCTCGCGATCAAAATCTGCCCCCCGTTTCTAGGTCGCTTTACTTTGGTAAGCGTTGATTCGTTTTGAAACACCCAAACCGTCGACTGGCGCTTTGTTTCTGGATCGTATTGTTAAATCCAGGATTCATCACCAGTAACGATGTCGTAAACACGCCGAGACGAGCCTGCTTCAAATTTGTCTATCATATCATGGCACCATTCCACCCTTGCTTGCTTCTGAACATCGGTGAGGTTGTGTGGCACCCAGCGTGAAACTATCCTCCGCACCCGTAGATGCACGTGTAGAGTCTCGTGAAGGCTTCCTGATCCAATCTGAAGTATATGCTGAATTTCTTGGTATGTAACTCGTTGTGACGTCGTGCCCCTCCGTCTGAACTGTGACGTCGAACGAAAGTGGGAGCGCCTCTGCCCGCGCGCCCCCGCACGCCATATATAAGCGTGCGACGCTGTTCAATCGGCCCTCTGCTCCAGCTCACGGCCATCAGTTAAGTCGTCTTCCTATCAAGACCCTGGCCTTCGGAACACCAGTAAACACTAGTGAACACCAGTGAACACCAGTGAACACCAAATATACTTGTCGGACCACGCCCTGAATTTACTCCTGCAGAGCGATTCCGAAAATGTATTTAGCAAAGTCACAGCGACTTTGGCGGTGAAAACTCTAAATGGTATTCCGAAAAACAGTGAAAACTATAGTGGCGCCCCCCATGTAAGCGTGTCGGCGGATAGAACTAACTTTAGTGAAAAGTTCACTCAACTGACATAAAATAACGAAAAATTGACATTTGGAAGGGTCTATTGATATTCCGAAGCAATGTTTTGGCTCACGTCACAGTTTTCACAGCCAATTTTATCTGTCAAATCAAAAGTTACTTCTTATTCGGTGAAAACTTAGTGAAAACAACACAAGTAGCTCTAAAAATTATAAATTTCTTCCGTAGTAAAGGTAAAAAGTTATTTTGTGGTGTTTATATGTATTAAAAACGTTTTATAATCATATTGTGATAAAATTAATACTCTACAATGCTAGTTTCAAGTGTAAATAATATTAAACATTTACTTCGTGTTTTAGATGGCTCACACTCTAATTATGTTGGCATTTTTAAAGGAAGCTTACAGCGTAGACCTTTTAAAAAGACAACAACACAGTAAATCTTTGCGGAACATAAATATAAGTTTTCGAGACGATGACTATGTACGTTTGTATCGCCTATCTGAAGAACTAATTAGAACTTTAGAGGACGATATAAAAAGTTTTATTCCGGTGCAAAAGAACCGAAGAGGCTTAAAGCTAAGAACCAAGGTAAGTTTGTAATATTGCATGTACCTCCTTTTTAAAGTGGTCATAATATAATTATTTGGAATGCATATTTTCCAAACAAACTAAATTATTGGATTCTATTAGAGTTTAGTTTTGCAAATCCTTTTTTTACTGTAAAGCTCTACGTGTACAATATTTTAGCAAAAATACCTATGTAGGTAATTATTTACTGGTTTACTTTCTGGCAAGGGTACCAATACCAATGGACACAAATAATAATGTATTGTATTTTGCTACCAATTTGTTTCAGATCCTATCTTCACTATCATTTCTGGCATCTGGAAGTTATCAGAAAATAGTTGGTATGAATATAAGGAACTTTGTTTCACAGCCTTCTATATCTCGGTCTCTTCACCAAATAATTAATGCACTATGTCATCAAGATGTAGTGAAGAAATTTATACGATTTCCTCAAAATGCATCTGAACGACAAAAACTTAAAGAAATGTAAGTACATAATTTCTTGTCAAAACTTTGGTGCTTCTCAAATGATCTTACTTAGGAACCTACCTATTAATTAACTGTCTGTTTATATATTATTAATTTCAGATTCTATGAAAAATTTGACATACCCGGAGTGATTGGTTGCATAGATGGCACATTAGTAGCTATGGTGAGACCCAAAGATAATGAGGAACGGTACTTTTGCAGAAAGGGATATCATGCTAGAAATGTTCAGTTGGTAAGCATAAAATAGCACTAGAATCAAATTTTGATTAGTTCAATGTGTTACATAAGTTCTTATTTTTTCAGATAACTGATGCTGATCTAAATATTCTACATGTAGATAGTTCATATGGTGGTGCATCTCATGATAGTTTTATATTTAATCAGTCTATTATACGAACTCATTTGCAAGAATTGTATAATGCTGGAGAAACAGTGTATTTGTTGGGTAAGTAATATTTTGTAGCAATATAAATAGTAAAATCATATATATTTAAAATAAACATTAAATTACTTATTTTCAGGTGATTCTGGATATGCACAGAGGCCATATCTTATGACGCCTATATTAAATGCTGTGGAGAACACCCCTGAAGCACACTACAATAAGCTCCATGCCACCGCCCGCAATAGTGTTGAAAGGACAATAGGCATACTTAAAGGCCGCTTTAGGTGTCTTTTGGTGCACAGGCTGCTACATTACCACCCTGATATGGTTGCCAAAATTGTGATAGCATGTTGTGTGCTCCACAATATTTGTAACCGCGCTGGTCTGCCAGCACCAGCCTTGTCACCAGAAGACATTTCAAGTGAGCGAAATCTGGCAGTTGCTTACAACACTAGTTCTATCAATACTGAACTAGAATTAGGTCGTGCAGCTAGAAGCTCTTTAGTGAATGCTTTATGGTCTTCAAGATTGCAATAATCTATTATTGTAATCTTAGCATAGTTGATGGCAATGTAGTGTGGGTTGATTTAAAATTGTTTGTATGTTGGTTTATTTATGCTGTATTAGAGACTTAGAAGTGTATGTTAAATGAAAATTATGTATAGAGATAGATATAGAGAGGGTTTGCTTTAGTGTATATAATTTTATAGGTGTAATATAAAAGAAAGAGAAGATGCTTTATTTAATAGAAAGATATGGGTGGTGTGTTAAGGTTGATTTTTATTATTGTGGTAAAGGATGTTTGTGTCTCAGTCGCACGTCTGAGACAAAAACATCCTTTGTGTTGCGTTAATTTACTTGTTATTTAGGAATCGAACCCACAACACTCGACGCAGTGTCTAGCGGGGTGGGGACCATTTAAACCACTACGCCAACAGTGCAGTTGATACAGTATAAATAGTATAATTACCTTATATTTGCATGATATGCAACTTTAGCGAAACATGTGCTTTATTGAACTTTTATGACATCATTGTACCTACAACATGCTTTTTGGCAAAAAAGTATATTATTATTATATTCGTTTGTACCTATATGTAATATAAGTTCACCAAACTTTTTTCTGTGCTCTAAAGTTAGTCAGGCCATTTATTTTAAGATTAAGTGCTTTGTTATCTTGTTCGATTTTTGTAAACTAAATGAATAGCTGTTAGGGCTAAAATTTGGTTTCTGATAAGTACGAGAAACAAACAAGAGGTTCAAAAAAAAACGTAAGCCACTCAAGCGCCCGCGACATTTTTCTCATAAGGCAGCTATAAATTACCCTCTAAGTATTTTTTGTCGCCGCTCGGGTCGGACTGCAAAGCTTGTGGGAAGAAAAAACTGTAGTTAAGTGCAGTCCTAAAGTTTTGAATAATGTAAATGAAATAATATATTCGAATACATAATGGTGTCTATATGTATGTAATTATGTAAATGGTAGCTTTTATACTCATCACCCTTTCTTTTCTGACTAAAATCCACCCCGTATTCCTCACGTACCCGTATGTCGGAGGGTCGGGTATCGCTGAAGCATTCCTCGCTACCCACGACGGGTATTGGCCCGCCAGATGGTCAGGCGGGCCCCGAACAAAACCCTCTTGACGGCGGATGAAGGTGTTGGGCTCCGCCGCCAAAACACTCAGTGGCCGCAGAGGATAGGGAGGACGGCAACGCAACACCGCATCTCCTCTTCTGCGGCCCCACCGCGTCGCAACGATGGTGCGCCTCCATTTGGTCGCGGGAAATAGGGCGCGCGGCAACGCAACACCGACACGCCTCTCCTCCCGCGACCGCACCCGACTGCGAGGGACAGAAGAACTGTCCCTCGCACCCGCCCCTTTGGACGCATCCTGCGCAGGCCTCCGTCAAGCCCACGCGGAGCGTCCCCTCCTGGATCCCTCTTAGCTTCACCGCAGGTGACCAATCCACGGTTACTAAGCCCCCCACCACGACAAGGTGGAGATCCCACGGGGGGATACTCCTCACCCTTGTCATCACACGTTATCTATATTTAGGTACATTATCTATTTATATTTTTATTAATTGTTTTATTATTATTAATTCCGATAAGTTAATGGTCACAGGGGTGGTTGTAGTTTGAAAGTTATCATGTTAACACGTTCACTGTGTATGACCCACCGATGGGTCATTTTGAATATTTCGCCGTGCGTGGATGCACACATAACTTCGAAAAGTCATAGATGTGTGACCGGGGTAATTAGGATCGAACCCGAGACCATCGTCTTGGCAGTCAATTACACACTACTGAGCTATCGCCGCTTTTTGAAATAAATAAATAAATTTATTTGCAATGTGAAACAGTTGTAAATATATTTATTTAAAATCTTTGTACATTATACAAAGGTCATTTAAGACTTAAGAGTGTCAATGAGTTTTATGTTCCAATCTTACCCACAGTTGTTTGTTACATTACAAATCTGGCACTATATAAGTAATATATAATAGTAAGAAATAGTATGTGAATCTAGAATCATTAAGTGACGCACTTATAAATTATACGTTCATAAGCGTTACATTGCTATCTTAGTGAATAAATGACTTACTTTATTATTTATCTATGTCTTATGTACCTACCTAAAACCCTAAAATTGATACAGCCTAACTTCAAGTTAAATTTAAGAGCTTTGCCTTTTAGTGAAGTACATACGTAAATGTAAATAAAAATAATGAAAAATCAAGTTTATACACAATTTATTTAATTACATTATTAATTACTACGAAAATGTTCTTTTAAAATATTTTCTATTGATTGCATGCTTGCTACAATCTGACGGTCTCTCTCAGCGATTCGTTCATCTCGCCGACGAGCGTATTCAATAAATTTCTCCACCATGGTAAGAAAAAGGGAACGCCTTTGGGATGGAGGTGATGGTCGTCCATTTCTTTGAAAAAGTCGTCGCCGACGACGTCTTGGAGCTGTAAATAATTACCGGAGATATTAGTATTTTGTTTATAAATTAATTTGTTTTAGGTAGATTTATGAACTAAAATATATTTGTAACTCACTTGAGACTGTAGAGTGCTGCGGTTGTTCCACCTCTAAGGGCGAATGTCTGGGTGGCGAAGGTGGCAAGGGGACAGAAACAGCCGGCACGTTATCCTGAAATTTAGACATAGTATAATTAACCATTGTTTAGCGAAGTTATGATTAGCTCGAGTCACATTCCATTTTTGATTGTCTGGTATTCCCATTTATAGTGGTTAAAACTGAATTTTAATATTATTTTAATTTAAACTTAACTTCAACTTTAATGAATGATAATAAATGATGATGATAAAAATCTCTATGATAATAAGAAAATATTTTTACATTCTTCACAATTTCAAATCATTTTACCAAGGTACATAAATGGGTCATAGTATCTACGTTTGTGTTAGTGATGCTAGGGTTAGTAAGCCCCCCCCCGTGGGATCTCCACCTTGTCGTGGTGGGGGGGCTCAGTAACCGTGGATTGGTAACCCGCGGTGAAGCTAAGAGGGATCCAGGAGGGGACGCTCCGCGTGGGCTTGGAGGGGCCTGCGAAGGACGCGTCCAACGGTGCGGGTGCGGGGGACAGTTCTGTCTGTCCCTCGCAGTCGGGTGCGGTCGCGGGAGGAGAGGCGTGTCGGTGTTGCGTTGCCGCGCGCCCTATCTCCCGCGACCAAATGGGGGCGCACCATTCGATGCGTCGCGGTGGGGCCGCAGAGGAAGAGGAGATGCGGTGTTGCGTTGCCGTCCTCCCTATCCTCTGCGGCCGCTGGGCGTTTTGGCGGCGGAGTCCAACACCTTAATCCGTCGCCAAGGGGGTTTTGTTCGGGGCCCGCCTGACCATCTGGCGAGCCAATACCCGTCGGAGGGTGGCGACGAGTGCTTTGGTGATGCCCCACCCTCCGACACACGGGTACATGGCGGAATTCGAGGTGGTTTTTAGTGGAAACACCACATACTCCGGCTCTTATTTCCCCCAAGAGTCGGAGATCCGAAGGGATTTTCCACCTCGTAAAACAAAAAAAAAAAAAAAAAAAGGGTTAGTAAGCTAGCTTACCCTCAGAGGTGGGTTGGGATTTTCTCTTGATGGGCCTGCTACAGGGTTAGCATATGGAGAGACCTAAAGCAAAAAAATATTTATGAGTAATTCATTTCATCAGTGATTCTATAAGATTTGCATTATAGGTATATTTATGCATCGGTGAATATTAGGTATGTCATTAACTTATGCATTACAAATGAAAATTCATTTCTTTCTGTTAAGCCCTGTGTTGCTTGTTGCTCTTGAGCCTCATCAATCTAAAACAAGGATTAAAAAATTAAACCTATAAAACAATACAAATTATGTAGGTACCTAATAAATAACTAAGTTCTTCATAAAGTACTTACAATAACTGGCGATATTTGGTACTCAGATGGACAATAGGTGGCTATGTCATCACTTGTATGAATCTGAAACAAAAATTATCAATTTCTTTAAATAGGTACATCACCATATATCTCAAATTTATATTTTACCAATACATTTCAAATCACTTACTGTGGATATCTGCTCATGTGTTGTTTCTAAAACATTAATAATTGAAGGGCTATCCTGCTCCACAGGTTCACTGACGTCCACCTGCAGGAATAGAAAGACATTAATACAAAAGATCTATTAAACAATAAATGAATTCCAATTAACTTAACATTGTTACAAATATCATAATGGTATATCATACTTACAAATGGGTTAATTCTCAAGTGACTGTCACCTGTGGCAAAACTTTGACCACCCATTAGCGTCAATATCCTTTCTTCAATGTGGGAAAGCTCTACAATTTCATCACATTGAATGGCACCACCACCAGTTCGAGTTCTACTGGCAGCTCTTGCAGCAGCCTTCTTCTTGACTGCATTTTTTTTGTCATTCCAATACTGGAAAGATAATAATAGTAAAACATAGTATAACAATGATCATCAATATCACAATACGTAACGAAACACAATAAAATTGACGAAATGTAGGTAATACCTTTATCCATTTTTGTGTTGTTTTAACTGATCCACCGCCCATGCTGTTAAGCTGCAAGGCAACTTGTGCCCATTCTCTATGAGCTTTCTCTTTGGCTGCTTTCGTTTTTAAGAAGCCCTTTGCTAAATTTGGCCTACTCTCAAGTAAAACTAGTAGAGCCTCTACTTGAGCAGATGATGGATGTGAAACCCTAAAAATATACAATCAAATAGGAAGTTAATGAACATAACATACATAACATCATGCCTTTTATGCCCGAAGGGGTAGGCAGAGGTGATTTCTACACCCACTTTTCGCCAGATATACTTTAGTCCCACATAATAAGGGGCGAGCCTATTGCACATTTTTAGACTCCGTGCTGCTACTGAGAATTTCGTGACAGAAAAACCCAATAACACTGCCCGACCCAGGAATCGAACCCGGGACCTCCCGATCCCACGCGCACATTTATGCCGCGACCAATGAGGCAGTCGTATAGGGTTTGATGTCGAGTTTTCCGTCTCTACGCAAAGATGGTATTTGCATCATGTTATCCCTTAGTCGCCTCTTACGACACCCACGGGAAGATAGGGGGTGGTGACACTTATATTCTATGCCGGCAACCACACGGCAAGTTAATGAAATGTAGCTATATTTAAAAACATTAGATGAAATACTATTAATAACTTACCTTGCCATTGTAGAATAGGATGAAAGATCTCAAAACTTAACACGTTACACACGTCACACTCAACAAGAGAAACCGAACTTATGAAACTTTAAAACAAATATAACGATACTGTTTTAAAAGGGCCTTTGAATAACTCATAGTTCGCTGGGAACCACTTGAAATCCACATCTAGGTACTTAAAATATCACCGCAAAATGATTTTTTATGAAACGCCGTTCTGTTTACACAACAAAAACAATAACAAACCAAAGCAAACTTCAATTTTGACGTTTAAATAAGGAAGCAAAGATAACACGACATGCAGCTTATAGAATTCTATTATGTTATAAAATAATTCTCCAGTTGCTTTACAAAATATTTTACCAATGAAATATTGCTTATCCAGCTTTATGGACATATTTTATATACCTTTTGTAACAAAATAATCTTTAATTAGCTAATTTTATTCTTTGAATTTGTAAACTGTGTAGTTACTAAACTTTTTACAGCCAAGGCGCACCTCTAAAGTTTTCACCAGATATTTTGTTTATAAATTTGCATCACTTGGCCTTGATAGTGACAATGCGTAGTTTCGGAATACGGTGAGAACTTTTCACAACGTAAGCAGTGAAGTGGAGGTGATGTACGAAGCGTATTACGATGTGACTGTTGTCATTTTCGGAATCGCACAGCTGCTCTTATTTCCCCCAAGAGTCGGAGATCCGAAGGGATTTTCCACCTCGTAAAACAAAAAAAAAAAAAAAAAAAAAGGGTTAGTAAGCTAGCTTACCCTCAGAGGTGGGTTGGGATTTTCTCTTGATGGGCCTGCTACAGGGTTAGCATATGGAGAGACCTAAAGCAAAAAAATATTTATGAGTAATTCATTTCATCAGTGATTCTATAAGATTTGCATTATAGGTATATTTATGCATCGGTGAATATTAGGTATGTCATTAACTTACAATTGAAAATTCATTTCTTTCTGTTAAGCCCTGTGTTGCTTGTTGCTCTTGAGCCTCATCAATCTAAAACAAGGATTAAAAAATTAAACCTATAAAACAATACAAATTATGTAGGTACCTAATAAATAACTAAGTTCTTCATGAAGTACTTACAATAACTGGCGATATTTGGTACTCAGATGGACAATAGGTGGCTATGTCATCACTTGTATGAATCTGAAACAAAAATTATCAATTTCTTTAAATAGGTACATCACCATATATCTCAAATTTATATTTTACCAATACATTTCAAATCACTTACTGTGGATATCTGCTCATGTGTTGTTTCTAAAACATTAATAATTGAAGGGCTATCCTGCTCCACAGGTTCACTGACGTCCACCTGCAGGAATAGAAAGACATTAATACAAAAGATCTATTAAACAATAAATGAATTCCAATTAACTTAACATTGTTACAAATATCATAATGGTATATCATACTTACAAATGGGTTAATTCTCAAGTGACTGTCACCTGTGGCAAAACTTTGACCACCCATTAGCGTCAATATCCTTTCTTCAATGTGGGAAAGCTCTACAATTTCATCACATTGAATGGCACCACCACCAGTTCGAGTTCTACTGGCAGCTCTTGCAGCAGCCTTCTTCTTGACTGCATTTTTTTTGTCATTCCAATACTGGAAAGATAATAATAGTAAAACATAGTATAACAATGATCATCAATATCACAATACGTAACGAAACACAATAAAATTGACGAAATGTAGGTAATACCTTTATCCATTTTTGTGTTGTTTTAACTGATCCACCGCCCATGCTGTTAAGCTGCAAGGCAACTTGTGCCCATTCTCTATGAGCTTTCTCTTTGGCTGCTTTCGTTTTTAAGAAGCCCTTTGCTAAATTTGGCCTACTCTCAAGTAAAACTAGTAGAGCCTCTACTTGAGCAGATGATGGATGTGAAACCCTAAAAATATACAATCAAATAGGAAGTTAATGAACATAACATACATAACATCATGCCTTTTATGCCCGAAGGGGTAGGCAGAGGTGATTTCTACACCCACTTTTCGCCAGATATACTTTAGTCCCACATAATAAGGGGCGAGCCTATTGCACATTTTTAGACTCCGTGCTGCTACTGAGAATTTCGTGACAGAAAAACCCAATAACACTGCCCGACCCAGGAATCGAACCCGGGACCTCCCGATCCCACGCGCACATTTATGCCGCGACCAATGAGGCAGTCGTATAGGGTTTGATGTCGAGTTTTCCGTCTCTACGCAAAGATGGTATTTGCATCATGTTATCCCTTAGTCGCCTCTTACGACACCCACGGGAAGATAGGGGGTGGTGACACTTATATTCTATGCCGGCAACCACACGGCAAGTTAATGAAATGTAGCTATATTTAAAAACATTAGATGAAATACTATTAATAACTTACCTTGCCATTGTAGAATAGGATGAAAGATCTCAAAACTTAACACGTTACACACGTCACACTCAACAAGAGAAACCGAACTTATGAAACTTTAAAACAAATATAACGATACTGTTTTAAAAGGGCCTTTGAATAACTCATAGTTCGCTGGGAACCACTTGAAATCCACATCTAGGTACTTAAAATATCACCGCAAAATGATTTTTTATGAAACGCCGTTCTGTTTACACAACAAAAACAATAACAAACCAAAGCAAACTTCAATTTTGACGTTTAAATAAGGAAGCAAAGATAACACGACATGCAGCTTATAGAATTCTATTATGTTATAAAATAATTCTCCAGTTGCTTTACAAAATATTTTACCAATGAAATATTGCTTATCCAGCTTTATGGACATATTTTATATACCTTTTGTAACAAAATAATCTTTAATTAGCTAATTTTATTCTTTGAATTTGTAAACTGTGTAGTTACTAAACTTTTTACAGCCAAGGCGCACCTCTAAAGTTTTCACCAGATATTTTGTTTATAAATTTGCATCACTTGGCCTTGATAGTGACAATGCGTAGTTTCGGAATACGGTGAGAACTTTTCACAACGTAAGCAGTGAAGTGGAGGTGATGTACGAAGCGTATTACGATGTGACTGTTGTCATTTTCGGAATCGCACAGCTGTTCTCAATTAGTAAATCTTAGTTTTAAAGTAGCTGCATTGTATCTACCTATATAGGCAATTATATCGTGAAGTGTACTATTCTAAAAGTGTTTTCATTTGTAAGTAAAACCTGATTTTCTTCCTTTTTTTGATCGGCGAGTGATTGAGTCTAGCTCACCACCTACAAACCCATCACCCGTGCGACATCGTCTATTGTCTAAGATCACATTTTTCACTGCTAGCACGTTTTCTTCCGTAACAGCCGTCAAAGGGCGACCACTTCTTTCTTCATCCCCAAAGTTAGTCAACCGCGCTTAAATTCATTATACCGACGATACACGATTGCCTTATGCTCGGGCTACACTACCGGGATATGCCAACAATTATTGCCATAATTTCAACAACGCCTAGGTGTAACCGCGATTTATGGCCATAATTTTACAATGCCAATCAATATGGCATATGCAAGTAGGCAATAGCTCCGGCGGCGGTCTTTTTCGCACATCAAAGAAGATTACCGCAGTAATTATTGCGTTTGTGGCCACACTACCGTTTGTTCAGTGTGCAACACGAGTTCCACGACGACGCACGTATCTACCGATATGGAGTGGTCAAATGAAAAAGCGCTCGAATTTTTGGAGTTATTGCAATCCGAACCGTCTCTCTGGGATACCCGACAGAAAGCTAAAAATTTAAAAGATTCATGTTAAAATAATTGGCACTCATAAAATACCAAACAGCTGCAGCTTCATCCGCCATCTTGAAAAATGGTATTTTTACCGCCTAGTTTATTGGCATATCTCGGTAAACTCTAGTGTAACCACACGACTTCACGCAGTAATTTAACGGTAATTTATTGCCATAATTATGGCGGTAACAGCCCGGTAGACGGTAAGGTAGTGTGGCCCGAGCATTAGAAGGGCCTTCATCCATGAATGCCATTTGAAGTCTATCATACTGTTACGCCATCTATCGGTGAAAGGGGGTACTAGAAGAGATTGAATGTATCGGTGGTTTAAAAGTAATTCAGCTACTCTGTACTAGATGGCGTTGCTGTAATCGACTGTTCGAGATTATTTCGACAGTTTTGTGGAAGAGTCTAGAATGCGCTAGTGATGTTATCCGGCCAGTATAAATAGAGCGAGAGCGCGCGAGACAGGACAGTAACAATTGAATACCGAAGCGATCAACAAGAAGCGAAGGGAAGTAATTCGGAAGTGTTTAGTGGTGTTTTTAGTGTGCGTTCGCGCAGCGAAATGTTGTTGAATTTAAAGATTCTAATTATGCAGATATTTAGTGTATGACGTCGTATAATTGTGTATGGTAAAAAAAAATTTGTGCACGCAGCCATTGTGGAGAAATTCACCAAAAACTGATTCCGCTGGGCGAACGTTGTCCTGGCGGAACTTTTTTTAATCCATTGGCTTTAGAAGAAAAGAGATGTGTCCAAAAATTAGTGTGTATTTGTGTGTAATTGTGTATGTATGAATCAAATTTGTGCATGCATAAACTTCGGAGAAATTCAAGTTTCCGCTACGCGAACGTTTGGCCATTAGCTAGTTTTCATATAAAGCGCTTACATAGAGAGCTGTAGATTTTTACATACGTTGTTTTGAATTTGTTTATATTTGTTTAAAAAACTGATTTAGAAAAAAACATAGGGCTTAAAAGATAAAAATATTAACGTAAAATACGCTTATTAGGTCTTAGTTCTTAAAGTATGCACTTTGGGGTCTAGATTTTGGTAAAATGTATGCCAATAATTAGTGTATTCATTCAACTATTCACATGCAAAATTTCATGTCATTAAATTCAGTAATTAAAGAAAAACAATTATGACGAAGCATCGAAAACCTACATAACCCGACCAAGTTCGGATGGCTACAAAAAAGCGGCCGTGCAATATATTTAGGTAACATCCCAAAATTTACAGTTTAATACCGATATTGAATTAGTATAGGTGATAACACAATTGTTGCTTCGATATAATTTATAGGTTAGTTAGGTTAGGTTTTAATTTTTTAAATGTATTTGACTATGACAGAAAGTAGGTACTATTTACGTAGGTACTTTATTTAAGTACCTATACGCTTGAGACTTGAGATAATCTAGATATATTATTTAAGACAAATAAAATTTATATAGCTAATTTCTATTGAAGATTTCACGGATCAGCATTCTAACTATAGACCCCTTAGGGAAATTAAATAATTACCACATGTATGTACTATACTATTGTTTAGGTAAATATTTATCATATTGTAGCTTATTACACTATTTAACCAATGGACTAGGCATGCACGAGCGTTCCCCTTTGCAATTTTAGTGGATCAAACAATCTAATAACTTTAAAAAAACTACTTCTTGAATCGATTTTGACGTGACAACGTCTTATAAATTGGTTTGCCGGGTGACACTTCAAGAAACTGCGTTACGCTCCGCTCACGTTATGCGCTCACAATGAGAGCGAGTGAGAGGCACGCGTCCCGCCTAAGAGCGAGAGAGACAGACATAAAAAGTGAAAGGCACGCGTCTTTCATCCTTCTTCCTACTATACGAATGAATATTCACATTAAAATTATTTTACCACTCAAAGTCGTTGTCACGTAAAACTTTCGCCCGTATACCGACTTTACAGGCAACCAATTTTTTTTTAATTGATGTATACCGTTGTACTGGTAGTGACTTATGTATGTGAGCGTGTTCCCCCGCACCCTACCAAAATATGCAGAATTATTTTGTTCGAAGCGAAAACGAAATTGAAACGCTACTTCCATCCTTGAAGAAAATAAAAGAGAGGGCAATATGTTTATTAAACCTATTTTGGTTAAAACACATGTTAAGTCCATTGCTGTCGTTGCAAGCGTTTGTTAACGTTATTATAATTACTTACATAATTAAGTATTATATGTAGGTAATTAAAAATGGGTTGTATTTAACTGTTAGTCAATTTATTTCTGGTTTCCACCAAAAATACTAATTGCACCACTAAGCTAAGTTGACGGAGCCCTGCTTCGCAAGCACAGTCAAATAATCCATATGATCTTTATACTGTGTTCGCAGGGCTCCTATTTTTGAGAGCAGGGTCACAAGAGAACCTTACATAACCTATTAAGTTTTCTGAGTGGATAAGTTTCCCGAGCGGACGAAACTTTTGATACCTATCAAATGATATTTTGTAAAAAGATCATCATATTTGGTGTGCAAATAGTATTTTAGTGTGCAAGTCAGTATTTTAGTGAAATAATAAAGTTTTTTTGCGTAACTCACTTCGGTGTGTTACATAACATTTTCGATACGCTATTAAAAATATCCCATTAAAAATATTTTTGTACACGGATATTTAAATAGAGAAGTACTTGTTAATTGAAGATTTATTTTTATCGTAGATAGTGGCGTCATTATCAAAAAAAATTTCATTCAAGAAATGCAATTGTTTTATTTTTTCCTAACGCTTGTGTACGCAACTGTACCATATTAATAAATACTATATTGGAAGGTTAAGAACGTTTCTTAGATATATGGCACGGCCGCTTTTTTGTAGCCATCCGAACTTGGTCGGGTTATGTAGGTTTTCGATGCTTCGTTAGTATTATAATTGTTTTTCTTTAATTACTGAAGGTGGTGCTTATGAAGGACCTCAGCGCCGCTGTAGGGAAAGACCTGAAGGCGGTCAAGGAGGAACTTCAGCAGCACGATGCCCGTATCAGCGACGTAGAGATGCTCGTGCACGACAAGCTTGAGACTCGCGTCGCCTCTATAGAAAAGCGTGTACATGACCACCACGAGACCTATGTTGCTGAAGTGGAGAAGAAATTGCGTGGGCTCGAAGTAACACCAGTGGCTGTAGCGCCCTCACCTCGTGGATTTAAGGTTCCACCATTTGATGGCTCGTCATCATGGTCTGCATACAAGATCCAGTTCGAGGCTGTGATGCGATCGAATGGGTGGACCAAAGAACAGGCCTTAACCGCCCTAACCTTGGACCTTCGCGACCGGGCCTTGACAGTGTTGGAGGCACTCGGGCAAGACGTCACCTACGAAAAGCTTTTGGAGGCGCTGGAGGCGAGATACGGTGACGCGCACCTTGAACACGTTTATCGTGCTCAGCTGAAGGACAGGACACAACGCACCGGAGAAACTCTGCAGCAGTGGGCTCTAGAGGTGGAAAAGCTTGTCAGGAAGGCATACCAGTCGTCGCCTGCGCTTATTGACGGGAACCTCGTACAGGCGTTTACGGATGGGATCCGGGACCTGGAGGTAAGAGCAGCAGTGAGGCTTGGGCACTTCAAGGACCTCAAGGACGCCTTAGCCCATGCTCTGGAGGTGGAAGCAGTGCGACGCGACGATCGAGGTCACCGCATCAGGGTAGTTGTGTCGTCACCTCGGTGCTACAACTGCGGAGAAAGAGCCCATATCCGCTTGAGCTGCCCAAAGCGTAGGCAGCCTGGTGACACCCTGTCTCCACCAAAGGGGTCGCCTGATGTGCCTGCCAGGCAGCGAGAGCAGGGAAACGAGTAGAAGCCAGGACTGCGGGGCGGGTGCTGGCTGGTAATGAAAGAGCCCCAAGTATCTCGATCTCGCAATCATGCGACGGGAACAGCCTGATCATCGAAGGCGAAATTAACAGAACACCATGCAAGCTGACATTGGACACGGGCGCTTCTCGGACAGTCATCGGTTTCCATCTGGCAAGACGGGTTCTTCGGGGCTGCTTCAGGAACAGTGAAAGTGTGAATCTGAGAACAGCTACCGGTCAGCACATAACCGTTCGAGGTGAAATGGAGGTGGATCTGAAGCTAGGCAACAAAGTTTACCGTCACAAAGTCATCGTAGCCGATATAGTGGACGACTGCATCCTGGGCCTAGACTTCATGAGGAAGTATCGCTGCGAGATCGATGTTAACCAGGGAGTGTTGAAGTGTGGCTCGGAAGAAGTCTTCATGGAAGGTGCAACTTCAGGAAAAGTGTACTGCCTGAAGAATGTCATTCTTCACCCGCGGTCGGAAACTGTTGTACCAGTTTGTTTACCAGGGAATTCTGGTCGAGGGAACCGCTGCGTACTAATCGAAGGTCTAGAGAAAGAGGCCTCCTGGAAGATTGCACGAACCTTGGTAAGGGGTACTAAAGTTTCATCAGTACGCGCACTAAATGCAAGTGAGAAGGAAGTGTCGCTCAAGAAAGGGACGGAATTGGGCACCTATGAAAGAGCGGCTTGGATGCGTAGATGTCGAGAGCAACCTACCAGCGCCAAGGTTCAGGGTGCACGATTCGACGTGTCTACTCTTTTAGAGGACTGCGAAAGTACCCTGTCGGAGGAAGAGAAGACCGAGGCTCAGAAGATGTTGAACCGGTTCGCGGATATTTTCTCGACCAGTGATGCCGACATAGGGAAGACAGCACTAGTCCAGCACAAAATAAACACGGGAAGTGAAGCACCGATTCGCCAGCGACCAAGACGTGTGCCAGTAGCACGGGAACGTGAAGTGGAAGCTATGATCGACGGTATGGTGAACGAAGGCGTAATCGAGCCTTCGTCCAGCCCGTGGTGCTCTCCGGTTGTCCTAGTTAAGAAGAAGGATGGCAGCATGCGCTTCTGTGTAGACTACCGCCGATTGAATGACATCACGAAGAAGGACAGCTACCCGCTGCCAAGGATCGATGACACACTGGATACGCTGACGGGGATGAAGTGGTTTTCTACCTTAGACCTAAAAAGTGGCTACTGGCAGGTGGAAATAGATCCTCGAGACAAAGAGAAGACGGCATTCTCCACAGGCAAAGGACTGTGGCAATTTAACGTCATGCCCTTTGGATTGTGCAACGCTCCGGCTACTTTTGAGAGACTGATGGAGCGAGTGCTTATGGGACTGATTGGAGACGCCTGCCTGGTCTACCTGGATGACATCATCATCGTGGGGCGCACCTTCCAGGATCACCTTCGAAACTTGGAGCAAGTGCTGTCAAAGATACGAGGAGCTAATTTGAAGCTGAGCCCGAAGAAATGCGCGTTATTCAGACGGCAAGTGAACTTTCTAGGACATGTGGTCTCGGAGAACGGTATTCAAACTGACCCGGATAAGATCATTGCCGTGAAGGAATGGCCAGTTTCAGAGAACAAAACGCAGGTCAGAGCATTCCTCGGATTATGCTCCTACTATCGACGGTTTGTGAAGAACTTTGCTGACATTGCTCGACCTCTTCATAAGCTCACCGAAGACAGAGTACAGTTCTGTTGGAATGAGAGCTGTGACGTTGCATTCCAGAAACTCAAGGAACATCTGTGCACTGCACCTATCCTAGGCTACCCTGACAATGAGCATGAATTCATAGTTGACACAGATGCCAGTAACACTGGAATTGGCGGCGTGCTGTCACAGAGGAAGGGTGATCAAGAAGTTGTTATAGCGTACTTCAGCAAGGCCTTATCCAAACCCGAAAGATACTACTGCGTCACCAGGCGGGAACTCTTGGCTGTAGTAAAGACATTGCAGCATTTCAACAAATATTTGTTGGGGCGTGAATTCCACCTGCGAACCGACCACGCTGCGCTGAAATGGCTACTTCAATTTAAGGACCCAGAAGGACAAGTAGCCAGATGGATTGAACTACTGCAAGAGTTTGATTTTGTAATACAACATCGCAGCGGTAAGTCCCATGGTAACGCAGATACCCTATCGCGTAGGCCGTGTCCCGACCAGTGCAAGCACTGTACCCGACAGGAAGCAAAGCAGGCAGCATTAGTGAGGATGTTGAAGACAGATCTGAGCGACGAATGGAAAGAAGCTTTGCAGAGTGCTCAGCAAGACGACAAGGACATACAGCCGATTCTCGAATGGAAGAAATCAGACGCTCCTAGGCCCAAATGGAGTGATATCGCAGCAATGAGCCCTATCACCAAGAGTTATTGGGCACAGTGGGAAAGCTTGGTCGTCCAGGATGGAGTTCTGTGCCGCAAATGGGAAAACGCTCGCGGTAACCAGTGCCATTTGCAAATGGTAGTGCCTAAAACTAAGGTGCCGGAAGTCTTGCAGCTCTATCACAATGGTGCTTCGGGAGGTCACATGGGAGTTAAGAAGACCCTTACTAAGATCCGGGAGCGGTTTTATTGGCTCCACTGTCGGGATGACGTCGAGGATTGGTGCCGCAAATGCACAAGTTGTGCGGCTGTCAAGGGGCCACATACTCGAAGCAGAGGTGCATTAAAGGTGTACAATGTGGGAGCCCCATGGGAGCGCATAGCCTTGGATGTCGCTGGGCCGTTTCCCGAGAGCCAGGATGGAAACAAATACTTCTTGGTTGTGATGGATTACTTCACGAAGTGGCCTGAAGTGTTTGCAATCCCAAATCAAGAAGCTACCACAGTGGCCGACAAACTGGTGCATGAAGTCTTTTGTCGATTCGGGGTACCCTTGGAAATCCACAGCGATCAAGGCCGGAACTTCGAATCCGAGGTGTTCAAGGAGACTTGTCGCGTGATGGATGCACATTAAACCAGGACCACAGCTTATCACCCGCAATCAGATGGCATGGTTGGACGATTTAACCAATCACTGGAAAGGTACCTGGCGAAGGTCGTGGAGAGCAAACAAAGAGATTGGGACAAGCACATCCAACCATTCCTTCTGTCATATCGCAGTGCGGTCCACGAAACCACAGGAGTAACACCAGCTTTTGCCAATTTCGGCAGAGAATTACGTTTACCAGCAGACTTAATCACCGGTATTCCGCCAGACTCTCCACGCAATATAACGGATTACGCGACCGAGCTACGCAACAAGATGAACGACGTATACGAGCACATCAGGGAGTCAGGACAACAGATGTCTGAAAGGATGAAGACTCGCTACGACCGGAAAGCAAACAACAAAGGCTTCGATGAGGGATCATTGGTGTGGCTTCATAACCCAGTACGAAGCAAAGGCAAATCGCCTAAGTTACAAGCCAGATGGGACGGGCCATATCGCATAATTACCAGGATGAACGACGTCATCTATCGAATCCAGAAGGGGTCGCGAGGTGCACCGAAGATAGTTCATGTGGACCGGTTGGCTCGTTACCATGGGTCCAACGATGTTCGAGACGAACACGTTTAAGAGGGGGGCAGTGTTACGCCATCTATCGGTGAATGGGGGTACTAGAAGAGATTGAATGTATCGGTGGTTTAAAGGTAATTCAGCTACTCTGTACTAGATGGCGTTGCTGTAATCGACTGTTCGAGATTATTTCAACAGTTTTGTGGAAGAGTCTAGAATGCGCTAGTGATGTTATCCGGCCAGTATAAATAGAGCGAGAGCGCGAGACAGGACAGTAACAATTGAATACCGAAGCGATCAACAAGAAGCGAAGGGAAGTAATTCGGAAGTGTTTAGTGGTGTTTTTATTAGTGTTGAGAATTAAGTGTGAAATAAGTGTGTTTTTACTAGTTGTGTAAATAAGTGTGTATAGTGTTTGTGAATAAATAAAGTTCAGTTTAAGTGGCATAGTGAGTTAGACAAGACGATTCGTCCGGTTTCAGGCGGCACTTAAAATCGTAAAAAAATCTACTTATAAGAACTAGTAAAAATTTACTTATAAGTACTCATATTTTTAAATAAACTATAACTGGCCAGTCCCACATACATAAAATCTTTTTCTCGGAATACTTTCTGAGTGACCTGGTATGTAAGCAAACGAGGGGCAGAGGGAATCTTTGCTTTGCTTATTTATAATTTAATTAATAATGCATATGGTTTATAAGAATTTTCTGTCATAAAATACCATATCTAACTAATATTATAAGACTTTTCTTAAAGATTGCTTACCTATAAGTCAACGTGCTAAACCTAGCTGCAGTAAACAAGTAATTTTATTGAAGTCCTATCATAAGCGAAATTTACGCACTAATCGCACTAATTCCGTTTCAAATTATTTATATGACACTAAATTAATAGTGCCTGTTGAGTACAAGGTGTATCCGGTATCATATTACATTAATTATGTACTACAGTGTCTAGATGTAAACAGTCTTTGGAATTAAGTTGATAGCATTTATGTGTAACCTACACTTACCTGCTTTAAATGTATGAATAAAATTACTTTTAGGTGATTCAATTTTAATATTCATGATGTTGCATGTACCTAAACATTAAGCCTCAAACACTTTAGTAATGATGTTGCTACCAAGATCGCCAATATTGACTTAACCGTTGATGAATTATATAAATGCTTATTTAACACCATTGATCTGTATAATTTAACACTATTATTGATGAGTACAATAAAAATTGTAAACAGAAGACGTCTTGCAAGGAGCATGTTTGAAATAGAATTAAATAGAATTAGTTTCTATTATAAGTCAAATCGATTATATCGATTAAGTAACATTTTGTTTAGTCTATTGAAAATTTCTGACAATGGTCACACTGAACTGTCACTTCCGTTCCCGCCTTGAAAAATTATCACGCCGGTCTTGGTCTGTCTCGCGAGATTGCAATTGATATAAATTGATCGCCTTTTGAATTAACGCGAATTGAATCAACTTGTAAATGCTTATAATTGCCGCCTTTGACTTCCGGCAAAGTTGTGATAATTTGTGAAATATTGAACATTGAACTTTGTAAAACACGTGTGTGAATTCCTGATTGGTGCCCGAGGAGAAGGACTACGCTGAACTGGATACTGGTATCTATTCGATTCTCTTGTTATTTTGGCCAAAATTATGAGTTAATCTTATAGGTCCATTCAAGAACAGCATCAGTAAGAGTTGGTAAGACATTTTATTAATATTAGGATTATAATTCATCGCTGTGCTACCGCAGTAAAAGTGTTTAGATAAATTGTCTATCGTGGTCAGGTGGATGTATTACAGCTTCCACTGCAACTCTGTTCAGAACAGTTTCCCATCTGGCTGCGGTAACTCTAGACATAATTTTTGGTGCAGAGCGCTGTTGTATCTTAGCCGCTGTTGATTGTACAGTCAGCATCAAAAGTTGATGACCACATTTAGATTTTCAATATCGCTGTACACCATAATACACCTAAATTGCTCAACATGACAAGCGCCAGAATTGAATGATTATCATAAAAGGGCATAAGTAGGTGACCATGACTTTTCAAAAGTCGCTAAACAAAGTTATGGTAAAAAAAGCATAACACCACGTCACCAGTCATTCGGCCAGTACGGCCAGTGACGTCCGAGAACTAAATAAAGGAGGTCGTTACATTTGATAAAATAATGTGATTCATTATATTATTATTAAAGTATTATGAAGTAAATAATTTTATATAATACTATTTTAAGCTAATACAATATTTTACAGATGATAAATAATTGCAACCGCAATGGTCTACATTCGATACAAAGTGATAATTAAGTAGAAATATTATTTTACATTCAAGGGTAAACAGTTTTACAAAGAATTGAATGAAAACAGAATTTGTGTGAATTTTGAAAATGAGTCTTATATGTATATAGGGGGTCTACCAAGAGTTTGTTTTTCAAACAAACCACGAGTTTTGCACGCGATCGTCACGGAAGTTTCCTGCATGTGAAATAAATTATACAAGTATTTTTATCTATTGAAACATGTCAAAATAATAGTAGTTTAATTCATCAATTAATGTTAAAATTCTATTTAACATTTTTTTATCGTCAATTTATTGATAATAAGTATTCTACTTGACAGCAAAACACCATGACATCACTACATCATATTTCATACAAAACCCTTGACAAAGGTCGTTTTTGACATTTAATTAAAAGTACTTGATTTGACTAGTTGGAAACAACCCTATTTCAATAGATTTTCTAAAAGCACCCTTATCGGATAGTAGTGATCGATAGAGGGCGCATTTAGGAAATGTATGAAAATTGTTCCCGTCGACTAGCCTATCATCACCGTGTAAATTTCGTACCCTCGGATTAGGTTCTAATTCAATCGTAACTATAAAAATCATAAACTAAGTCGACGGTATGAATTTGAACGGAATCTGCGTGATTTTTGAAAATAAGTCTTACTGCTTTACGAATAAGGTTACAATTCAATTGAACTAAAAAATCTATAATTACGTCGATGGTATAAATTCAAACTGATGATTCTAAATGTTTCCGGATATTATAACGATCAGCAATTTTTGACAAAATGGTGTTCAGTGACTTTTGACAAGTAGTGTTCAGTTAGTTTTGAACTTTAATGATGTTCATTCAATACTGGCGCCCTTCTTGTTGAGCGATTTATGGGTGATATAATGTTCATTGATTTTGAAAATCTGAATGTGGTCATCGACTTTTGATGCTGACTGTACCTATACTCAGATTGGTATTGTATAGGCTGGTGTTGTATGAGCTATATATATTAGTTATAGTGTCCTCAGGTCAGTATTGTCTAAAATACATAATATTTAAGTGTATAAGTTGACCTAGATAATTTGAAACACATGTCATACATAACCTCAATCAGTAATTGTTTGATTTAAATTGTTGAAATCTAGCATAGATTTGTTGCTGTTACTATTAATAAGTTACTTTGATTGGATACATATCAGTTATATGTATCAATTGATTTAGTTTATTGCATATATTGATATATTAAGTTTGAACCTTACATTGTTAAACCTTGTTATAATATAAAGATAATATTGTTAGGTAACACATATTCTGTGCTTACTTCCTATTGTATATCTCAAATAACACAGCCAGTCTGTCTGTTGCAAGTAATTAGTTAATTTATTTGAATATATAACTTTAATTAACTTATTTGAAGTTTCAACTTTGACTTTGTTTTGTCTCAATATATATTGAAACTATTAATTTTGTTGGACAGTAGATACCTGTCACTCGCTTGTACCAGCAGTAAACAGGCTAATACTTTGTTGGTTTCAAAGAATTAAGAAAAATTAAGTTTTGATTGTTAATAGTATTTAACGCTTGTCCGGGCTCCTTTGAAATTTTAATTATGTCAGCTATCAAGGACTTGCCTGCGGCTGCTGGTGCTATTGCATCAGATTTGCGCTGGTTTGCCTCGGCCAGTGCCTTAGTGAACCGGCCTGATCGCCAGCAGGCCTTACTACAAAGGTACGAGCGGATTGACGATCACCTGGCAAGTGTGGAACAGCAATTCCGCACTTTCAGCGCTTGCTGTCTCGAAGTGTCAGTCAACGATTTCACCGCTGACCAGCGAAATAAGGTCAGCGAAGACTATGCCCAGGTCTTAGACCTGTATAATGCTGTCTCCAATAGTGCGAGACAACTAGTTGCCGATAGGGAAGGGCAAACCGGCCTGAAGCAGGAGCTTCCTAGGTCAGCACCGGGTCTGATGAGTAGGCTCCCTACTTTGGACCTCCCCCATTTTGATGGCTGCCTAGGAAGCTACCTGGGCTTCGTTAATTTGTTTGACAGCCTGGTCAATGATAGGGCTGACCTTCGGCCGGCACAAAAATTGGCCTATCTGATGTCGGTTCTGGATGGGGAGGCCAAGGGCCTCATCCAGCATCTGCCTGTGTCTGATGAGGCGTACCAGACGGCTCGAGACCTAATCACCCGTAGGTACCATAATAAGCGTGGCCTCGCCGACACGCACATCGAGCAGATTTTGGGTTTGCCGACGCTTACCCGGGTCTTTGGGTTGCGCACCCAACTTTTGAACCCGCTTTTGGTGGCCATCAACGCACTTAAGTGCCTTGACCTGCCCATGGACCAATGGTCCTATCTATTGGTGCACATTGTGCTGAAAAACGGTGGTGACACGCCGGCTAAGACGCAGCCGCCCAAGGTCAAGGAGCAGGCTCGCGTTCACACCCGAGCCAATGTTGACCGGCGCCCTCTTCGCTTTGCAGTCACGCAGAGCCCAGTGGAGTGCTCTTACTGCAAGGTCACGGGGCACAGAACGGCCAGTTGTAGGGCATTCTTAGACCTACATGTCGCCTCTCGTAGGTGCATCGCGAATGCCCGCCGCCTTTGCTTCTCTTGTTTGGGGTCCCACTACCAGCGAGACTGCCCAAACTCTCGCCCCTGTCCTCACTGTGGAGGACAGCATTTGGACATTCTCTGTATGAATGCCAGAGAGGTTGGCCGCTTGTCCAACCAGCCGACGCCGCGCACGGGCGGGTGTTTTGAAGGTGGCAGCCGAGGCTCACCGGCGCGTAGCCGAGAGTCGCCTCGCTCAATTGATCGCCACTCGCCCCGCTTGGAGAACCGTAGCGTGCGCACGCCTCCTCTCTCTCGCGCACCTGAATGTGCTGTTCAGCGTCACCAGCACCATGACTGCTGCCCCAGGTATTCCCCTCCTTTGGCGGAGCGTCCCCGCCTTGACTCGCGCCCACCTCGTTTTGGGCGGGTGCGTCATTATGACCCCCCACAGATGGCGCGCGGATCAAGTCATCGCGCCTTTGAGGACTTCAAGCCTGACTTGCCTGGTCCTGGCCAACGGTCGCCGCCCAGGCAACAATAGGTCATTGACCCCTGCCCTATAACGCCAACCACCCCCATTGAGACCGTTATCCTACCAACGGTTGCTGTTAGGGTCTGGGGACCCACGGGGACCTCTGTTGTTGTCCGTGCTATACTGGACACAGGTTCACAAGGTTGCATTGTTTCCACTTATTTGGTAGGGCAGGTTAAATTAAATATGGGCTCTTTTCCAAATTGTATACGGGGCATAGGGGACGTAGCCTCTAATGTTGAAGGGCAAGTTAAGGTTTTGTTTGGCCCTGTTGAATCTTCACACCCGAGGATTAGAACCTCGGCTATTGTGCTGAAGAATATTTTGGGTATGCACCCACAGAAGCAGCTATCTGCTGCTGTGGTGAATTTGACATCGGGGTTGGAACTGGCAGACCCCAAATTTGACACACCGGGACAAATCGATTTGTTGATTGGCTCTGATGTCCTCGGTGGAATTTTGATTGTTGGGAAACGGGTCTTGGTGCCAAATGGTTTGACTGCTATCCCGACCATATTTGGATTTGCTTTGATGGGACCTGTACCTAGGGACCCCCCTCCACCTGAACTTGATAATTTGTTGGCTGTAGGCTCTGCTCTCTCTGATGCGGTTCAGAGGTTTTGGGAAGTAGAAGAACCCCCTCAAGCTGCCCGTTTGAATCCAGAACATGAGGAGTGCGAGCTGTTCTTCCAGAACAACACTGGTCGACTCCGTTCTGGTCGGATTATTACGAGGCTACCCTTCCTGTCTGTTCGGCCTCCGCTTGGTGAGTCACGACCTTTAGCCGAAAAGAGGTTGTTGGCTATGGAGCGTCGCATGGGTCGTGATCCGCAGCTCAGACAGAAGTACATTGAGTTCATGAGAGAATATGAACAGTTGGGACACATGTCTGTGTCAAATTTGGATTGGCGTTCGGTGGAGCACTACTTTCTCCCGCATCATGCGGTATTGAAGCCATCGACTGGCAAGCTGCGCACAGTATTTGATGGTTCTGCGCAGACTTCAACAGGCGTATCCTTGAACCAGTGCTTGCATTCTGGTCCCAAGTTGGTCAAGGACCTTTGTGACGTCATCACCAGCTTCCGACGACATCAGGTTGTCTTTGTGGCCGATATAAAAATGATGTTTAGGCAGACGATTATCCACCCTGATGACCGTCGCTTCCAGCTGATCCTTTGGAGAGAGTCTCCTCGTGATCCCATGGTCGTTTACGAGCTCAATACTAATACGTACGGGTTAAGATCAAGCCCCTACTAGGCAATACGTTCTCTTTGGGAGCTCGCAGACCGCGAAGGCTTACTTTTCCCACGAGCCTCCACCATCTTGAAGGACGATATTTACGTCGATGACATTTGCTCGGGCGCCTCGACAGCGGACGAGGCGATCCTCCTGCGGGACGAATTGATAGGTATTTTGGCCTCCGCTGGTTATGAGTTGCGCAAATGGATTTCCAACTCACCAGCGCTTTTGGAAGGCTTGCCAGAGGATCATCAGCAGGATCCACATTTGTTTGAGATTGTTGACAACCCCGCCATGATGGCTGTTCTCGGCGTTCAGTACAGACCAGTCCAAGACATCTTTACGTATAATGTAGACTTGAAATTGCCTTGTTCTTGGACTAAACGTCTCGTGTTGTCTGCTGTCGCCAGAACCTTTGATCCGAACGGTTGGATTTGTCCTATCATATTTTGGGCAAATGCTTCTTGCAGAAGCTTTGGACAGCAGGATTGACTTGGGACGAACCTCTACACGGCACTCTTGTTGAGGAATGGACCACTTTTGTATCCTCGCTTCCTGCCGTCAACGAGATCTCCTTGCCTCGTCCCATCCTTCCTCCCGGGAAGTACAAGGCCACCCTTCACGGGTTTTGTGACGCCTCGGAACGTGGTCACGCGGCCGTGGTGTACTTGCGCACAGTCAGTGCCTCAGGTCAGGTGAGAGTTTCCCTGATCATGGCGAAGAGCAAGGTAGCACCCCTTCGGACATCTTTGACCATTCCGAAATTGGAGCTCTCGGGAGCAGCACTACCTGTACGCTTATTGAACCGTGTGTCCAGTACTTTGGGCAAAAGCATTTGTATTAATGGGACCTACGCCTGGACAGACAGCCAAATTGTTCTTTGTTGGTTGAAGGCTTCTGTCCACACCTTGGAGGTATTTGTCGCTCATCGCGTTTCCCAAATCCAGAAATCCGAAGTCAAACTTGTTTGGAGACACGTGCCAGGTGAGCTCAACCCCGCTGATTGTGCCTCGCGCGGATGCTTGACGCCTAGTTTGATAGGTCATTCGCTGTGGCGGGGTCCGGAATGGTTGAGTCGACCAGAATTTGATTGGCCTCGAACGCCAGTTTTGAATACTTCTAATTTGCCGCGTCTACGAACACTCGCTCTTGAGAAGTTGGAATGCGCCTTCGACCCCGATTTCCTGTTGAATCGCTACAGCTCCCTTGACAAGTTGTTAGGTGTTACTGCTTGGATAAAGCGTTTTGTTTTTAATTTTAGGCACCCACAACAGAAACGTCTGACACCGTTTCTCTCACCACAGGAACGACAGGAGTCCCTCACCTTTTGGGTTCGTTCTGTGCAACTGGCCCATTTTGAGAAGGAGATTGCTATCCTTAAATCAGGGAGATCGAAATTGTCGGGAGCTGTCTCTAAATTGAACCCCTTTTTGGACGAAACGGGTCTCTTGCGCGTCGGAGGGCGTCTCAAGAACGCCAACCTCCCTTACGGAGCACGTCACCCCCTGTTGTTACCTAAGTACAGTCATTTGGTGCGTTTGTTGGTAATTGACCGTCACCTTAAAAATTCGCATGCTGGTTGCAATGCGCTGTTGGCCATTTTGCAACGCGAATTTTGGATCTTGTCTGCCCGAAGAATTATTCGGAGTGTAGTCTTTCGCTGCATCCCTTGCTATAAGCTCAAGGCTTCTACCATGCAGCCGTTGATGGGGGACTTACCGGCAGATCGCGTAACGGAGAGCAGGACATTTGACGGTGTTGGCACGGACTTCGCTGGTCCCTTCTTGGTGAAAACGTCGACACTTCGAAACAGCAAGACTGTTAAGGCCTACTTGTGCGTTTTTGTTTGTCTTTCCACAATGGCCGTTCATTTGGAACTGGTCTCCTCGCTTACGACCGAGGCGTTTGTAGCCACATTTGACAGATTTGTATCCCGCAGAGGGCTGCCTTCCTTGATCCGCTCTGATTGCGGCACTAACTTCAAGGGCACGTACAATTATTTGAATGATGTTGTTAATTTCCTTGAAACCAACAAGGCTGATATAGGTGATAGGCTTGCCCGACGTGGGATAAATTGGTTGTTTTCCCCACCAAATTGTCCACACTGGGGTGGTATATTTGAGGCCGCCGTAAAATCGGCCAAAACACACTTGCGCAGGACAATCGGTGAGTCTGTCCTTACATTTGAGGAACTCGCAACTGTGTTTTGTAAGATTGAGGCCGTTTTGAACTCTCGGCCATTGTGCCCGATCTCCTCAGATCCGAATGATTTGGAGGCCCTTACGCCGGGCCATTTTTTGATTGGTCGCCCACTTGTCGCCTTGCCTGAGTACCCCTACATTGATACGAGACCTGGACGTCTCTCGCGTTTTGAATTGGTACGCCAGATTACTCAGAGCTTTTGGAAACGCTGGAATTTGGAATATTTGCACATACTCCAGCAACGCGTTAAGTGGACCGACAAGACCGAACCACCCAAGATTGGTGACCTCGTTTTGATCAAGGAGGCTAACCTTCCGCCACTCAGATGTCGCAGGGGGCGCATCCTTCGTTTGGTAACTGGGGCTGATGGAGTTCCCCGATTTGCTGAGGTCTTGGTGGACGGTTCGATTCTGAGGAGAGCGGTCGCAACATTGTCACGTCTACCAACCGATTAGCGGACCGGTAGGCCGGTCCGGGGCGGGTGGATGTTTGAAATAGAATTAAATAGAATTAGTTTTTGTTATAAGTCAAATCGATTATATCGATTAAGTAACATTTTGTTTAGTCTATTGAAAATTTCTGACAATGGTCACACTGAACTGTCACTTCCGTTCCCGCCTTGAAAAATTATCACGCCGGTCTTGGTCTGTCTCGCGAGATTGCAATTGATATAAATTGATCGCCTTTTGAATTAACGCGAATTGAATCAACTTGTAAATACTTATAATTGCCGCCTTTGACTTCCGGCAAAGTTGTGATAATTTGTGAAATATTGAACATTGAACTTTGTAAAACACGTGTGTGAATTCCTGATTGGTGCCCGAGGAGAAGGACTACGCTGAACTGGATACTGGTATCTATTCGATTCTCTTGTTATTTTGGCCAAAATTATGAGTTAATCTTATAGGTTCATTCAAGAACAGCGTCAGTAAGAGTTGGTAAGACATTTTATTAATATTAGGATTATAATTCATCGCTGTGCTACCGCAGTAAAAGTGTTTAGATAAATTGTCTATCGTGGTCAGGTGGATGTATTACAGCTTCCACTGCAACTCTGTTCAGAACAGTTTCCCACCTGGCTGCGGTAACTCTAGACAGAGCATTAAAGTATTTTTTTGTCATTGGGTAACAGTAGCTATATACAAAAGTAGAGCTAGGTTGTATGATCTATATGGTATGAAGAAATACAATTTTAATCCTGAATTTATTCAATATGTTAGAAATTATTCAAAGGTTTTCAAAAGCAGCTTTGCAAATCCTTATATTTAAGCAATCAAATCATTATGAATCCAAGAAAAAGATTTAAACTACTTGGAACATTATTAACAATGAGTCTGGTCGTCAATGGTCAAGCTAAATTGGTAGATAACAATTATCAATTAAAATTTAATGATATTTAACAATGTTTTCATAAACATACTAGTGAACACAACCAGCTGTCTAGATTCATGTTCAAGCAAAGCAGAAATGTTGGTTAGGGGCAATGTGAATGAGTGTGATGTGCTTTTTAATTTTAAATATATTGAGACCAGTGACATACTGAAGGTATTCAAGACGCTCAACAATAAACAATCTGTTGACTTATGGGGCATTTCTGTTAAACTTGTTCAACAAATTGTTTCTAGCTTAGCTCCATATTTAGCTGCAATATTCAACAGATGCGTAGATACAGGGGTATTTCCTGATCTAATGAAACACAGTAAAGTGATAACATTATTCAAAAAGGGATCCAAGCGCAATCCTAGTAATTTTCGGCCAATTTCTATCTTGCTTGCTACTAGTAAAATTTTTGAAAAGGTTATTTTGCATTAATTATAGAGCCACTTTCACACAAATAATTTATTTCACTGTGAGCAGTATGGCTTCACTAAGGGTCGCTCCACCGTTGATACCGGTGCAACTTTGTTAAAACATATTTTGAATGCTTGGGAAAACTCGAAGGATGCCATTGGTGATTTTTGTGACCTGTCAAAGGCTGTTGATTGTGTGGAACATAATACACTTTTACGTAAATTGAAACTTTATGGTATTAGAGATACCGCACTCAATCTTGTTGCCAGCTACCTTAGAGGTAGAATTCAGTATGTAGATGTTAATGGAAGTAGGTCTCTAGGTTTGCCAGTAGACATGGACATTCCACAGGGCTCTATTCTCGGTCCATTTTTTTTTAATATATATTAATAACTTGCCGTTCTTTGTTCAAAATTTATTATATTGATGATACATCACTAATTTTTGAAGTTGATCGCAATTCATGTAACTTTGATAGCGTCAATAACACTATTGCATAAGTATTAGATTGGTTTTCGACGAATAAATTGGTACTCAACTCTAGCCAAACCAAATGTGTTAAATTCTCTTTGCCTAATGTCAAGAGTGTTCCTACTAATACTGAATACAGATTTACATAGAAGCGCATTTCTTAAGGATTTCGTGTGCCGATTCCAAGTGGCGACTGTCGCCAGTGTAGTTCGTAGTTGGTACCGTTGGCGGCGCTAGCGTCGTTCTCTGTATCTCTTGTAGTTAAGATACACAGGAGGAACGTTCGTCTCTCTTGCACTCGTAGAGACAGCTGTCACAGCGCGACTGCCACGCCACCAAGCGGCAATTTGGGTCACAGAAAGTTTGTCTACAGGGCGCCTCTAAGTAAATATCTGAGTTTTTTGCTACTAATATAATTTTAAATAAGGAAACAGGTCTTAGGACTAACTTTAGATTGTAAGCTTCAGCGGGGCGCCCAAATATCCTGTCTCGCAGTCAAAGTTAGTTCTGCAGCGTTTGCAGTTAGAAAAGTTAGGGAATTCACAGATATAGATAGTGCTACACTAGTTTACTTTGTTTACTTTAGTTATTTTGACAGCGTAATATCTTACGGTATAATGTTATGGGGTACAGCTGCTGATATAAAGACTATTTTTGTCATTCAAAAGATTACGAAGAAAAGATTAAGAAGATACGTGCAATTTAGGTGCTAGAGATTCTTTACGTGATAAATTTAAAGAAGTAGATATATTGACAGTTGCACCGCAATATATATGTATGCTAACTTAATGTACATTAAGATAAACTTAATTCTATACCGCAAAAATAGTGATTTGAACACAAGGAATAAGCATAAACTAATGGGAACTAACTACCGTTTACATAAAGTTCATAATTTATTTGCGGGGATTGGTATACGATTTGTCAACAAATTGCCTCTTGAAATAATGAATTTACCCATGCACAAATTAGGAACAATTAGGAACTTTATTTACAGAGGGGCTATTACACTATTAAATGATAAGACACCATAGGGATAGGCTTAGGCTTGTTTAACTCACGATTTCTTTTCTGACCATTTATTATATTTGTTAAATTATCGTTTTGATAAGTGACATGTTAAGTGGAGGTGCCTCGTGAACGTATGCTTTTGCTGGATTTGGATATTTTTATGATTTGTTGAATGTAGTTTAACGTTATTTAGCCCTGATCATATCATTGTTTACTTGTCACCTTCACAAAATTCTGTAAACTATTCGTTGCTAATACATTAATACTACTGAGCTATAGTGTTTTATTATTGTAGTATTCGCATGTTTTGTTTTATTTTTTTTTGTTTCATTTATCAGTGACGCAAAGTGTTTTGGCTGTGACAGCGATCATGGTACCACAAATTGTAAAATTAAGATTCTGTTTTCAAAAGAGTGGCACGAGTTTCTTCCAGGCTCTTCTCATAGCCCTACGATCCCGAACCTGGTTGTAAAAAAAAATAATTGACGTTCATAAGCGTTGCTGTTGTAACCTATATGAATAAATGAGTTTGAATTGAATTGAATAAGATTATTGTAAATTTACTGGCATAAAAGTTCTGGAAATAGGAAAAGTGGTTTGGATAGAACTGTTAAAACATATTAGTTTCCATAGGCATTTTTATTGTTTCTAGTATAAAATCAAGATTTCAGTAGGTCGAGACCTTAAGACCTGCCAACATTTAATAATCCATATCTCCTTTTTGACACCGTGCGTACTGTAATAACCCGACTTACCTTAGCATTCAAATATTATTTTCCTGTTGTATAACTCTAGAGTCAATCCAAGTCAATTTACCGATTGAATACTAAGTAAGTACAATAAATTTAATTATAGACAACGCTCCTGACTGGCAGACTGCCTCCGTGGTCCAGTGGATAGCGTATGCTACTGCTGATCGGAGGTCCCGGGTTCGATTCCCGGGTCGGGCAATAGTGTTACTGGGATTTTCCGAATTCTCAGTAGCAGCACGGAGTCTAGTGATGTGCCCGGTAACGGCAATAGGCTCGCCCCCTATTACGTGGGACCTAAGAATTCAAGGCGAAATGTGGGTGTAATATTACACCTCTGCCTACCCCTGCCCAAGGATACACGCGTGAGCCTATAAATAAAAAAAATAAAAGTAGACAACGCTAATGATTCTAGTACACTTGTCAGCACGACCTTTAGATCTTAAAAACCGTTAGCCATTCCGCCCGCACGTGCATCGTCATCATCATCATCACCCTAGCGCTATCCCGTTCGCGAGTCTGGACCTTGCAACCACGGGTCCGCTTTTCCGCTAAATCTCTTCCATTTCTACCGGTCTTCAACATCTCTAGATTGGCATGTATACCTTTTCATTCATCATCCGTGGTAAACTCCTCTGCATAACAACGTACCTACGTATAACAAACAGCACAGTATTGGAAAAGCACTAATATATTTGCCGGAACGACAATATTATTATTTATGATTCATTCTGGAAATTAGAACTTGTAGTTACGTACTGATCTTATGCGTTATGTAATACATCTTGGTTGAAATTGCGAGACAAATTTTAAAATAGCATTTGCAGGTTACGAAGGAACTAGAAACCATTAAAATAATTTAGAATAAGAAAGCTAAACGCATAGCCTGCATTCATGCGCTGAAGAACTTGACAAAATTTGACTAACAATCTAATGCAATAAATAAAAAACCGCGTCGCGAAAGACTCCTCGGAAACGGCTTGACCGATTCTTATGATTTGTGTAGATTCGGTTGGTCTAAAAATAGATGTAGGCAATTTTTTAAACACCTAAGTGAGAAAAATGGCTCACCAAATTATATTTCTGGACATTTTTATTTTTTATGAGTTTTCATCAAAAGCTAGACATAACCATACGTTTATATAACGGAGCAATGTTTGCCGGGTAAGCAAGTATAATAAAAAATAGATACAGGATGTATAAGAAGCGGAATATTATGGCGCGAACTGGGTGCGGCCCAGTAAAGCACAACGATAAATCATTAATTAACTCGAATATTCATAAAAGGCCTTAAATAAATGAATTATCGAAGGAAATCAGTGATTGTTTGCAGTAATTATTGTAAGTTTTTATTATTATCTTGTTTAGTAGACAACTTTATTTTACGGTTTGAAGTAATAAAGTTGTTATATTCGAAGCGTTAACACCAGACGATATTTTAAACGACAGTTCAAGTGTAAAATCTTTAAATAATTTTCGATAGAAATTGCAAAAATAGTGTTACAAGTGTGAAAATATTTTAGAGATAAATAGTTTATTTTTAGATTAATTCATCGCTACTTTAGTTATTAGCCTTTTTCAACATTGAAATATACTTTTTCAAGTAAGTATTGGTTAAAATTGACTAGCTCATTCTTAATTGGACTACCTAAATTTATATATTTATTATTTATTTATTTTATTTATAGTCTCACGCCTGTATCCCCGAAGGGGTAGGCAGAGGTGTAAATACCTAAATGATTTGTATAAGTGCTCTTGAATATTGATTAACTAAATGTCAGTGTTTGACAAGTTTTTGAGGCAATTTCTCATTTCTCTCATTTAATTTCTGTTTCTTTTTCTAAGGTTTAATTCATAGGCATAGAAAGCTTGAGTCAGACTTAACAACCACAACAGAGAAAAAAAAACAATCAAGTAAAATTATTAGATTTTTTTATTAATACATTTTCAAGTTCGTTCTACAGTTTGCAGTATAATACACAGTTCACATTCAACTTTATACAGTAACATTTTTTTTGGCTTTTTCATCGTTTTGTATAAAAATAGGTAGTGTCAGGCAGTGTAGCTGGTTGGTCAGAGGTAGGGGTGTTTAGTGCCAGCCTCCGTGGGCTCCGTGGCCCCAGGGCTCTTCAGGCGCGGAGGCGGCGGCGTGTGCGGCGGCAGCGTACTGGTGCAAATGGGCGGCACGCGCGTGCTGCACCTCGGGGGTGTCTACTACGTATTGGCCGTCGTGGGTCAGCTGGATGTGGGCCTGGGTACAAGAAAATCATAAGTTAGGAAAGAGAATCATAGGTTAGAAATTGAGCTGCTGTAGGAAGTTGTTGGTTTGATTGTACCTATTGCCTAGAAGAGGTACAGAACTCGGACACTATCAACCTTATGTCAATGGGATGTTTTGGTCAAAGTATTTTGGCTTATTTTGACCCCATTGGTGACCTACTATAATTTCATCAAAGGCATCATCACTTACAAATATGTTTTAATTTGTTCTTTAAAAATATGTAAATTACATTAGTCAGAGAAACAAAATTAAAGGCAGAGTCTGCAGTATAGATTCCATTGGAATCGATTTAACTAGCCTATGTTGAGCCTACTTTTATATACGTATAAGGTACAATTCACACCTGAGGTCCAGTCCATTTGCCGTAACCGGCGGCGTAGCCCGCGCCGTAGCCAGCACCGTAGCCTGCTCCGTGTCCGGCATAGCCGGCGGCTCCTCCGTACGCGAGTGCGCCGTGAGCTGCGCTGGCGTGCGCTGCGTTGTGAGCCGCGATGTGAGCCGCCTTCAGGTGAGCCACCTCGGGCGTGTCGATCACGCGACCGTCGTGGGCTAAGGGAGCGGGGCCGTATTTAAGGAGACCTGGAATGAGACGTTGGTAAATGTTTGATCGGGTGAAGAATGGTAGGTAAGTAGCTACTTGTTCGGTGTAAAACGGCCTTATTTTTATGGTTGGAAAGTGAACATATCAAAGTACACTGCACCTCTCGATGTACAAAATTCATCAAAGTTGAACTTGGATTCGAAAAACTCAAAATAATCGCAATGGAATATTAAGAAAATAACTTGGCTACAATAGTATCAAAATGACCAGTTAGCCTTAACCAACAGGTTCAAATTATGTATTGTTGAAACATACCAGCGGCGGGAGCACCGTAGTGACCACCGGCGCCGTAAGCGGGGCCGGCGATGTAGCCGGCGGCGGGCGCCCAGGCGGCGTGTCCGGTGGACGCCTGCGCATGCGCCGCGGCATGCGCGGCCTTCGCGTGCGCTACCTCCGGCGTGTCCAGCACGTACTTGCCGTCGGGGCTCAGTTGGATGTGCGCTGGCGCGCCCGCGTAGTACGAAGCCTGCGCCAGGCAGAGGGTAGCTGCTAGGATAATCTGGGAACAACGGACACCGAGGTTTAGTATAAAGTACACTTTAAAAATTTTTGCATGTTGTTGTAATAGGTAACAATTACTTAGTATGCTTGATTGTCAAAGCAAACAAAACTGATGAGTTCTAGTAGTAGCAGACGAAATCTGGGAGTAATTGGGAAATAAACTGAAGATGTGGTTCTGAGTTAATCCTTAAAGTAAAGAAGTCGTTTAAAATTAATGATATAATCGGATGTAAGGTATAAGGTTTGATTAGGTGAGACACAAAGACCTATTTAATAAGCTGATTTGAATGTTATTAATGTCTAGAATCAGCTGAGCTGTTTGGAAATATGCAATATAGAAGTCTTGTTGCAAGTTCATACGGCATACATGCTTTCATCAACAAAAATAGAAAAGTTGTCTCAAGTTCACAAAGCATAAAGTTCCGCTCATAAATATGTACACATTACTTATGAATGAGTAATTTAAAAAACAAATAAACAAGTACAATAATTGGTTCGTTTTCGCTGACATTGTGGGTTATCGGAGCGTAACCACTGGTTTCGCGGTTTCACGGCGCGTGCCGAAATGATCCGACACTTACGCAGCTCGAGCCGAATTCACTCACACGTGAATGTAATTAGTAGGAACATTACGACAATAGAAGCCGTTTTACTCTAGTGCCGACTAATTGTGGTTTAGAGGACGATGGTAGGGGTAACGAGATTTCGTCTAGACAGAATACGTTATGTAGGAATCACAGATTTTGTATTGGTGACCTTTGACAAAAAAACTGTTAAGTATATAAAAGCAATAGCAATTTAAAAAATATGGAATCCGTTCAGATTACGATACTCCCAGCATTTATTTTTAATCTTTAAAAAAATATCAGAGCTAGGTATATTTAAAATTTAGAAACCCTATTCAGCTACCCTTTTCTGCTACCGATTTATGAAAAATTATGTTAATTTTTTAAGGTATTTGGACATGAGTTGCTCAAATAGAGCCTTAGCACATGGCCGAGTGGACATAGTGCAAAAACTCTTGGAATCGCGGCAACGGTTATGACATGTCGTTAGCATGTCTATTACACGCGCTATCGCACTACCTAACAGGTACCCGGTCACAGTTAGTGCAGGTATAATACGGCCGAGAAATGCAGGGCGCTATATATGTAGCTTGTATTCAAGTTAGTAGCTACTACCTAGCTAGCTAGCTTTTGGCAACTTAAAAGACCTCGTCTGAAGTCCAGACTGTTTTGAATTTATAAGGAAGACAAGCAATTCGAAAACAGGCTAGTGAAACAACCAACGGCCTCAAATGATGAGCAGATGAGCTCCAAGTTCTAAATTTAAAACTGTAATATCTATTTCAGAACATCGTCGTCATCTGCCAATACCTTGATCAACTAGTAATTAATAGGTAAAAGTTAAAATATGATACAAAAATGTGTTATGAAGATATCTAGTTTACGTAAACATGCTAGAGCAATTATTCAGCATGATTTCATTAGATTATTATCGTAACAAACTAATGCCTGCATTGTACACATAATCAGATCTCTCACGGTCTTACATTTAGTATATCACTCACATTTAATAACTGTCAAGACATTATGTTATGGTGCACCTAATTTCGTAATGGCTACCGAATTAAATTGTGTGAATTTGTAAGCCGTCTTAGGTGAATGAAGTAATAGGATTTGTCATATTAGAAATACTGGTTTACTTAAAATTGTTGTAAATTTGCTAGCTGTAGGTAAGTATATTGGGTATACAGCTATATTTCCATGAAAGTTGTGTTTACTTTTCTACCAAACAAATATGATCTCTGCCAGTAGTAATTACTCTACCGATAAGAGATGAAATAGTGCGTTATAAACCTCTGTTTATAAGTTTAATCTTTATGGTCTCTCAACACCCGTCGGTAAAATGTGAAATACCTACGGCATTATATAAGTTTATATTGAATGCTAAACGGTTATAAACTAGATTTATTCAAAATGGGGTGATTTTGCAAAACGATTGCTTGGAGCTTGTTACGCGAACGCAAGGCGTGGCCGTAGCAAAGGCACGCACCGACCGATGCAGATGACAGCAGACAGATAAACTATACAACAACATTAAATTATTTGAAACAAGAGATAAATAGGCTTTGTACCAAACACAGCGATATTTATCGCATCATAGATAATGTAGAACAAAGAGCGCTCTCGCGCAGAAGTCGTATTTCAAAAATAGAACGTTGTTTATGAACGTTCTTCGCTACGTTTTACTTTTTATAGCTGCAAAAGTAAATCATATTAATTCGATATAACCTCATAGAATGTTCAAATGGGTCTCCTAAAAATTGTAGGATTCTTGTTCTTCTTGTTCTACTTGAAAGTATCTCTATTATTTACTATAATTTATCGAAGCAATGTTGAGCATTTCAATGCAATGTACTTAAATGCTTGGAACACAATACGATATCTTCGAAGTAAGCAATGATTATTTGTCGAACATGTCATTTATAAAGACATAATTGGCAAAGGAATTACAACAATGCATTGCTATTTATTAATTACATTAAGCTGATAATGTTTCCGTATAGGGTTTTAATTTAGCCATAACAATACAAGAAAAGGGTCAACAATGTCCACTGCTATAAAAGGGCTTGAAATACCTTTATTGGCAAGGCCTGTAGAAATCTAGACTGACTATTTAGTGCGTTCGGAAATGTTCTAGTACGGTAATTTTAGTAATTATTTAGATTAGATACAATAAACTTACTGTAACACTTTAAACCTTTAAATGTTGACGCTATATTAGGAGTTTATGGTCGGTCCCGAATATTAAAGAAGTAGAAGGTTTATAAGTACGTACATTTAAAATCACAAATATATAATGTAAGTCCTATACAGAAGCCAAGACACTAAATTCGGCTTAGTAAACGCAACATTTTAATTTTCTCTGACCGCACGCAACTCGATCAAATGTGGTTTACATCGTTTTTATTTCAGTATCGCGTTACGACCAACAATAATATGAGAACAGTTCGTAATATAATATTGGTATCTAATATGAAACCGCAGACCGCTTCATTACTGGTTACATTCACGAAATAACGCTTATAAATTGAAATAGGTAGAAAGTGTAACAAACTCTTTCGATTTCGATTTCTGAAATAAAATTAGGTCCTGTGTGTAAAAAACAAACAAGTACAACTAACGACAAAGAAAATACATTTAAATTTAGAATAGCACGTATGAGAAGTAAAGAAAGAGGTAGGTAATGTGTATCATGCTATGTATGAATCGCTTTCTTACATTTAACTAATTATGATATAACCAACTAGCGTCTAGAACTACATTTTAAATTCTAATACTTATACCAAAAAAGCCTGGTCATTTATTTTATAATTTCTTGCTAGTAAACTGCATTGTTCGTGCTTATTTCTTTCTTAGTTACTGTACAAAACCTAGACATTTTTACTAGTGACCTAATTTTAATCAATGAAAATTTTCAACATAATAACGGTAACACATTTCACAAAAGCTTGTAACTGAACTATTCACTTTTTGCTAATCTTGATTTAAAACTGTCTGAATACAAAATACTCCGAGACGAATTTACTATAACAGAATATACAATGATCACTTCTTCGAATGTCCACCACAATTTGACATTAAGAGGACGTCGTTCACCTAGATTGGACGAGATACAATGTTTACAAGAAACTTAAACCATTATTTTGACAGTTTGGAATATAATTAATAGAAGTAAAACCGAGTTGAGATAAATATGTATGTGGTAAGACAGTACTAGGCGCGAGAACGCAACCCAATTGTCGGACAGGTGATCGGATAAAATAACTGTTTTATAAACAATCGAGTGTTACGCCATCAGCCACAGCCCTAGCGTTGAAAGGTCTAGATTAAACCACTGTTCTTATTTAGATGCCATTTAAGATTAAATATTTTCGATAAACAATAAGAAAAATAATTGTTTCCATTAAGTTTATTGGCAAAGCTTTCGTATTCTATTGAAACAGGTAAAGTCAATCAGTACCGGGTGCAACAGTCGACTAGTTTCTTGCGACATCCATTTTGTGTTATTAAAGAAAATTTAAGGACATCAGACAAAGCGAGCGCTCCGTAATTTGTGGGCGTGGGCCTCATATCGGCTCGCCTTTGCATTCTGTTGCAAAAGCGCCATTTTGCAATAGATCGGAATTATCATTCGGCGAACTGGTGCACAACCAGTCGGCCATTGCAATTTGCGAAGTTGCTTAAGAGGAAGCCGTAGGCGTGAGGAACCCATGGTGTCCTATGGTCGAAGGTCATAGGAAAATGCGGGACATTGAAAATAGAAATTTGGTCACGCTTAACTAGATAACGATATCGCTCACAACTTTTTGTTGGCGGTTACGCGTGTTTACCGCTGCTGTTTTTTGTTGAACTGTATGAAATTATGAAAATGCATTGTAACTAGTGTTGCCCAAATGCAAGAACAAGACGAGACTTAGCCAGTCTTGGTCTTGGTCTTGCGCCAATACACCTGGTCTTGGTCTTGGTCTTGGTATTGCGCTCCCAGTCTTGGTCTTGGTCTTGGTCTTGCAGCAAGAGTCTTGCAAGTCTTGCAATTACCTATCAGTCTATTACTATTTATTAAAGTTTTTAAATTTTAGAAAAACGTATTAGAATTGGAACATTGTGAGCTTGAATTAACACAGCCATAGTAAAGATCAAGCAGAATAATAAATAACTGAAGATTTGATAAGAAATTCGAAAAATCAACTGACCTATATGTCGTTTTCCATGGAAGTAACTGTTTCTTAATAAACATTTATGATTTATAAGCTTACATTTGCTAAAACATGTAAAAAAAAACAAATTAATTACAATAACTTGACTGTATTTTAAAGAACAATATCTGTCTAGAAAGAGATTGAACCCTCAACTTATATGAAATTTAATAAAAGAGTTTTACGATTTATCATTTATTTCAATAAAAAATAAAATACAACACAAATCAAACATAACAGTACACAACAGCTTTATCATTAGGTTATGTTACTTTATATCAATTCTTTTGACCAAGAATTAATACAAAGTAATGCGCATAGGTCCAGTTTTTCATATTCTTTGATACAGTTTTTTGCGTCTCATAGAATTCCTAAGCGTACCTATACACCGAACTGTTACACCTAACTACTCCGTGAAATAGCGCAAGTCCTAGCTGCAAGACGCAAGAGTCTTGCAGGCTTAGTCTTGTTCTTGCTCAAGTCTTGCACGATCAGTCTTGGTCTTGGTCTTGCTAAAAATACGCGGTCTTGTTCTTGGTCTTGGTCTTGCAAAAACGCAAGAACAAGACCAAGACTGCAAGACCAAGACTGAATTTGGGCAACACTAATTGTAACACACTTTTTTGTCGCAACTGTGTGGCAAATAGGCATTTTTATGCTTAAAACTTTGCTATTTACCTAAACAAAAAATATAAACAGTCGAACATCTGTAGAGTATCGACTTATCATTGGTACGATTTTGTTATTCATTTATTCTGCTAGTTTTGTTACGAATGCATGTTTCCGCGTGCTCAATGAAATGCGAAACGAAGATGCGCGCCCGCCCAGCGCGCGTGCGCGTCTTGACATTAGTTTGGGCGCGAAAATTATGCATACACTAGATACAATATGAGCAGACTAAAAAGAGTTTTTAGCTTTTTTATACTACAAACTTATTCGGTATTGCAGCGATAGGATCATGAATGCATTAAAAATATACCTACTTTGATTACATATGTAATTAATATTAACTACAATTTTGTACAATTAAATCCAAATTATTTTCAAAATAATCGTAGTTGCTTAAGTAAAATGTCTCACAACTATTGATTAATTATATTCAAATATTCGACGTAGGCGAGTTAGAAAACGGATTTGTATTAATCATCATTACATTGTTTTATGAGTCCTTGACATATTTAGCTTGTGCTTAGACGTTTTACTGTCCCAAGATAGATAGGAACATATAGTGGGCAGGGCAAAGAATGGTGTAATGTTATATTGTACCACGCACTTTCGTCTTGTTTTAATAAGAGTTCGTGTATAAAGGTTAAGTATGTTTATTAAGATAATAAAGATTTTTAACATTTTTAACAACTTTATAAACACGTTTTTTGGTGCGATCTGAATAATATTTTTTCCTTCCTACGTTCTTTAATTCTTCAAACTTCGTTTAATTTACTTGGTTTTGTTGCTTAGCTGTAGAATATATATTGGTAGTTTTAAATTTAAATGCCTCATGGCAAAGGCTAGACGACCATTTAAATGCCAATATCCTTCAATTTAGTGCGAACAAGGAAACCTTTATTGGATACTATTGTCGATTAAAAACGGATACGCCAAAGACAAGCGACCTTTTCCGTTACATTCAAATTCTGTAGAATTCTATAATCAAACAAATATCCGTATAACCATTGTACTATTCCGTATTAATTAATAATGCGTTGTATATGTTACGACAAGGGAAGTTGTATATATGTTTGAAGGGTGAAAGTGGGAGAGCAATGGTTTCCTTTTCAATATTAATTGTTTCTAGGTGATTGATTGTGTTCGTTAGAACGAGAAGACAGATTTTATATCAATGTTAATCATATTAATAGTGAGAAGCTTAGAAAAGACATAAATGTTATAGAAACAATATATGGGAAAATAATATTGGACTATATTTTCAAATTATATATAAGTTAGTTGTATTTAAAATGGAGCAAATTTAAGAAATAGTAAAAAATATTTGTAATTTTATAAAATCGTTTCAAGAAAATAGAACAAGACACTCACCATAGACTGCATGATTACTGTGTGTTTATTCTAAGTTATGGAGATCTCAAACGAACTAACGTAGGCGCTGCTGTAAGCCAGTACTCGCCTAGAAATTTTCGCCTAAGCAAACGTGTGTTCACAACCACCTTCCGAGTCGGAATGCTGATTTGCTACAGTACGCCCCCTTATATATGAAACACCCCGCTGTGGCCGTTCGTAATTGGAAACAATTAAGTTGCGAGCAAGTGCAATGCTGTAATTTTTAATTGTAAGATGCGCGTATTCTCTTCCTCCGGAACGACTCCAAACAAATTCCTACAGGAGTGAAGGAGAAGCATATTTTACGAAAAAATTTCATTCCTAGTACAATATCTCCCGCCATTTTGCACAATTTGTTCTGTCAATATACTACATAATGGTGATAAAGGATGGCTTAAGCACCCGTTGAGTAAGATAATGGGAGTTCTATTATATTGTCATTTGTTACTCGTGTTTATATTGCTGTTTCTTCACAACTACATACGTTTTACTATGAAGAAATTGAGTTAGGACAACAAATGTGCGTAGGCATTTTGGGATTGAAATCGATCGAGATATAGCTCAAGGACGGAACCTTTTAATACCAGAAATTATTGGTTATATTGCAATCGATATCATTACCATCAAGAATTATGTATTTTACGGTGTTATTGTTCGGGTTTATGGACATTTGGGCGTTTAGTGTATCGAAGTTGCAAGGCAAACGGGGTAATAGTGCTGCTATATATTGATACATAACTTGAAGGTGTTTAAGCACAACAACGTATTGTACAGTCGACGCTTCTAGAAATTATTGTTTGTAGCTCGGACAAGGTGTCTTTTAGACCGTAATTGGATTTAATTTTATGATATTATTTTGCTCTGGTGGCGTATTGGTTTTAGTCACCTTGTTATTTGGTAATATGTATGTTGAAGGTTTGTTCGAACCCAACATGGTATGGTTTAGTGTGATCAGGAAATTGTTGGGTATTCTTTGTGTCCGAATGTAGATTATGCTTACATACATACATAAACTCACGCCTGTTTCCCCGAAGGGGTAGGCAGAGGCATATTAAACGCCCACTTTTCGCCAGTGTTTTGATCCCACGTAATAGGTGGCGAGCCTATTGCCGCTTATCGGGATATTTTGTTTGCCGTCGCCTCGTCCGTTGATCGGCAGGTGAACCACTTGCAGGTGAGGTTGGTCACTCAATAGTTTTGTTTATACGTTGTCTCTCAGTCAGTAATGCAAGAATTTTATACATGGTGTAAAAAGACCCTTAACGAAAACTGAAATCCCATGTTGTACCAATCATTACGAACATTTTTTACTTCGGCACCATACCTGGGAAATTACTGGTTCAGGAGATTTTGAGGCTCAAAGTTACTAGGGAATTTTTGTAATTAGGTACAAAATCGATGCAATTACCATGCCAACCTGTTCTATTGATGTCCTATGCACACATGGATAAGCAGGTATTTCGAAAATTGTAAGCGCACAATTCTAATTGCGGCTTTAAAAATGTGATAATTTGAAAAAAATAATAATTTCCCAAGTTTTATTTTTGCTTAGTATGCCTTGGCATGATGTCCAAAACGAGTAGAGTTCGGCTTGGTGATTCGTCTTATGACACCCTGTATATACCACGCTGGCAAGACGCGTAGGTACGGGGTTCGATATCGAGTTTACCATATCTTCTCAAAGATACTATTGGTTTCGAGTATTTTCCTTGGTCGTATCTTAAGAAACCCACGATATTAAACTGGTTAGTGATATTAACCCTTCAAAAAATGAAATGTTAATATGATTTGTTTTCCCATTCCTCTGTTCAAGTTTTTGCTGTCTATACATATTTGTTGTATTTCTGTGTTTTGCCAAAGGCTTGGACTCAATGTGATCGCCGTGTTCTATCGTATGTACTTACTGAGACCTTTGTTCCAATATTGCGTACTCCAGTTTAAGACAAAGTGCTCTTTTTTTAACGTAAAATAATATTTGCTGATAGTATAGAAAAGTTCAAGTGCATAATTTCTTACTAATAGGGTGCCTCAAAATTTGCGTGAAATTGTTTGTTATTATTTTTTATTTTATTTTTATTTATAGACTCACGCATGTATCCTCGAAGGGGTAGGCAGAGGTGTAATATTACACCCACATTTTGCCAGGATTTTTTAGGTCCCACGTAATAGGAGGCGAGCCTATTGCCGTACCGGGCACATTACCAGACTCCGTGCTGCTACTAAGAATTTCCTAACGGACAAACCCAATAACACTTTGCCCGACCCGGGAATCGAACCCGAGACCTCCCAATCCCACGCGCACATTTATGCCGCGAGACCAACGAGGCAGTCTTTCAGTTTGTTATTAATATTAAATTTATAAGATCAAGACACAGTCGCCTTTTTATACTGCCCGACAGTGTCAGTTTTTATAATAACGACTCTTCCGATTTAAATAACTCTTGTTGTGTTGTATAGGCTATTTACTGAGAAAGGCTATAAAACATCACGCTATAAGCCATAGGTGCGGAGCAGTAGCCTTAAATATCGCGGGTCTAGCCGTGGGCTTAGCTAGTATAAACATTAAATTAATTTCTGATCGCACCAACTTCTGCACTTCGTGAGAGTCGAACTCCGTGTCACCTCGGTATCATCAGAGGCCACTTACGCCACTGCGCCGCGCATCCATCCGTTAATGCATTTACATTCCTTGCTTGAAATAACGTGTGCCTTTGTTATCTCCCCAATTAAAGTTAACACTGAAGTTAACAAGATAGAGATAATGCGTTATTTTATCTTAGATTGCTAACTTTTTAAACATTTGTTATATTTCATATACTCAAGGTTTTAAAGCGGCTCCGACTCAGTTATTGTAGCATTAACCTTTTAATAGATATCATGGGTTTAATTCCTTGTTGAACAAAAATACTTATCATACTGCCATGCAGAGGGTAGGTATCGAGTTCAAATCCACGGCGCGCACCACTGACTTTTCGAAGTTATATGCGTATTAAATTGTTAAGTATCTATAGGTTGCCTCGGGCCTCATAGCTACAACTAGATAAGCCCGCGGTTACACCCGCGTTATTTAAGGCTACTGCTCCGCTCCTGTGGCTCATAGCGTGATGTTATATAGCCTATAGCCTTTCTCACTAAATGGGCTATCTAACATGAAATAATTTTTGAAATCGGTGCAGTAGTTCCTGAGATTAGCGCGTTCAACCAAACAAACAAACTCTTCAGTTTTATATATTAGTATAAGATAAGCCGTCGTTGGTCCGGTTACCATGAAGACCAAAGCCAGTCCTTATAGGGAGTCGGTACCCCTGAATACTAGAATAGTATTATATTATCTGTGCCCTGAATAAACTGACACTTTGGGTTCCAGAAGTCGGACAGCAGTCGCACTGTGGAAGAGCTAACATCAAATCAGAAATCAGGCCGATTCAGAATGTCACGACAAGTAATCGTACGATATGTCAAATTATTGTCCTCGTCTTTTAGCCGCCTATCAGAGATATTTTGAACAAATATTCATTGAATTCGGTTTATTTATTAATTTATTACATACTGAATGCATAAAATTGATAGGAAATGCGATAGTTTTGACAAAAAATGAGGTAGCCCGTTTGACAATTAACGGAATCGAATGTCAAATGAGATATCGAAAGATTCTGAATCGCCCCTCAGGGTTAGACTAGTAAACGGACGCTGGGCTCCAAGGCTTGTTTTAAGGTCTTGGATGTGACAACGATATTGAAATTATACTTTAGAGCCAGCTAGTGGCTTCAGTGTTTATGGGTTTTTGGGAGTGGTTGACTCTTGTAAAGGTGAGCTTTATCAAAGAAAACATAGAAAATTATGTTTGACGACCGGTTGGCGCAGCGGGAGTGTAAGCGACTGCTACGCCGAAGGTCGCGGGTTCGATTCCCGCTCAAGTCAAACATTTGTGTGCATGAACATGGATGTTTGTCTTGGTCTGGGTGTTTCTATTGTATAATATGTATGTACTTATAATAAAAACTATATATGTACCTATGTTTATCCATTGTCCCGTACCCATAGTAGCTTCGCTTAGTTTGCCACGTTCAGTAAGTGTGGTAGAATATTATAAAAAATAAAAAATATTACCTTCAGTCTTTAGATTATGACAATGGTGATGTTATAATGGCATATTTAGAGCAGTGAGACTAGCGACAGCGAGGCGGAGTTTAAATGTGCGTCAAATACCTCTCATCTGCTTCGCTTATCGTCGTCGCATCCCGTTGCATCTAATACTTTTTTGTCTTCAAATAACCTTCTTTGCAGCCTCAAGAGATAGCGGTATGCCATGGGCTAGACCAGTATCAGATTATTTGAGATTACTCCGTAACGACTGTCAAAGATCTTCATGACAGCCGGGACCGATACTTTAACGGGCTCTACGAGGCTCGGCATATTTTTTTTTATTTATTGACTCACGCCTGTATCCCCGAAGGGGTAGGCAGAGGTGTGATATAACACCCACATTTCGCCATAGATTTTTAGGTCCCACGTAATAGGGGGCGAGCCTATCGCCGTACCGGGCACATTACCAGACTCCGAGCTGCTACTGAGAATTTCCTAACGGAAAAACCCAATAACTCTTTGCCCGACCCGAGAATCGATCCCGAGACCTCCCAATCCCACGCGTACATTTATGCCGCGAGACCAAGGAGGCAGTCTCGGCATAAATGTATAAATAAATTCAATCAACCGAGAAAATTAACACATACTCTAATTTGTAGATCATTCAAAGTATTGTTTACTGTAACCCACAACACTCGGTACAGTGCTAAACTGTGAGGCGGCCACCCTAAGCACAAGGCCAATGTACAATCAAATTTCATGAATATAAATTGCATGATAATAACAAAACTTTAATTCGTCAAACGTTCTTTTGACCACATTAATCTTTCTCAATATAGCGACCGTGATTATATTAGAAAATCAGTGGTTCGGGGGCGCTAAGGGTTCTCAATCTTCCTTCCTCCTAAAACCTTCCGAATCTACACTCTCACAGAATATTGACGTTAAGTAACAGTGATACAGTTGTGTTTCGTGCGATGAGTGAGAGTACCGGAGGCCCTATGCCCTATTCCTTCTCCCTCCTCCTAAATTTTATTTTTACCCAATCCTCTGGTGTTGCTTGTGTCCATGGACGACGGTAATCGCTTACCTTCAAGCAATTCGTCTTTTTTGCTGCCAAATACATAAAAAAATTGGGCAAGTGCGAGTCGGACTCGCGTACGAAGGGTTCCGTACCATCATCTATAAAAGAAAATCACGTTCGTTGTATGTATACTTAAATACTTTGTAAGTTTCTACCTGTTTATTAAGATCGAGTAACAAATTGCTTAAAAATTACGTTTGTTGTATGGGAGCCCCCCTTTATTATTTACTTTTATTAAATTTAATTATTTATTTTGAAAGGTAATATACATCTACATATTCTGAGAAAATTTAAAGCGTCTACCTGTTACAGTTAGTAATTTTGAGCAAAAAATACCAAAAAAACCACGTTTTTTGTATGGGACCCCCCCTTAATATTTTCATTTTTTTTATTTTTAGTATTTGTTGTTATAGCGGCAACCGAAATACATAATTTGTGAAAATTTCAGCTTTCTAGCTATCACGGTTTATGAGATACAGCCTGGTGACAGACAGACAGACAGACAGACGGACAGACAGACAGACAGACAGACAGCGGAGGCTTAGTAATAGGGTTCCGTTTTTTACCTTTTAGGTACGGAACCCTAAAAATTAACCTGCCATGATATATAACTTTATGGAATTTTCCTTGTTAAAACTTGACGTAAGGGCCCTCCCAAAGAAGGTATAGATAAACGGTAAACTGAAGTTAGGCTCTATAAAATCACTATATATAACCTATATCAACATTTTAATAAACCAATCCATTTAAATGCTATTTTTATACAAGAGATTCAAGAAATACATCAATTAAAAACTTTAAGTCGGCCACCCATCTAGGAAACAACCGCAGCAACGTTACTTAACTGTGTTGATCTACAAATATGCGAGTCATCCCTACGTCAGGCGTAATTCCAAACTTGAATTTATAAAGTGCATGCGGTGCGCACGTAGGCCGTGTATCGTTGATGTCTTTATTATGAACGACATGCGTTCACATACACACTACATAGTACATGTCTGTGTTAGCTTAAAGGTGTGTGCGTGATACCGTCGTCTTGAAATATCTATAACTACATTGACATTTGCATTTTTTTATTTTTTATTTTATTTTATTTATAGACTCACGCCTGTATCCCCGAAGGGGTAGGCAGAGGTGTAATATTACACCCACATTTCGCCATGAATTTTTAGATCCCACGTAATAGGGGGCGAGCCTATTGCCGTTCCGGGCACATTACCAGACTCCGTGCTGCTACTGAGAATTTCCTAACGGAAAAACCCAATAACACTTTGCCCGACCCGGGAATCGAACCCGAGACCTCCCAATCCCACGCGCACATTTATGCCGCGAGACCAACGAGGCAGTCCAGACATATGTACCTACTTTAGTACATATATATATATCGATGTATAACTATATATACTACATAATGTAATAAATACCGCGTTTTATGCTTTGATCAGATATTTCTTAATTAATTGATGTTAGAAAATGTAATATATTATATTATTTTTAATTGGACCGCTTTGTTAGGCGAGTCGAGAACCTAGTATAAATCTGGATTGTGAAAATTTATAGATTCTAATGTATAGTAAATTAGTGCTAGGTGATTCAGTTGCTGAAGTGGCGGTACACTCGTACTTAGCTTCTTCCTATATAGAAGACGACTTAATAAGTTGATATAGATATATCAACTTATTAATTAATATATTAATTGGGTATTTTACCGCCAGATGGCGGTAACATACCTAATTCAGTATCATAATAAATTGTGCAAATCCAAATACATAGGTTAGTTTACTACCCCCCCGTAGGATCTCCATTCTCTACCTTGTCGTGGTGGGGGAACTCAGTAACCGTGGATTGGACGCGGTGAAGCTAAGAGAGATCCCAGGAGTGGACGCTCCGCGTGGGCTTAGAGGGGCCTGCGCAGGATGCGTCCAACGGTGCGGGTGCGGGGGACAGTTCTGTCTGTCCCTCTGTGTCGGGCGCGGTCGTGGGAGGAGAGGCGTGTCGGTGTTGCGTTGCCGCGCGCCCTATCTCCCGCGACCAAATGGGGGCGCACCATCGTTGCGTAGCGGTGGGGCCGCAGAGGAAGAGGAGATGCGGTGTTGCGTTGCCTTCCTCCCTATCCTCTGCGGCCGCTGGGTGTTTTGGCGGCGGAGCTCAACACCTTATTCTGGCGGGCCAATACCCGTCGGGGGATAGCGACGAATGCTTATGCGATTCCCTACCCTCCGACACACGGGTACATGATAAAGTCGAGGTGGTTTTTAGTGGTTACATTACATACACCGGCTCTCATTTCAGGTCTTTCTATCTCATTAAAGGTTAGTTTACTATGAATACAATTTCCTTTGTACTCCATTCGTTCACAAATTTGAATCTATACGTGAGCATAATCAATCAGTATTTTGACAGCTTGTGATCCAGTGAGTCAGCATTTTAGAGACCTCTTCCATAGACCTCCAAATTCCTTTGTAATATTCAATTAGCATGTTGCTCTCACTCCGTGTGGTGACGGATTAAGAATACGGAATGTCACCACCCCATATCATCCCATGGGTGTTGTAAGAGCCGACGGAGGGAGCATATTATGCAGAGAACAGCACTGTAAGAGAAGGAAAACTTGATACAAACCCTATACCAACCCGTTTGGCCAGCGTGGTATAGTAGGCCAATTCCTCCTTTCAAAGGAGAGGCCTAGTCCAGCAGTGGACTGTTAAAGGCTGATGATGAATGAATGATGATGTTGCTCTCTGTCCGAATCTCCTTCCTCACTAAAACTAAATATATGAACAAATTAACATTTAGTCACAAAAAATTGTTAAAAGTTTCTTGTGAAATTCGCCCTGTAGCCATTGGCAATACTCCACCTGTCGCCACAGACAGTACGTGTCGTTTTTTAATTATACATGTAAGTAGTTATTGATATAGACTTTCTAATATGTTAGATAATTGTCTCTGTTTGATAGCTAAGTCATTGTCTAAGATTTGAATCTACTAGACCGTTTTCTTACTTTCATGACGCGATATGGTGCATTATAATATTATAAAGGAGGTTTTACATAGGCCATTCATAAACAGTTGTAGTCAGCACGTGTTATTTTTTTTTCTATAAAACTTTGGTAATGTATATAGGAATGTAAACTTTCGTGGTCATTAACATTACTTTTACATTTTCCTACAGGATATATTGACGACCGGTTGGCGCAGCGGCAGTGTAAGCGACTGCTAGCCTGAAGGTCGTGGGTTCGATTCCCGCTCAAGTCAAACATTTGTGTGCATGAACATGGATGTTTGTCTTGGTCTGGGTGTTTCTATTTAAAATATGTATGTATTTACAAAAAAAGTATATATGTATGTTTATCCATTATCTAGTACCCATAGTACAAGCTCTGCTTAGCTTGGGACTAGATGGTGATGTGTGTATGTGGTAGAATATTATATTATATTTATACCGTACCCTGCACATGGCACTTGCAACAGCGCCGAAATATCGGTTACTCAAAACAAAGGTACGTGGTATATATCCCGTAGAAATATGTAAAAGTTATGTTAATGACCACACATACAGTAACGTAAAGTGTGTTCTGCGGGTTTTCTTAATACTTGGTAAAATGATGTTTAACGCTATTCCAGAGGATAGACATTTTGATTGTTGACGACTCGCTGGCGCAGTTAGTGTTGCCGTACTGCTAGAAACATTTCGACTGCACGGTTGGCGTAGTGGTTTAAACGGTCGCTCGCCGCTTGGTACTGCGCGCGTGTCGTGGGTTCGATTCCCACACGAGACAACACTTTGTGTAATCCATATATTGTTGTCTCGAGTATGGGTGTTTATTGTGTCCGTTGATTGAATGTCTGTAAAGTCCCCCGCAAAACAGGAATTTATTCCTAGTGTGGGAGGTGTCTTTTAAAAAAATATAATAATAATTGCTATTAATACTAAAGTGCAACAAATTCGAAACCGCCAGATATGTATATTCTTAGCATTCTCTTTAGGGGTAAATATTTGACGCGTGACCCCGCCACTACATGGGAACCCTAGGGACACCGCGGTGGTTTTAGTAGGTACCTATGCCCCGTTACAGGGGAGAGCCTCCACACACCTCCTCCGCCAGTCCCAAGCCCGGTCGAACACACTCTGGCCGGGTTGGCGCCATGTTGAGATGGCTCATAAGGAGAGTTTCCACCGTAGTCAACAAAAAAAAGGGGGGTAAATATCTGAAAATCTTATCCTTTATCACTGGTGCTTGAATATTTGTTAAGTTCCTCATGAACCAATACAAAATAGATAGGTATACCTACCTAGTGCCCAATCCTACTACTCTTTGGATCATTTTTACACAGATTATCACATACAAGAAAATAGTTTTACGATAACTAGCTAACTTTTATTTATTTTATAGTGAGAGCATTGACTTAAACGTTCATATCATCAACATCATATCAGCCGAACTGCTGGACCTTTGAAAGGCTTTCCACGTGGACCGATCCTGAGCCACCCACATCCATCCGTTACCCGCGACAATGAATACAGATTTACATAGAAGCGCAGTTCGTATGGATTTCGTGTGCCGATTCCAAGTGGGGACTGCAGTGGCGTAGGAAGGGGGGGGGGCCGCGGGGGCGGTCCGCCCCGTGTGCCACCCTTTTTGGGGTGCCACCCATCCAAAAAAAGGGGTGACACCCAAACTTAACACATTAAGAACATATAAAACAACATAGGCACTAGCTCAGCACTACGAGAGTTAGCCCGGAATTGTGAGGTATCAACTAAAAAAAAAAAGGTCTTTCGCCAACTTCCGCCCCGGGTGCCACCCAGGCTAGCTACGCCACTGGGGGACTGTCTCCAGTTTAGTTCGTAGTTGGCGCCGTTGGCGCCGTCTCTCTCTCGCTCTCGTAGTTAAGATACACTAGAGGAACGTTCGTCTCTCTTGCTCTCATAGAGACAACTGTCGCAGCGCAACTGCCACGCCGCCAAGCGGCAATTTTGGGTCACAGAAAGTTTGTCTTCAGGGCGCCGATAGGAAATGCGCCTCTATGTAAATATCTGAGCTCTTTTCCCGCGATCCCAACAAGATCGTCCGTCCACCGTTCATATATGGGAAGAAATTTGACACAAATGTTTGTACGAATTATTGGCAATTGTCAAGCAACAGTTGCGCAACTAACTAACCTAGTGAACACACCACTTAACACATTTTTATAGTCAGTTAGGTTCATTGTAGTCAGTTGCCCAATATTGCTCCACATTATAATTAATATGTACGGCTAATTGCTTATATGTTATTCACGATTGCCTCGTTGGGGTAGTGGCTTAAGAGTGCGGTGTCGTAATTGGAGATCGCGTAGTTCGATACCCGACTCAAGTAAATTAAATAATTATTCGGTTTATTAGACTAAAAATGTAAATTGGGTCTGGCTTAGTGTTATTAATTCAGCTCTTTCACTAGAAATATAGGGCGCAGTGTTTTAACGAAATGCCAAAGCACTTTGTTTGATCCACAATCATTATTCTCAATAAAGAATACCTAGTACTCTCTACTCGTTTTTTTATATATTTGAAGAGTTCCATGAGATACAGGTATATACATATGCTCGCAACTGACGTTTCTTGTGTTAAAAAGTTATTTATACATTGGGACCTAAACATAACTGGCGAAAAGTGGGTGTAATACACATCTGCCTACCCCTTCGGGGATAAAAGGCGTGAAGTTATGTTATGTTATGTTAGGATTTTGAGTGGTTGCAAAGAGTGTAAATCAAACACATTGCATAGGTACATAAATCGAATATTCTTAAGAAAAGCTACTAACGCTTAATAAATGTAAGCCCTAAAACTGATTTTCAAATTTAAATAACTTTCTAGAACTATAAGAGCACAAGTTATATCTTATGCTACGATACTCTAGTCTACTACATGAGTATTCGTGGTATGTGTACTGTCCTTATTTATATTAGAACTCTTTTAGGCATCGGCAGAATAAACCCATGCCCTAGTGTAAATCTCTCAAGACAGTTGCAGGTCCAGCGTCAAAATCTGTATATATAAAATTCTCGCGTTACTGACTGACTGACAGACAAGCTACAGCTAAAACTATTAGGCGTGAGAAGCAAAAATTTCGCATGTGTGTTCCTTGGAGACCGTAGTGGCTCACTAAGGAAGGATTGCCCGAAACTCCGAGGGGATCGGGCAGATAAGGCTAAATTAAAAAATAATGTGCGGGCGTAGCTGCGGGCATCCTCTAGTATTTAATAATATGAGTAAGTACGTATGTTTATCAGTTTTCTCGTTACCTTCGACTTCGCGTTATTTAAGGCTACTGCTCCGCTCCCGAAGTTTTATAGCCTATAGCCATCCTCGATAAATGGGCTATCTAACACTGAAATAATTTTTCAAATCGTATCAGTAGTTACTGAGATTAGCGCGTTCAACCAAACAAACAAACTCTTCAGCTTTATACATTAGTATAAGAAGTATAAGATACATACATATTATATATCAATTACACCCAGACATAGGTAGGTATAAAAAATAATCAATATTGTATCAATACTTACAATTTATAAAATTGAACGGATGTAAGTGTTTAAATTCTGTATACAATGAAATAACTAGCGGTCTGTACATAAGTATGTCTTTATGATTTACGTCTCAATTACGTTTGAGAGCTGAGAATGCGAGATATGGCAATTATTTTGCAATAAATCATATTATTATAGAATATTAATAATTGTCGCATAAATAACAAAACTGTGAACTTATAATTCTGACGTCGATAACTGATTTGTACTGAAATCTGTTCACGAGAAAACGTATACATTAGCGCTTTTGTGCTTCGAAAGGCAAGTAGTTCCCGATTCTTGCCTCGGGCCAAGAAACGCTAGGCCACGAAAAAAAAAGAAGTATGAGATTCGGCACAGACAAAGACTGTATGGAGTTGGAGCAATCGCTATAGTCAGGTAAAATTCGACAACTACGATACCACTAGTAAAAAAATATTACTTAAAATTATCGATAAAAATAGTTACATACTATAGCATAGATCCCGTAAATTTTATGTCGGTCTGAAATTGGCTTGAATTTTATTTTCTGGGGGCACGGAAGTGCCCCCTCCAAGTCGAGCACGAACCAACACTGCCGTGCCATCCTTTTCTGGAACCATTTCACCGGATTTTCAGGCCCCTATTTTAGAACCTTTGGATGTCCCATCCATGGATGGGACTAAAACGCTGAAATCGTTTTAGTCCCATCCAAAGGTAGATCAGTTAGTTCCGAAGCTAAGCGAAAGCAGTTTCGTATTTTCGACACTGACACACTGACTTATGGATCATCAAAATAGAACTGGTACTTCTCATTGACCTGGAGCGCTGAAATTTCGTACATAGGTAGAGTTTTACGCCCACATAGAGGGAATATCTATCAAAAATAAATAACTATCAAAACTAGGAAAACTGTAATAGGAAATTTTGGACTTGGAGTGGTATCAGCACACACCACTAGATAGCGCTGACCATAGAACAGTTAAATATATCTATAGCGCTGACTGTATTTTAACACAAAAATTCGGGCAAGTGGGAGTCTGACTCGCCTCGACCGAGGGTTCCGTACGCATTTTACCTTATTTGAGGTTGAATTACGCTAGTCCTCTAAATCTGTATGAGCGCCCATACAACTTAGAGGACTATCTTAAATGGAGTCTACTATTTATGTATGGGGACACCCTTAAATTTTCCACTTTTTTATTTTTTGTAATTTTTCCTTTATTTGTGCTGTAATTGGCTGCTTTTGGCCAAATTTCGTGATTCTACTTCAACGGGAACTACCATATAGGTTTTCGACCCAAAACCTATAGGGTACTTACGGTTGACCTAGCATTGTCAATTTTGGTCAAAACCAAGGTCTTACAGCACAAGTAAAGGAAAAATTCCGAAAATTAAAAAAAGTTGAAAATTAAGGTTAATTTTGGTACTTACAAGTTTTCGCAAAAATCTAATTTTGACCATATCTTTTTATTGGGTTGACCCAGGACCCTGATTTTCATACACCTAATAGCAACCATAGACCTCAGTATCTGGTATAAATTTCAATTCGCTAGGTCCACCCGTTCTTGAGAAAATCGGTGGTGACACACGGACAGACAGACAGACAGACAGACGGACAAGAAAGTGATCTTATAAGGGTTCCTTTTTTTACCTTGAGGTACGGAACCCTAAAAACAGTGGATGTGCTAAGTAGGCGTGCGCGATCATTTTTACACGTTAGTGGGTACAAGTCAACGCCCAAGTCACATAACATTAAATATAATAATAAAGAAATTGCAGTAATGAAACCGCCGACTTGGCTCAACTGTGTGTCAGATATTTCATTAGCTTTTAGAGATAAACAAGCGGCTCCATGGAGACTTGGCAATTTTTTACAGAATATTTTTGGTGGGATATTGATGACAGCAACTCACACCTAAACTCAAGCTGGGTATTATTTTCGCCGCTACTTCCGTGTACTCCCCTTCCTCCTTCCGTTACCATACCGGTTATTTTTTTTTCTGAAATCAAGACGTCCTCAGTATCCTTTCTGAGTTGCATATTAATACTGGGGTTATATTTAAAGGAAACCTCCGTAGTACCATAGTAAAGCTGTTTTGGATAAAGAATGTTCACATAAATTTTCCATTCCAACGGCCCCGTACATTTTCTTATGGTATAAAGTAGGCCCAATTATGTTAAATACAATTAATTACACAAAACATTGAGTAGGTGTCAGTTCCATTACTGGCAAATAAACTGCAAGCAGTAAATACATTAAAATTGATGCTTTTAGGTTAAGTATAACTTTTAATTTATTTGCTTAGTTTTAATTACAAAGCATTAAACTATAACGGAGTAGACTGGCGTAGAAAATAGATCGCGGTTTGAGTTATGACTTTATGACCGTTGTTATTTAATTTGCAGAGATTGACTGTAACGGATCTAGACTGGACTGAGTCTGGACTTAGGGAGGGACCCTGGTGAGGGAAAACTTCTTTGTTTATGTAATAGGCGGCCAACGAGCAGGTGGATCGCCGGAGTTACACCAGAGGAGCCACAACTGCGTTGCCGCCCTCTGGGTTGGGAAAAGGATAGGAAGAGGAGTGGGATGAAGGAGTAGGAAATGGGAAAGAGCCTCAGGCACTCTCACCGATTGAAATGCAACATTGTAGGTAGGTACTGTTACCTTAAGTCGATTTTCTGTAATAGTGTAGTATTTCCTCGGTCGAGCTGGGCCCATTCATGCTGAAATCAGCAAGTCTCTTCTACCTTTTACTAAAGGAACCGGTAAAAAGTCATTTGTTATAGGTGTGCTCAGATGTTTTAATAAATGGGTGGAAAGGATGGCACCCACAGACGTCGTCGCGTACAGAATCCGCCCATAAAGGTTGGTTCTAGTCCGATTGGTACAATGCAAATACATAGCGAAAGTCTAAAATGCAACCGGGTGACGTTAGAATAATGATGATTAATTGACTTTTCGAGCTCGAGGCTCGAAAGCTCAAAATGCAACCAGAATAATGCTATATAATGAACAAGAGCTACGCCCAAACATTTCACGCGATTCCGTGGAAATTTCGGGAAATCTCTTCTTGTGTATCCCTATGGTCCCCAAGGAACATACATGCCTAATTTCAGCTTCCTGTGTCCAATCGTTTTAGCTGTGGCTTTTCTGTCAGACAGTCCGTAACGCAAGAATTTTATACATAACTAGAAGATTTAAGGCTACTGCTCCGCTCCCGTCGCACATATCGTGATGTTATATAGTCTATAGCCTTCCTCGATAAATGGGCTATCTAACACTGAAATTATGTTTCAAATCGGACCAGTAGTTCCTGAGATTAGCGCGTTTAACCAAACAAACAAACTCTTCAGCTTTATACAACGTGTAACGGAAATAACGCACATCCTCAGACACCCCAATTAGAAAACCTTGTTATAATCATAATGCATGCATTGAAATATTTTTTTTATTAGCCTAAACATTGTTTTTTATCGAAAGTATTTACTTCATTATAAGTAAAATGCGTGGTCACTACAAACCTGCGCACGCACACAATCACACGAAACGTTTGCTGTGGTAAACAAACGACAGCGAAATACGATACGGTCTATCATTTTTTAACATCGTTAGTGGCTATTGTGACTATCTTAATTTAATAATAATAATCATACCTAGTTAGCATTATTGATACCTACATTAGAAATTAAAGTAAAAGGGTATCAATGAGAGAATTAAAGAAGAACGGCGTGTTTAAAGTTGTGAATCATAATTTTTTTACAATAATAGAATAACCAAATGACTCACAGGCTTATTGTCACGTGTTCGGCGACCTCTTTTAAAATTCTGACACCAGGTGTCCACCACCTGGCTTAAATATTCCTTTAGTTCACACACACAATGTTTCTTTTCACTGTTTCAAAAACAGCTAATATCATATTTTAACTTCCCGGCACTTGTTGTCTCGTCACAATCAACTAGTGGTTTAATAGGTATGTCCCTATAAAGCAAAAGTCCTGGGGTGTCAAGTCAGGCGACCTAGGAGGCTACTGGACAGGACCGCCGCGATCGATCCAGCGCTCCTTGTATTCGACTTCACGATGATCTCGAACGTTCTACGTAAAATGCGCGGGGGCACCATCATGTTGATAATACACATTTTGTAAATAAACAAGTAAACTTGATAAACATTTTTTTTCACTACACTCACAGAGAATCCAGGTAGATGACTAATTTTATTTATCTAAGCGCAACAATGGCCGCCCGGCCGGCGCTGTACCTACCAGCGCGGGCGACCGACGCGACGGAGACAAGTGAGGCGCATTACGTCTCGCTCTTTCCCGCTGTTAATACGTAAGCGAAAGAAAGATGATAGATATTTTAGTGGTCAATTGTGTGTTATTGTCTTGTACCGACTGTTATGTTGTATTAATGTGTGCGTTTCTGTACGTGGAACCACTAAACAAATGCATTTAAAAAGAAGCCGTTCTACGTTGACTTAAGGTTTATTTTCGTATATTTCGCCTTTTCAAAGCAATGAGTGACTATAATTTACGTAATTTTAATTATTTAGGATTAAAAAAAAATGATATTAAAAATGTCAGAAATGGATTCAGTAGCCGATTCTGAACAAAGCACTTTCAAGATGTGCATTAAACTTGTTACATGTTGTATATTATAGTATATAGTATAAGATAATGGATGATGGTCATTATAGGTTCATATTGTACACCTTCAAGACTCTACCTCACGCAGTTGAGAGATTAGTCGAGACAATAAATCGGCAGATGACCGAAGAGCGGTTCTCTTGTCCGTTTCAACGGTCTCATTAACTAACACAAAGCAATATTGCCTTATATCCTCACTCAGCATATACTTACTCTCCCGGTCAAACCAGTCAATTTTTGACCAAACCTGTAAAACTCCAGATCATACGTTTATAATTAAATATAAAAGCAACTGTTATATTTAACTTATTTTTAATTAAAAGGTTATTTAATTAGATTGAATACCAAATTAATAAATTTATCCCATACCTATAACTTCAAGAATAAAAATGCACAAATATCTAAAAATATACAAACTGATATCAATACACTCATTAATTACTAGAGAATGCCCGCGGTTACACCCGCGTTATTTAAGGCTGCTGCTCCGCTCCCGTCGCTTATAGCGCAATGATATATAGCCTATAGCCTTTCTGGGCTATCTAACACTGAAAGATTTTTTTAAATCGGACCGGTAGTTCCTGAGATTAGCGCGTTCAACCAAACAAACAAACTCTTCGGCTTTATATACATTGGTATAAGATGTTAAATAGCACGCAATGAACTTACTTTCATAAAATATACAAAACTGTATTATATTTATACAATTTAACCGCAATAATATGTTAAATAGGCATATAAAGATGTACATAATAATTAAAATATGTACTTATTGCAATAAATGTAACTGGGCTCTCAAAATAATTTAGTTTTGTACTAAATTCACAAAAATCATGTATAATTCATGATAATGACGAACGACTACATGCACCGTTTGAATAAATTGCATATTATTTACATTATCGCATTTATTTTAAAATATAATAGTGTTTATAAACCACCGTGAATAGAATAAAATATTTATATTTAAAATTATAAATTGCCTAAAACAGAAACGAAAAATAATTATACTTTTCGTTTCTTTTTTATTACACAATTTTTGTTCTTTGGTGATCTAAAACAATTGTCGTCGATCTTCAATTAATCATGATTACGTGCCTATTCAGTTGGCCACAATAGAAGGGTGGCCGAAGGTCGTCACCAAATTCTTACACTCCAGCAGCAGATTCCAAACTGCTATAAATATTAAGCTGGTTTTGTGGAGCATTGGCCGGGAAGCCATTTCTCGGATGTCATCACTGCAGAAGCTGCCGCGCCCTTGACAAAGACTTGGTACTGCACACTTGGGCACCACTGTGCCCAACTGGGCACCTTGTCGTAGCAGACGAATGTCATCTTTTCTTGATTTGTACATGGTCCAGAGCGAAAGGTCCTAGGACGCCACCCTCTACTTCTGTGAAGCAGCCACAACGATCAAGGAGACGGTGGAGTGGAAGAGGTAGTACATCGCGCACTCTTCTCCTACCCGCAAAGCTACACTAGACGAAGAAGACGCCATGCACATAGTGACCCTTAGCCACCATAAATTGAGAGCCTACGGGCGGTGACCGCAGGAACCGCTCGTCATCCACCAGTAGTGTCGAGTAGAACGAGGAGGCATCGAGTCCACTTGCGCCTTCCACCCCGTTTCAATGAGACTACCCCATCAAACCAAATTAATTATAACCGAATCAAAACTCTCCAACTCGGTGGGGTTGCGACATGTATACAAACCGCAACCCCGCTTTTACAGGCAGTTGAGAACGCCGGTTTTAGTGGGTAGGCCCGAACGTCATTATTGGAGAGTCCACTACTTAATTAATTACAGAATAAGTGGCGGAGGGATTGACCCGCAATTTAGATTAGTCAGAGTCAAGCACTTGTTTTAAAAATGGTATTTATTCACCCCTGACTATTACGTGACTTTTATTATGATTTTTCTATTGGCCAAATAATGCCAAATATGTATGTATTTACTACGAATAATGTGTGTATAACATTCATTCGCAGTATAGACTTTGAACTAAGAACAACTTAATTTCACATGTAAAAATCGAATCCAAAACACGCCGCATATTTGGCACTATACCGTAAATAATTATAATCATACAATAGGTACTTACTATTACAAATGCGAAAGGTTGTAAGAATGAATAGATGTACGGATGATTGTTAGCCTTTCACGCAATTACTACTGAACGAATTTTCCTGAAACTTTGCATGTACAGTCGAACAACTTCCCGCTATACCACCATAAGGGCGAGAATCGCTCAGCAAGGCATCGTCGCTTCCAGTGCTACTTTACACGCACGTTGACACTCGTATTCAAAACCAGTTTCTAGTGTGCTTCGACTGTATAAGCGAGCCAAGGGATTTTTTTCAAACTGGTCCAGCGCCGACTTGTTTGATTGTACATCAGATTTAAGCAGTGATCAGACGGCATGATTCATCGGACCGATGAGTAGGGCTCGATAGATTGGGCGTTCTGATCACACTACACGATATCGACACCCTAACTCACTTGGCAGCCGAACGCCGAGCAGTGAAGATAGCGGCAAAGTATCAAAAACTTGGAATCGCTCTTGCAGTAACAGCGGGTGTAGTAAAACAAAAAAAGAAAAGAAGATTGGAAGGAATATTTACTCTGGAGAAATAAATTTTGTAACATGAACATTTTGTGTGTGTTAGAGCCGAACGACTTTAGAAATTACGTCCGAATGAATCCTGGACAATTTAATCATCTTTTTATAAACTTCCAGTACGTTGAGTATTATCTCTCTATGGCGTTCCGTAGCCATTTTCACTCCACACGTCCTTTCACGCCGAACGCCGCGCCGGCACCGAGGGCCCTACCCGCGATCAGACGGCACGATTCATCGGGACTTAGGGAGGTCGGGCACTCTCGATCGCCCGATTTAGGGACACTAACAGCCTAACAGCGATCACACCACCCAATCCATCGGGACTTAGGGACTTAGGGCACGATGAATCGGGTCGTCTGATCGCTGCTTTATACATATAGATTTATACACACATACATTATCTTTAGTTGCGATAACCGACACCCAAGCGAGCGGGGCCACAGCAGAGTCTAGTAAAGTATTAATACTCACAATATCAACATGACCCAACTAAGCACCATTTTCTTAACGTTGATTGCGGTGCAGTATACATTAAATGAGTGGGTGGCCCCAAATATTTAGTCTAATTTGTGGGATAGACTGTTCTAGAATTCTAGTCTATTGTAGCTCTAGGTTCGATGTTGAGTGACGTGAAGTCTGTGTCGACTATTATGTACTGAGATGATAAATTATTCATCGAGCTCTAACTTATGATTTGGAGATTGGAACCTGCAGTGTAGTGCTGAGTTAACTTTCGCTTTTGTATGTTCTTGAAATTCGTTAGATGGCGCTGCCAAAAGGAAGAAGGGAGAAAAATATTTGCAGCATTACATACTATTCGCTTTACTATTACTTTATTCACGATTCTGTTAGGATTATATGTTTAGCAGTTATCAACAACCATAATATGTTTGTAACAATTCCCCGCTTCCAACTACAAAGCTGCCGTATTTGCGTGTAGGCATGTAAACTATTCTTTATAATGGTGTATAATATGTTAAACATACGTACATAGTCTCACGGCTATATCCCTGAAGAGGTAGGCATAGGTACCTATATTGCTACACCCACTTTTCGCCAGATTTATTTTAGTCTCACGTAATAGGGGGCGAGCCTATTGGCGTATCGGGCACATTACCAGACTCCGTGCTGCTACTGAGAATTGCCTAACGGAAAAACCCAATAACACTTTGCCTGATTCGGGGATCGAACCCTATACCCACAAATCCCATGCGCACATTTATGCCGCGAGACCAATGAGGCATTCAACAGTATATATGTTAAAAGGAAAGAATAAAACAGGTAATTCATCATCACGTCAGCCACAAGGCTTTTTACTGGGCATAGTCCTCCTCCACGGTTCTCCGCATAAACCAATTCAGAGACGTCCGGATCCATTCGCTTCCCGCAATCGGCAATCCAAACAGCTAATTATGACGAGTAATCGTCAACTTACGTAGCTATGCTGCGGCAGATAAAATTAACACTGTGATAGAGTCCACAAACTCTGGTTTCGTGTACCTATGCCGTAGAAGGTTCTTAAGGCCTATTCACACATATCAGTGAAGTCACAGTTCCGGCACAGTACCGGCACCGTGATAATTATTATTTCATACATTTTCTATGAACATATTACACCTGTCAGTGTCAGTGACGACACAGTACTCTCAGTGACAGTGCCGGCGCCGGCGATCACGGACGTAATCGGTGGCGACGATATTTTTTGTCGGATCACGGATGCCGGTGTCCGTAAAACAAAATGCAGGACGAGCGACTGATAGGATTGGTTCGTGAAAATAATGTTTTGTATGATTTGTGTCATTTTGAGATTATTGAAACAGCTAGAGCTTTCCGACATTCTAAAATATTGAAAATATTTCTTTTCGTCTTTAATAAATTCTTTGTATAATGTCATGAACTCTCGTTCTGTTTCTCTTAATCGCCATGCTTCATGCACCCATTTTTTTTCCCTTGATGCTGCTCTTCTTCTTCTTCGTCTAAAGCAATGGCTATCATTGCTAATTCCGTATAATTGAATAGAGCCATGGCAAATATCATAACCAACTATCGTCGCACTGTTCTCCGTGCTTCCGATCCGCGCACTGATACATGTGTGAATTGAAGCACTGCCGCCTCACTGTAGCACTGATACTGACTTGTGCGAACGCGTTGCCGGAACTGAGACTTCACTTATATGTGTGAATCGGCCTTTAGGGCCCACAGAACCCGACTTTATACGTGACCCGACTTGATGTTTTTTTTTATAAAAGAAAGGCGTTGGCACTTTTCGTAACCGCTCGAGTTTGTTTCTAATCGCAATTATCAATGGATGTCAATCTCCGTTAGAATCATCCTTTGTTTGTGTTGAATGACTCAATGATTGATTCATACGTATCGAATTATATTGATCGTTATTTAATGGCAATACGCAAACGTAGATCAATCGGAGAGAAAGAGACAATTTATACGATCGGCTAGTTCACATATTATAGCGAAGCACGCGAAGTGTACCGTATTTTGCACCAGCAAACTATTTTCAACTTTTTTTCAAATGATTTCCAAAATAAATAACAAAACAATGTTTACAAAGGTTTACAACACACACGCACACATACAAACAACTAATATTTGACGGTTGATTTGGGACTATTTTACAAGGAAAAATCTTCGCTGCGCTTCGCTATATATTATGTGCGCCGCCCCAAACCGTCGCAAAACATTTAAAACCCCTATAGTAAAGGACAAATATACACTATTTTAGACCATCTACTAAAATATTTTTAAGTGATTCCCATTTACATTGATTAAACCAACAAAAACATCTAAACTGTGGAATGATCTGTCACCTGCGGTTTTTCCCAACCCATACGACCTTCAAACCTTCAAGAAAAGAACGTATTCCTTTCAAAAGGACGGCAACGCACTTGTGACTCCTCTGGTGTTGCGGGTGTCCAAGGGCGGCGGTAATCGCTTAACATCAGGCGATCCGTCAGCTCGTTTGCCACCTATTCCATAAAAATAAAAACTATATTCAGTCTATGTATAGTAAGGCTTAGTGTTTTAGTTTTCGATCAAATCAAGCACATATCATCATCATCGTCAGCCCTGTATATAAACTGTCCCACTGCTGGGCACGGGCCTCTTCTCACTATGAGTACATATACCCTTTCAGAAAACTGATAAGTGAAGGTCGTCTTAGTTTACCTCAGCAACCGAAACATATTTCTAGAAATTTTCAACATTTCGATATATTTCTCAATCATAATCCTCTATCGTGACCTGAACTACTATTGACTACTTAACCAGTAGCTTAGAGAACAAAATGGGCGCACTTTGTCCAATACTATTACAAAATAACAAAACAGTATATAATATAATAACTGTCTTATTACCTCAGATAAAGTAGATCTGTGCAGGTGTGTACGGCGGATTGTGTTACAATTTAATGCCCAATAAAATACTATGTTGCTCGCCTTTGAATCCAATACTGTTACGGAACCTTGCGTTGGTGAGACAATGCGAACAAGTGACTCTGCGACCTCTGAAATTCTTTAGATACCTGCGTACCTAGTACTTAGGCATATGCAATACCTAAGTACTAGGTATTGAACGGACAGAGGGAAAATTATTTTGTAGGGCTTTGTTTCATACATTGATTACTCCGTTCGATTTAATAGCGTGGTTGCTTTTAGATAGACAGACACCTTTTAGATAGACTGCCTCCTTGGTCTCGCGGCATAAATGTGCGCGAGGGATTGGGAGGTCTCGGGTTCGATTCCCGGGTCGGGCAAAAGTGTTATTGGGTTTCCGTTAGGAAATTCTCAGTAGCAGCACGGAGTCTGGTAATGTGCCCGGTACGGCAATAGACTCGCCCCCTATTACGTGGGACCTAAAGATTTCATGGCGAAATGTGGGTGTAATATTACACCTCTGCCTACCCCTTCGGGGATACAGGCGTTAGTCTATAAATAAAAATAAAAAGACAGACACCGCAGTGGTCTTGTAGTCCCTCTGCACGGTGCGCCTAATTTCGAGGATTTCTGTTCCCTACCACGAAACCAAATAAAAATTAAGTTTCAAAACTATAACTCGACTACGTCAAAAAGGGGGTCTGAAAATAACGAAACAAGGAAATAATTCATTCAGATATAAAGCTAGAGCCGTGGTCGCACCTGTTGTATATGTGGGTGCCAGGAATACTTAGCCTGCATGAAACAAACGTGGCAGGTAACTACATGTATAATAGTATCCAATTATTTAGTTTATCGGAATGTCGACAAAGAGTAACTTCGTCTTTGACGTTAACAGCTATTTATAAACAAATGTAATTAAATAAATAGAGCAGCAGGGTGTTTCAAGGTACAATAAAAATTATTTATGTGCCTTTTTGCACATGTTACGTTATTATCGATACCTCATATGCGGACATTCCTTGAGTCCGGCTTCCTTCTCATGAAAAACTTAATTTGTATATGTTGTTTTTGAGTCATATACCTGTACCCTGCGAACGAAAATAACAAAGTCTTAGCAGATGCGATCTCGATCTATGTGACAAGTAGACATGACCTGAAACACTGTGATGGAGGACTGAAAGGTAGGTAGTGGTTACTCCAGCACCAGTCTCTCCAAGAACCTACAAATCGAAAAGTAGCCTTATAAAGTTGACTAGTACATGTTTGTGTATGCAAATTCTAAGTAGGCTATTACATCATCAACGTAGTGTTATTCTAGAATCCAAGACTTTCGCCTTGGCGCTACTCCCATAAACTAACCCCAGCTCCCGTTACTAGTCTAACTTTGTCTCACAAGATATTAACTTTTTCAAAGAGAGACTGGCCGCCGCAACACAAAGGGATAGCTATATTACACGGCTTGCTTAGAGCTGTAATACAAAAAATGATAGGAGCTAATGGAAGGAAACTCCTTGCGGACTCTACTGACCGCCACTTACGGCTACAGAACGCCAGAGGCGTTTTAAGGAAATGTATGGATATGTTTCCATCGTCAAACGACTCGAATGCGATCCATTGAAGTACATACTCGTACTGGGCTATGTGGTTAAGATTTTCGTTATCCCTCTACGACTAATACGGTAACTGAACATTTAGTATGTAGTCTGTTATTATGTCAGATGGACCACAATATTTTTAAACAGTCACTATGTACTCGTGTTTATTTTCTTGATTACCTAACCTTTAAACCTTGAATTGGGTGGCGCATTCGATGTCAGTCTTGTTTTCATTGATATTAATCTTATACTTCGACTTTAATGGGCCAAAAGACGTTAAAGTATGCCATTGAATTCTACTTTGTCAAGTTTCGTTAGTAAAATATTCACATTCTACGTAATTAGGGCTGTCCACTTCGGAGCTGAAATACAACATCGCACAATACAAGAATAAAGTTAATAAACCATGTTTTTGACGTAAACAGTATAATAAATAGACTATAACTGTTTCATGAAAACAATGTAACTTAGTAAAATACGAACGTCGGCCCCTTCATAGACTAATCTTAATATATAAAATCCTTGCGTTACTGACTGACTGACAGACACGCTACCGCCAATACTATCGGGCGCAGCAACCTGAAATTTGGCATGTATGTTCCTTGGGGACCGTAAGGGTGCACTAAGAAGGGATTTCCCGAAATTCCCACGGGATCGGCCAAAACGGGTAAATTAAAAAAAAATGCAGGCGTAGCTGCTGGCGTCCTCTAGAATATTATAACTGGAAAGGCCCCTTCTCACAAAGACGTGAGTCAATAGGAAGATTTGGACATACGCTGGCCATAGACGGTTTGGTATAGAGTTGTTCTCTTTACAAAGATATTCTTGCTTCATGAATATAATATAGATCTACATACATACATAGTCTCACGCCTATAACCCCGAAGAGGTAGGCAGAGGTGTATTTCTACACCCACTTTTCGCCAGATATACTTTAGTCCCACGTAATAGGGGGCGTGCCTATTGCCGTAATGACAAATTAATTCAACTGGAATTTATCAATCAATCATTTTTTATTTGCTTTCGCCATGACACCCGCATTAAAAGTTCAACCAGTGTTTCGTACAAGTACATAAATAGACTATTCAATCTATGCGCCATTTATTTTGCGCCAGCTTTATCCACGAGACAAAACTTCTGCCTCAATATTTTCGAGGGACGCCTCTTACGAATCTTTGGAATTAAATGGGGTGGTGACATTTTGTTTTCATAATCCAACTAGGATATAATACGGATGTGTAATAAAAATATATTTGTCGCAAAACAATATAAAGAGCAATGAGATAAAGCTGCCTTTTATAGAAATAATTGACAAGAAAAGCGTACAATACGATGCATGGAATGTTTTAAGGAAACATTTATTTTTTAAACAATATCTCCATAGTCTTCTTTTATGAAATTGCTTTTATTAAAATCGATTTATACCTCTAGATATCATATTTTTAGGCTATGAAAGATGTGACTAAAGCAATGAGTTATGCTTGAGCAGTTCTATACCGGATACAGTTAAAAAATCTGCCGTACCCCTTAGGTCCTGTTTGACCACCCCTAAATAGCCTATATTTGCCCGATAGGTACGTTAAAATTTGGCACGAAATGAGTATGAGTTCTTTGGCAAATTAATTCAACTAGAATTTATCACAAAGCAACAAAATGTCTACGGTTTAATACCAAAAGTCTCGAAATGAAAATCTAATCTAAATTAACCCGAAATATTACTGAGACATACTCGTACCTATTACTAAATTGTTATGGCAGCTGGACATTATTAAATTTTATCATCTAATCAAACTTGACCGAAGTTAAGTACATACATACATATTTAGACTCACGCCTGTTTCCCGGAGGGGTAGGCAGAGACTACGGACCTCCCCGTGGGATCTCCACCTTGTCGTGGTGGGGGGGGGGCTCAGTAATCGTGGTTAGGTCACCCACGGTGAAGCTAAGCGAGATCCCGGGAGTGAACGCTCCGCGTGTGCTTGACGGAGGCCTGCGCAGGATGCGTCCAATGGTGCGGGTGCGACGGACAGTTCTTCTGTCCCTCGCAGTCGGGCGCGGTCGCGGGAGGAGAGGCGTGTCGGTGTTGCGTTGCCGCGCTCTATCTCCCGCGACCAAATTGGGGCGCACTATTGTTGCATCGCGGTGGGGCCGCAGAGGAAGAGGAGATGCGGCGGTGTTGCGTTGCCGTCCTCCCTATCATCTGCGGCCGCTGCACGCTGGGTGTTTTGGTGGCCGAGCCCAACACCTTCATCCGGCGCCAAGAGGGTTTTGGGTTACCGTCGGGGGTAGCGAGGAATGCTTTGGCGATACCCGACCCTCCGACACACGGGTACGTGAGGAACACGGGTTAATTTTTAGTCAGTAAGAGTTTGACATCCCCATCGCCCTTCCCCCAGGGCGGAGGGACTCCATGAGGATTTTCCAACGCGACACCAGAAAAAAAGGCAGAGACTACGGAACACCACTTGCAACGATCCTATCGAAGTAAAGTACTTATAATTTTATCATCTCATGACAGTCGACCGCCGTAAAATTCTCTAGCCAAAATTAAACAATTCGCCATACATTATAGAAGAAGGTCCAAGATCGCCGCAGTGGCTGACAGATAGCCACTCCCTACAAACTCTTGTTCAGTCGGAAGACAAGAGCCCGCTCCATCAATTCATAAAAAGTTTAACGTCGACCGCGAAATATGTGACCTTTCTGATTTTGACTGACTGATACACCTGACAGCTGTTAAATTGATATTCTTAATGCGGTATCAAAATGGTTTTTGGTATACCATATGAATTTTAATTTTCCTGGCACCCACATATACAATAGGTGCGACCACGGCTCTAGCTTTATATCTGAAAATGAACTATTTCCTTGTTTCGTCCTTTTCAGACCCCCTTTTTGACGTAGTCGGGTCATAGTTTTGAAACTCATTTTTTTTATTTAATCCTTTTCCGTATTCCGGTGGGGCATGTAAACTAACCGTGCAAAATTTACATTGTCATATGTAAAGGAAGAAAGAAAGAAAAAAAATAGGTACCTACCTAACGCAAAGCGTCTGACCCGCGCAAGTTTTAAGTAAAACCGCGTTTTAAACTTATATTATGACTCTAACAGTATATGTACATATTTGTAACGTGCTCTCCAATACCTTTCATTTGATACCAAACACGTAATGATTATCTCAGTATATTTTTTTGTAGGTTGGAATCTGAAGTATTAATTCCGTAATAGAAAATTTAGATAAAATTTATATAGCCTATGTCACCTGGGCTATTATTACGAGTCTATTGACACCCCATTTATTAAAATCGGTGCCGTAGTTTAGGCGCTACGGTGGAACATACAAACATACATACATACATAGACTGCCAAAAACATTACCCTTCCCTTTGGCTTCGCCGTAGTTGGGTCAAAAGGCACGTAGGTATAAAATTGGGTACCGCCTGGGGCAATAGCGATGACAGCACACACATAGATTTTGATTTGATTAACAATTTGGTTTGTTTGTCATTGTTATCAGATCTATAGATATCAATACAAACTACCCGTTCTTGTATACCCACGCCTTATTCCCTTAAGTCTTTCTTCCTCGTGATTTCATTAGGTTTCAAATCGGACTACCTACTCAGTAACAGGTTACGCGTGGTCATACATAAGAAAAGATAGGTACGCGTCAAAATATACTAGAGAACCTATTCCTTTTTGTTCGTTGGTTATAAATGTAATTCACCTTTCTTTTTTTTTTACGTGGAGAAACTCTTTTGCGAGAGCCTCTCCGCGGGGCGAGCAGAGAGGGTATGTCGGACTCCCTGGGACAGAACCCGGGTTACCGACTAAAACCACCACGATAGCCGCCTCAGCGCTCAAAAGAATGGGACACAGGGAACGCGGATGTGCTGCTCCTGGGTCCCGTTAAGCTTGTCCCGTTGTAGGGCTCAGTCTCTGAAAGGGCTAGGTTGTTAGTGCCCTCCCTTCGCTACCTCGTACTGTGCGAGTACAGTGGTCCCTCGGCTATCCGAGACCACTGTCTTCTCGGGGTCGTTTGTGGTCGGGCAGCCAGATTGCCATCTCTGATTGCCCACGGCCCCAAGAAGAGTCAGGCTAGCGGCCATTGCCACCGCCACGACGCCGCCTGCGTCTGCGAGCGGGATCGGCTCTCTCGCGATCCCGCTCGGCGGCCTCCTTCTGGAGCATGACCGCTTCACAGAAGGAGACCACAGCGTCCCACCGGACGTCTTCCGTCAACATGGCCTGAACAATGGCCGGTGGGGAGAGATCCCCTCCGAAAACCGAAACTAAGACTCGCCGCTCGGATTCCCATGCAGGGCACTCGGAGAGCGTATGCAGGGCAGAGTCCAGGTCACTGCCGCAGTGGTGACATGCAGTCGTCGCCTCGCGGCCGATTCGTTTCAAATACGGTGAGTATTTGAAACGAATCGGCCGCGAGGCGACGACGAGACATCGGTGTCCGGTGAGTATCTGAGTCAGCCTAAACGTGACGCAGCCGCTTCTCCTCTCAATCCACGCTTCGAAGACAGGGAGTATTGCGCCAACGATGCGTTGGCGCATGCACCGCGACTCTGACAGTCGCGTGCGCCAATTAATCAGCGCCCGCTGACGCGCATTCCGTCGAAACTCCCCGAGCGTCTGGCTCGACTCTTCCTCCACGCCGCCTTCCTGGCGGAATCGAGTCTCACGAAAAACTAGGGCGTCCACATCCGCCAGGATATCGAACGGCGGGAGCCGAGCCAAAAGCGTGGCCGCCTCAAAAGAAATCGTGCGATAGCCACGCGCAACTCTAATGGCCGCCACTCGCTGCAGGCTATTAAGGATAGCTCTGCAGCGGGAGCCGCTCGTCAGGCGGTCAGACCAGACGGGCGCCCCATAGAGGGCCATGGAACGCACGACTCCACAGTAGAGGCGGCGGACCTCTTCTCTGGGGCCCCCGAGGTTCGGGAGCAGCCTCTGCAGTGCCCCTGCAACCCGGCGCACTCGGGGGGCCAAACGCACGAAGTGCTCCTCGAAGCACCATCGACTGTCGAGGGTGAGGCCCAAGTACTTTATGTATCGCCCCACCTCTACGACTGCATCATTTATTCTTAATGAAGAACTGGGTGGTTCCATGCCCTGGCGCAGGCCGTGGAACCATAGTGCCTCGGTCTTGTGCGGTGCTATCCGCAGGCCCAGTCGGCCGATGGCAGTGACGACACAGCACACACCCAATTCCGCGAGTCGCAGGGTTTCAGCGAAGCTAGCCCCCCGGGTCAGTACTAGTGTGTCATAAGCGTAACAGACTACACTGACCCCGGGGGGGAGACCAATCCGCAGGACCGCGTCATACGCGAGGTTCCAAAGAAGTGGTCCGAGAACGGACCCTTGTGGAACCCCGCAGAATATCTGCCTCCTGACTGCGGCACCATCCCGACGCCGGTAGCTTACGGATCGATCATTTAAATAGGCCTCGACAATCCTTCGCAGGTAGGATTGATGAGCGCCGTTGTGATGGAGTAGCGCCTCCCTAATTGCTTTCCATGGGAGCGAGTTGAAATCGTTGACGATGTCTAGGCTCACCGCCAACGCCACACCACCCCTCCGGACAGCTGACTCCGACATGAAGCGGACGCGCTTAATAGCGTCTAATGTCGAACGGCCCTGCCGGAAGCCAAACTGATTGTCACTCAGGTCGGGACCTACACCACTTAGATGATCATTGAGGCGGGCAGCGATGACGCGCTCAAAAAGTTTGCCCGTCTCGTCCAGCAAACAGATGGGACGGAATGCCGAGGAAGACTCTGCGGTCCTGCCTTCCTTCAATATCAGGACAAGATTGGCCTCCTTCCAGCTGGTGGCGAACACTCCAGTACGGAGGCAACCGGTGAAAAGCCGCCTCAACGTGTCACCTAAAACCGCGAGCGCCAACACCCAAGCCTTGCCCGGGATACCATCCGGACCCGGGGCGGTGTTGCGAGTAGCGAGTCGCCGCACGGCTCGGTCTAACTCTCCTTCCGACACCTCAAACTGGTCGTCCCATATATGGTCCGACGGTGACGGAAGGCTTGGAGGACTATCTTGGACCGTCGGAAATAAGGTTTCAACCACCCTTCTCACAAATTCCGGGACCAGAGTTTGTGTCAGAGGAGGGACCCAGGGTCTGAGCTTCTCCATGACTATCTTATAGGGGCGCCCCCATGGGTCCCCGTCGAGTCCCTCGATGAGCTCAGCCCAAGACCGAGCCTTAGCTTCCGCAATGGCAGTACGTAGCGCTTTTGCGGCGGCTCGGTAGGCTTGGTGCGCTCCAGCAATCTCCTCATTTACAGCTCGCCTCCTTCTTCGGGTTCGCTGGTGGCAGCGGCGGGCTGCGACGTACTCTGTACGGAGCCGGGCAATGTCGGCCGACCACCAGTACAGGGATCCCTTTCTTTTCGGATTGGCCCGAGGCATAGACACATCACAAATCGCTGTCATTGTGAATAGAATAGAATAGAATATGATTTATTTTCTAGAATATGGTATCATACATGTGTTATAAATTTAACATCCAGCATATTCTGCCACATAAGGCGTGCAAATATTAAAAAGACATTAAAACATTGAGAATATTGTTTATTTTAATATTGTGCTCCGAATCCAGTTTGCCTGTGACTCAGGATCGGACGAGATCTCTGCTGTGTCTTCCGACCATACTGCGACATGGGCAGCAGCCACAAGTAGATCGGGGATTCAGGTGGCGCAGAGACCAGCGGCATGGTGCACCGACAAGATTAGGCGTGGGACTGCTGTGGGGGCGGCGGAATTTCACGCTAAAGAAAATGTGCCGGTGGTCTGACAGCGTGGCCACCTCCACCGCGACACGCCAACCTGACACGAGGCACGCAACCGAGGGATTCGCCCATGACAGGTCTATGACCGACTCCCCCTGCCACCGCACACAGGTGCTGACTGAACCTCGGTTAAGGATCCGGAGATCTAGCGCTGCAGCCCATTCTAAAATGGTCTCCCCTCGGATGTCATCTCGAGCGTCGCCCCACTCATTAGAGTGTGCGTTGAAGTCCCCCAGGACGAGTATTGGACGGCACTGGAACTGTCGGATACAGCTAGCCAGCCGGCCCAGGTAAGTTTCGAACGCGGCAAGGCCGCAGCAGTTAGGGGAGACGTAGCAACCCACCACGACTGCTGGACCCCACTCGACGGCGACGTATCCCGGTCCCCTTAGGAGGAGGGAACAATGGGGGTCTCTATCCCCCCCAGCCCAATAAATAGCAGCGGAGCCCCTTTCCGCCCCAAACCATCTAGGATGACACAGTGGCATTAGAGTATTAGACCATTGCTGATTGGAAAACCCTAACCATTTCTGTGAATTATGCGTAACTCAAAGTTATGCAAGTACATTTTCACTTAAATATGTCGTTTACGTGGGCGATTATCAATTATAATTTATCACGCACATTAACTCACAACATTTACTATTCTATAGATTATTAACTTCAATAAAATTATTATAGTCATAAAGTATTTAGCATAATTTTATCAATTACAATTCTATTTTCGATTCATTTAGCATATTAACATTGTGGTTTATAGTGCAGGTAAGCCGAAGTAAAATTAATATTAAAAGCATTCTGTTCGTTTGTTGCGCTCGTACATCTAAACTATTAAAATTTAATCGTAGAGACAAACTTATTACCTATTAAGTTATAAAAAATATGATCAGAAGATCACCGTCTTTCTTACACAATTTTATTCTAAATATTTTTTTTAAATATTAATTAAGTACGTCTGTTACTTGTTGTGTGTTTGTACGTATGTCTTACTTTCTCGTCGTAACGGACGGTGTTTTGGTCTGATTTTGGTGTGTGCAGATAATAAGGAGGCTAGAAAGTGACACAGGCAACATTTTACCGTGAAAACCTACTCTTAGGCGGGCGCCGCCGCGGGCATGAGTCTAATACCTAGTCTAATATTTTCATACGAAATATCTTGTATAGTTATTTTTCGTGCACCAAGCATATTAAAATTCATATGGTATACCAAATACGTTCAGTAATCATGTCTTTTATAGTATAAAAAACATAAATAAAAGCCTTTTGATACCGCATTAAGAATATCAATTTAACAGCTGTCAGGTATATCAGTCAGTCAAAATCAGAAAGGTCACATATTTCGCGGTCGACGGAAAACTTTTTATGAATTGATGGAGCGGGCTCATGTCTTCCTACTGAACAACAGTTTGTAGGGAGTGGCTATCTGTCAGCCGCTACGACCTTGGACCTCCATACAATGTATGGCGAAGTTTCAACCTTGGGCTAGGGAATTTTATAGCGGTCAAGTCTGATTATTAATTAGTATCCAAATTAGAACAGTATCTAAGTGCCATAATATTTCAAGCTATTGAGTATTAGTAATATGTCTCAGTACGTATACGGATCTTGTGGCAAGTAGGACGAATTTCCGTGCGTTTAGGCGTTTCTGCCATACATATTACTGGAAACAGGTATAGTTCACAATTTAGGCCCCCTTAATGCTCATGTCCGTGGGCTTATCTTTTCTCATCACTATATCTCTTCGTTGCTTGTCTCCCGCTTTGTTAAGGAGGGAAGTGGATTATTCATTTTTCAACTCTTCCAATATACTTCTGATTAAGTTCGTGTATATATGTCTCAGTAATATTTCGGGTTGACTTTTATTTGATTTGCATTTCGAGACTATTCGTCAATCCTTTAGCTATTAGTTTGCACCCAATCTTGAGTTACTGGTTTACTATCAAATCGCCATTTTTTAAACTATTCGAGTATTTAAAATAATTACAGAATAATTAGATACCCTATTATACCTACCACGGATTTTCAAACTGTGTGTCAAGTATGTAACTGCTTGAGCATAACTGGATGCTTTAGATCACTTATCTAAATATTTGCCTTTTAAAATATAATATCCAGAGCTTCTAGAGCAGGATTTCTTAATTTGGGGTTCATGGATCTCTTAGGGAAAGTGATTTTTAATATAAATAAAGCTTGTTTTTTTCTACATACATACATAGACTCACGCCTGTTTCCCCGAAGGGTTAGGCAGAGGCATATTAAACGCCCACTTTTCGCCAGTTTTTTGATCCCACATAATAGGTGGCGAGCCTATTGCCGTTAATCGGAATATTTTGTTTGCCAGAGCCTCGTCCGTTGATCGGCAGGTGCACCACTTGCAGGTGAGGTTGGCTTGGGACCCTAAGTTCTTGGTGGGAACCCTATGCACCCTTGTTTATTTATCCTTAAAATTATTAGTTAGTAGGGGTAAAGAGGTTAAACTCCAAGGAGTTATTTACATTCTGAAAGTGTGCATCGGTTTTATTTACGAGCAGATTCGTAAAAGACTACGGAGATGTTGTTAAACAAAATATTGTTAAAACAATCCACTTATCGTATCGTGCTACCTGACACTGACAATCAATATAATGGAGTTCTCATCAATTATTTAATAAATCTAAAAAATTGGGCAAGTGCGAGTCGGACTCGCGCACGAAGGGTTCCGTACCATCATCTATAAAAGAAAATCACGTTCGTTGTATGTAAACTTAAATACTTTATAAGTTTCTACCTGTTTATTAAGATCGAGTAACAAATTGCTTAAAAATTACGTTTGTTGTATGGGAGCCCCCCTTTATTATTTACTTTTTTAAATTTAATTATTTATTTTGAAAGGTAATATACAACTACATATTCTGTAAAAATTTAAAGCGTCTACCTGTAACAGTTAGTAATTTTGAGCAAAAAATACGAAAAAAAACACGTTTTTTGTATGGGACCCCCCCTTAATATTTTAATTTTTAGTATTTGTTGTTATAGCGGCAACCGAAATACATAATTTGTGAAAATTTCAGCTTTCTAGCTATCATGGTTTATGAGATACAGCCTGGTGACAGACAGACGGACAGACAGACAGACAGACAGACAGCGGAGGCTTAGTAATAGGGTTCCGTTTTTTACCTTTTAGGTACGGAACCCTAAAAATTACCTTAATTAAGTTACTTTATGGATGGAACTGTCAAGAGGCCTAGAAATGTGTCATATTTTGTGGAATTTCAAATATATACTTCCAATACATATTTCAACAACCCCTTAATTTATTCCTTGGGTGTCGAAAGAGGCAACTAAGAAAAATACATGTAGCAAATAATACACACATCAAAGAAGTCTAAGCAACACATACAAATTTCAATTTTACAATGTGTTTTCGCATTAAATCCTTAGTATTTTCTTATTTATATTATTTTTAATGTTTTTTTGATATTAAACAACAATTAGTTTTTTTTTTTTAATAATGTTAATTAACAATAATTACGAGTAAGTACTGTATGTACGTAGTCCAAAGTAAGGTGCCTAATCAACTAAAATTAAATGGTTGTATATAAATTGCATAATTTAATACAAAGTGTGGCCTCCTATGTTAATGAGAACTTGCTGGGACCGATTATTCATAGAATCGATGAGATTGTTAATGTTATCCTGCGGCAATCGCTCCCAATGAAATTTTAGTAAGTCCATCGGTTGTTGGGTTGTTGTCACTGCATCCAAGTCCTTTAAAACACGTCTCTGGAGCATGTCCCATGCATGCTCGATGGGGTTGAGGTCTGGCGATTGTGCAGGCCAAGGCAATACCAGGATGTTTTCCCTTGCCAAGTACTCCCGTGTGTGCAAAGCTGTATGCGAACGCGCATTGTCATGCATCAACATGAAATCGGAGCCAAGCGTTTGTGCGAATGGACGGACGTAAGGCCTTAGAACAACCTCAAAGTAATTTACAGCGTTCATGTTACCATTAATTACAAAAACGAGCTCAGTTCGTCTGTTCTTTTATAATACCCGCCCATACCATAACTGTTGAGCCGTTGTATAGATACACTTCCTGACCACACCTTAGTCTTTCAGTATTTCCAGGACGACGATACACTCTTACCCTTCTAGTATCAGGCTTGAACCTAAATCGAGACTCATCGCAAAATAAAATAAATTTTATCCCATTGTTCCCGGGTCATCGGGTTCCTAGGAGGAATCTTCAATTTTACAGTTATTTTACATATCAACTAAAAGGTAATACATAACATAAATAATTTGAACATTGGCAGAGCAAACACTTTAATACAACTAAGATTTTTTTAATAGCGATTGTACCTCCGAAGGTGTAGGCAGACGTATAATACCCACATTTCGCATGAACTTTAAGGTCCAAAGTAGGTAAGGGGCGTAAGAGGCGAGCCTATTGTCGTCACTCAGCACGTTGCCAGACTCCGTGCTACTACTTAGACGAACATTTCCAATTTCCATACATTTTCTAAAAGTCCTCCTGATAGTTAGTAGTGGTCAGTAGTGTCATCGATGAATTTTCGTTGCTTTTAAGATAATCAAAAATACTAAACTACTTATTTATTAATTATGTCTGCATTAGATGCTGCCATTCTCTGTATCATTGGTCTAAGCAAGCGGTGGAAAATCGTCGTCCCTTTAATATCCTGTTAAACCTAGTACTTAATGGGACTTTGGGTTTCAAAGCGAAAGTCGTGGATGAATTGAATAGCGCTATATTTATGATGAAGCATATTATGATCCGTCCGTGTGTTGACGGATTAAGAATACGAATTGTCACCACCCAATATCATCCCATGGGTGTCGTAAGAGCCGACAGAGGGAGCATAGTAAGCAGAGAACAGCACTGTAAGAGAAGGAAAACTTGATACAAACCCTATACCAACCCGCTTGGCCAGCGTGGTATAGTAGGCCAATTCCTCCTTTCAAAGGAGAGGCCTAGTCCAGCAGTGGACTATCAAAGGCTGATGATGATGATATTTTGATCAATGATCTATGCATAATATGATCCAGCTAACAAAATAAGGTATACTTTACCAACTAAATTTATGCTTTGTAGATTTTTACAGATACTGGGCTGGTACCAGACCAACTAGTGCTTTTCTTTTGGTATAGACTCATAGTCATATAGATAGAGCTCGGGCCTTGTTGTTTTTATGGCAGGGTACGATAGTAATATGACTCAAAAACAACATACACAAATGATGATTTTAATGAGAAGGAAGCCTTACTCAAGGAATGTCCGCATATGAGGTATCGATAATAACATAACATGTGCAAAAAGATACATAAATCATTTTTATTGTACCTTGAAACACCCTGCTGCTCTACTTATTTAATTACATTTGTTTATAAATAGCCGTAGCTATTAACGTCAAAGACGAAGTTACCTTTTGTCGACATTCCGATATACTAAATAATTACTACAAAAAATATGAGGTAATCAATTTAATGTGTATTCAATACAAAATACCTGACATTTGATTTTAAGGTATGTCAAATGGAACGAGTTTTCATGAATATAATTGAGATTGTATTGCGATCTCCTTCGAATCTTCCGGGTTTATCTTTGGTATTTTTAAAACAACATATACAAACATTAACCGTGTGGTTGACGGCATAGAATCACCACGTCACCACCCCCTATCTTCCCGTGGGTGTCGTAAGAGGCGACTAAGGGATAACACAATGCAAATACCATCTTTGCGTAGAGACGGAAAACTCGACATCAAACCCTACACGACTGCCTCGTTGGTCTCGCGGCATAAATGTGCGCGTGGGATCGGGAGGTCCCGGGTTCGATTCCTGGGTCGGGCAGTGTTATTGGGTTTTTCTGTCACGAAATTCTCAGTAGCAGCACGGAGTCTGGAAATGTGCCCGGTACGGCAATAGGCTCGCCCCTTATTACGTGGGACTAAAGTATATCTGGCGAAAAGTGGCTGTAGAAATACACCTCTGCCTACCTCTTCGGGGTTATAGGCGTGAGACTATGTATGTATGTATTTTTAAAACATGTGTAAATGTTATCTGTGCACTTACGATGAAGGAATAATGGCCACTTATTGTCGTTGCCACAGTTATCGCATTTTGAATATGGAATAACATAAGTTTAATTGAATTGTAGTTCGTAAAAGCATTGTTCCTTTTGTTTAAAGGTGGACTGAGAAGTCATTTTAATGAGTCGAAATGCTCAGTATGTACCTTTTATAAAGGTCAGAAGTGTTATTGGTTTATGTCTTGACGTGTGTTGGATATGATTCCTACGCAAGACAACAAAACGCAACAAACTGTATTATCCAGAAATCCTTATTCAGGGAATTTACACAGGCATGTATTCTAATGCGGTTAGATTTAAAAAAGTGAAGCCAACGTAGCTTTGGAAGTCATTGTTATACTAGTCGACCAAGCCAACTAGACGAATGTCAACGTGATAAAATTCAACATAATTCAACAATTATAATCCAGAAATTATTTATCGTAACGTGCAAACGCGGCGTGTGAACGTACAATGCGCCTGCAATCGGTACTAGGAATTTCTGGATTATAATTATTGAATTATGTTGAATTTTGTCACGTTGACATTCGTCTAGTTGGCTTGGTCGACTAGTAGTGCCCATATACCCAGGTAACCGAACAAAATAGCAAGCTGAATCAGTACCTAACTATTACAAAAGAGTGAACTAAAAAGAAAAATTGGGCAAGTGCGAGTCGGACTCGCGCACGAAGGGTTCCGTACCATCATCTATAAAAGAAAATCACGTTCGTTGTATGTATACTTAAATACTTTATAAGTTTCTACCTGTTTATTAAGATCGAGTAACAAATTGCTTAAAAATTACGTTTGTTGTATGGGAACCCCCCTTTATTATTTACTTTTTTAAAATTTAATTATTTATTTTGAAAAGTAATATACAACTACATATTCTGTGAAAATTTAAAGCGTCTACCTGTTACAGTTAGTAATTTTGAGCAAAAAATACGAAAAAAAAAACACGTTTTTTGTATGGGACCCCCCCATTAATATTTTCATTTTTTTTATTTTTAGTATTTGTTGTTATAGCGGCAACCGAAATACATAATTTGTGAAAATTTCAGCTTTCTAGCTATCATGGTTTATGAGATATAGCCTGGTGACAGACAGACAGACAGACAGACAGACAGACAGACAGACAGCGGAGGCTTAGTAATAGGGTTCCGTTTTTTACCTTTTAGGTACGGAACCCTAAAAACGAGAATATTCCGATTTTATGGGTAGTAAAATATCAATGCGGAAATGAAACCCACACCCGATACATAAATGACAACATTCCTTAAACAGCAACTTTACCAACAAATCAATAAGTACTTGCTAGTGGATTAAATTATTAACGAGATGCGTAACTAGTATTATTCTTGGGTTCTGACGTTAGCCACAACGCGCTTTCAGGAACTCTTTGGTAACGGCAAAATCGGGAGCGTTGAGTATTGTACCTACTGGTAGATGCGCGATATTACCATAGTGACTAACTTCATGCCGGACAACATAGAATGCGTGAGGTGTATGTATGTATGGCGATGTTGCGTGTTATTAATCGTACTAATATATAAAGCTGAAGAGTTTGTTTGTTTGTTTGGTTGAACGCGCTAATCTCAGGAACTACCGGTCCGACTTGAAAAATTCTTACAGTGTTAGATAGCCCATTTATCTAGGAAGGCTATAGGCTATATAACATCACGCTATGAGTGACGGGAGCGGAGCAGTAGCCTTAAATAACGAGGGTGTAACCGCGAACATCCTCTAGTTAATCGTAAGCGGTCGCCTCGCCGTTCAGCACAGGTGCCAGTGTGGTAGGTACGATACCCTGCATCCCACAAAGTGATGCCTGAGGCAACACTTTGTGGGATCTGTATTTCGATGTTTTAAGTCTGTGTGTACTCTGTGTTTGTTTATTGTGATTTCAACACGTCATAAGATTGATTTTTAGGGTGAGAATTGAGCTTCAGTAAAAATAAAAAGAAATTGAAGTAAAAAAAGATTTCTCATTTAAACTAGGTAACTGCAAGTCATATGTATTTATCTTATATTACTTAATCTTAATATATAAAATAAAGGTCTCGGGTTCGATTCCCGGGTCGGGCAAAGTGTTATTGGGGTTTTCCGTTAGGAAATTCTCAGTAGCAGCACGGAGTCTGGTAATGTGCCCGGTACGGCAATAGGCTCGCCCCCTATTACGTGGTACTTAAAAATTCATGGCGAAATGTGGGTGTAATATTACACCTCTGCCTACCCCTTCGGGAATACAGGCGTGAGACTATAAAAAAAAATCTTTATATATAAAATCCTTGCGTTACTGACTGACTGACAGACACGCTACAGCCGAAACTATTGGGCGCAGGAAGCTGAAATTTGGCATGTATGTTCCTTAGGGACCGTAGGGGTGCACTAAGAAGGGATTCCCCGAAAATCCCACGGGATCGGCCAAAACGGGTAAATTTAAAAAAATGCAGGCGTAGCTGCTGGCTTCCTCTAGTAAGATATATTAATACTTAATTAGATTATATGGCTTGCATTAAAGGAAACCATTACTCTGCTCAATACCTATTAATGTTGAAACTAGATACGTCCAAATACTTACTTAATTCTAGGCAGAACTTTGTTGCTCCGTGTCTGGGTGCTAAATGTGTCCGTACGTAGTATTTTTGTAAAGTCTCCGCGACACAGGATTGACACCTAGAGCGGCAGCTGTCTTCAAGAATAAAACATACATACATACATACATAGTCTCATGCCTATATCCCCAAAGAGGTAGGCAGAGGTATATTGCTGAAAAAACAAATTTTAACTAAAACTTCAAACCATTCATACGTTTAGTAGAATCAAAAAGACCATAAATATCTATATCATCATCAGCCCTGTACATTATACTGTCCCTGTGTGGCTGTTGTAAATCACGCTGGCCAAGTGCGAGTTGACAGAGTTCACATGTCTTTCGAGAAAATTATGGAGAACTCTCAGACGCTGTTTGACAAAGCCTTAAAACCGTGTCCGAAACGTGCGCTACCGTGCTTGTCAAACTTGAAGTTGGCATAGTGAATACCGTTTAAGCCAATAACGTGCCGACGTGGGTAACTAGCACGTTAAAACACGTTAAGACTTCAAAATGGTCATAGTGAAAAGCCCCCAGGAGCGCAATAGCAATATACATGTTTATAGTACGTCTTCCTTAGTCTATCGTTTGAGAGACCCGAGATATAACATACCAGAGGATGCCCGCAGCTATGCCCGCATTTTTTTTTATTTGACCCTTTGCGACTGTTCTCTTGGGCATTTCGGGAAATCCTTCCTTAAGGCACCCCTACGGTCCGCAAGGAAAATACGTGCCTTTAGCACCGTAGGGGTGCACTAAGGAAACAACACTTCAAATTTCAGCTTTGTTTATACGTTGTTTCTCAGTCAGTAACGCAAGAATTTTATACATGGTGTAAAAAGACCCTTAACAAATACTGAAATTCCATGTTGTACCAATCACTACGAACATTTTTTACTTTGGCATCATACCTGGGAAATTACTGGTTCAGGAGATATTGAGGCTCAAAGTTAGTATAGAACTTTTCTAATCTTAATATATAAAATCCTTGCGTTACTTACTGACTGACAGACACGCTACAGCCGAAACTATTAGGCGCAGGAAGCTGAAATTTGGCATGTATGTTCCTTGGGGACCGTAGGGGTGCACTAAGAAGGGATTTTCCGAAATTCCCACGGGATCGGCCAAAACGGGTAAATTAAAAAAAATCGCAGGCGTAGCTGCTGGCATCCTCTAGTTAGGTACAAAACCGATGCATATACCCCGCCAATATGTTCTTTAGATGCCCGATGACCTCATGGATAAGTAGGTATTTCGAGCATTGCACGCGCGCGCTTTTAATTGCGGTTTAAAAAATGTCAAAACTGAAAAAAAAACGTTTCCCGGGTATTATTTTTGGTTAGTATGACTTGGCATGATGTCCACAGCTAGTAGACTTCGGCTTGGTGAGGGGTCTTGTGACACCCTGTATATACAGATACAGACAGAAAATTAATGTATTTATACTACATATCCTTTAACCAAGGTTTCTACCTCACTAACGAGCCTCAATCAATTAGCAGGCGGCTCCGCGGTCAACAACTACACGTACTTACATTTGCACGTACAGTACGCCCTTGATTTTTCTATTTCATCTACGAGAATGGTCTAGATTCTGAGTCAAACAGCCTCAAATGTCAAACGTTATGCATACTCGCGGTCGTGACTGCCACACACCCGATTATTTCTACAGTAATCTAGCCGATGTTTTTTAATAGTCTATGAGCACAATGCGAGATTTCTACGTTCATTTTTCTTTATACTTAAAATGTCTATTTTATAGTTTAAGATAAATAGAATTAAACAGAACCGCAAGAAAAAGCTGTTTGCGTAAATATGGCACCACGCTCTTTTCTTAAATTCGTACTTACATTTTATTTAAAGAAAGTGAGTAGGGTAGAACCGGGTAATACCGGTCAGGAGGTAATACCGGTCAATACAACATCTCCCAAACTACTGCGCTCCAACGCACGCACACATACACAGCGAGTTACATGATGTTGAGGAGCGACAACGCTCTTGTCCCCACTTCATTCCGCAGCCGGCATCTTGGATGAACGCACGTCGATTGTTTTCACGCCTAGTCGATGTAAAATTTCGGGATAAAACAATAAGAGGTGAGTGTTTATAATTTTACGTTTCTTACATTGTTACCTAGAATTGTTGCACCATAATTACTTAGCATTCAGAGTGATAATCTTTTTTTAACTTATTTGGTCAGGTTTCCTATCTAGAATTCTTTTTACGGCAATGTTTCTAGTCGGGCAATGCCGGTCATGCTGACCGGTATTAGCCGCAAGGAAAATTGGTATACATGACTATTATTAGTATTATTTATTTATTTATTTATTTATTTATAGACTCACGCCTGTATCCCCGAAGGGGTAGGCAGAGGTGTAATATTACACCCACATTTCTTAGGTTCACCTTACACCCACCCACATTCACGTGGGTGGGTGTAATAGTATTATTTATGTTAATATTAATGTATTTTTTTTATTTCAGAATGCCTAAAAGAAGAAGCCAACCAATTTCAAAGGCATCCTGGAGCCAAGAGCGCCTACACAGGGGTTTCGGACTAGTGGATGAAGGAATAACTATAAGAGAAGCAGCTGCCTAAAATTGATGAGAACCCCGTTCCTTATACTTCAGGCGTTGGTAAAACTGTCACTGTCTTTTGCCACTACCAAATAAGTCGAGCGACAAGAAAAAAAAATACTATTCTGCAAACAGCACGCAACTATCTAAACAGGAACTCCTAACAAACAAGCTTTGGTCGAGAAAGAAAACTGAAAAATTACAAAGGAGAAGAAAAGGCCAAATCTTAAAATAAAAACTGAAAGAAATACTTACAGTTAAAAGAAAAGGAAAATCGATGGAAGTGCAAAAAGCTAAAAAGAGAGTGCTTCAAGATAAAAATAAACGTAATGAGAGTACCTACGTCGGACTCGTAAGTAGAAATGATAGACCTGCGTGAAGATGAAGACACCGATGCTGACGAGGACTGCGAAAACAAATGTATAATTTGCGATGATTATGGGCGTAATATGGAGCTCTGGTATGGATGTGTGCTGTGTGGTCTCTGGGCACACGCTGATTGCTCTGGTTATGACTCTGCTGAGGGTTACATTTGCGACTTATGCCTGAACAAAGCTTGACCGGCATTAGCAACCTACTGACTGGTACTACCTGCCAAGGTGTCTAATACCAGTCAAACTAGATTTTTTTTTAAATGCTGATTATGTCAAAGTTATTTTAATTATTGATCTCAATTAATGTGATTTTGTTAGAAGAATACCTATAGTTTGATTGTTAAAAGGATTAATAAAGAAATGATTATTATTATCTGATTTGTGATTATTTCGCCTTAAGTGACCGGTAATCCCCATTCTTACCCTACCTATGTCGTATTATTTTATTTTAAACTAGAAAATGCCCACAGCTGGGCCCGCACATTTTTTTCATTTAACCGTTTTGACCTAATCCCGTGAGAATTTCGGCAAATCCCTTCTTAGTGTACCCATACGATCCCCAAAGAACATACTTTCCAAATTTCAGCTTCCTGTTCCCAAAAATTTTATATATACAGATACCGGTGTATTTATATATTAAGGATAAAAAAAAAATAACCCGTGCGTATCCTAAGAGGACGAAGGAAAATACATGAAGCCAGCAATATCTTTGTGAAGAAATGGGAAACTTGATTTCAAACCCTTTGCTAACCTCTCTGACCAGCGTAGTATAAAAGGCCAAATCGTCCTATCTGCTCATTATATTATTGTGAGTCAAATTAAGAGAGGCCTTGACCTGCTTCAGGCTGTATAATAATGATAAACATTGCATTTTAAATAAAAACACACATGAATATAAAAAGTTGCAGTGGGATTCCGTACTTTAAACAGTTCTTTAACTTATTTCAATCGTAATATAACCATCATCCTCCTAGCGTTATCCCAGTCTCAACCTGGGGTCCGCTTTCTAGTCTAACCGGATTTGGCGGAATATTAGCTTTTCCACGGAGCGACTGCCTGTCTGACCTCCGCAACCCGAAGGGATAGCGATATTCCATGGTTTAGACTAGTGTCAGTTTATTTTAGAGGTACTGACGTTCTGTAACGACTGTCATCGATTTTCATGACAGCCGGGACCGACGGCTTAACGTGCTCTCCGAGGCACGGACAAGCGATAATTAACAATTCAATACGCACATAACTCCGAAAATTCAGTGGTGCGCGACGTGGATTCGAACCCGATACCCTCTCCATGGCAGTCTGTTAATTGGTAGGTATCTCCACTAGGCTACCGGTGCCTTTTTCAATCGCAATATAACCACCATTATAAAAATAGTCGCTAACTTATTTCCACGATTACTTAATTAAATGTTTTGTAATTATATTGCAATGTCTGCTAGCTACGTAATGGTGTTGTATTAGATAAATGTTTTGTGAATTAAAACAGGCGTTGTCGAGGCGAGTTGCGTGTCATATGAAATTACTTACATTAGTCACTGAGTGACTCAATGAGTAATGTTTAGGTGCAGCGCAGATGACAGACCATCTGTGATGTCTTTTTTAATCTGTGAGAATAGAACCTCTGTGGTTATATGCAGTAACACATAACACACACACATGCAAAATTATACACATATATTTTTGTGCGCCACAAACCCAATCGCACAATCAGTGTGTGGTCTGCGCTGCACCTTAATGTGTGCCCAAAATGAACAATTCCAATTGGATGTATTGAGGTACGATATACTATGAGCTATGAGCAACCAACAGACTGCTACGCAGAAGGCTTCGAATTCTAACACACACGGCGCTCTACTGGCTTATCGAAGTTATGTTCGTATTTAATTAAGTACTAGCTGTTTCTCCCGGTTTCACCCGCGTCCTGAGGGAACTACTTCGCGTACCCGGTTAATTTATAGCCTAAGTTACTCCTTGGTACATCAGCTATCCGCCAAAGAAAGTTCCGTCAACATCGGTCCCGCCGTTCCAGAGATTAGCGAGAACAAACAGACGGACAGACAGACAAAATTGTAAAAATATAATTTCAGTATATGTACCGTGTACATCCATATGCATTAAGTAAAAAGCGGTTATTTTAATATTACAAACAGACACTCCAATTTTATTTATGTGTATAGATGTATAGATTAATTGCTTGCTAAACGGTGAAGAAAGATGCTCCCGGACGGTATGTCAAATCAACTGACTGGCACATGGGTAGCGTGGTGGACTATTACCCAACCTTTCTTAAGATTTTTTTAGGTCCTGGCTGAGCATCAAACTCACTCACGACTTCCAGCGTAGCGTAGCACTACTAACCATTAGAAAAACTATTTACTAATTAAAAAAAAAAAACATTGTCTGAGTATTACGGTACGATTAATAACATGTTCGCCCTTACTGGTATGCCTTAAATAATATTTATGTAGGTATATCAAAAGCGGTCCAATTAATGATTCATATATTAATTACTTTAATAATTGAACTGTCACCAAAGGTTTATTTATTACAAATTAATAATATGATAGACAAATATAAGCACGGGTTATTGAAACAATATTTTGACAATCATATTTTTGTGTAATTGGCTTTGTCTTTAGGCGAGCGTATGTCTAATATTAATTTATATACCTAGTTACACTTTTTTATTAACTGTTGGATTTGGTAGCCTTCTTAAGATGCATTCCTCATGGTATCTTTTTTTTTTTATTGCTGCTAGTGGCAGACGAGCGAACGGCCCATCTGATGGTAAACGGTAACCGCTGCTCATGGACTTCGCTAATGTCAGGGTATACACAGCAAAGCCGCTGCCTACCGTGAAAGTAATGCTCTCTTTAAACCTCGTTTGAAGAAGGACAAGTCATAGTGCTCGGGAAACACCGCAGCAGGTAGTTCATTCCAGAGCCTACACGTACGTGGTAGAAAAGATCGCTGAAAGCGCACCGTACTAGATGAGAACGCTTCCAGGTATTAGGGTGAACTCTACTGCGTCGGCGAGTGGTACGTTGGTAGAAGGGTGACCCTGGTACCAAATTAAACAATTCTTCGGAGCACTCCCCGTGAAAGAGTCGGTAAAATACGCAGAGAGAACCAAAGTCTCTCCGCTGCTCCAGCGACTCTAGTCTAGCCGTGAGATCGGGATCATCGACGATTCGAACAGCTCGTAATTTCACTTTTTTATCTTGTTAGAGGTGGTTTGTTCGATTCCCAACAAAAAAATGGTTTGATGACTTTGATGAGCACTATGTATTATTTGTACAATATATAATAGTACAATTTGAAAGATCACAGTAGCGCGTGTAAGTTCTCCTAGTATGAGAATACTAGAGGACGCCAGCAGCTACGCCTGCATTTTTTTTTAATTTACCCGTTTCGGCCGATCCCGTGGGAATTTCGGGAAATCCCTTCTTAGTGCAGCCCTACGGTCCCCAAGGAACATACATGCCAAATTTCAGCTTCCTGCGCCTGATAATTTCGGCTGTAGCTTGTCTGTCAGTCAGTCAGTAACGCAAGGATTTTATATATATAGATAATGTTATTATTGTTCCTTTTCCATTTTTTTATAGTAATAGGTGGCAAACGAGAACTGGATCGCCTGATGGTATACACATACCGCCTCCCATGGTCACAAGCAACACCACAGAAGTCACAAGTGCGTTGCTGCCTTTTGGGGTTAGGATAAGGGATACGAGGAAGAGTGAGATAAAGGAGGAGGAATAGAGGATAGGGCCTCCGGCACTCTCACTCACCGAACGAACCGCAACAGCTTAGGTACTGTTACTTTACGTCGATTTTCTGTGAGAAGGTAGTACTTCCCCGCTCGAGCCGGCCCATTCATACTGAAATCAGCAAGGCTCTACACACACTCTGGCATTTGTAGGAATATTCCCAATCACGATATTTTTATTAACTACGCGATGGAAGACTACAATACATTTTTATGACTTATTTTCCGACTTGGAAATCAACACTGACCAACACACGTGCAAAGTTATATTGGTATATACCACAAAAGTAACCAGTCGACATACTTTAAAACACGCATTATTCCCAGAAGCCATATATAGTATTGAATTTCATAAGGCGTGAATCAAGTTCTTGAAATTCTCAAGGTCGAATACTTCGTTGTAAGGAAGTACCAGTAGGTATTAATTCGGGCAAATAATCTACTTTTCTAGATCATTAACGACGCTACCGAGCGTGAGATCGTGCAGAAATCGGTGGTTCCGTCTAGTTTTTGAAGTTACTTTCTCTTGTTAGCGTAATTATAATCTATAGACGTGAACAATGCTAATTAGATATTAATTAGTTTTATATAAACATTATATAGCTATGGTCCGGCTATGTAAGGGTAGGCTGCTGATCGTGAGTGTCCAACTTCTGTTCTTTTCTAGGCATTATTTTACGCACCAGCTATCCTTCCATCTTACACACACAGACACTCACTTTAACACAGAGGTACTGGCTGTAATATGCTTTATGTCATTTGTATCACTGGTATAAATTCCTAAAAGTCTTATGGAAGCTTTATTTCCCAACGATGACCTCAAAGAATATTTAGACTTAAAACAATAATTTCTGTATCAGATAAAGTATTGTTTCGTATTGGAGTCGAACCCATAACACGCTCCCACACAACGAGAAGAGCCATTAAACCACTACGTGAGACACAGTCAATGTCAAAGACTTTCTACATAAACTGATACAAAATGTACTTAGTATGACTCATCTTTCATAATTATTACTCACTATCGGAGTTCGCCTCTACAATTATTGCATTCGTAGAAGCATTGTGGCCATTCATACATTCTAAATTTACATAAATAGGTATTTGTAATGCTTTTCGTCGTTTGTTTAGAGAATATTATTAATAGAACTTTATAATTATCGAATTAATTTGGACCGATTGTGTGGCAACATTACCTGGCTCAAATTTTTTGTTGGTATGTAACTGATATGATATAACATTAGTTATCAATATATTTTACAAAGTATTAATCAGAAATAAAAATTAAGGCATCAATATATTTCGTTTATTTTTATTCCGCATCGTAATCTGATCGACATCTTTATCATACGAAGATAAGATCTCGACACCGTGCAGCGGTGCTGAAATTAAAAGACGCTATTGTAAGTAGTAATGTAACCGTATTTATTGTAGATATTCAACTACTTTGTAAATATCTCCTCGTTGCCATAATATTGACAGATTTCTTTCTTTCTTATTAGCGATGTTAATATTCTAACTAGCGACTCTAGCGGCGAATTAGGAAGTTGCCGGGTACGACACTTTTGACAGCTCAATACAATAGGCTAGTTGACGAAAAAAAAAAAAACGTATCGCTTATTTTTGAATAATCTAAAGATTATTCAAAAATAAGCGATACGTTTTTTTATGGTAATAGGCGGCAAAGGAGCAGACGGATTGCCTGATGGTAAGCAATTACCGCCGCCCATGAACACAAGCAACACCACAGGAGTCACAAGTGCGTTGCCGCCCCTTAGGGTTGGGAAAAGGGATAGGATGAGGAGTGGGATCAGGGAGAAGGGATAGGGGATAGGGCCTCCGGCACTCTCACTCACCGAACGAAACGCAACAGTTTAGGTACTGTTACTTTACGTCGATTTTCTGTGAGAGGGTAGTACTTCCCCGGTCGAGCCGGCCCATTCATGCTGAAATCAGCAAGGCTCTACTACCTTGAAAACGTATTTTTTTATTTGTAAATTAAACCAAAAAGACCAAGATATAGCTCATTAAAGTTACGTATAACGTCACACCGTGCTACATTTTTTCGCACAGGGTGACGTCACACGTAACTTTAATGGGCTATATCTTTGTTATTGTTTATTTAATCGAAAAAGAAAAAATACGTGTCCAATATTTTTTATAATCTAAAATACGGACTAAATAAAATGTAATTATTTTGACCCTGGAAACTACCCTAATAGGGTAGTTTCCAGGGTCACCTCGAAGCAAAGTTGTATTGTAAGCTAATCGTTGTATCGCTAATTAACAACAGCCGTAACTAAGCATAAGTTTTGTATCGTGGATTTTACAAAACTTTATTCAGCGGAGACTGTTATAGAGAGAAACACTAGAGACTAGACAGAGCCCTACCTGAGTGAGAGTGAGGTTCTGAGGGTACAACTCAGCCTCAGACAAAGTGTTACCCGGGTTCTAACTTACACGTGTCGGGTGGTGTGGAGAGACCGCTTAAATTATAACAGTGCCAGTCGTGAAAGTGAAGTCACAAAATATCCAGGAAGCAAGATTATTTAGACGTCGCTATTGGATGTGATGCCCGAAATTAAGCTCATTCATTATCATGACGTACATGTATAAAATCACTTGTTCTGATAGGCTTAACATCGTAGAGCCTTACCTAGTGAAGCTAGAAACATGTGGACACGCATTGTCCTGATCTAAGCATCCACTTTGAATGATATTCCACCCCTAAGGGGGTAAAATAGCGTTTGACGAATTGTTCGAAAACTGCTGATTTTGAAGCTTGTTTTTCATATAATCTCACTTTCTCTCATTATGTACTTATTTGCATACATGTTATATTATACTTTGCCACAATGACACAATATTAATTCGAATTACTACCTTTGTTTATTAGCTATGAATGAAATATGAATCACAATAGGATCCGTATTCAATAATTTAATTAGCATACTTCTCGATAAAGGATATGGGTGGCGGAACTATCCTCAATAAACCTTTAGTTATTTAATCTGTGATCGGCGCTGCTCGGGTCAGTGGGAGAATGCGATCACCGTGACTGTTGACATTCAGTGTCCATCGTGGGATATTCTGCGAATCGCCGCGGTACACTTAACGACGTAAATCGAAATATATTTATTACAGTTTGAATTGTTTTATCGCCTTATATAAGAATTACTCACCGTCTTTTTGAATTACTGGTAAAAAAAGTAATTGTTGATTAACTATAGATAGTACCTACCTGTAACTTAAAACAAACAGTTACATGATTAGGACTAAAAAGTTCAAAGTTTAATTCCTTAGCTATATAAAAATTAAAACTCTTTGTTTTTAACTTTGTGCCGCGTTTGTCATCATAATTATATATTCGTTCGATTAAGACATGTCGTATTGAAATTTGTAAAAGCCCTCTTTAAGAGGTCTCAAATAATCTCAATCAAGGACTAAGTTTTATGCAAAGCATTTTGTGTACCTTTACTAAACCGATTTTAATAATCCTTTAACACTGATGTACAGTAAGAAATATATTTCGAAGATTTTTCACTCATGTCTTTGAGTGTACTTACAGGTGCCAAGGGTCATTTATGGACCTGTCCGTACAATAATTGTAATAAGTAACAATGAGAATTATTATTGGCATGCCGCGGGAGATCAACGATATGCTGATTTTCAGATAGGGGTATTTTATATGGGCGTAATAACCAGTCTAAATACATCAGTATTACGTTTTTTAAGTAATTTGGGTTTATGTAAAGCTCTATTTGAAATCTGTACATTAAATCAGACTCACGTTACTGACCGACTGACAGACAACAAACAACCGAAACTACTGGGCGCAAGAACTTAACATTTGGCATAATTAAATGTTGTATAGGGGAGCACTAACAGAGGAGTTTTGGACATGTGGAGCCGTACACGAAGTCTAGTATTTAATAAAATAGTTTGGGTTTTAAATCTTTGCATATGTCTTCTCGACATCATTACCAATTTAAAAATTCCACAGCACTGAATGGAATACGTAAAAATGTTGTTCTGGCGTACGTAATAATATTTCACATGCACCTTCTCTTGCCGATTAAATACGCATGTAATTGCTCATAACTACGTAAATAAGCACTGTCACTCAAAGAGCTGAGTTTTTTAAATGGTTGTCATTAACAGTCGTTTCTCTATGCAGCCTTTATTACCACTAAAATTAGGGTGCTATAGCTTGCAGGCAGCTCAAAGACAGAGATGAAATGCCATGAAAAATAAAAATGAAAAATAAAAATCGAATTTTAAATATAGGGAAAATGGGTTTACACACAGCATTTAATTCCACGTAGGAATAGTGTAGTGGTTTAAGCAAACACTTTGGTGTATAACTTTTCTCGGAGTGTTTTAGCTTCGATCTCCACTGGGTCAACACATTGTGTAATCCACAGATTGCTGTTTAGAGTCTGTATGATCTAGAATTATGACTAAAATCAGAAGATACCCAATACAGAATTGCACTGGGACTACGCAAATATTCCCAGTGCAATTCTGTACCTGGGATCTTCTCCCGGACTTGGGATAAATCCATTGGGATACAGGATTTATCCCATTGCTGGATAATCAGCATAAAGCTATACCCAACACGCTGGGCAACTGTGTGCTAGCGGACTACACAGTCATGTCTTCCGCTAACATTATGGTATACTCTCAGATATGCAGGTTTTCTGGCATTTTCTTTCCGCGTTTAACAAGCGATAATCAACAAATAAAGACGCACTTAACTTCCTAAACTCAGTCTATGACCCTAAGACCCTCTGAAAGAAAGAAAGAGCACTCTGACTTATTGAGTAGTTCGACTCTCCGCTAGGCTATGGCAGCCTAGCTCCTAAAACCAATATTCTAGCACGGCGAAAGTCTTTAACGACAGCGGAAAACCCTAGGCTGATGATCATAAACTGCGATAACAGAAAACTGTCCATAAAAGGTATGTACCAGAGATACGATACCAATAAAAAGCCCTTCCTGTCTAGAGGGAGGTCCCTTATCATTAATTACGCACAACATCGTCATTAAAGACTCGACACTTTACGTTCGTTCCCTAGGTGATACTGTAGTATTTAAATGTCAACTTGTTGTCGATTAAATGCGATACGAAGAGGATTCTTTTAAAGATCAAGTATGTTCCTCATTTTTGTAACTCAATTAAGGACGGTTTTCGATATCTGTTCCGCAAAATTACGTTGCGATGTGATGTCAAATGTTAAGGTTGTAGTCGTGGGTTCGATTCACACCTGGGGCGAATCTTCTCCTGTCTGTGAACGATTATTTGTTCTGTGCCTTGCTTAAATTTATTTCAATGAACATTTGTTATTTTTCCGAGGATATTATTATTAATAACACAATTAGAGGATGCCTACAGCAACGCCTCCACATTTTATTTTAATTCACCCGTTTCTGTCCGATCTCCTGGAAATTTCAGGAAATCCGTTTTTAGTGCAACCTCACGGTTGCCAAGGAACATACCTACATGGCAAACAGCTTCGCGCGCCCAATAGTTTCGGTTGTGCGTTGTATGTCGGTCAGTCATCAACGTTATCCTCCTAGCGTTATCCAGGTTCAATCTGGGGTCAGTCAGTCAGTAACGCAAGGATTTTAAAAATCCAGATTATTTTAATTATATACAGATTAATTTATTTATCACGCGTTTCTGTTGGTTGTTGTTTGTTTCATGTAGGGTAGACCGAGGCGAATCGGATCAGTGGGTAAATCGGATCAGAATATGAAATTTGTGAATAATTTTAATAAAGCGTTGATACGGAACGCAAGCAGTTGGCAGCTCACGAGCCACTTCTACCCTGCACCTCCTGCCATCGGTTTCGTTTCGATACGACTAGTACATCGGTGTCAGCGCCGCTCGCTAGTTAGTCGCTTTTGTGTGCGTTAAAATTTTCGCGCTTATCTAAAATACATGCTTACTATTTCTTGGTGTAAATTTAAGAACTTGTGTTAAATCTTTGAATTTTATAGCTTAAACGGTTTGGGAATAGGTCTATTTTAGAAAACATTTTAGTTTTAAGCACAGTATTATAGGTTAATATGTAAATAATAATTTCAAAAGTCTTTAATATGGAGTGATTCGGATCCCGTCATCGGGGGCGAATTGGATCACTTATTTAAAATGATTTATTTTACGTTAGAATATAGTTAAGTATTTTTATTCCATTATAGATGGTTGACACATACAAAAGACAAACAATAAAGAGAAAAAGCCGAAAAATGGTCCCAACAAAACAAAAAATTATAGCCTTAAACAAAGTACTGGTCCAAGAATTAATCTTAGGTCTGGCTGCTGAGATTTTAAAATTACCATACACGAATTTACAAAGAATAGTTTCTCTCTCCAGTAATAGCATTAAGATACGTGGTAGGCAATAAAACCAATACCTACTGCATTTGACTCCACCCCAGTGTAAGATTAATCTTTACGAAGGAGATGCTAAGAAGAAACTAAAAACTGCCGAAAAAGTCGTGAAAATAAGAGAAACTGACTGAATACCTAAGAAAATATGAAGAAGAATAATAATAAAAGAACACCTTGAATTAAAATCAAAAGTTCACGCGCGAAGCACCAAGTCTGGCTTTGTATTTACTGATAAAAAAAATATCATTCATCCACCATCATGTGAAGAATGGTGCCATGAAAAAAGTGCTGATCTGAGTGGGAAAGAAGGCCCGTATCGATGTGATTTATGTTTTAGTAAATAATATTGTTCTGATAATTAATAATTTTAATATTGCTTTTGATACAAAAGCCTATAAATGCTGAAAAAACCTTAATTTTATGTATGATCCTATTCGCCCCGATAATTGGGGCGGTTCGGATATTTCTCTTTTTCTACCTTTTGATTAATATTTTGCACAATTTATTAAGCCGGCAAGACACAAAGAACCACTAACGGCCATTTTCAATATTCGATCCATACATAAGTAGATTTTGAGATTCGAGATTCGTGTTTGACATATTTTGTATGGAGCTTATGTTGAATCTAAAATCAACAGATCTATCTATAGATCGAATATTGAATTCCGTAGTAAAACAACTACGTTTAATGTAGACGTCACAAAATATGAATCGAGCCTCAATTAATTAATCATTCACCAATTAATTTCACCAGCACTTGGACAACAGTTTTGATAAATTACTTCCCGCTGGTAATAACATACTTGGTGTATATTTTTATCAAGTTGTAGTACCCGAATGCTGGACACATACAAATTATCATGACGACTAATTATGGCCAAGAGCAGTTATTTGAATCAATCTATTTACTCGTAACTTGTAATTGGTAGCACCTGTCGCATAAAGCTGGGTAGAATGTTAATGGAATACTATAGTACTACGGTGTATTAAAATACCTGGCTACTCTATTTAATAGACGACCTAGACTGTTGCCCGCGGCACCGGCCGCGTGGAACTTTTCACTCTTTTAAAAAGAATTTCCAAACATCCTCTCTTAGTGCTCTCCTATACTCCCTAAACTTTATCTGAAATCATCATCCTCTTAGCGTTATCCCAGTTTTAACCTGGGGTCCGCTTACTAGTCTAATTGGATTTGGCTGAATATTAGCTTTTCTACAGAGCGACTGCCTGTCTGACCCGCAACTCGTGGGAGTAGCTATATTCCATGGTTTAGACTAGTGTCAGTTTATTTAGAAGGTACTGAAAGATCTTCATGACAACCGGGACCTTAACGTGGTCTCCGACGCATGGAGCAAGCGATAATTTACAATTCAATATGCACATAACTCCAAAAAGCCAGTGGTGCGCGCCGTGGATTCGAACCCGATACTCTCCGCATATCAGTCTATTAGTATCTCCACTAGGCTATCGCTGTTATGTACGTTTTCGAAGTTATGTACGTATTAAATTATTATATGATAGTAAACTTTATCTAAAATGAAAAAAAATATTATTGATCATTCATATCCAGCACCTTCACAAACAGATATCGCTGATGATTAAAAGCTCTTGAATCCAAGACCACTTGGATATAAACTCCCCCTGAATACAACCAGTACTAATTATGATTCACTCACGACAATATTGTTTTGAGATGATGATAACCGTGAATTCTTTTTCCACGTCAACATAAGAACTCCAATTAGGTACAAGCTATGTTTTACACAAAGGCATGTGTATCAAAATGTACACCTTCTTGTAGGTTGCCCCTCTCAGATATAGAATACTATTTCCTTATTATATTATTATTATGACTATTAAATTCATCAGGGTCATTTGATTACAACTTATTTCTTTTGAGAATTATTGCAGTGACTCATAGGTATGCAGACAAGCTGTGAATCAGAAGCAGGTGTCATAATCACTTTTAGCATTTACTGCTATTTGCCTATAAAATGCGAGGTGGTTAACAATTTATAAATATTAGTCGTATATTCCAATGAATGTATAATATGAATCATAACCCAAAAAATGACGAAATGATATGAATAACTCGGTGCTCAAATAAGTAATCTTAATATATAAAATCCTTGCGTTACTAACTGACTGACAGACACGCTACAGCCGAAACTATTGGTCGCAGGAAGCTGAAATTTGGCATGTATGTTCCTTGGGGATCGTAGGGGTGCACTAAGAAGGGATTTCCCGAAATTCCCACGGGATCGGCCAAAACGGGCAAATTTAAAAAAAATGCATGCATAGCTGCTGGCGTCCTCTAGTATTAAGATAAAAACGTTAATTATTATATTATTGTCCGTGTGGTGACGGATTAAGAATACGAAATGTCACCACCTCATATCATCCCATGGGTGTCGTAAGAGCCGACAGAGGGAGCATATTATGCAGAGAACAACCCGTCTGGCCAGCGTGGTATAGTAGGCCAATTCCTCCTTTGAAAGGAGAGGCCTAGTCCAGCAGTGGACTGTTAAAGGCTGATGATGATGATGTTAATTATTGTGCATTGAAAGCAGGGTGTAAGCTATAATTACATAACTATGTGTGTGTATGTCCCCAGAAGGCGTTCTGTGTTATTCAAAGACAAATTAGTTTAAAGTCATAGTTGCCACTACACCTATAATAAGGTACCGGTGTTGGTGCCTTCGGCAACAATCATCACCGTCCTGGTGTTATCCCGATTGCCTTACCTTCAAGGCAATAATACCAATCATACGCTTAAACATAGACAATCCGCGAGTACTAATGGCAGTTTCCTTCAACCCGGTTCAAAAGTCACAAGAAATACAGTAAAACACAACGATATACTTGAAACAAGAGCACGGATATTGTTAACAACACGTAATACCCGCATTATGTCACGCTAGGTCCTATTATTGAGAGGAAGTACTCATTCATAGACGCCTAAAAACCGTATCAGCTCTCAATTGCATAGGTTTTTACGTAACAGCTGCACGTAAGACGGTGTTGTTCGCAGACTGATACAACAAAAAACTGTAAAAGGAAACTGCCTTTGGTGGTACTTACTGTATTTTTCGAGATGTAATTTTTTGTTTTTCTAACTGGAAGTCGAAATCCTTACCTAACGATAGGAAGCAAACATATAGGTTACTATATTCTTTTTTATAGACTCACGCCTGTATCCCCTATAGGACACACCTCGGGAATAAAAGCCTTATACCACTTTTATAAGTTTATTGGTTCACACATCAATGATTTGCACTCACTTCAGACTCACCAGGATAGTTTATACGGTTAATTATTAAATTATTCACTATTATTATTATTATCACTTATATAATTGTTCACACTTCACACAGTACACAGTAACAACCTTAAAGGTCAGAGGTCCCAGCCCGAATCCCCGAACTGCAGTTATAATTTATAAGAATAACTGTTATCAATATAAAGACTTTTAAAACATAATATTAATCATAACGGAAGTTGATAAACTTCCGTCAAATGTTAAATATAATATTTTAGCCATGTTAGTCAATATAAAGCCTGTTAAATTACTAAATATTCTTATTCTAAATATTCTTACTATTATAACTTTTTTTAAATTAGTCGGTGTAAATACTTTTAATTTTATAACGTTCAATATTATAAGTACCTAATTATGTATAATCAAATAATTGTTTTACCGGTTGTTGTGTGATTATTTGTATATAATTAAATATGTTTCTTACACCCTGAAGGGGTAGGCAGAGGTGTAACATTACACCCACGATTATATTTCGATCAAAATCATCATCATTGTCACAGTATTATCCCAGGTGCATCTAAAATCTTCGCCTTGGAGCATAGATTCCGCTTTCTAGTCTATTAGTTTCACGTACCTATAGCGACTGCCGTCTGATCTCCGTAACCCAGAGGGATAGCGATATGCCATATGATAGCTTAGACGAAAAGCTCACATTCTTATGGGCGCTCTGAAGACAAAATTTCTATGACCCAAATTGCCGCTTGGCGGCGTGGCAGTCGCGCTGTGACAGCTGTCTCTACGAGAGCAAGAGAGACGAACGTTCCTCCTGTGTATCTTAACTACGAGAGCAAGAGAGACGGAGAACAACGCCAGCGCCGCCAGCGGCGCCAACTACGAACTAAAGTGGCGACAGTCCCCACTTGGAATCGGCACACGAAATTCTTAAGAACTGCGCTTCTATGTAAATCTGTGTTCATTGGCTTAGACCAGTCTCAGTATATCCAAAGTCAGTTACTCCCTATGACGACTGTCAAAAGTCTCGATGAAACTTGATCAATAACGAAGTCAAAAGCCGAAAAAAGATTTATAGAACTCGTCATTACTAATATATTATAGCACTCTGTTTTGTGGGTTTGATAAGAAAAGCTTGTGCATTCCACAAATTTAATGTTTGTGCCGAAATTGCATGTTTTTTATGACACTTGTTTTAAAGTTTCTAAAAGCCACTACAAAGAACTGCAGGACTTATTTCTAGTTGAAAATAAAGAATACACCATACATACATACATCATCAGCCTTTAACAGTCCGCTGCTGGACTAGGCCTCTCCTTTGAAAGGAGGAATTGGCCTACTATACCACGCTGGCCAAACGGATTGGTATAGGGTTTGTATCAAGTTTTCCTTCTCTTACAGTGCTGTTCTCTGCATAATGTGCTCCCTCTGTCGGCTCTTACGACACCCATGGGATGATATGGGGTGGTGACATTCTGTATTCTTAATCCATCACCACACGGACTAATACACCATAACGTAACAAATAATAATACATACCATTTTCAATACACATAAATTAAAAGTCAAATTAATATTCGTGATCAAGGTAACGTTTTAATCCAACGTGCCAGCAGCTTGTTGATCTAGCATAGTTTCTGAATACCTGACGTAGGTACTTAGTTGATAGTTTCACCGAAATACTAGTATCGATTGTCATTCTTAAGGCACCGATACACTGCTTATGACTCGCAGAACCCGGCAATCGATTAAATGATATTAACAATGCCGACAGCGATAGCCTAGTAGAGAGAACAACGGACTGCTACGCAGAGGGTGTCGGGTTCGGATCCACGGCGCGCACCAATGACTTTTCAAAGTTAAAAATAACCGTCTGGTTCTCAATTAAGTTGTATATTTTTACCCCAGAACTGTAACATTCTGTGCACCTGTATCTTGAATCACTTGATAACTATTTATCCAATAGACACGTTAGCAAGGCCAAAACCAAACCTTTGTCTTTCATGGGATTCGATTCAAACTTACGACGATCTGATCTAATCGGCTACCTATAGTTAATATTTTACTTTGCTGCCGACTTGCATGACGCTTTCCATCACTTATCATACACGCATCCAACAGCATACTGCTCGCTTCTAAAACAGGTTTCGTGTGTCGGGTTCTTAACATGGACAGTATAATTTAATGTTACTTAAATAATTCAATATGGTTTAGTGGCGGTGAGACTTTTGTTCACGGTCGTGGCTTTGGTTTCAGTTTCCATTTCGATGAAGTTGTCCAAGTGTTTTGACACATGCGACTAAGTATGGCAAGGTCGTTGGCCTGTGTGGTTTATATAAACTACCATATTTGGCGCGTGGCTTCGCTTGCTTGGTGATCGGTTACCGGAGTAAAATGTAGCATATTCTGGTATATACCTCAACAATTTCTTTTTCACTCACTCACGCCTTTATCCCCGAAGGGGTAGGCAGAGTATTACACCCACAATTCACTTTTCATTTCTCAGGTCCCACGTAATAGGGGGCGAGCCTATTGCCGTTACCGGGCACATCACCAGACTCCTTGCTGCTACCGAGAATTCGGTAAACCCAGTACCACTTTTGCCCGACCCGGGAATCGAATCCGGGACCGCCAATCAGCAGTCACATGCGGTATCCACTGGACCATGGAGGCAAACTATGTTACTGCAAAAGTTGCATCAAAATCAGTTTAGTAGTTTTTGTCTGAAAGGGCAGGCAACAACCATCTATACAACCATCGGTATAACATATTCGACTAACGATTGATTTCTTATTTAAGGCTTAAGGGCATTTTCATACATGGTGCTGAGATTAGATTAGAACTTTGAAACGGGTTGATAATTTGTTAAAACATTATTAACCTCACAATGTAGTTATTATAATTACTATGTACCTATCTACATAATTATTGTTTTAAGAGCGGGTGCCCGCTATGCTGATCCAATTAATTTGTGTTGCGCTCTGTCGTCTTATATCACCGTAAAATCTTTTGCAGTCCACGGGTTGGTAGACTTAGGCCTCTCCTTATTTGCGTCTTAATAGCTTTGTAAGTCAATAGGCTACCATGATAGCCAGATTGGGTTACAAATTATTTAATGTCGAGGTTTTCCATTTTAGTCTCTTTGCAAAGATACTATCATATGTACTTCGTATATTTTCTTTAGTCGCATCTTACGACACCCACGCCATGGAATGAAATAGAGTAACGACACTTTTCTTAATCCGTCACCACGCGAAACAACTTCTCTAGCTGTGCCCATTATAGGTAACTGCAACAAAGACGCGGACGACAGACAACCCTGTCGACCTACATGGGAACACCTCTATTTAAGAGCACAATCCTTTACAACGACACGATTATCTGCCGTTACAACATAGTAGAAACGCGCCCTTATTTTATAGGTCAGACGCGACCTACATTTTCAAATGTTTCCTTATCTGCTAACAATTATTTAATATCTAAGAAAATTGTATCATAACTATTAGTTTTATGTACTTATTCATAACCGATCATTTACTGACCTACATAACATGACGTAATTGTATATGGGTAACAACAGGTAAATAAGACTTGTTATTAAACTTTTCTTTTTTTAGATATTCTTTATCTTTATTTTTTTTATAAGACGACTCCCGCACTAGGACCAAATCCTGTGTCGCGGGAGACTTTACAAACATACAACTAACGAACACAATGAACACCCAGATTCGAAACAACTACTTATGAATCACACAAAGTGTTGTCTCGGATCGAACCCACAAAACTGCGCGCAGTGTCAAGCGGCAAGGCGGCCGCTTAAACCACTACGTCAACCGTTATATTATTTTAATAACAACTATCAACACGGGCTTATTCTTACTATGAACAGGGTAAGTTCACAGTCCACCATGCTGGCCAAGTGTGGGTTTTCAGACTTCACATAAATATTGTAATCATAAAAGAGATCTCTCAGATATGCAGGCTTCCTCACGATAATTTCTTCACCGCTTAACAAGCGACAATTCACTACATAATACGCGCAATACGCGCATAACTTCGAAAATCATTGGCGCGCGCTGTGGATTCGGGAGTTTCGTCGTTTCGCACCACGAGTGGTTCGGACCGCGGTGTGAAACGCAGAAGAGCTCCTGTTTCGCACCGCGGCGGTCCTTGGGGCGCCGAGCGGTGTGAATCAACCAATAGCTCTTAGGAATGGGGCGATTCGAACCACTATGTTTAGGTAAAAGCTAATTTCATAGGGTTCCCACCAAGAACTTAGAGTCCCAAGCCAACCTCACCTGCAAGTGGTGCACCTGCCGATCAACGGACGAGGCTCTGGCAAATAAAATATTCCGATAAGCGGCAATAGGCTCGCCACCTATTACGTGGGATGAAAACACTGACGAAAAGTGGGCGTTTAAAATGCCTCTGCCTACCCCTTCGGGGACAGGCGTGAGTCTATGTATATATGTATGTACAGTCGAGTAGAAAAGTGTTTAATGAAAATAAAACAGTTTCGAATTGATATTTTGTAATTAGAATTGCATACTAAAATTTAGTAAAGACGGTTGAATTTAAATCACAGTTTGATAAGTAATTGAGAACTAGTTTAAATCACAGTTAAAACATTAGGTACACATTCTGACTTAAAACTAACTGATTGAAATTTCGATTTCGAACAGTTTGGTGACAAAATGCTCTAGTAATTATTAAAAATAAAAATTGGTTGCCTGTAAAGTCGGTATACGGGCGAAAGTTTTACGTGACAACGACTTTGAGTGGTAAAATAATTTTAATGTGAATATTCATTCGTATAGTAGGAAGAAGGATGAAAGACGCGTGCCTTTCACTTTTTATGTCTGTCTCTCTCGCTCTTAGGCGGGACGCGTGCCTCTCACTCGCTCTCATTGTGAGCGCATAACGTGAGCGGAGCGTAACGCAGTTTCTTGAAGTGTCACCCGGCAAACCAATTTATAAGACGTTGTCACGTCAAAAATCACAGACTTCGAAACTTGTTTCATTTATCTTATTTATCTTTTATAAATTGTCTAGACTACACTTACGAATCATCTTACTTCGGTACACCTTACATATTATCACGCTCATCAAGGGTAAATAAACATTATGCACGTCGCGTCAACCTACCATCAGGTGTATACCTAGCATTTAAAATTAGATTTGTCTAGATTAAGCCTGTCCTGTGTTTTATCTGTTCTTCTCATTGCTTCTTTATTTATTTATAGCTAAGTAGAAAATATTATTTTAAAATGATATCGCTTTGAAAATTATAAGAAGATTATTGCAGGATTTACTTACCTTGTTTGATTTACAAGTTCACAATATTTGGAAAACACTTCATGTCGTCACATTAAATCCACTATGTAAGCCAGAAGGATACTGAGAGCATTTTATATTCAAACGCATGCTAATAGTAACGCAAGCGCGTTATCATCTGAGTCGTCAGGTCATAAAAGTAAAAAAAGATAGGAATGTGCAGCGCGCCGGACCCTAGTTATCGATAAACGGCTACCTGCGCACGTGCTAAAGATAGAACTAATTTGGGCACACGTAAAGGAAGAATTGCGAAGAACAATAATACTTTCAAGATAGCAGATGTCGAAAATCACCTCCACCAAGCCATAGATAATGTCACACCAGAAGACTGGGCCAAATGTGTGAGGCATGCCGAAGAACTTCAAAATAAAGACTTACAAAAAAGAGCTTTTTGTATTAGTAGTAATTAGAAATCACGCACCACTTAAAATAAATTTGGCAGAAGACGAAGACTGATGATGAAGTCTCCGATGAAGATTAATTTTATTTTCTTAATAATTATATAATTTAAATCTTTTTGTAATATTAAAGCCTCATTTAAGGGACACAATATGATCTACTTTGTTTCTTGTAATAAACTTTCTTTCTGTGTATGAAAATATTGTATTTTTAAATATAGTTTGATATCAAATATTGTGACTTTTTTTAATTTTGTGAACAATATACGATAATGAACTTTACATATCGATAGTATATATTTTATTGTTACGCCCTTCACTAGACGGCTCCATAAAATCCATAAATGCAAACGAGATAGATATAGAGAAATTATTTATGGCCCTAAGACTCAGATGATCCAAGCAGAAGCGCATATTTGCGCTCTATCTTTTTCTATTGTTTATTGCCAGTCAGACTGGGTTTTACAAAGGGATAATTTGTAACCAGACCGACACTTTGTATATATTTTACACATATTTTGGTCAGCCAACCAACATTAAAATACATCATTATTCATAGTAAAAATAAGAGTTGTAAATAGGTGCCAAAAGTATTACGTAGAGTAGGCGACAAGCCATGTGTAACAAATGCGTTCAAAACAAAATTTATTTTATTTTCGCTATTTTATTTTGTGCCTGACTGTACTTTAAGCATTATTACTGAGAAAACTTTTTGTTCCATTCGCGGTTCGAATAAACCCATTCAAATTCTTCTATGGTCGATTCACACCGCAGTCCGAAATAGTAGTATTTCCCACCGCGGTCCGAGCCACCCGTGGTGCAAAACGACGAAATACCCGTGGATTCGAACCCAATACCAGCGTAGTAGTCTGTTGATCTCTCCACTAGGCTATCGCTGCTTTATGTATCACTCGGCCACAATCAACGATAAAAAATATAGTGTCTTTTGTTCTTTACGGGATTCCAAGCCGCTAAACCGGTTACTTGAAATATTTCACAATGCGTTCTTATGGTACATTTTCTAGGTATACGGACCACGTCAGTTGTCGCCATGCTTTCTCATACCCTGCCTACTGTCGCATCAGCCACGCGCGATTGATCTTGTGCGGAAGAGGCGTGCGACTGCGGTCGGTCGCAATGCACGGCAATGAAGCCTGGGTACCTCTGGTCTACATTTTAACATATTTTATAAGCATAAAGAAACATTTAAAGCAAAAACTACGACAGCCATTACAAAACCAGTGAATATCAACACATCCAATCGCTTGTTAAAAATCTTAATTATAAAGGAACGATAATTGTATCCATAGACCACGAGTTGCATACTTTTGTGGATTACATACACTTTGGCAACACGGTGGCATTGCGTTCGTCAAACGGTGTGCAGGTTCACAACAGTACACTAACACCTACAACTCCAAACTTTAGACCTTATGCTTATAGTATTAAGTACTTACAAGGCTGCATGTTTTGTTTGTACACCGGTCTATACATACCAAGGTATTGTTTGCGTGTGTGTGATTCTTTGATTTTTCGCTCTATTTACTAAAACAACTATTAATCGGCTTTATATGTTACGACAGTAATTTTTTATAGTTTTGCAAATAGATTTGTTCCTATATGTTTATGTGGGAAAATTGTAAATGACGCTTTTTTGCGATGTCTTGGCGTGCTGTGTGTACGTAGTTTTTGTTCAATTGATTTACGGCGCGTAGAATTGGATGCAATAATGCGGCAGCGATAGCCGAGTGGATATACCAACAGACTGCCATGCAGAGGGTATCGGGTTCGAATCCACGGAGCGCACCAATGACATTTCGGAGTTATGAGCGTATTGAATTGTTAATTATCGCTTGTCCCGTGCCTCGGAGAGCACGTTAAGCTGTCGGTCCCGGTTGTCATGAAGATCTTTGATAGTTGTTACAGGGCGTCAGTAAACTGACACGAGTTTAAACCATGGAATATCGCTATCCCTTCGGGTTGCGGAGGTCAGACAGGCAGTCGCTCTGTAGAAAAGCTAATATTCAGCCAAATCCGGTTAGTCTAGTAAGCGGACCCCAGATTGAAACTGGGATAACGCTAAGAGAAAGAAGAAAGAATTGGATGCAATAATAATTGCTATCATATTATAAAATGTAGTCTCCCGGGCCGTCCTGTACACTGAAAATGAATGAACGCGAGAAACTCACAAACTACCTAATGGATTCTTGTACAGTTTTTGCGACTAGATAGAGCAATTTTTCGGGAAGGGTTTTATTTAAATAAGGTTCCTCAACAGCATAAATATAAAACTTTTCTTAAAAGTAGTTAAAAGTATGTTTATATATGTGAGCCAATTATAGGTATACACACCATTCATATTAAAATCTAAACAAAAAGCACCTACGAGAATATAAACTAAAAACTGAAATTAAAAGCGAACAAAAACAATAAGAAAGGGTTAGGTGTATAATTCACGCGGGCGGAGCTGCGAACTCTAGCCAAAGACAAGCAATATTCGGAAGTAAGTACCTACTGTCATTTGAAGATATTTTCCAACTACCTACTTAGATCATGTAAAAAGGCACTCTATTTTTACGGACACGTCACAAGCACAACTGTGCCAATACACCTGCTAAGAGGAAGTGGCTGGAGAGGCGTCCCGTTCCCGTCAAGTTCTCAGATTTCGGTTGACAAAAATGTTCTTACTATGGCCAATCGTATAGCCGGGAGGTGACCCCCGATTGTCACCAATGTGGTAAACTACCCCGACGCTATTTAAGACTCCTTGGTGGAATGTCCAGCCTGGACACATATGCGACTAGATCGGTTTGGATGCGGTCTTGCTATGAACCATTGGTACAAGCTATGGTCCGGATCGGGTGAGCATGGAATGCCGCCGACTCCTTCTGCGAGGCATTCGTTCTGATCAAGAAGACAGGGGCGGGAGAGAGGGTTCGCCTTTGGAATGTAATGTTCGTAATTATGTTGCCAACATTAAACACATAATTGTTTGCAAATCCTGCTACAAACTTACTAATATGTTTCATTAACTTTGTGTAATCAAGTAATGAGGTTAAATAGACCACGGATAATTGATCATTAATATACAAATTATGTACGCGTTAGGTTTGCAGTTGGTAGCGTTACACTTGGTAGTTAGGTACAAGACTTGATGCCTGACTAAGTAGAAGATGTTTTTGACAATGGAAACGATAGTGCACTTCTTTGTGCATTAAAATCAAATTATTTGATTTATATCATCCCATGGGTGTCGTAAGAGCCGACAGAGGGAGCATATTATGCAGATAACAGCACTGTAAGAGAAGGAAAATTTGATACAAACCCTATACCAACCCGTTTGGCCAGCGTGGTATAGTAGGCCAATTCCTCCTTTTAAAGGAGAGGCCTAGTCCAGCAGTGGACTGTTAAAGGCTGATGATGATGATTTGATTTATATGCTTAACAATTATTTAACTAACAATGGTGTCAATTTAGTTTTTAGTTCTTATTTTGTCTCCCACCGTCCCACGTTGTTAAAGCGAATTAATTTCTTGTATTTCGTCAACATATTTCTATACTAGACTGCCTCCGTGGTCCCAAGGATAGCGCATGCGTCTGCTGATCGAAGATCCCGGGTTCGATGCCCGGATCGGGCAAAAGTGTAACTGAGTTTTTCCGCATTCCCAGTAGTAGCACGGAGTCTGGTGATGTACCCGGTAGCGGCAATACGCTCGTCCTCTTTTACGTGGGACCTAAAAATTCATGGCGAAATGTGAGTGTAATATTACATCTCTGCCTACCCTTTCAAGGACAGAGGCGTGAGTCTATAAATTTCAATTTATTCATAAACAATTTTCACATTGTGTTTGAATATATTAAATAAAAAAAGTAACAGAAATACAATAAAAAAAATTACTTATAGGTAAATAAATAAATAAATACTGCACTTTTTAAAACTTGATATTCCTCTCCGTTACTTCACGTCGCAACTTGATTGCTAACCTAACTGCTTACGAGAATACTCTTTATGACATTCGAGAGATGAGATGATGATGATGACCACTTGTGAAAACCTTTATAATTGAGTTATAATGAAGACTACAATACGAACAATTACAATAACGAGGAACGGCCTTCACAACCTTGAACTGTTACGCATTCGCATTGCGTACTACAATGAATACACAATTGTGTGAATTTCTTAGGTCAACTTCATATTCGGTTTGAAAGTAATAATAAAATGTGGCCTACTAGCCTTCATTATATAAATATAAGATAATGAGTAATCGTTTTACGTAACACAGCCTCTGTTACGTAGGTACGTGTGCTGTGGCTAATGTGGGCTAGTAATCTCATTATCTAAGATATCGTAGGGTTTATAACCTAGTTGCTACAGGTTGATCGAGATAACCGAAGTGTTTATTTTATTTTGGCTGAATCAGGTGTGTTTAGAGTTATTAGTAGTAGTATTTATTATTTTGTACGCAGAAGGGGTACCCATGCCTTAGCCTTGTCAATCTGTGTTAAAATGCATGGAGCTGATATTTTCTTTAATACTTGGTTGCTTGGTTCATCATCATCATCCATCATCATCATCAGCCTTTAACAGTCCACTGCCTCTCCTTTGAAAGGAGGGATTGGCCTACTATACCACGCTGGCCAAACGTGTTGGTATAGGGTTTGTATCAAGTTTTCCTTCTCTTACAGTGGTGTTCTCTGCATAATATGCTCCCTCTGTCGGCTCTTACGACACCTATGGTATGATATGGGTGGTGAAATTCCGTATTCTCATCCGTCACCACATGGCTATTCTTAATCCGTCACCACACGGTGGCACTTGCTTGGTTCAGTATATTTGAATTATTTATAAAGTAATATTCTTATTTTTTTCTAGTCTAACTAGACACTATAGCATTGTTTTATAGACTATTGATACCAAAAGTATCTTATGGAGATGTGAAGAAATGACTAGGAAGTCCAAAGGTCCTCTTCATCGACGCCCGATGAACAGGACCTTTCGACCTCGTTATTTAATGGCAAACAGATAATTTTATTCGTCAGTCTGTTGATCTTCTGGGTAGTGACTCTCGCTGGTGAAACGAAAGTCGTAGGTTCAACCCCTACCCAGGTATCTTTAAGTGCTGAGCACGGTGATTGAATTGTCGTTTCTAACAATTTATTTAAACCTAATAGGTATTTATTTAGTTAATAATAAGGTAGTAGAGCCTTGCTGATTTCAGCATGAATGGGCCGGCTCGACCGGGGAAGTACTACCCTCTCACAGAAAATCGACGTAAAGTAACAGTACTTAAACTGCTGCGTTTCGTTCGGTGAGCGAGAGTGCCGGAGGCCCTATCCCCTATTCCTTCTCCCTCATCCCACTCCTCATCGCTTCTCTTTTTCCAACCCCAAGGGGCGGCAACGCACTTGTGACTCCTTTGGTGTTGCTTGTGTCCATGGGCGGCGGTAATTGCTTACCATCAGGCAATCCGTCTGCTCGTTTGCCGCCTATTACTGTAAAAAAAATAAAATAAAAAACAAAACAAAAAGGAAAACTTAAAAATCGGAACAAAAATGTTAACTAGGTACCTATAGTTTCTTTTAAAAAAAAAGAGAACCGCCTTCAAAAAAATCGACCCACTGAAAAGTACGAAATAATTTTTACATAGGCTATCTAATCCTCTCAAATTTCCTTTCGAATTTCTCCCAAAAACTAATTACTAAATTACACTTAATACTTAGTTTTTGAAGTCGGTGCCAAACCAAATCCCACTAAAAGCCTGGCGTCATCGTTTCCAAACGAGCGCATTCAATCTACATACTTACAGCCCAAAATAGCTAAGAAGTATAATTAATTATATAATTAAGCATTTTATTCATAGTTTTTATATATTTTTAGAGTATATAGGTCAATTTTTTTTTATAAATTTAGAATTTTTTTAGGCTTAATTGCTGTGATACATTCGTCGTATTATTTTTTTCTGTTTGCCTTTCCATTATTTATCTCTGTTTGCCAGTATTCTATTTTGTTTTGTTGGTTTGGCACCGACTTCAAAAATTAAGTATTAAGTGTAATTTAGTAATTAGTTTTTGGGAGAAATTCGAAAGGAAATTTGAGAGGATTAGATAGCCTATGTAAAAATTATTTCGTACTTTTCAGTGGGTCGATTTTTTTGAAGGCGGTTCTCTTTTTTTTTAAAAGAAACTATACCTAGTTAACATTTTTGTTCCGATTTTTAAGTTTTCCTTTTTGTTTTGTTTTTTATTTTTATTTTTATTTCATACTTTTTAGTGTTAGGTACCTACTTCGTTCGTTTACTTCAGGTTTTGTGTTAACTACTCTTTTATTTATTTCATACTTTTTAGTGTTAGGTACTCCATTTACTTTAAGTTTTGGGCTAGTTAATTGTTTCTAGTTAGATTCTTCAATTATTTTAGTGATAAGTTTTCTGCTAGTATCAGTCTGTAATCATGACTTTGACATATTATTTAGGTAGGTACCTACTTTTATTCTGTGTGCCTATGGGCTTAAGTAGAAAAACGAGGGATGCTTTAAGAAAGAGTCGCGCAAGGGAGAATGAAACACCCGACGAAAAAAAAGGTTGACTTGATGCTGCAAGAGAGAGATAAGTCCAGGGAATCAGCTCAATCAGCCACATACGCAAGGACGCCCCCGCAAATGCTGTTCCGGCTGATCCAAACAAATGCGGTGGACTTGTACAGACTATTGAATTGGCTGTGAGCTCTCGTATTATGCTCCGGAGAAAAATATAAATAACGGATGGCTTAGCGAACGGGGCAATGATTGTTCATAAGGATTTAAATGGCCGGCACTAAGAAGAGATCAACTTGAGCCAGGTCAACTGCCTGTTGGCATTTTGATATTATTTGATGATCCATCAATAGTGACAGCGACCTATCAAGGCAATCGCGGTTACGGTGATATTGAGAGGTGGATGTTGCCAATCATATTGAGTTGGGCTGTGACGGTACTCAATTTGCAAAGATGTACACTTAGTTCCGCGGTAATCGACCTAGGGCCTAAAATCTTTATGCTATGTTGCCATAAGTCGGGTCAAATCCCTAGAAGGCATGGCTTTAAGTGATATTGACTCTAACAAATTACTCAACCATCCCCACGGCAACAGAGCCTTATACTAAATGACAAGAATGAGAAATATACCCTCGCATTAGATTCTTTCACCGACTTCCTATGTTTTCTGTTAATCACAGAGACATAGACACGTACACACACACTCTCGTACACACACGCACATACACACTTACACATACAAACACACAAACGCGCGCGCGTGCGCGCACACACGAACACACGTACAAACACTCACACATTATACATTCAAACATACTAAGAATCAATATATACGTGTCAAACTGAGAACCTTCTTTTTTTGAAGTCGGTTAAAATACTAAAACTTTCTTCTTAGTGTAACAAATACTTTATTCTGAAAACCGCATAAAAATCGGTTCAGCCAAACTTGAGTTAATCGCGGGCAAACTTACATATATACGGGGCAAACTCAGAACCTTCTTTTTTTGAAGTCGGTTAAGGGCCTAAAACCTTCTCCTAAGTGTAACAAATACTATTCTGAAAACCGCATCAAAATCGGTTCAGCCAAACGCGAGATAATCGCGGACAAACAAACATACATACATACATACATACATACATACATACATACATACATACAGGTCAAACTGAGAACCTCCTTTTTTTTGAAGTCGGTTAAAAAAGCTATCATGGCATGGCATTACATAGTTAGCTTTGCTTTGTTTGAGATCAGATAACTGTATGTGTGGTCCTAGGATATCACTATTATTTAGTACAGTATGTGCTTAGGTATCACAACGACCTTACATATTTATTCGTGCAGAAACCGACATCGCCATACGCCAAAACATAAAAAATATCGATCGCACTTTTTGTAAACTCGAATATGCAAACACCGTTCTTAATATAACAGACAATAATAAATTAAACTACGCAGTTTCTACAATAGATCCATTTAAACATATTTTTATCTAGACACGTATCTAGACATTTAACACATAAAAAAGTGTTGAATAACTAGCCTAGTCAGATAACGGAAACTGCAAGAGTTTATACATAATGGACAGTCACGAAAACGCCGCGGAAAGATCTAGTTAATTTGTAATGACTTGCTGTCGAGGTACACGAAAGATATCGCTGAACGATTATTGTACGAAAATGTGAAAGGATTTGAGACATTTTTTGTTACTTGGAATTTAGCGAGAGAGCAGCCCAGCTGATGATAAACAGTTATTGAGAACAGTCATTGATAGTGACAGTTGTAGAAAATTGGACCCCGATCTTATAGGCGAGTCTTTCAGTTACTGCCAAAAACCGGATCGCTAACTGACCTTTTTGTTTACGTAATGGAAAACCCATGTCGGCATCGCCGGTAAAGTGGACCCAGTCGACTGTCCTCTAACCCCAGAAACCCAATGGCATAGCCATATTATTAAATACTAGAGGACGCCAGCAGCTACGCCTGCATTTTTTTTAATTTACCCGTTTTGACCGATTCCGTGGGAATTTCGGGAAATCCCTTCTTAGTGCACCCCTACGGTCCTCAAGGAACATACATGCCAATTTTCAGCTTCCTGCGCCCAATAGTTTCGGCTGTAGCGTGTCTGTCAGTCAGTCAGTAACGCAAGGATTTTATATATTAAGATAACTTGTTTTTATCACATACATCCATTTCTGTCTTTATTCTCTTAACTTAGGGGACTAGGTAGTAGAGCCTTGCTGATTACAGCATAGCTCGACCGGGGAAGTACTACTCTCTCACAGAAAATCGACGTAAAGTAACAGTACCTAAACTGTTGCGTTTCGTTCGGTGAGTGAGAGTGCCGGTGTATCCCCTATTCCTTCTCCCTCATCCTACTCCTTATCCTATCCCTTTTCCCAACCCAAAGGGGCGGCAACGCACTTGTGACTCCTGTGGTGTTGCTTGTGCCCATGGGCGGCGGTAATTGCTTGCCATCAGGCGATCCGCCTGCTCGTTCGCCGCCTATTACCATAAAAAAAAACTCCCTAAGCGGGAGCGGTCATGGGAACTACTTTAGCATGAGAACAGGGGCGTGTCCTACAATATCATATAATTTAAATGAAAATAAATGTTATTAAATTGAATTGTGACTGGCATTATCTCCTGTCGATCGTTGTTTGGCGACTAAAAGTCTACAAATGTGAGTTATAGTTCGGAAACCTACGCCTTGCACCTACGTGGGTTTGATAATGAACATTGATGAATAACTTGTACAAGCTAACCGCTAAGGGTATAGTTCTGAAGATTCTTATCTTTGACAGCCTGCTTTGCAGATCGGACCAGTAGCTCCTGAGATTAGCGCGCTCAAATAAACAGACAAATTATTCAGGTTTATGATATTTGTATACGTAATTGCTTAATAGCAGAATTCGTACTTTAGTTGTAATGTAGGTAATCAGTACTTAATGTAAATATGAAATTCATCTTAACATTTATTTTAAGAGACTTAGGCCGACCTCACATTGGGCATGCGCAATCCTCGAGCGGGCGCTCAGCATGTGACCGCCCCAATTCGAAGTCGGCCCTAGTCGTGCATCTCACCAATAGGATTGTTTCCAACTAGTCAAATCAAGCTCTTTTAATGAAATGTCAAAAACATGACGTAGTGACGTCATAGTGTTTTGCTGTCAAGTGGAAAACTTATTATCAATAAATTGACGATAAAATATGCTAAATAAAGTTTAACATTAATTGATGAATGAAACTACTATTATTTTGACATGTTTAACTAGATAAAAATACTTGTAGAATTTATTTCACTTGCAGGAAACTTCCCTATTACAATTGAAAACAACTTTTCTTCTAATATCATATATCTGTAACTTTACAATCAGTAAAGATAATTCGGTGACAACTATATACTAGTGTTAGCCTTAATATGTAGCCCAAAAAAATTTAAGTGCTTTTTAATTTATTTTTAATTTTGTCTTAATTTATTTGGTTTATTTCAATTACATGTACCTAGGTATTGAAATAAATTGAAAATGTTTTGTAACATCGAATTCCTTTCCAGTTGGAGTAATTGTGACATAATTATATTACTATGTGTAAGCCGATTTAAATCAGGTATTTTAAGAAGAAAATAAAAACAACAATTGAGAGACTAAATTGAACAGAGACGAGAATGACTCACCGTGACCTTGTGATTTCATGAAAGCCATTTGTATTCCTTTTAGTATTTTACAGCCTAATAAAAGTGAAAGTAACTACCAGTCCATTGACTACTGTAGCAGACATAACTAAAAAGTCTATTGTTGACTCGCTAATTTTCAAAGAGTTTTATAACCGAACCACTGAAATGATATCATTCATTGCCCTCATTTATTTGCCTCACCCACAATCTTAATGCTATTCAAGTTCTTAATGTCTATAATAAATCTTGAACTTATTGTTAAATATAATAAGTAGTTGATTGAATCAGGCGTTACTTGGCGGAACTCCATTCTCAGGAGCGATGGGAAACGACAGCCGTTGCCCATCGGTCCTTTTTTTTAACTCATGATGGAAACCAAACAATTTATGGGCTCAAGACACGGTCCCTAAAGGTGCTCAGCCTAGGGAGAGTGTGGTGACTCCCCGACGAGAAGCGCCGGGACTACCCACTAAAACCACCATGGTGTTCCTATATCCGATCCCATTGAATGGCGGGGTCACGGGATCTACGTTAGCATTACTACCGCGACCCCACCTGATGCCCATCGGTCCTGAGGATGCCTCGTGGAGAGGCGAAACACGTGTCGAAGCATAGTCGGCGCAAAGAGCGGGATACTGCAGAGCAGGTATTTTCCTGGAACCCATTTCCGCATTATTCCAATTATATCCCTTATCCTTTGTCTTTAGAGGAGTTCGATATTGTCAACCTTTTTCTATTGCAGTAGTTGGGGTGGGCAATCCGAGGGTGCGTGGTGGGTTCCTCTTTCCTTCCATTAGGTTAAATATAATTATATATTTTTTTATTTATATAATCTTACATACCACTATCATCACAGGTCTTTACCTAATACAATATAAACCCGTACACCAAATAGATTATATTTATTTGCACCATTTATTTTACTACACGAACATAGTTTTACGAGTTCTAATGTCTATATTATAATTGAATCTATTAATTTAGTATAATTGGAGTAAACCCTGGAGACACGTGCTACATTTAAAGAAAACATGAACCAAACCGAGGTTACCAAGCAATCTGTCTGTATATATAAAATTCTTGCGTGATTGACCGACAGACAGACAAGCTATAGCCAAAACTATTGGGCGTAAGAAGCCGAAATTTGTCATGTAAGTTCCTTGGAAACCGTAGAGGTGCACTAAGAAGGGATTTACCAAAATTCCCACGGGATTGGGCAGAAACATACATACATACATAGACACGCGCCTGTTTCCCGGAGGGGTAGGCAGAGATTACGGAACGCCATTTTCAACGATCCTGACATATCTCTCTTGCTTCTTACACTCCCATCAGAATCCTCATGCATGCTCTTCTGTTCAGGGTACTTCTAACCTGTCCTGTTTTTAAGATGTCTCCAATCTGGCCAGAGAACGTTCGCCTAGGTCTTTAAACGGTTATTTTAAAATAAAATATGGGGGCGTAGCTGCTGGTATCTACTAGTACAAAATATGAAAAACAGTGCAAAAGCAGTGACATAATGTCAATGTCAATAATATAGTAATGTCAATTTATACCAATTATATTAATAGTAGTACATAATATTATTATAATAACATTATTCTAGATCTGGTGATTACCAAATCAGCGTGGAATATGCTATTTAAGTAATTTACGCCACAACTACGCGAAAATAGTCGAACACGCCCAAATACAAATGAGACGTTAAGGAGTGACGCAGTTAGTATTGGTACTTAGAACCTTCCGTGGGCACTTTACACCCACCGATTTTAGATGACTGGCAGCGAGCACCATAAAAATGGACTTAATAGACTTCACAGTTTATTGCTGCAGAGCATAATTGAAAACTTGCGACGAAAAGGCACCTCGATATAATCTGGACAGTCAAGACTAATGTAATCGTCAACAACGCACAATCTTCTTTACGTGTGTGGTTTTCACTGGTGGCTCAGTATTTAGACCGCACAAGGGCTGAAACATAGCCTACTGGCCTAACAATAGGGAAGTTTCCTGGAAGTGAAATAAATTATACAAGTATTTTTATCTAGTGAAACACGTCAAAATAATATTTGTTTCATTCATCAATTAATGTTAAAACTTTATTTAACATTTTTTATCGTCAATTTTTTGATAATAAATATTCTACTTGACAGCAAAACTCTATGACATCACTACGTCATATTTCATACAAAACCCTTGGAAAAGGTCGTTTTGAACATTTCATTAAAAGTGCTTGATTTGACTAGTTGGAAACAACCCTATTCTTGCGTGACAAGAATTAGGACCGACGGCTTTGACGTGCCCACCGAAGTACCGTAGCGCTCTGATTTAAATGCCACAAGTGGTCATACAGTTATATTAGTAGTGACCTGTGTACGTTAAGTAGTTAGTACTATTAGAGATTCTGTACAATAAGTAAATACACGCTATGAGTGCAACTAATCTTCATCCTCCTAGCGTTGTCCCAGTTGCAACTCGGAGTCAGTTTACTAGTTTAACCGGATTTGACTGAATATTAGCTTTTCTATAGAGCGACTGCCTATCGGACCGCCGCAACCCAAAGCAATAGCGATATTCCATGTTTAGGAATAGTGTAGTTATTCAGATTTACTGACTCCCTATAGCGACTGTCAAAGATCTTCATGACAGCCGGGACCGACGGCTTAACGTGCTCCTCGAGGCCCGGGGCAATCGATAATTAACAATTAAATACACAAAACTCCAAAAAGTCAGTGGTGCTTGCCGTGGATTCAAACCTGACAGCTTCTGCATGGCAGTCTGTTGGAATGTCCCCTAGGTTATCGCTACTCTTATGATCACTACAACCCGTTGATATAACTTAATGGGAGATTACTACATCATTGTAGAACCATATTATGTTTGACTTGAAGAATCCAACCCAGAGTCCCGTTAACTATATGTTATTTCGTAAGTGCGATTTTACTAGACTGCGTACTCTAAAATACCTAAATTTAACAAGTGGGTACTTACTTTCTTGTCGATACAAATTTAGTTCGACTGCAATGTTATGCGTTATTGACAGTGGTCTGTGCAATTTGCCTTAGGGCGCCTATACAATCAAACGATTGTTATTTCGACTCCGAGTTGCTATTGTATCGGCACTACAGAGTGCAATGACCCTTCACTGTGATAGCTGTTGAGATAAACGAGCAATGAAAGGTCTTGTTCAATTTTAGTAAATTACTTTTCTACCGCTGAGGTTGCAAACTTTCGCGAAACCGAATAAAGCTGGTGAGAATTTTATTTTGTTCATTGCTATCCTAGTTGCTAGTGTTCTTTGACTTTCCCATGAAGGATAAAAAGATAAGGTTTAGAGGTTTAGGTGAAGTGGTGCTCATAGGTACCACCTCACCTAAACCTCTCCTTTCTACAGAAATGTTTTGGTGGAGCTTTGATGACCTGTGCCTTCCTGATTTCGAGGAAGGATCCTTACACTTAATGGTAGCTTAGACCTTTAACTGGGAAAGTTGTGGGTTCACCACAAAAGATAACATTGTATGGCCTAAGACGAATTGTTGCCTCAAGTCTTAAAAAAAAATTCCTTCTTTAAGTAATTTCTTTTAATATTTGTTAAATCTCGCGCGTTAACTGATTAACGACCGGCAGTACTCGATCGGTCTAATAAGTAAAAAAAAAACACATTTACACATCAATGATATTATCATTGCTTAAGTTGTCTATGCAACTTAAGCATTGACTTCTAAGTGGTCTTTCACAACTGCATACCAAAACAATATGGTTATGTACTTTTTTATGTTTCCGTCTGATCCGATTGTGATAAGAATACTATATGAACTAGTTACACAAATAATTTACCAAGTTGAAGAAACCGGCAGTAATATATTAGAATTTATAAGATTGCTTACGATTAAGATAGTAACCGAGTTATTTTGTAAGAACATTACGAAAACTGTATATTATAAATATGTATGGGTACTACCTCCACAAAGGACTGACGTTTGTGTGAGACAGAAGTTGTCCCAGGTCTAGATGTTTTTATATTGTGTGGTTTCGTGTTTGTGAAGATCTCAAACGGCAAGCGACCAAAATAAATTCAAGAGCAAATAAGTCTAAATATGAATTCCAAACAACGTCTCTATTGCTCTGCTATTCTTGGCTGTATATATGGACTCTTACTAACGTCTAATAAAAAGAGAAGCTGCCCAAATCCTGACAACTGTTTATGATTTCCAATTTCGTTGCAAGACTTCGGCAACGACATTAGTCACAGCAAGATGCTGCAGTGCGTGTTGACATTTCAAATCTGTATAATATATATTTATCTCGTTACAGTGACTAACTGACAAAGCACAGCTCTAACTGCCTGGCTGAAGTTTGGCATGTATGTTCCTTGGGAACAGTAGCGATGCACAAAGAAAGGATTTACCGTAATTAATATGGGATCTGGCAGAAATAATTAAGGCGCTGTCCTAAGCGACTGTTTTGGTAAATGAGGGGGTGAAGCAGGGGAGGTGAAGGGAGCTTAGCTCCGTCTACTGCGGGGCGCCCTCCTTCATTCTCGTCGCGTGCGGCCGTATTCTGGCGACATCCGTATTCCAATATTTCAAAATCGCAAGCAAAACGTTTTAGCATATTGAATTGAGATACTGATATTAAAATTTATATTACATACATCAATCTGTTTGTACAATATAGGCATAGCGCAATTTTTGTTCTCAGTGCAGCCATGAGCAAAACTGGTTTACATTAGACGTTATAGGTATTAAATGTTGACGAAAGTAGGTAAATACCTACGTGCCGTAAGATGATAACAATAATTAAGTCAGTTCCATGTATGGAGAGGCCATTATTATGTTTGTTTTGTTTTTGTATAAAAATAGTGAAGCAGTTCATAGAGTACCTACATCTAATTCCATTTCTGCTAGTTTTCAAATCTGTTTTGCAATAAATTGGCTGTGACATACGGGCGGACAGACAGACAGACATTGCGAATCTATAAGGGTTCCGTTTTTACAATTTTTGGCTACGGTACCCTAAAAAACACAATACTGCTCTACTAAGCGCAAAAGCCGTATCTCAACTAAAGCGAGTTACGAGATAATTAAAGTTTAGTAAAAGTTGATTTCTTTTATTTATTTATGGATTTTTATTGTTATTATAGGTATAATTATTATAGCAAAGGTTTCGAAATACGTCGCCGTTTTTAGGGGTTGTGAGTGATTGGAGAGGGAGCAGAGGAGGTCTTGAAACCCCTTTCACCATTTTCACTTGCCGGAAATACTTGGTTTCCTCTGAAAAAAAAATCTCCAAACATCGGTGTGTATGGCACTGCTAACTTCCACATTCATCACACTAGTTTAATAAACTAAGGTTGTCGGAGCCCTGCGAAGGGCTCTTATTTTTGGATTAAGGGTCAAAAGAGAACCTAACATAACCTATTTATTTACGTATTACAGTCGCACCTAAACCAAGGCACTCGAAAGCAATGACGCACAAATTTGACATTAGCTGTCAATATGATCATTCCAATATGGCAGTTTTGCGTTTCGTTTCACGTTTGTCACATAAAACCTAAAAATTACATTTGTAAAACTGTACTAAAGTATAAAAACTATGTTCCGTTTTGCATAATTGCCGAAGTATTTATGAAATTTTGGAAATTGTTTAAAAATATTTAGACGCAACTCCGGCAGCCAAAATTACTTTTGGGGATTAAAACGAACTACCTTAAGCCCTCTACACTACCAATACCCTCAAATTCAGGTGACTCGTTTCGAAACCCAACCCATTATTATTTTTCAAAATAGATGAAACATCAAAAATATATATGGATATACCTTATTCATGAGACACTGCTATGTCGCTTAGAAAATTATAGAATTAGAATTTGAGTTACTGCTTTTTCGTTAGCTCTCGTCATACATGTTTGTATGAAAAAATATAAAAAAAATCTTTCGCTTCAAATATGTGTTGTTTCAAAGAAAATAAATAATAAAAGATATTTATTTATATTCATTTATAATTTATTAACGAAATACAAAGTTTACAGCTCATCAAAAGTTAGCTGTCTGCTACAACCCGGCAGGTCTTCTTTATTCTCATCGAATGTTAAAGGCAGTGTGTGAGGTGATAAGGCTTCATACTTATTATTTGCTGTTGTTCACGAGGCACAGTTTCATTTACTTTCCTTTTACGGCTTGGTATTGTAGAAATTTCAAGCACTGATGAAACATTTTCCTCTCCGTGATCTCGCAATGCCATCCCTTGAGCTTGACGAGAATCAACAATTTCAGGCAACTGCCAATTCATATAAAACGCCACAAGCTTCTCCCAGACAACATCATCTCTTTCAACATCAACTCCACACAGCAAATAAACACTTTTGTTTGCGTGTAAAGTGGCGTTGCCCCTGAATTTGGTAATAACAATTACAATATTTGTTTAGACTAGTCAGTTCACTTTTTTATCATGTTTCCATATTTGTATTTTATTTGCTCTTATACAATTCTCCAGGCCATTCTTATAGGCAACTTTAGAACATTAAATTTCCACAATCGTGTTTGGACCTATTAATCCATCTGGCGTGGCACCAATAATCGAATAATCCACAAGGCTCGATTGTTACATTTTCTTGCTTCGCCAGTTGTTGCAAAGCCAGTTGTTCATTTAAGATTCCATGCAAATATTTTATTTGTACAAAATAATTTTTACTAAGTTGGCTTTACTGCCGTGTGGTTGACGGCATAGAATACAAGTGTCACCACCCCTATCTTCCCGTAGGTGTCGTAAGAGGCGAGTAAGGGATAACACGATGCAAATACCATCTTTGCGTAGAGACGGAAAACTCGAAATCAAACCCTATACGACTGCCTCGTTGGTCTCGCGGCATAAATGTGCGCGTGGGATCGGGAGGTCCTGGGTTCGATTCCTGGGTTGGGCAGTGTTATTGGGTTTTTCTGTCACGAAATTCTCAGTAGCAGCATGGAGTCTGGAAATGTGCCCTGTACGGCAATAGGCTCGCCCCTTATTACGTGGGACTAAAGTATATCTGGCGAAAAGTGGGTGTAGAAATACACCTCTGCCTACCCCTTCGGGGATAAAAGGCGTGACGATATGTATGTATGTATGTATGTGTAAGTTGGCTTTACTGCTGTTATCTCTTCTTTTTACCACTATACAAAAATTTCAATCTGTCAACATATTCTTACGCAATTCGAACCAGTCACTGCTATCCCTCTTGTGATTTTTGCTTATCACTACGGAATTTGAGTCAAATTTGTTAAAAAAAATGTTTGGCATTTCTTGGCTAGCTCTTGAACAGATCGTGTTAGGAACGACTGAAGTGAAATGTGTGTAAGACGTTGCAGAACTGTTATCTTTAACTTCACTGTAATTACAATAATGATAATTAGTTACGTACTTTATTATTAAAAAAATACTATATCTTGTGTTATAGCAAACAGAGAAGTTACCTTCTTACTTATAAATGATTGATTTTAGAAATTAAAAAGATATTAGATGTACTGAGACATACTAATAGTTTATGAATAATCAAAGTTTTACCCGATGTACCTAAATAGGTTTATGTTCAAAACACAATAATACAACATTCGTTACCGCTTGTGTGCGGATTGCGGAGCGCCATATTAGCGCTGTCTTCATTATTGTTCGCCGTGGCGGCATCTTAGCGCTCCAGGCGCTCTGACAAACTAATAAATTTGAAATATAGGTACATAAAATGATTCGATTTTATGTCATAACTCTTTCAAAAATTGAAAACTGTGGCAGCTATGTATTGTGAGAATAATTTACATAATTATATTATGCATAATCGATAATATATAAGTAACATAGTTAGTCATAAAAGACTCTTATGAAAATAATTTGTGTAAAAATGTTACATATTTTATAATCACTTGGCCATGGATGAATTTCTATTTTATTACCACGCTTTCTTGTACAAATCCTTCGTAGAACTTCATTTCTCTAATTATCCATATTTTATTCTTCTAATTATATATTTATAAGCACAGAAGCAATAACACATTAAACGCAACAAGAGTATAAACTTAGGTCCTAATTATATGTGCCCATAGTTACATGAAAAGCCTATTGCCTATTTGATTCAAAGTATTCAGTCTATAACATAAAACATGAAATTACGAACTCAAATCGGCGTATTATAATAACAAACAGGTTTACGTAAAATTTCGTGCAGCGGAGACGCAAGCGACATGACCTATCTCTCACAGGGCTCATAGCCGAATGATGAGGTCTGGGCGGGGCGTAAACTAGCAACTGACACTCAGTACACCGCTTATGCTAATAAGGTTTAAATTGCTGAAGCGTTTGATATTGAAGTGATCTACCGAGCGTCAAAATCATAGACGTTTGGCAGATTTTTTTTAATTTTACAAAATATACACGTATAATATGAAAATAAATAGGGTAATTCTTTAGTTCATTAGATTTCCTACAATATTATCAAAAAAAATATGACAGCTTACGATCAAAATATTGCAAACAGCGAGACGAAAGATTATTTTCTGCCTCGATTTTGTGATTTTTTTACCGTGATTCTGTTTTACGTACATGAAAAATTCTTTCAAACGTCTTTTGTTCAGACTTTTGACTTTAAGCTCTAATTTTTGCTAGTTTGTAATATGTACCGTTATGGCTCGATGCGCGACGAAAAATTAGGTGTTTCACGGCTTCTGAGGTATAACAGCGCCTTAAATAAAAAAAAATGTGTGGGTGTAGCTGCGGGTATCCTCTAATACAAAACATTTTTACCCAAATTGGTATAAACGAGTCCCAAAATACGTAATTATTAGAAAAATCCTACTTTATTTTTGCTCCGACGCCGACGTTTCAAACAAGGCTTGCTCATCCAGCCCTATTCACGGGATTATCCCTTCAGTAAAACACTTGATTTATACCTGTTACATAACTATGAATATTTGGAATACTTTGAACCAAATTAACAATTAATAATATGACTGTTATTAGTCACAAGTTCACAACAATACCTTAGTACATGATAACACCAGCATAGTTCTGTCGGAATGCGTCCGACTAGAGTTCAATTGATTTGAACTCACGTTTTCGCGATCGCCAATCAATGCGAACAGACGTGGGCCCTTGCTTTGTACGTTTGTGTGTCAACCGAGAAATAGGTTGAGACGGATAATGTGACATGTACACGTTACTTAGAAACCGATCTATGACTTTATGAAGATAATAGCACAGTGTAATAGTCTTTATACTGTAATAATAGTTTATGTTGGGTCAAGATCGCGAAATAGTTTGAAAATAATGGACAAGGGCGAGTTGGCAGAGTCCACATAATCTTTCGAGAATATTATAGAGAACATGCAGGTTAACTCGCGATGTTTTGTTCTACCGTTTAGTAAACGGTAATAAGCAATTTAATACGCACTTGACTTTGAAAAGTCCGTGGATATACCTATCACATTCGGGGTCACGCAACTGTTAAGTAATAAGACGCAAACCGATTTGTATTTAGATCTGCTACTAAATTGTGACTTTACAATTTTTTTTTTATCATTATCATACAGTCTTTCGCAGCCTACTAATCTGTGAGTCAATGGGAAGCATTTGCCTTAACCAGGGTGTTGATATGCATTTGCAAAATATTTTACATACATACATACATATCGTCACGCCTTTTATCCCCGAAGGGGTAGGCAGAGGTGTATTTCTACATCCACTTTTCGCCAGATATACTTTAGTCCCACGTAATAAGGGGCGAGCCTATTGCCGTACCGGGCACATTTCCAGACTCCGTGCTGCTACTGAGAATTTCGTGACAGAAAAACCCAATAACACTGCCCGGCCCAGGAATCGAACCCGGGACCTCCCGATCCCACGCGCACACCTATGCCGCGAGACCAACGAGGCAGTAGTATAGGGTTTGATGTCGAGTTTTCCGTCTTTACGCAAAGATGGTATTTGCATCGTGTTATCCCTTAGTCGCCTATTACGACACCCACGGGAAGATAGGGGGTGGTGACACTTGTATTCTATGCCGTCAACCACACGGATAAAATATTAAAATATTTTAATAATACAACATAGACAGTATACTTAATAACCTAAAATTATTTTAAACAGTGTTTGATATTATAAGACCCTATTTTCATCAAATGTTACTTACATAGTAAATCAGAATAAACTGTTAAATCGTGTGTAAAATAAGAGTGAATCGCGCTGTCACTGTAGGTAAGTGTTGGCGGTCCATACCACATGAGTAGATTATTTACTCATGTTGTCCATACACCGAGTTAATTTTCAAAGTGTATGATGACGACATTTTTTTTAACTTATAGTGACTTATTTTTTCATGTACCTACTTATTTGTATTTCTTTATATCGGTATATCTAAATGCAAATCTACATTCTGTAAGTAGGTATAAACGTTAGGCAGATTGTTTAGCATAGGGATGGATGTCGAGTTTTCTGTCTCTTCAAAAAGCTACTATAGGCTTCATGTCTTTTGTCTAGTGATCTCTTACGAACGAAACCTACAGAATGAAATGAGGTAGTGACACTTTGTATTTGTAATCCGTCACCATACGAATAATATCATCATCATCATCATCATATCCTTTTATACTGTCCCACTGCTGGGCACGGGCCTCTTCTCACTTATGAGAAGGGTAAGGCCATATAGTCCACCACGCTGGCCTAGTGCGGGTTGACAGACTTCACATGTCTTTCGAGAACATCATGGAGAACTATCAGACATGCAGGTTTCCTCACGATGTTTATATATACCTAAACTAAATTTTAATTTGTTTCCAAGTGGTGACAGCCTTAATAATATGAAATAATGTTTTACGTTACAAAATAATGAGTTCTTTGAACTTTCATTAAATCGTAATTCCGTTACATAAAAACGTTAATGATTTATCGTCTGAACCTATTATGTTACAATAAAGAGTTATTTAAACGCTTTTTTGATATACTTACTGAATATAATATAACGTTTAACACCTGTTATAAGACTACATTGATGACGTACTGATTTAAAGATCATCATCGTCATCATCAGCTTGTTATAATCAACTTGTATCATCAACTGCTAGACGAAGGCCTCTCCTATGGCACGGCAAAGAGCTCGGCGTTCAACTTTCTTCCTCCAGTTCTGTTAGTCCTCCAACACCTGGCTACAGGGCGACCTACATTACGTTTATAGAGTTATCATTCTCTTAGCGTTATTCCAGTTTCAATTTGGGGTCCGCTTACTAGTCTAACCGATTTGGCGGTGTATTAGCTTTTCAACAGAGTGACTGCCTGTCTGACCTTCGCAACCCGACGGGATAGCGATATTCCATGGTTTAGACCAGTGTCAGTTTATTTAGAAGGTACTGACGCCCTGTAAGGACTGTCAAAGATCTTCATGACTACCGGGACCGACGGCTTAACGTGCTCTCCGAGGCACGGGACAAGCGATAATTACCAATTCAATACGCAAATAACTCCGAAAAGTCATTGGTGCGCGCCGTGGATCAAACCCGATACCCTCTGGATGGCAGTCTGCTGGTATCTCCACTCGGCTATCGCTGCCTCTACTACGTTTATAGAGTCAAGGTAAAAAAATGGAAAAGCTTAAAACTACAATAAGACAAACAGTAAAAAATATATAGACATGTTATACAAATCGTTTAAATCCAGAAATCTAGAATTTTTGAGAATATCAAGCACGTTTGTATTTAGCAAGAGGTCAGAGAACACATCAAGGTGTGGGTATTACAAAATGTGCTAATCTCATTACATTCAGAGCATATTCTACGGCATGAATAAGAAAATAACAAATATAAATTATTATTGCACCCCTGCTAAGCCGAGGCACGTTTCTATTATAAATTATATTTTCTTACAACCAAGTTCACGTCGGGTCGTTTCAGTCTCCGCATTAAATGTCGCCAATCTGTAGGCATACCTACATAAAACTGGGTTACTGACTGACTGACAGACACGCTACAGCCGAAACTATTGAGCGCAAGTAGGTGAAATTTGGCATGTATGTTCCTTGAGGTGTGTAGGGGCGCACTAAGAGAGGATTTTTGGAAATTCCTCCCCTAAGGGAGTAAAAAAGGTTGTCAGACTTTGTATTAAACTTTTTATTATTTTTGGAAATTCTTACCCTAAGTGGATAAAAAGGGGAGTCAGAATTTGTATGAAACACTTTTTATACTTAAAGGGATACACTTCATACTTTGTATATTGCTTCCTTAAATGACGTTAGTGAACACAAAAACATTTATTATGGAAATTTTGCCCCTAAGAGGATAGAAAAGGGAGTCAGAGTTTGTGTAAAACCTTCTATTTTTCAATGGAATCACTTCAATCTGTGTATATAAAATCCTTGCGTACCTGACTGACTGATAGACACGCTACAGCCGAAATTACTGAGCGCAAGGAGGTGAAATTTGCCATGTATTTTCCTTGAGGAGTGTAGGGGAGTTTGCACAAAACATTTCTCGCTAAGTGAAATCTAAGCGAATTTTACGCGTGCGGAACAGCGGGCAAAAGCTAGTATTATATACTTACGAAAATATTTATTACATTACCGAATCACAAGTAGTACGATCAATTTGTAACAGTATAATAAAACATTTTTATTATATTTTATTATTTCTTACAACACGTACTAATGCAATTATTATAACAGCAATTTCTCGAAATAATTCTTATTCTAAGGCCATTTCTTATTTTGGTTGACTGTCGCCGATTTCAATAAAACGTTCCATTCGCGCTGTCACGCGAAACGATCTTATATGTCACAAATATAATTTTATTTTATCGCCGTTCGTGATTGCTTCGTAATTGAGTAGTTGTGTTTGAGAGCTATATTTTCGTTTAAAATATGATATCACATTTCGTCTTATATCTTATACTAATATAAAACTGAAGAGTTTGTTTGTTTGGTTGAACGCGCTAATCTCAGGAACTACTGGTCCGATTTGAAAAATTATTTCAGTGTTAGATAGCCCATTTATCGAGGAAGGCTATAGACTGTATAACATCACGCTCTGAGCGACGGGAGCGGAGCAGTAGCCTTAAATAACGTGGGTGTAATCGCGGGCATCTTCTAGTTAGGTATAATGAGTATGTTTCTGGTTGTGTTGTTGTGTACTAGATTGCAGTGGAGTTTGTAACTTGAGATGACAATGTCACGGTCTCGTAAATTGAATAAGTATATTATTATGTACCAAAACAATAAATAACTTTCAATGCTTAATTGAAAGTTATTTATTTTTTTGGTACTTATAAAAATATACAGAGTAAATTTAAGATATTTTACAGCAGAAAATACTGTTCTGCATAATCTTGACTGTCGCTTTTGTTTGTTATCAGCTATATAACACTGTACGGCATTTTAATCAAGTTAACGTATGTAGGAAAAATATTTATTGTATATTACTAGCGACCCGCCCCGGCTTCGCACGGGTGCAAAACAATATTATGCATGTAAACCTTCCTCTTGAATCATTCTATCTATTAAAAAAACCGCATTAAAATCCGTTGCGTAGTTTTAAAGATTATAGCATACATAGGCACAGACAGATAAATGAAAGATGTGGCAATGATCTCGACACGTGGCTTAACTTTAGATGTTCGATCTGGGTGTTCTTTGTAGAAGATAGGTTGGGACAAAAGGTAGCCCATATACTACTCCGAATTATATGTACGCTAAATAACTATTTAGTTTCATGAGAATAAATTTTTTGCGTAAAATAGAAACAATATTCATACATCCATCCATGATCATAAACTTTCATGTTTATAACAATAGTACGTGGTTTTTGTAAAACTTGCCGTTATATTTTCGATTTTGGGTAGCTTGGCAGAGGGTACGCTTGCTGAGCCAATACTTTTGTGGCAGAAAAGATTAGTTGTGGCGATCACGCCTTTTAAAACGCAGCTAAGATAGGCAAAATATACGTATACTTACAAAATTTTCTTTTATCCACCTTAGAATGACGTTTAGTTTTGAGAGTCACATGACGCTATTGAATGTCATGGGTACAAAATCTTGGCGAAGTCTATTGGTCAGTATCCGTATAGCTTCCGTTTATATTGGCTCTTTAGCTACACCGTCATCATGCAAATTATATTCCAATTTTGATTTTTATTTACGACTAGCTTTTGCCCGCCGCTTCGCGCGTGTTAAATTCGGGGTAACACAAATCTACTTTCAGTCTCAAGTTGTGTGAAGACACTCCTGATTATTTTAAAGACTTCAGAATCTCTATAGGGTAGGGTACAAAGTAATTCGGTCAGTATCCATGACATTATCTACCGAAAGGTAATAATTATCGGAGGAATAACATCACCTTGCATACAGTCAAATGTCAAAGCCATGTTCTAATACATGTTCAATATATCTCTATATACATTTTCGCATTTTTTATATTAGTAGGGAAAATCATATATAATTATTAGTTTACATATGCGAACAATTTAATCAACGTGCACAATTGACTTTATGTATTACGTGACAGTACTGACATATATGTGTTAGCACATGCGCAGCACTCAATTATTACCGCATGCGTTCTTACTTCCAAGAGGTAAATTTGTGCCGTGCAAACTTCTACCCTTCCTACAATCCCACCAAGTGTAATTTTTGCAACTTATGGTAGCCTATGTCCGTCTCCATGATCCAATATATCTCTATATTAAATTTCAACAAAATCGGTTCAGCTGTTTTAGCGTGAAAACGGAACATACATACATACACACTTTCCAATTTATAATATTATTAGGGATAAGGCCTATCCAGATATGGTGAAACTGGACCTGTCTTGTAGTGTTGATGGTTTGCCTTTGATGGTTTGACGATAGAGCTGTACCTACGTTTTAAAGCCCGTTATCTGCCTGTACACTGTGTAATCTACTAAAATTTAACCATTTTACAACCTCATTCGATTTTGCTGATCGCTGGATAAACCTTGTATATGCATAATGTTTGCCGCTGCTGAGATAGGTATGTACTTACTCAGTGACTGTTCGATACGGATATGGGACAAATCGTGTTTTCTTGGTTTTGGGAAAATAATAATTTTATCCAGGCCTTATAAGATGATATTTTTGCATAGATTATTTATTTATAGTACTATAAACATCATCATTCATCATCGCTCTAGCGTTATCCAGGTTGGATCCAAGACTTGCACGCCTTAGAGCCCGAGGTCCGCTTACTGATCTAACCAAATATGACAGAATATCAACTTATCCACAAATCGCCTGCCATCTGACCTCCGCAACCCAAAGGGATAACGATATTCCAAGGTTTAGACCAGTATCTGTTTATTTGACGGGTACTGACTCCCCGTAACGACTGATACCTTTTGCATGGCAGTACGTTAGTATCTCCAATGAGCTTTCGCTGCCTATTCGTAACAATAATTACTATACTATAAACCAAAAATCTTAATATATAAAATCCTTGCGTTACTTACTGACTGACAGACACGCTACAGCCGAAACTATTGGGCGCAGGAAGCTGAAATTTGGCATGTATGTTCCTTGGGGACCGTAGGGGTGCACTAAGAAGGGATTTCCCGAAATTTCCACGGTATCGGCCAAAACTGGTAAATTAAAAAAAATGCAGTCGTAGCTGCTGGCGTCCTCTAGTAATTAATATAAATCAGAGCAGTAGCCCTAAGAATGCGGTTGTGACCACGGGCTCGGCAAGTCACTTATCACCAGGCGATCCATCTGCTTGTTTGCCGTCTATTTCAGAAAAACAAGAAGCCTTTGCATGTCTTATCTCTTTTAGCCCAACCAAAGAACTCAGATTTACATAGAACCGCAGACCTTAACAATTTCGTGTGCCGATTCCAAGTTTGGTCTGCCCCCAGTTTAGTTCGTAGTTGGCGGCGCTGGCGTCGTTTCTCCCTATCTCTTGCCCTCATAGTTAAGATACACTGGGGGAACGTCCGTCTCTCTTATTCTTACACTGGGGGAACGACTGCCACGCCGCTAAGCGTCAGTTTGGGCCACAGAAAGTTTGCCTTATGTATAAATCTGAGTTGTTTGGCCCAACCGATGATAGCCGAACTTCAAGACAGTGTGAACATGGACGCACCGCCAAAACCGCGACAGACACTTCGGCCTTTGCTAGCCGTATATCATGATTGCCACAAATGTAACCGCAGACTTCGGTGGGGTTTAAGGATCTGCATGTGTGTGTATTTAGTATGGCTCGCTATTCGGTTCATCGCTCGCGTTATTGACCCATATCGACTCCATTCTGTACAAATGTACAGGCAGATGTGTGCATTTATTTATCGACGGACTTGTACGTCGAGGAACCGATTTTAAGCTCGTATAGTGAATTGTCTACTATATATTTATAGTAATTGCACCAAAAAGCAGTAAAACAATAATAATTATGATTTCCCTAAAGCGACAATGACAAAGTACGTGTCAAAATGCAGCACCAACTTGTCCGCCCAATTAAAATGGTTGCCTAATCCTTCAAATAATATTATATACGAGTATATTTTATAAGACTTACCTACTATGCACTGGCCCAATATCATAAGAAGCAGGTATTGCGATATTATTGTGATAAAGGGTTTTATGAGACTGGCAACAATATAGTGGTTGGTTTGCCACTAATTTGGTTGCAGGCTTTTATATTTCTAGACAAACATGCGTTAGTATTTTATGAAAATATTGATGAAGTTATTATCACTACCATAACATCCCAGATGCGTCCTAAAGGTTTTGCCTCTAGCTAGAATCTTCTACATAGTTTAGTGTGCCCAGTTTTGTTTGAATAAGAATAAGAATTTATTTATTTGTAAAACACAGGTACAATGATGATCGTAAATATTAATAGTCTCACTATGTTTTGCCGTTTAGGCGTAAAATTTTAGATATTCGTGGTTTCGTAAATATTATTTCCACTCTTTACAAGTAATTTACACTAAGTTTAAAAATAAGAAAATAAATATAACAAGGACTACACACAGAACTATTGTTATTATGAAAATTAAACAAAGCATTAAATAGTAAATATTTGAATTACGCAGTTTCATCATTCAAGAAATCATCTACAGAATAGTAACATTTCGAAATTAATAATTTATGAAGCATTTTTTTTAAATTGGATTATGGGCTTGGGTGGCATGGGTAGATAGGCAGGGGTAAAGTAATATTATTTTTATTTTGTGCGACTATCTTCTAACCTCCTCATTTTAAAGCAAAAACCTTAAACTGTTTTAAACTCCATCCTCCTAGCGTTATCCCAGCTCCCACCCGGAGTCCGCTTCCCAGTCTACCCAGATATGACCTCCGCAACCCAAAGGAATAGCGCTATTCCATGGTTTAGACTAGTAGCAAATTTATTCAGAGGTTCTGGAGTCCCTTCACCGACTGTCGAAGATCTTCATGGCGACCGGACCGACAACTTAACATGCTCTCTAATTTCATAGGCACATAACGCCGAAAAGTCAGAGTTGCGCGTCGTGGATTCGAAGCCGATATCCTCTGCCTGGTAGTCTGTTGGTATCTTGACTAGACTATCGCTCCCCTTCCACGTTCTGTTTTAAACGAGCGTAAAAATACTGACGAGATATGTGAATGATTTTGCTTTCGATAGCTCAGTCGTTGACGCAAGCAACCGCTAGCCACTAACAATATCGTGATTAGTTTTTGCAATACTACTGCAGCGTTTTTCGGATACGGATGTCAAACTGGTAGATAGGATTATCGGATAAGAAGCCGGCACTTTACGCATGCCTGAGTATTTTGGCCAATTAGCCAATTATTCGATCGCGTTTTCGTCTTTGCATGATTCGGGCCGCATATTTAGGCATCGTTTCTAAAAGCATTAGTCAAGTCTCTCAAATTGATAGTAATTGTAATTTATATTTCACGACAAAAATTTCCTCACGTGACATCATTCATCTTCGTATCAATAGTTTTTGTCTATCGCTCACTACTGCATTTATCAAGCAATTGATACGATTGTAATCGGAAAAGAATCTGTGCATCTACACATCTATACATATAAATAAAATTAGAGTGTCTGTTTGTAATATTAAACTAAGCGCTTTTTACTAAATGCATATGTATGTATACACGGTACATATACCGAAATGTCATTTTTTACTATTTTTGTGTGTCTGTCTGTCTGTCAACGGAAGGATTTTGACAGGACTTTCACTGGCGGATAGCTGATGTACCAAGGAGTAACTTAGGCTATAAATTAACCGGTTACGCGAAGTAATTCCCTCAGGAGGAGGGTGAAACCGCGGGAAACAGCTAGTAACAAATAAGGAAGACTGAGCTACTCACCACACTGTTTTTGCATTACTGTCGAAAACCTCTATTTCTCTGCCACCAGAGTGGGCTCGATTGTGGTGACAGTCTCATAATGGACATGGTAAGAACCATACTTACATGATTGCAACCGCCGAAAAAACGTTTTAAACAAAAAGAGAATAGAAACCTACAGTCTCAAATGGCTTGCGATTAAGAAGGAGAATCTATTTATTTATATTATTTATACTTAGTCGCCCGTATCTCCGAAGGGGTAGGCAGAGGTATAAATATAACACCCACATTTCGACATGAATTTTTTAGGTCCCACGTAATAGCGGGCGAGCCTATTGCCGTTACCGGGCACATCACCAGACTCCGCGCTGCTACTGAGTATTCGGAAAAACCCAGTAACACTTTTGCCCGACCCGGGAATCGAACCCGGTACCTCCGATCAGCAGTCGCATACGCAACCCACTGGACCACGGAGGCAGTCAGAGAGAATCTACATTGGCAATTTTATCCTATCACAATTTTTCTATTGCAATAGAAAAAGGTTGGCGCTGCAGATCCTCACACGAAGGACTGGAGTCATGTTCTACACGTATAGCATCATCATAGTCGTCAGCCTGATGCAGTCCACGGCTGAATATAGGCTTCTATAATAGCACGCTACTAGCTCTCGTTACTGTTTTGTACGTTTGTACGTGTAGTAGACGACGTAAAGTAACAGTACCTAAACTGTTGTGTTTCGTTCGGTGAGTGAGAGTGCCGGAGGCCCTATCCCCTATTCATCCTCCCTCATACCACTCCTCATCCCATCTCTTTTCCCAACCCAAGGGGCGGCAACGCACTTGTGACTCCTTTGGTGTTTCTTGTGTCCATGGGCGGCGGTAATTGCTTACCATCAGGCGATCCATATGTTCGTTTGCCGCCTATTACTATAAAAAGAAAAAAAAACATAACTTCAAATTGTTTTCTTTTCTAGAATTTTACGATATTTTGTTTTTACTAATACATAATATTTTCCCTTTCTTGACTTACACCATGGTAAAAATAAATATCAAGCGGTGAATATCCTTTCACAAATATATTATTTTCCGCTTCAAAATAAATATTATCTTTCAACAAGTTTTTTCATATCTTTTTTTTTTATAGACTCACATTTCGCCATGAGTTTTTAGGTCCCACGTAATAGGGGGCGAGCCTATTGCCGTTACCGCGCACATCACCAGACTCCGTGCTGCTACTGAGAATTTGGAAAAACCAGTAACACCTTTGCCCGACCCGGGAATCGAACCCGAGACCTCCGATCAGCAGTCGCATACGCTATCCCCTGCCTACAGCCTACAATTTTATTATAAGTACAGTGGTTTGCACTAAGTTTTAGTTTTTTGTCCATAGATTCTGGCAACGATATAACTACATTTAGTGGTCAATATGCTGGTGGCAGGTAGCTCGCCTGCTCGAATACTTTGCATAATTAATTAGATAGTGTAATGATAAAGGGCATGCTCCGGTGCCTCGTGTCGAAAGTGCCGGAGGTAAGTGACGAAACCACTATGAAATAGGAAGGTTAAACACCAATATAGAACATTTTGATGGTTTTATTGTGTACTATTGAAGGATTTTGAAATCGTTGAAAGGTGGACAGACCACTGATTAGTATCCATTTAGTGTCCTTCATTGAATGTTTGTATAATCCATCGTAATAGGTACTGTTTTTTATACTTGTGACTTTCAAGTATTTTCTTATATAGTATAAGAAATTACTTAACAAATTAAATTATTCTAAAATTTTATTTATGTCCTTTAACTTTTCGTCATCAGTGTTTTCGACGATGTATTTTATTTTACGATATCAGTGAGAACTTGTGATTGGCCTTATTGTATGTTATAAGCTTGTTTGTCATATTGTTTGGCTGTAAGTTTTCCTTTTAATAATAAAATAAAATTATATAAAATGATGCAGCGCGTCTTTATTGAGAGGTTTATATACGGGTGACCTAAAACTACATAGAATTTAGTAATTAATGTAATTTGAAAGATCTGCATTAGCTTACATTTCTTTCTTGATTCAATAAAATATGACCATAGGCCATGTACATAAACGACCTTACTCCCGCTCCTGAGCACGGACCTCTTCTCATTTTGAGAAGACTTCAGCAATATGCCTTAGGTACATTACTCGATTTACTCGAGAACATTATGGAGAACTTTTAAACAATTAGGTTTCCTCCAGATATTTTCCTTAGCCGATATGATATAGGTAAATTCACGAAAGTTGACCACAAATGGCGGCCGTCGCGCATATGTACATTCGTGCACCAATGGCGTGGCTCCATTCTTGACGCATTTAGGGAATGCGTCAAGAACGGAGCCACGCCATTGGCATTCCACCCGCGCCTCACCCCGCACCTCCTCGGGGACCTAAAAAATGATTTCTGCGCAGTGGTCATCTTTCGTGAATTTACCTATACCTATTTAGCAAGCGAAAATGAAAAATGTAATACGCCATACTTAACTTCGATATTTAAGTGGTGCGCTCCTTCAATTTAAACTCGGATCTCTGTTGATCACCCCTCTAGGTTACTGCTGTAAAAAATATCAAGTCAGCAATACCCTAAATATAGCTAAGTCGTGCACAAAACAATCAGCAGCAATGGTTGCGCTGCATATGAATCGTATCGTGTCGTGTTCGTCGCCACAAACTATAAAGCTTCGTAAATATGCGTGAGACAGCCCACATCTGTCTAACGCACTTGACGCCGAGCTACGTTCAGTACTAGCCCATAATAAATGACTTGTAAAACATTCGCCCGGTATGCAATACAAAAGGTCCGTCGATTATCTTGTATTACGCTTTAAATGCCTTAATTTGCTTGACCGACACTCGATACAGATATTTGCGCCTGAGGTGAGGCTTATTGCGTGTTTTGCAGACAAAAGAACAATAAGATTGGTCTAGAAATGTTATGCGGTCTGCTAAATGTTACGGTGTTCACGTTTTCGACGGTCCTAAAATCGGACTTCTAAAGAGCCTTGAGCCTTTCCTCCTGAATCACTGTTGCTTCATGTATGCTCTAAGTCGTATTTTAATTTAGTACACAATATATTTGTCACAAAATGAAGTCTCCATCTTACCTCGAAAATGATTACTAAAGAGAGAATTTTGACTGCCTCGTTGGTCTCGCGGCATAAATGTGCGCGTGGGATTGGGAGGTCTCGGGTTCGATTCCCGGGTCGGGCAAAGTGTTATTGGGTTTTTCCGTTAGGAAATTCTCAGTAGCAGCACGGAGTCTGGTAATGTGCCCGGTACGGCAATAGGCTCGCCCCCTATTACGTGGGACCTAAAAATTCATGGCGAAATGTGGGTGTAATATTACACTTTTGCCTACCCCTTCGGGGATACAGGCGTGAGTCTATAAAAAAATATAAAATATAAGAATTTTTATTTAAGCTTAATAACATATTAAACATCGCCCGTGATCCCTACCGCGTAAATTATACACCTAAACTTGCCTCAGAAATCGAACTACATAATTATTTGTGAAATCCGTACAAAATAAAAATTCATTCGTTTGAGTATATCGCGATGGACATAAAAAGTTTCAGGGATTTCCTTTCTTAATAATTATGTGTAGGTAGGTATCACTGAAACCACAAAACCGAAATGCATAGTAAGTATATTCATTTACGAGTAGGTGACAAGCATGTTTTAAGTCGCATAATGTAATAAAAGCATTTAGGTATTTATTTTACAAAATCGATTCAACTATTTAGTAACCTGAATTTAATGCGAATATGCTAGACCAAAATAGCCTTAGGAAATAAACACAAGAACCTTAAATTAAGTATGTATGCTATTAAAATCTGTGGACTGAGGTAAACACACCTATTTCCGTGCCATTAACATGAGAATTTGCTAGTATATAAGTAAATTAATTCACTGAGTTTTAGATGAGGTATAAAATTGTCACTCTGACATGCTAGCTAGGTTATCCATTTGAATAAAGAATAAATTTTCAATAATCAGAGGATACATACATTTCCGAGTTTAAATCATTGTAAGTATAGGTAAATTCACGAAAGATGACCACTGCGCAGAAGTCATTTTTTAGGTCCCCGTGGAGGTGCGGGGTGAGGCGCGGGTGGAGTGCCAATGGCATGGCTCCGTTCTTGACGCATTCCCTAAATGCGTCAAGAATGGAGCAACGCCATTGGTGCACGAATGTACATATGCGCGACGGCCGCCATTTGTGGTCAACTTTCGTGAATTTACCTATACCTCTATTTGTTAGTTACATACAGGGCCGATTTCCCCGGCTTTGTCCTAGTTTGAAGGGCGTCCGGAGGTCCCGTCCGGCCGTGGTTTTTGAAAGTGTCCGCGTCTAACCCGGACACTTTTGTTCTCAGGAGAAAAACATTTTTTTTATAGATATGCAATAACATACATACATACATAGACTCACGCCTGTTTCCCCGAAGGGGTAGGCAGAGGCATATTAAACGCCCACTTTTCGCCAGTGTTTCGATCCCACGTAATAGGTGGGGAGCCTATTGCCGCTTATCGGGATATTTTGTTTGCCAGAGCCTCGTCCGTTGATCGGCAGGTGCACCACTTGCAGGTGAGGTTGGCTTGGGACCCTAAGTTCTTGGTGGGAACCTATTTATTTCTATGGTGGGAACCCTATGCACCTATGCTATATGCAATAAATTGTACTTTTTCAGAGGTGTCCGAGAAAAAACCATATTTCGCTCAAATTTCCGGGATTTTTGCCGTGTTTATCCGGTGTCGGCAATTTAGGTGATGGCGACACTATATCATTTTGATTGCCTCGTTGGTCTCGCGGCATAAAGGTGCGCGTAGGATTGGGAGGTCTCGGATTCGATTCCCGGGTCGGGCAAAGTGTTATTGGGTTTTTCCGTTATGAAATTCTCAGTAACAGCACGGAGTCTGGTAATGTGCCCGGTACGCCAAAAGGCTCGCCCCCTATTACGTGAGACCTAAAAATTCATGGCGAAGTGTGGGTGTAATATTACACCTCTGCATACCCCTTCGGGGATACAGTTGTGAGTCTATAAAAAAAATTAATCATTTTTATCATACAGACTTTCACAGTCAACTACTTTACGATGATATTATTTGCTTCGTAATTAGTTTAAAAATAAAGCTAATTGTGGTGGGATAAACTTGTGGTGGGAAGAGCCATGGCCGGCTGGTGACGAGCAACAGATTTATGCGTGGAATGAAATGAAATTCATAATAATTACTAATGATATATTAGTGATCCAACATAATGATTGATTTGCGTGTTTCCAATTATGAAATGAGAAATTAATTCGTAATTGTCAGTTCGTTACGTAATTAATTAATTACAGATATATTTTTGTTATTAACTCGTTAACGATCAAGGAAGATCAAATAAATAATTAATAAAATACGAAATATACGGTATTTTATTAATTATTTACTATCTTACCTTTTGTTATTTCACATGCCTCATTTTCTTTTTACTTCCGAAAGTGGTTGTCTGTACAGATCGGTTCACGAAAGTTGACCACAAATGGCGGCCGTCGCGCATATGTACATTCGTGCACCAATGGCGTGGCTTCATTCTTGACGCATTTAGGGAATGCGTCAAGAACGGAGCCACGCCATTGGCATTCCACCCGCGCCTCACCCCGTACCTCCACGGAGACCTAAAAAATTATTTCTGCGCAGTGGTCATCTTTCATGAACCGATCTATACGATAGTATCTAAGATTTTGTTTCGTGGCCGACAAGCTGTAGTCTCTCTAATGGTAAGTATCCATCACTTAAATGCAAAACATAGGGCCTAGGCAAATAACATTCGCTCCTGAAATGCTAGACAAGAGGCATTCGCTTCTCATATCTACTATCGCTATCGTTTGCGTAACATAAACTATTCATTCTTTGTGTATCACGTACACATCTGGCGCGTACGCCAGTTCCATACATTTATGCTTCTAGTGACTAACGATATCGCTGATCGAATGCCGCTGGTCTTGGCCCACAGTTTCCATGACACTGCAGCGGCAAAGTCTGACCATAAAGGAAGGAAGGAATTCTTTTCAATTATCATAACCCTTCAATAAATTGGTACGTTTACCTCAACTATGCATAAATTATAGAAAATATGTACGATTCGAACCATCTATGGATCAATAGTAATTCAATTTGTAGTACAGAGCTAACACAATAAATTTCTCAAATACTTAGCCCAGATACATATCAGTGTGATAATAAGTGCTTACGGATCGCAATCGATCATAATAATTGATCTGCAGTATAGCAATGGCCGACCGCTTAATGGGTATAATCAATTTGTTAATCTGTGGCTAATATCTTAGCGCCTGTCTTTGCTCGACACCAGCCGAGGTCACGATTCTGTATCTGTAATGACAAGTGACAGATATTTGTTTATGGTATTTCGTATTTGACGTTCGTGTTTTCCGAATTACGGCTGTCAAAATGTGATTAATTGTATGGCATGACAGGTTAAACATCAATTAAACGGTACTTAAATTCGACGTGTAAATTAGATTGGTAATTTTATGACGTTCGTTTCTGTAAAGTCCCTATAAACAAACCTTGGCGTCTATAAACAATATGGACATATTTTTTAGGTATTTGTTTTGAAATGCTAGATGTGTACAAAAAATTTTTTTTGCTATGGTTTCAAATTGACTGACACATAAAATAATTGTATAAATGCTCAACAATACAATATATAGTTTTGATCCCAAAAATAGTCGACATCCTCAGAATTTGCGTTCCAGTCTCACTGTTCGACAGCGTCGATTCAGTGTTACTAAAACTCTATAATTATAAGCCATTAAAAATATTGTATTATTGCCAATTTTCCCCATTTAATTCGTTTACTGAAACCTAAAACATAGACTTTGAAAAACAACCGCATTTGCTTTCAAGTGATCGCATTGCGCTCGACGTTTGCAGTAACAAACACCCATTTTCATTTGATTAAGTTTTTTCATTTGCCGTAAATATGATTTGGATTCAATATCTGAATGATAAAGAACGTTTACATATGTACAGGTTGTCACAAGACCCATCACCAAGCCGAATTTTACTCGTTGTGGACATCATGCCAAGTCATACTCTTCTTTCTCTTAGCGTTATCCCAGTTTCAATCTGGGGTCCGCTTACTAGTCTAACCGGATTTGGCTAAATATTAGCTTTTACACAAAGCGACTGCCTGTCTGACCTCCGCAACCCGAAGGGATAGCGATATTCCATGGTTTAGACCAGTGTCAGATAATTTAGAAGGTACTGACGCCCTGTAACGACTGTCAAAGATCTTCATGACAGCCGGGACCGACGGCTTAACGTGCTATCCGAGGCACGGGACAAGCGATACTTAACAATTCAATACGCACATAACTCCGAAAAGTCATTGGTGCGCGCCGTGGATTCGAACCCGATACCCTCTGTATGGCAGTTTGTTGATATCAATCGCTGCCTTTTTTTACCACTACTGGTAGCAAATAAAGCCGGTGGCTTATCTGGGTTGTAGGCAGTTCTTATTTCTTTTTTGTGTGATTGTTTGGTCAACTCTGGGGTCGGAGCGTTCAGGCGGTCAGACCGCAGGAAGGATTCCCACATAGCCTTACAATTCTTGTCCTGATATAAGAACCGGGACCGATAGGTTTATGTGCCCTCCGAAGCAAACGAGGAGGATAATGAAAGAATTCTGAGTTATACCTATGTCAGAATTTTGCAAACTTTGCAAAATTAACAAACACTGAGTTAATAGTTATTGCATTATAATCATAACAACTTCATTATTATCAGAGCTGGAACAAGTAGGTAAGTAAACAATTAAAATTCCACTAGAAGTAAGTATTATTTCTCATATTTTAAAATCTCATTTGTGTTATGTACTACCGTGTTAGGACCAACCTTGTTGTACTGCCGACCTTGCATTTAGAGCACCTTATTTGTAACTGGGATGAGGTTAAACGCATTATTGTGGGGCGGAATAAAACAATACTATGTCGTAAAAGTAATATCGAGTTATGCGGATATTGTGTTATAGTTTGATTGAGAAATAGATAAACTTGTGCCACAGAATACAGACACACAGAAAGTTTGTAATATTGATAAAACTGACACACTACGCATTGTATTCGTTAAGGTTTTTTATCAAGTTGACCGATTGTCAAATTATTGTATTCTATTCTTGACATAGTAATCTTTGATTCGACTCAGTACACATAATATTTGATATTTATTACACTGAAGTTTTCGATTGTTTAATATTCCTTTTTTTTGTGTGTGTCGGGTTGGCAAATCCTCATGGAGTCCCTCCGCCCTGGGGGGGGAAGGACGAAGGGGACTGTCAGACTCTTACTCACTAAAAACCAACCCGTGCTCCTCATGTACCTACCCATGTGTAGGAGGGTAGGGTTTCACCGAAGCATTCCTCGCTACCCCGCGACGGGTATTGGCCCGCCAGATGGTCAGGCGGGCCCCGAACGAAACCCCCTTGCCGGCGGTCTGACAGTCGTTATAGAGTGTCAGTACCTTTAAATAAACTGACACAAGTCTAAACCATGGAATATCGCTATCCCTTCGGGTTGCGGAGATCAGACAGGCAGTCGCTCTGTGGAAAAGCTAATATTCAGAAAAATCCGGTTGGACTAGTAAGCGGACCCCAGGTTGAATCTGGGATAACGCTAGGAGGATGATGAGTAATGGTAAAAATGTATTAACTCACACAATTAGATGTGTTTAACAGATAAGGCACAGCCTTGATGCCTGGGAAATTACTTGCAATGTTGTCGTTGCAGCCATCCAAACTCATAGAGTCGAGCTTGTAAGATAAAGTAACTATTTGCTTGTTTGGAGCCCGAATCTCTCGAAAATAGCTTCTAAAATAACTATTTGCTTGTTTACTGCCTGAATCCCATCAGGATCCTGTTTTCTGCTGACTTAAAACTGCGTTTATTCTGATCGGAAAACCCAATTGAGGCAACAGTGTCACAGCAATGTGGCAGCAGGCAGCACGTGTTTTCAAATTCTGATTTGTTTGATATTTTCTTCTGAGCAACGTTGGTGGTTTATACCAACACATTTAACTTTACTGATATAACAATAAAATATTACAATTTTCTGTCCCCTACGCTAAGGGACAGAAAATCATAATATTTTTATTAGTACCAGAAGTCAGTACACTCCCACTGAAAACGACACTTTTCTCGACCGGGGAAGTACTACCCTCACGTATCGACGTGAGTTAACAGTATCTTATACTGTTGTGTTTCCTTCGGTGAGTGAGAGTGCCCGAGGCCTCATCCCTTTTCCTTCTCACTCATTCCGCTCCCCCTATTGCTTTTTCCATCCCAAAGGGCTACAACGCACTTGTGATGCCTTTGGTGTTGCCTGTGTCCATGGGCGGCGGTAATGGCTAACCATCAGGCGATCCATTCGCTTGGTTGCCTATTACATAAAAAAATACCTATCTCAAGTAAATTCCTAGTACTAAGTACCGCTTGTAGACAAGTCCGTCAGATTGGTATTGGAAAATTTTCTAAAACTTTCAGATTATTGCTCAATTCACAATTATAAATCACTCACATCTTTGTGAATTTAGTACTAGTAAATCTGATCGGTCTTTATGAAATGCTTATTTATATATTAACATTTATAATTAATATATATTTACTGCAGTTGCAATACTCTTATTGGATTTAGCTACGTTCAATAAAAGGCCCATTTAAATGAATAATTAGTACCTACGATTGGTATAAATTTTGCCGATATTATATACTATAGTGCTCAATAACCAATTATTAGCTATAAATTTCTTGTTTAGTTAGGCCGCATTGCCGATGAAATATTTTGTATTTCAATCCTTGCATCGCCGATGTCCCTAATATTGTTTCTATAAGATTATTAAATATTAATATCCATGGCTGAAAAGCTAGGTTCTCACCGCATAATAATCAATTATATAAAACTAAAAACTTATTTCAACTTTGTCTTCAAAAATATTTTTCCAAACAAAACAAAAGTTGGAAGTCTGAGTGACACACTTAAAAAATACAACCGGAATATTGAGAGCTTTTGAAATAGGTCGTAAAGGAAACGGTAGGTGGTGGGTGAGAGAGAAAAAGCTGAACCTGGCCCTTTTACCAACCGTATGCAGCAGCAGAGCAAAAAGGCATATTTCCGTTGTTATTGAGAAAATCTAAGGGCATGTGCTTCAACAATTATTATTCTTCCTCCTCGGTCGACCAATTGTGCTTCTTTTTAATTTTTTTCCGGTTAGACCCCTTGGCGCTGAGATGTAGCCTCGCTATGCATCTTTTATCGCTACTACTATGGGGAGTGCTCCGAGGAATTGTTCAGATTAATCCCTGCCGCCTCTTTCCGCCATGGTTCTACGCGACAGCATTTCCATCCCCATCATTTAGATAGTTGGCAATCCACAACGGTGTTTCTCTAGAAACTTTCTGCCTCACACATCTAAACTGTGGAATGATCTGTCGCCTGCGGTTTTTCCGAACCAATACGACCTTCAAACCTTCAAGAAAAAAGCGAATTCCTTTTTAATAGACCGGCAACGCACTTGTGACTCCTCTGGTGTTGCGGGTGTCCATGGGCGGCGGTAATCGCTTAACATCAGGCGATCCGTCTGCTCGAAAAACAACTTAATTTCCCTCCCAACCCTCTCACTGAGGCCTTTGGTAATGACAACATAATCCAAAAGGCCATTCATAAATTATCCTTTAAACGCTTTTATTAAAATTTAAACAGCAGCTTATACTTAATAATACACTCCCGCCTAGATTTCTCAAGTCGTTAAAGCGTAGTATGTATTTTTAGTTTCAATTAAGAACGTTCTGTTTGACAAATTGTGTGTTACGCAATGATAATGTTAGGACTGCGGCTTGTTTGGCTTCAGTAATAACTAACTATGTCACAACACCTATAAGCGTAAGAACGAAACTTACCCGCCTTTGAATATTTCAAATACCAACAAAAACTATGAATGACAAAAGACTGGTTAGTAAAATGTTTGTTGAAAATGGTAGAGGTAAATGAGTCTCACTTTCAAGTTTAATATAGTATAATAATAGACACCAGATAGAATTGTATATACCAAATAGAATTAATGCCTTGCCCCCTTTTTAGGGATCCGATGAGGTTAAAGAATCGTAGACTCGATCCTCACATGGCACAGTACTTACTGACCATAAATTGTATTTTGCAGTTCAAGAATTGCTCTTTGCATCTGGTCGTGTTTATATAGACCCTCACTACACAGGATTAGAATTTATGGCTTTCTTCAGAAGAAAAACTACATCGTGGGCTAAATTAGTTATGTAAACCAGCTAGTGCTAGTGTTGAGGTGGACTGTAGTTTTTATCTTCCAAAGGAATGAAACGCCTGGCTTGATGGTGAGTTGATTTATTTTAATCTTGATCAGGATCGGCTTGTTGCTTCGGATTTCTTGAGAGAACTACTGCTGACTGAACTGAACTACATCGGTGCAACAAACCGTCCTGCTTATGTTCTATTTTACAGGGTGCAAGTAGTGAGTGGATGTGAGCGCAACGCATTCGGTTCGGCCAATCACAGCGCTTCGTCCGAGTTTTACTTGTGGTGGCGTTCGGACAGGTTTCGACATGTTCAAACCTGTTCGATCGTGCTCGCGTCCACTTTACATCGTCATGTTTTAATTTCTTATTTACTATGGGATAATAAAACAACCTTAATCGAATAACAATAAACATTTCCCTACTCTCAAATCGTTTTTATTGAATCATCCTTATATCTACTTAAGTCTACTTATATATTCATATTTATTTACATTATTTATGATCATTACTTAATTGTATTACAAAGCTACGACGTCCGTAACATCCTCCCCCCGGCGCAGGGCTACCGTAGCCTTATCTTCCACGCAGAGGACGGCGAGCTTCGTCGTGGGACGCCGTAGGATGCCTGCTGTAGTCCTGACGTCGGCTGATCGCACCTTGCCGTCTGGACCGACGTATGTAGTCTCCACGACGCCTCGGGGCCACGTCCCTCGTGGCAGTGTGGGGTCGATGACGACAACCAGGTCGCCAACGCGCAGAGGTCGTCCTCGGTCGTCGGATGCCCCCCTGGGCACCAGCGTCGGCAGGTATTCATTTACCCAGCGTCGCCAGAAATGGTCGGCGAGCGCCTGGGCAGCTCTCCACTGTTTTCGGCTGACCTCCTCGCAAGGCCCAGTATAGGGAAGGCCTGAGGAGGTCCCGATGAGGAAGTGGTTCGGAGTCAACGCCTCCGGATCCTTGGGATCGACGGAAACGTGGGTGAGAGGCCGAGAGTTTATAGAGTGTTCGGCCTCTACCATCAGGGTCAGCAGCACTTCTTCTTTTAGCGCCCGTTGATGCAGTGTCGCCCCCAACGCCGTTTTGACAGAGCGTACTAATCGTTCCCACGCTCCCCCCATATGCGGCGCCCCTGGTGGTATGAACTTCCACTTCATTCGGTGTGAAAGTCCGAAGTGGACGAATTCTTTGGCCCATTCTTCATAGGCCGTGCGCAGTTCTGTGTCTGCTCCTCGAAAATTGGTGCCATTGTCGGAGTACATTACTCGGGGCCAACCTCGTCGTGCTGCCATTCTTCTTATGGCCATTATAGCCGAGTCGGTCGACAGACTCGCCACCAGTTCCAGGTGAACTGCCCTGGTCACCAGGCAAGTGAACAGTGCTCCCCAGCGCTTCTCGTGTCTTCTTCCTATGACCACTGTCATTGGCCCAAAATAGTCGACTCCGCAGTGAATAAAGGGTCGCTGCGTCTCTGTTAGTCGTTCCATCGGTAGGTCCCCCGTGACTGGTTTTACTGGTGTCGCTCTTCTGATGCGGCAAAGTTGGCATCGCTGCGCTATGGCTCTTACTGTAGGGCGCAGATTGATCACCCAGTACTTTTGCCTTAAGTCGTTGACCACGCGTTCGTTGTTTGCATGGCCGGCCCTTCGATGGGCGTCTTCTATTAGCAGTCTGGTAAACGGGTGCTTGCCGTGTAATATGACCGGCTTCTTCTTCATGTCTGGAACCGCAGCGTGCCCGATTCTCCCTCTCACTTTGAGAATCAGTAGTAAGGGTCCAGTTTATACAGGCTACTGGACTTGGGCACTGGTCTTCCTTTTTCCAACAGTCTTATTTCTTCTGCGTAGTCGTCGAGCTGCGCTTGTTTCACCCATGTCTTCTCAGCCTTTTCTATCAGGTCGACGGTCATCTGGCTAGCTCGATTTTTGTACTTTTCCTTGAAGAGAAAGAGTACCGCTGTAGTTCGTATCAGCTTCTCATATGAGGAGAATCTGCTTATGTCGGGCAGATGAGAAGCGTGTTTCTTTTCTGTGACTACATAAGTCACTTCTTCCTCTTGGTCTTCTTTCCTGGCTTTCTTCTAATTCAGGCCCGGTGAACCATCTGTTTTCTGGTTTCATTTGTAGTTTATAATTAGGGCGCGTTGCATCATCTGCCACGTTTTGTTCCGTGGGCACCCATCTCCATTGATTGGCGTCGGTCAGCTCCGCTATTTCGCCCAAGCGGTGTGCCACGAAGGGTGTGTACTTGATGGCATCTTTTTCTATCCAACGCAGAACGGTTTGTGAGTCCGTCCAATACCTCACGTTCTTGGGCTTGTCTCTATGCTCTCTCACGATTGTTTCCGCTAATCGTGCGCCGATCACTGCCGCTTGGAGTTCGAGTCGAGGGACGGTTACTGGTTTTAATGGTGCGACCCTTGCTTTTGCCGCAACCAGGCTCACAGTCACTCTTCCATCTGGTTTCAGGATCCTCCAGTAGGCGGTCGCCGCGTATGCTTGTTCACTCGCATCACAGAAGACATGGAGCTCTATGTCGTCTTCAGAGCTTTTGCCGTAGCATCTTGGGACTCGCAGTTTCGTGGCCATGCTCAAACCTCGGAGCCATTCTTCGAAATGTTGTGCGTCTTCTTCGGGAATCACTTCATCCCATCCCACTCCGTGTCTCCACAGGTTTTGAAGTATGATTTTACCCGTGATAGTAAAATGGCTGATGAGACCGAGGGGGTCGTAGACGGCCATCACTGCTCCGAGGGCTTCTCTTTTCGTCGGCGCTCTGTCTCTCATCCTCACTTCAGGTGCTAGACGGCTAAGCCCTGTGTTGAAGCCTAGTTCATCTTGATCCGTATGCCAAAGTAAACCAAGTGTCTTATCGGAGTTTTCCTGTCTCTGACCAAGCTTCACTTCGGCTTTGAGCACTCGTTTTTCTGTAGCCACGTTGTCCACCACATTAGGCCTGTTAGAGCACCATCCACGGAGGTTGAAGTGTGCATTCTCATGTATCTTCATGACCTCTTGTGCTGTTCTTATAGCTTCTCGCTCTGTGACGAAGCTATCGACGTAGTCATCCATGTAGTGGCTCGATGTTATTGCTTGCACAGCGTTGGGGTATGCTTGTGCGTATCGTCTCGCGTTGGCATCTCTCACTGAGTGCGCGATGAACGGCGAGCACGATGCCCCGAAGATCATTGATATCATCTTGTACTTTTTCGGCGGCTTATCACGCTCTTCGTCTCGCCAAAGAAACATTTGAGCTGCTTGGTCTTGTGGTCTTATTCTTACTTGGAGGAACATCTCTTGAATATCTGCTGTCACGGCTACCTGACGTTCTCTGAATCTGAAGAGGATTCCTGGTAGCGATTTCAGGAGGTCAGGTCCCTCTAGTAAGTGATCATTGAGGCACACTCCGCTGTATCGGTGCGCCGCGTCAAAAACCAGCCGCATCTTTCCCGGCTTGTTAGGGTTCACGACCGGGAAGTGTGGCAGGTACCATATCTTCTTGCTTCGTTCCTCTTGTCCATCGCACTCTTGGGCATAACCTTTATCTAGGAGGTTTCTCACTTGAGCGCGATACTGTGCAGCGAAATCCGAAGAGGCGTCCATCTTTTTTTCTATCATCTTTAGTCTCTTCACGGCACAGTGATAATTATTGGGCATCGGAGCGTCTTCATCTCTCCATGGCAGACCCACTTCGAAGTGTTCACCAACCTTCCTCATTGTTCGTTGGACCACGTCGATTGCCTTTTGGTCTTCTGGTCTGACTTTCTTTGCCAGGGAGACTCCAAGGGCATCAATTCTGAAGTGTGCTTTCACTATTTCTTCTACGCGCCGTACATCTTCTGTCTGTTTGTTCGCAGACACGTCGTAGATATGAAGCACTAGTTGACCCTCTTTTTGAGTCAACGCTGAGCGTGGCGCCGTCCCATGAATTACCCATCCCAGTTGGGTATACGAGGCCGCAGGCTCATTCTTCTTGCCCATGCGTAGTTTTCGCGTCACGATCAGGTGCCAATTGTCCGCACCTATCAATACTTTCGGTGTGGCTTCGTCAAAGAATGCGTCCTTTTGCATGTCTCGGAGGTGTGGATATTTGATTAACATTGATTTATCTACTGTCTGACCATGAAGTCGTAGATCCTTCATCGTTCGTGCGCGTAATTCTTGATAGTCGCCGTTCTGACCACGAATTTGTAGTTTGACCTCTTGACTGTGTTCTTGGTGTGGCTGTGAGGTCACTCCTTGTATTTTGAGTGAAGAAATTGGCCCTTTCACTTCGATACGGCGTGTTAAATCCTCGTCGATGAGTGAGATCGTCGATCCTTCGTCCATTAGCGCGAACGTGGTCACTTGACCGCCTGGTCCTTTCAAAACGACGGGGCACATCTTTAAGAGTACGCGATGCGGCGCGTCGCTGCTTGCTGAGACAGTCATCACGGACTCCGCTGTCGGTTTGGCATCCGTCGCTTTTTCTTTGGTGTCTCGTTGCAACATCTCTTTGTGGAGCAGTGCGTGATGCGGGCGGGTACAGTTTTCTTTGCCACATCGCTTAGCTCGGCAGTGCTCTCGCCGGTGGCGATTATTCAGACATTTAAAGCACACTTTCTCCGTTCGTGCCCGTTTCCCACCTGTCGTCGACACTCATCATTGAAAACTTGGCGCACTTAGGCACATCATGGTCCCCAGCACAACACAGACATACTTGTTTCTTTTCATCTTCTTTTTCTGTCGTGGCGTAAATAACTTCTCTGCCCGCTTTCCTTTTTGTGCTTGCTTGCACCACATTTTTCTGTTCTTTCTTTGGTGCGGGCGTGGGCGTCGGGTTTGTGAAGGCGTACTTCATTGCACGGTCAGCTTCCCGCATCAGGAACCGAGATAATATCGTAATTTCAGGCTCACGTGACGTTTCCACTGCCTCAGAAGCGTAGTCGCACCACCTTGATTTCACGTGCGGGCTTAATTTGTCTACAACTTCACGCACTAGCATCGGGTTCCACAAGTATCCGCGGTTGTCCATATTGGTTAGCACACACACTATGTTCTGTAGCTTCACTGCGAACGAGTTTAGTTCACTTGCCACACTAGTGAGCCGAGGCAACTTCTTTATGTCCTCCGTCACATGGTCCATTAATATCTCCGGCCTTCCATAGTATTGTTCTAGCGTCTTCATAATTGTCCGTGGGTCAGACGCAGAGTACAGGAGCGCGGAGACTGCTTCCCTTGCTGGACCTCTGACGCAGTTCCTCAGTCTCGCTAAGTTTTCCATCGCGGTGAATTTGTAGACACTCGATGAATCTTCATAAGCTGCCTTGAATGGCAGCCATTCCGTAGCTGCTCCGGTGAACACAGGTAGCTCAGTCACTTGTCGTGGCGGCGGGCGTACACGCATCATTTTGTCCAGCGTGTCGGCCAGTTGTTCAATGCCTCTTCCTACTCTGCGTTCCCCTCTTGTGGGTGAACGTGAGATCGAACGTTGTCTCCTGCGTGGCATGGCAGGCGTTGTAGCGTCTACACATGTGTTCGGCTCTGCGGCGGTTCGTTGTGCGGCGGGGTGCGTCGGCTGAGTTCTCTCTTCGGTGACTGGTGGGTGGGCTTGGTCAATACTTTGCAGCCACTCATCCACCCTGTCTTCACTCCTATGTCTGGAGCCCTCTTCACGAGCCTCTGCCTCTGCTTCAATTGCCGACACTTCATACTCGAACCGTTTGTTTATTAGGGCCTTTTCAATTTCTAATTGCTCGTTCCTAATTGCAGCAATTCTTTTTTGTGCCTCATATTCCGCTAGTTTTACTCTTGCCACATCACTGCTATAAGATCCCCTTGATCTTATCGTACTTGCGGTGTCTCTCATTGACCTATTTGCCGTCATTGTTCTGACAGAGTCCTGAATTCTTGGCTGGAACGACGTGCTTGGAGTGACGAGTTGTTCTTCACGCATTGTTACGCTCGCGATCGCGGTTGCTCGACTCGCCGGTACGTGGCGTGGAGCGGGTGCGGTAAGCGCGGCGGACGCACCAGACGGTGGCACAACTCCTCCCGTCGCGGCGGTGGCGGGCGGTGCGGTCACCGACACAGTGGCGATGGGCGTGGCACTGTCGATTCCACTTGCGGGCACTTCATGTTGGACGCGCGGCAACGCAGACGCAACGGTGGAAGGTGATCTCGGCGGCTCTTCGAATGTTCGGCGACGTCGGCTGTCGTATCCCGATTCTGCCTCACTCTCTTTGGCCGCAATACTCCTAGTCTTCATTTTTTAGGAACACTGTACTTGCGTATTTTCTTTGTCTTCAACTCGTCAGGCGAACGATGATCCGACTGTATCCGGCGAGCGTAGGACCAAACTGTTGAGGTGGACTGTAGTTTTTATCTTCCAAAGGAATGAAACGCCTGGCTTGATGGTGAGTTGATTTATTTTAATCTTGATCAGGATCGGCTTGTTGCTTCGGATTTCTTGAGAGAACTACTGCTGACTGAACTGAACTACATCGGTGCAACAAACCGTCCTGCTTATGTTCTATTTTACAGGGTGCAAGTAGTGAGTGGATGTGAGCGCAACGCATTCGGTTCGGCCAATCACAGCGCTTCGTCCGAGTTTTACTTGTGGTGGCGTTCGGACAGGTTTCGACATGTTCAAACCTGTTCGATCGTGCTCGCGTCCACTTTACATCGTCATGTTTTAATTTCTTATTTACTATGGGATAATAAAACAACCTTAATCGAATAACAATAAACATTTCCCTACTCTCAAATCGTTTTTATTGAATCATCCTTATATCTACTTAAGTCTACTTATATATTCATATTTATTTACATTATTTATGATCATTACTTAATTGTATTACAAAGCTACGACGTCCGTAACAGCTAGGTAATTAAAAAACCATAGTAATTAAAAACATCGCTATCCATTTGTGCTGCGGAGATCAAACAGCAGTCGCCCTGAAGATAAAGCTAATATTCTGCCATATCTGGTGAGACTAAGAATAGGCAGCGATAGCCGAATGGAGATACCAACAGACTACCATGCAGAGGGTAACGGGTTCGAATCCACGGCGCGCACCAATGACTTTTCGGAGGTATGTGCGCATTGAATTATTAATTATCGCTTGTCTCGTGCCTCGGAGAGCATGTTAAGCCGTAGGTCCCGGTTGTCATGAAGATCTTTGACAGTCGTTACAGGGCGTCAGTACCTTCTAAATAAACTGACACTAGTCTAAACCATGGAATATCGCTATCCCTTCGGGTTGCGGAGGTCAGACAGGCAGTCGCTCTGTGGAAAAGCTAATATTCAGCCAAAGCCGGTTAGACTAGTAAGCGGACCCCAGGTTGAAACTGGGATAACGCTAAGAGGATGATGATTTGGTGACACTAAGAAGTAAGCAGGCCCCAGGCTCCAAAGCGTACGTCTTGAATGCGACCGGAATAACGCTAAGATGATGATGATGAATAGCTATAAATGACAGGTCGGTCTTTTATTCATTTTGTTTGATCTACAATTGATTGTTACGAACATAGCTGTCTATAAACTGAACGTTTACCGATCAGGTCCAGAATTTATGCACATTTTGTAGTACCTTTTAAAAATCGCTGTGCATGATTACTGCATAATTTAATTTCGCAGCGGGGGATCTGTACACCACAAACAGAATGTACCGGCAATCGAATTATCTGCCACACCCACATTAACGACCAAATAAATATTCACATCTATTAGTAGCCAGTATACCCAGCAATGTCATAATTTAAACTTTAAATACTTGCATTTATGTATGTTTGGCCTGAGGCACAATAAACAAGTAGGTACTATCAATTACGTTAATTGTCGACCTCTTTTTATTCCACTCATGTCTAATACTGTGTATAATTTAATAGAGACCAGTTATGTTATCCGTTTAGTATATTATGACCATCACTTTATAGCTTATTAATTCGGCAGGATATATTAATTAAAATCTACCTACTAATGTATCATGTAGAGCTTAAACCGTCGCGGCGCCCGGTGCGTAAACTTGAGATTTGCAAAGTTCCTGCCATTTATATACATAACATGCACTAACAAAGGATCATTGAAAAATACTCTTTTAGTTAAGACCCATGATGTTTCCTATACCTGCTTTTAGTTATATATACTTAGTAGTAATAATAGAAATCTTTCTAATTTCTTATCTTAAAAAGGTGATTTGGAATCCTTTCTTTTCGCACAACGGGGCCAGCCTGAACCTAACAGAGGCCTGAATACTGGGCGGAGCCACGGTAAAGCAATGTGGTATGCTAATAGTGATTTACGCGACCACGCCTCTAACGCCATCTTGATGACACTGCTGTAGTTTTAGTGCGTAGGCCCTGAAGGCCTTGCCTCTAAAGACATTCAGAGCCCAAGAGGCCAGCCGATTATCGTTTCCGGGCATTTTGCCAGACTACTGAGAACTCGGGAAGACTCAGTAACAGATTTGGCCGACCACTATAAGAGAACGAGAAAGCCTATAATGTTCCGTAAAGAAACTATTCCGTAACGGTCTAGTATTTTATTTGACCTTTACAATACAACGGTACAACTGTACCGACGTTAAAATTACGTCAATTGTAAACATTTACGTTCTAGGAAACCGGAACCGTCAGCCATACCCCCTATAGGAAGTACGGTTATATTCTATGACGCATCATGTGTGAACATGACCTTATACAAGTGTTCATTGGTAGTTACATATTATGCATTTATTTTAGTATTTTCTTGGTCTTACGCGAATGACCAACATTGAAATTAAACTACGGTTTACGCCTTCTTTCGCGAAAAGTATATTGCTTTTAGTAAATTGGTTGTAGATGTGATCTGTTTTCATGTATAAAACCAAAATATCGGCCTAAAATCCGTAAACTCTAATGCACATTTTTTTTTAAATACGTAACCGATTTCTATAGGTTCTTTACTTTATTTGTCATCGTCAGTCCTCTACATAAACTGTACCACTGCTGGGCACAAGCCTCTTCTAACTATGCATACCTAAGGTTAGGCCATAGCGCTGACAAGTGCGCGTTCAATAACTTCACGTAACTTTTCGAACAAAGTAGAGCTCTTAGACATGCAGGTTTCCTCACGATGTTTACTTCACCGTTAAGTAAATTATAATTAAAAAATAGATAATACGCTTCCTACCGATACCAATACTTAACGATAATTAATAAAAAAAAAATAATACTGCCTCCTTGGTCCAGTAGATAGCGTATGCGACTGCTGATCGAAGGTTCTAGGTGCGATTCCCGGGTCGGGCAAAAAGTGTTACTGGGTTTATCCGGATTCTCAGTAACAGCACGGAGTCTGGTGATGTGGCCGGTAACGGCAATAGGCTCGCCCCCTATTACGTAGGACCTAAAACAAAAAAATCATGGCGAAATGTGGTTGTAATATTACACCTCTGCCTACTCCCTTAGGGGGATACAGGCGTGAGTCTATAAAAAAATTGTAATACGCACATGATAATACGCACTTAATTGGTGCGTGTCGTGAATTCAAACCCGAGACCCTCCATAGCACTCTATCGGTCTCTTCACTAGGCTATAGTTGCTTCTCTAAGGACATTGATTGTATTGAATCATCAATACAAACTAAAATATATTTGCCTATTATAGAAACTTTTATTTTACCTCGAGATGCATATCAATTCCGTGCCAAATTTTATTACTATTGCAAAATTATGTACTAAGCCTTAAAGATTCGTCAGATAACAAATCATTTTATTAAGATTAACAAATTCATGAACAACAAAATGTAAATTCGTTGTAAATTGCATATCCGAAATACATTCTAGATGCATTCTAGCACAGTTTTTACGATGATTTTATCGCAACTCAACCTTAATAAAATTATACCGAAGGTTTCAATGAATCACACATCCAACATTCTACTTCATCTAGTAGTTACAGAAAGTTTAGACCTTTAATTACTCATACTCTCAAGTCAATAAATATACATACATACATACATAGACTCACGCCTGCCTCCCCGAAGGGAAAGGCAGAGGCATATTGAACGCCCACCCTTCGCCAGTCAATAAATATATTGAATAAATATATTGAATCAATCATCATGCTTCTAGCGTTATCCTATTTGCAATCTAGGCTCCGAAGACTGGAAGTCTTGATTGTATTGACTAGATATCCTCATTCATTTTCCTAAGATTAAATAAATAAAATAAATAATTTAGCTTATCCAGAGATCGACTGACAGTCTGACCGCCACAAACCAAAGGGATAGCGATATTCTATGGTTTAGACTAGTGTAAGCGATTTTAATCAATGCCTGGTATGTGCAGTAAAGAAGCAGGTAAAGGCTTATTATTTTATTCGACCTTCGCAATTCAACGGTAAAACTGTACTAAAGTGTAAACTGAAGAAATTTATTAGCGATTTATTTTTGCTATCTAGAAAACCACAATCATCCATTGATCGTGGTTTTCCAGATTGCAAAAACCAACTAAAATATCATATAGATCATTATCGATATGATATTTTAGTTGGTTTTTTACCACCATACATTACTATAGTATGCGTCTAATGTTATAGCTGTTGTGCAAATCTGATCCCACTGTAATGGCACTTGAAACACTTGAACTATAATTGAGGCACTTTATATCCGTATATAGTCCGTGTGGTGACGGATTAAGAATACGGATTGTCACCACCCCATATCATCCCATGGGTGTCGTAAGAGCCGATAGAGGGAGCACATTATGCAGAGAACAGCACTGTAAGAGAAGCAAAACTTGAAACCCTATACCAACCCGTTTGGCCAGCGTGTTATAGTAGGCCAATTCCTCCTTACAAAGGAGAGGCCTAGTCCAGCAGTGGACTGTTAAAGGCTGATGATGTTATATCTATATTGGTTTGTGTACAAATTGCGAATATGTCTATTATTAAAAAATATCTCACTATACGTCACACCTGCGTTTTTACGACTACTGCTAAGCAGGCGTGACTATAGTGTTATGATTTTTTTATAGTCTCACGCCCTTTATCCCCGAAGGAGAAGGCAGAGGTGTAAATATTACACCCACATTTCGCCATGAATTTTTAGGTTCCACGTCGAGCCTATTGCCATTACCGGGCACATCACCAGACTCCGGGCTGCTACTGAGTGTTTGGAAAAACCCAGTAACACTTTTGCCGGCACGGGAATCGAACCCGGGACCTCCGATCAGCAGTCGCATACTCTATCCACTGGACCACGGAGGCAGTAGTGTCATGTTATGTAACCTATAATCTTCCTTGATAAATGATTCCATCTAAACCAAAAATCGTTATACAAATCGAAGCAGTCGTTCCTGAGATTGACGCGTTCCACCAAATAAACAAACTTTTCAATATTTTATATAAGTATAGATATAGATAACTAAACAGACTAAATTCATTTAGCACGCCTGTCTATCACAATTATAGAGCATGTATAAAAATGTCTAACAAATGCAATTTTTTGTTGTCCGTCTCATAATAAGATAACAATTACTAATGTGTTACAAAAAGTATACACCCATCAACACAGCGAACTCAGTGGTGCATAAAAATGAACTCGTCATGACCGTCGAGGTCGTAGGATCGATTCCCGGATGCCTATAAATATAATAGGTACAACAGTGCAGTAATATCACTTGTTAGTAGGGTTGTCGCGCTCTAGTTGATATTATTTTATATTTTTAGTCGATGCTCTATTATAATCAAATGGCGAAATATTAATGTTTATATTTGCTGTAAAAATGCAGCGATAACCTAGTGGAGTGACTGTCTGTCAGACTGCCACGTAGAGAGTCTCGGGTTCCAAACCACCATTAACATTTAAAATAAAATAAAATATAGTAGCCTTTATTTACTACTACATATTTTTTTAATAATTCTAAGAAATGGTACATACTTCAAGCTTAATCTAACTTCATAAAATATGCAAAGCATACATATTTCTATACATATCAAGGCAGCGATAGTCTAGTGGAGTTTACAACGGACTGCCATGCAGATGGTAGGTATCGGGTTCGTATCCACAGCACGCACCACTGACTTTTCAGAGTTCTGCGCATATTGAATTGTTAATTTATCGCTTGTCCCGTGCCTCGGAGAGCACGTTAAGCCGTCGGTCCCGGTTGTCATGAAGATCTTTGACAGTCGTTACAGGGCGTCACTACCTCTAAAACAGACTGACACTAGTCTAAATCATGGAGTTTCGCTATCGCTTCAGGTTGCGGAGGTCAGACAGGCAGTCGCTCCGTGGAAAACTAATATTCAGCCAAATCCGGTTAGACTAGAAAGCGGACCCCGGGTTGAAACTGGGATAACGCTAGGAGGATGAGATGCAGATGCGCTTGTCAGAGTGTTATCCATAATATTCTAAAAACACATGTGAAGTCTGCCAAACCACACTTGCAGAGTAGTGTGGCAGATAATGGCCAATCGCTTATCATACCTAGTGAGAAAAGACCTGTGCTTAGCAGTGAGTTAGTTTTTGTGTATAAACTGTTTGATGAATGGATAATTTTATTTTTATTTATAGACTCACGCCTGTATCCCCGAAGGGGTAGGCAGAGGCGTAATGTTACACATTTCTCCATATTTTTTTAGGTCCCGCGTAATAGGGGGCGAGCCTATTGCCGTTACCGGGCATATCACCAGACTCCGGGCTGCTACTGAAAATTCGTAAAAACGTGCTGCTCCTGTATACTTTTGCCCGACCCGAGAATCGAACCCGGGACTTCCGAACAGCAATCGCGAACGCTATCCACTATACCACGGAGGATAATATGCCTGCATTCAAAATAATGTTATCAAAACCGCGCACCCTCAGCAAGTTGTGGAAAGCAATCACAACAAATAAATCTGCTGTGATGTCAGACTGCATTATGGGAGTTTTGGAAAGCTGCTTGGTTCCATTGTATTAAGTGTAACATTTATGACAACGAAGCTCGTTGATGACTTTTTAACGTTCAATTCGTAGCTGAAAGATAAAATTTTATTAAAAATATTGTCTATCTGTTTACCATTGCCCTAATTTGTACCAGAAATTAGGATGTCTAATTATTGTCACTAAATTATTTATAAAACCAATTAATACCTGTAATTTAATTAAAATGCTTGATAATAATAATTCTACTTGGCTAATCTTACAACTATCCCATTTTTTTGTGAATGGATGTTTATTACTCTTTTACGGGAAAACTAATGAACGGATTCTAGTGAAACTTATCAGTATCAGCTCATAAACCAGTAAAAAACATAGGTTAACCTTTGTGGCGCGTTAAGCGACACCTAGAATTTAGTCCTAAATAAATTATTTAAATGCTCGTAAAATACCGTTTGAAATAAACTTCAATATAGCGGCTTTAGGCAACCCTAACAAGGGCGTGTACAATCGCACAATAATACAATTGTTATTTTAGAGCAACGCGGAAACTGTTCGTGTGATGTCGGAGGTACATTCTGGTGCATACCTGCTTTTATACGCCTCATTATTACACGTATATAAAAAATCTTGCATCTGAATGACGGACAACGCATAGCTAAAACGAATGGACGTAACAAATGTTTTTAGCCTCTGAATACCTTGGTGGAGTAATGAGTGGAGAACGGTATATGAGGAATTTTAAAAATACCCCAGGAATTTTTACTCTAAAGAAGTAATAATGGGGACAGTTTGTATGGAACTATTTAACAAAGTGACATTCACGGACCAAGCAGTTCTTTGCATCCAGTAGTTTCAGTTGTGGTGAGTTGTCTGACAGTTTATCAGTAAGGAAATAATTTTATATACATCGATATTGATAATCTTAATATATAAAATCCTTGCGTTATTGACTGACTGACAGACACGCTACAGCCGAAACTATTGGGCGCAGGAAGCTGAAATTTGGCATGTATGTTCCTTGGGGACCGTAGGGGTGCACTAAGAAGGGATTTCTCGAAATTCCCACGGGATCGGCCAAAACGGGTAAATCTAAAAAAAATGCAGGCGTAGCTGCTGGCGTCCTCTAGTAACAATATAAACACATACTACACTTTTTTTTTATATAGTTATAGGCGGCAAACGAGCAGACGGATTGCCTGATGGTAAGCAATTACCGCCGCCCATGGACACAAGCAACATCACAGGAGTCACAAGTGCGTTGCCGCCCCTTGGGGTTGGGGAAAAGGGATAGGATGAGGAGTGGGATGAGGGAGAAGGAATAGGGGATAGGGCCTCCGGCACTCTCACTCACCGAACAAAATTTAACAGTTTAGGTACTGTTACTTTACGTCGATTTTCTGTGAGAGGATAGTACTTCCCCGGTCGAGCCGGCCCATTCATGCTGAAATCAGCAAGGCTCTATTACCTGGATAATGAAATTGTGTGGAACTTTTTAACAAAGTGACATTCAGGCGGACCAAGCAGCTTTTTGCATCCAATAGTTTCAGTTGTGGTGAGTTGTCTGACAGTTTATCAGTAAGGGAAGAATTATATATACATCGATATTGATAATCTTAATATATAAAATCCTTGCGTTACTGACTGACTGACAGACACGCTACAGCCGAAACTATTGGGCGTAGGAAGCTGAAATTTGGCATGTATGTTTCTTGGGGACCGTAGGGGTGCACTAAGAAGGGATTTCCCGAAATTCCCACGGGATCGGCCAAAACGGGTAAATCTAAAAAAAATGCAGGCGTAGCTGCTGGCGTCCTCTAGTAATAATATAAACACATACTACACTTTTTTTTTTATATAGTTATAGGCGGCAAACAAGCAGACAGATCGCCTGATGGTAAGCAATTACCGCCGCCCATGGACACAAGCAACACCACAGGAGTCACTAGTGCGTTGCCGCCCCTTGGGTTGGGAAAAGGCTTAGTATGTGGAGTGGGATGAGGGAGTAGGAATAGGAGATAGGGCCTCCGGCACTCTCACTTACCGAACAAAACGCAACAGTTTAGGTACTGTTACGTTACGTCGATTTTCTGTGAGAGGGTAGTACTTCCCCGGTCGAGCCGGCCCATTCATGCTGAAATCAGCAAGGCTCTACTACCGTTAGTAATTTTCTGCCAGCCAGGCGGCTGGACAAGCAAACGTTTCCTTGAGAGCGTAGAATGAGTATGTACTCATACTACGCTCTCAAGGAAATGTCTGAAAGGAAAGATTTTTTATATTTTGCTCTGGTATTATAGCCATTCACGTATGCTATAATACTCAAGGGAGGCCCTTGAGTATTGAAGCATACGTGAATGGCTTTAAACTTTATCATATAAGGATATAATGTACAGTACTGTACCATGACATAGAAACGCCTTCTCTTTGACAAATGCCCCATTAAGTATGATGTGTGTTATTCGTGCAGTAATAAGATCCGTGTCATGTCACAGTATTATCCAAAGTGTAATCTCAAATATTACCCGCATACCTTGAGTTAGGCACATAATATTTGAAATTGTATGCGTTACCATGACTTATTGTTTACTAGCAATTACTAACAATTAGCTTGAATTTTTTTATATTGATGTTTTGTCAACTAATACACTTACCTACCTCTTTGTCGGCAAACAAGTTGTTGCTCGCGCATTACTGACAATGATAGAAATACTCATAGGACAAGAAGGAAAAGGTGCAGGACCATGTTGCGCTCTCTGATCTCTTTATGAATATTTATGAAAATACTCTGTACAACATGTATTCGACTATTTACATGAAAACTAAAATATTGTTAAATATAAATCAATAAAATAATTGTGCGGACCATGTGTTCTTTTGATGACAAAGTAGATGATTCGCACAGCTTGACAACGAGTAACGCGTTAAATGTGATTCTTTCGGACTTCATTCTTGTTGTTTAAAATCTTCCATTGAACAACATACCTTACAATTAGCCAACAACAGCTCATGAATTAAACCGATCCATAATTCGTCCATTAAGCGACTTCGACGCACCCAATTACTGTAATATAAATTAATAGATTCACAAAAATAGTCCGCAAGACCTTCAACAAGTAAATACTAGTTAATGATGTAACATTAGTATTAGGTATACGGATCTGGGCGTAACACCCAAACAAGTATTAATCGGTTTCAATGACTGCTAATGGTCATGTAAAACGTATAATTTTCACACTTTTAATCACAGGTACATGTTTCTCGTTATTTTTATGATATGTGAACTTGCCTAGTAATTACATTTAGAATATCGAGAGCGCGAGACGGAGTCAATAAAACCAAGGTGAGTGTCATAATACGCGTTAGTGGTGTTATTTACGATCTTTCAATTGCGTTAGTATTTATGGAGTGACGTTTGACAGTAGCTGCAAATAAATAAATAAATACTTGTTAGTAGAACTACTCCACAGACAGACGCCTAATCATCCTCCTTGTGTTATCCCTGTTTCTACCCGGGGTACGCTTACTAGTCTAACCGGGGGAGGCGATTCAGAATCTTTCGATATCTTATTTGACATTCGATTTCGTTAATTGTCAAACGGGCTACTTATTTTTTTGTCAAAACTATCGCATTTCCTATCAATTTTATGCATTCAGTATAAAGTAAATTAATAAATAAGAGAATTCAATGAATATTTGTTCAATATACCTCTGATAGGCGGCTAAAAGACGAGGATAATAATTTGACATATGGTACGATTAGAACTCCTGACATTCTTAATCGGCCTGCTGATTTGACTGAATATAAGCTTTTACACTGAGCGACCGGCTCATCTGTCTGACCTCCGCAACCCAAAGGGATAGCGATATTCCATGGCTTAGACTAGTGTCAGTTTATTCAGAGCTACTGACTCCTTATAACAACTGTCAAAGATCTTTGTGACAGCCGGAACCGACGGCTTAACTACTAACGTGCTCTCCAAGACAAGGGGCAAGCAATTAACAATTAAATACGCACATAACGCCGAAAAGTCAGTGGTACCTGCCGTGGATGTGAACCCGATACCTTCTGCATGGCAGTCTGATGGTATCTCCACTGGGCTCTTGGTGCATCTTTCGCCTAGTCCAATCTCACATGTAAAATTTCGGTTTTTGTTTTCTGTATGTGTAAATGTTATATTCTAACCAATAATATATTATAGTTAGTAAGTATTGCTCTCTGGTTTTGACGTCCGCGTCTACTAAGGAGGCAGTTGAAAACCAGCGCCGGGCACATACATACATATGTCCGGCAATATGCTGAACTGGCCTCCTCTTTTTGAACAGACGACGGGCGTGTACGTTTTGTGCCTAGTTATATTATTTTTCTCATTGTTTATATCATGTCCCTCGTTTGTTATAAAAATAAACGTTTTTTCTTTCTTCTTCTTTCTTCCTAAAATGATAATAAACGCATGATTAAATACTAGTCACGAGATGATTCATATTGCAAATTGGATGAAATACTGCAACTGTGTAACAAAATTCTGTCCAATTATTTAAAAACTAGCCTGGCCTGTTAAGTAACTAATAACGTAAGTAATACCACAGGTAATACCACATACAACACCATCTAGTCCCAGACTAAGTTTGAACTATGGGTACTAGATAATGGATAAACATGCATATATACTTTTTTGTTGTAAACGCATACCTACTGCAAAGGATTCCCACCAAGAACTTAGGGTCCCAAGCCAACCTCACCTGCAAGTGGTGCACCTGCTGATCAACGGACGAGGCTCTGGCAAACAAAATATCCCGATAAGCGGTAATAGGCTACCCACCTATAACGTGGGATCAAAACACTGGCGAAAAGTCGGCGTTTAACATGCCTCTGCCTACCCCTTCGGGGAGGCAGGCGTGGGTCTATGTATGTATGTAGGTATGCATACCTATTAACACACAGACAAAGATAAGTAATTATTATCCATGTTCATGCAGTCAAATGTTTGACTTGAGCGGGAATCGAACCCGCGACCTTCGACGTGGCAGTCATTTACACTCTTACTGCTTCACCGGGTCGTAGACGGAAGGAAGTAGCCATTGTCAATTATCTGGCTTATTGCATTGTCGCTTAGGCCAGGCCATCGTTTGCATGTTGTCGCTGCAAAACAGGCTTTATTCCTAGTGTCAATGTTTTCTTCTACCTTATCTAAACTACCAATCTAACCTATGACAAAAACAATGCATTTTTCTGCAGCACTTATCAATTTAAAACGCACGTAAATCACGTTGTTGGGAATGCAATAAAAAAGTAAAAGTGCCTGTCAATGAGTGGCGTGTGAAACGCACGTCACGTAGGTATGTCTGCGGTCAGTCTAGATCCAATCAAGATTTTAGATATACTACGTTCTTGTAATGGAGGAGTTTCACGATATTACTTTATTGAACTTGATAGATTCGAAATATAGATTAAAACTAATAAATCGCTGTTATGTGCTGCCTAAGTTCACACACGCTTTACGTTCTTCGCCTTTTTGGAAAAACCCAAGCCCACTAGTCAATATTGACAAAATTTTACAAAACACCCTAAGCAACATTTTAAATGTGGCTCTGAACGACCGAGCATGGCTACAGGCGACATTACCTGTTCGCCTGGGTGGGCTTGGCGTACGCAAAATTTCCGACGTGAGCTTACCAGCATTTTTGTCATCGGTCCACAGCACTGCAGAATTAACCAGGAAAATCTTAGCACCCACACTGGTCGATTCTGAGGTGCCGTGTAAGATCGATGCCATTAATGCTTGGAAAATGGCTTGTCCAAGCACTGAGTTGCCCCGAAATTTATCCTCTCAGAGGCAGTGGGACGGGCCGCTTTGCAGCGCAGTACGATAAAATCTCCTCCGTACATCGTACAATGCTGCAGAGCGTGCTCGTTTGCTGGCTGTGGGAGAGTGGGAGTCGGGGCTCTGGCTTCAAGCACTGCCATCGTCCAACATAGGTACCATGTTGGACGACACGACCTTTCGTATCGCTTCTTGCCTCCGGTTAGGTGCGCCATGTGTCGCTCCACATCGTTGTCACTGTGGGGAGGCTGTCGACAGCCTTGGTCACCATGGCCTATCATGCAGCAGGAGCGCAGGTCGTATTTCACGACATAGCAACCTGAATGACATTCTCCGTCGGGCTCTTGTCACCGCTGGCGTTCCAGCCCAACTTGAACCTCAGGGTTTGGCACGCAACGATGGTAAAAGACCAGATGGAATGTCTCTACTGCCGTGGAAGTTGGGTAGGCCTTTGGTGTGGGACGCAACGTGTGTCGATACCCTTGCGCCATCTCATCTTCCTAGCACAGCGGGTTGTGCGGGCGCTGCTGCTGCCACAGCGGAGACGCTAAAACGGCGCAAATACGTAAATCTCATAGGGGATTACGTATTTGAGCCGTTTCGAGTTGTAACGTTGGGTTCATGGGGCCCAAGTGCTAGATCTCTATATAGAGAACTTGCGAAGAGACTTGTCGACACCTCGCGTGACCAGAAGGCTGGTATGTATCTAGCTCAAAAAATTAGCATTGCCATACAGCGTGGCAATGCTGCCAGTCTTCTGGGCACGTTCCCAATAGACGGCGATGTGGAGGACTTTCACGACGCCCTTTGATTTTTTTTTTTTCTTTTTTTCTTTGTATTGTACCTATATTTAAATATTTACTTTAATTTTAGTAGTAAGTAGTATATAAGTACCTAGTTACATATAATTATTTTATGTTAAAATTAATTTAATTTTTTTGGTCGTTAATAAAATCTAACCATTATTTCAGAAAAAAAAATCGCTGTTATTTTCCTTTTTCAATTAGGCATATCAATAAGGATGATTCATGAGATCTTCAAATAAGTAGGTAGGTCCATACCTACCTACTTCTTTATTTATTTATTTACTTAGGTATTAATTTACTTGGGTAGGCAGAGGTGTAATATTACACCCACATTTAACCACGAATTCGTGGAAAAAAACGTGGGACCTAAAATCCCACGTAATAGCGGCGAGGCTATTGCCGTTACCGGGTACATCGCCAGACTCCGTGCTGCTACTGATAATTTGGAAAAACTCAGTAACACTTTTGCCCGACCCGAGAATCTACTACTTATTTGAATTTAAGTTTAATTATAACTAAGTAATTATAATTAATTAGTTATAAAAATATACTCTACAATGCTATATTCACTATTTTAGGTCCTATATACTCGTATATATATGCATGATGTTAATAAGTCGTTTGTAAAATGTATCACATAATTGCATCACTGTGAACCAAATAAAAGAAAAGCACAGAACATCTACAGAATATCACTTGTCAATAAATTGATAATGGACATAACATAACTTCACCCCTTTTATCCCCGAAGGGGTAGGCAGAGGTGTATTACACACCCACACTTCGCCAGTTATGTTGATAATGGACTACAATATTAATATGTGAGGCATACAAATATTTACACATTTACAGGAATGAAGCAAAATTAAGAACGCTACTCGGTTGGACAATGTTCGGGCAGTTACGACATACATATCTTCACGCAGTGTCTCAAGACGAAAGTCTGGCCAGTGCGTGAAGCTATTGTTGATATACGGGTCAAAGATATGGTAGCTCATTGTGGGAATTAGTACAAGGCTCAAGAGAGCTAAGAGGGCGATGGCGGCCACGCACCGGAGCCAGCACAGCTAGGCTCCTCGCGAGGTTAACCGACCATCTGGTTGGATCGGTCGAGATCGGTCTATGTCCAGCATTAATGATGAAACTGGGCTCAAATCTTAATGCAGCTAATTTTATAAAATTGATTGATTTATTAATTGTTGAGCCACTTCGGATAGAGGACCGATTTAAATTTGAATAAAAACAACGGGAGTGAATTTTACAGTTCTCCACAATGTGAATTTCTAAAGTTCATTAGATAATATTCAACATTTACATGTTGCACCCGCAAAATTGATACTAACTGCAACTTGCACTCTACACCCGAACATTTTCTTTTCATTAAACCGTTTTAGTCCGTGTGGTGACGGATTAAGAATACGGAATGTCACCACCCCATATCATCCCATGGGTGTCGTAAGAGCCGACAGAGGGAGTATATTATGCAGAGAACAGCTCTGTAAGAGAAGGAAAACTTGATACAAAGCCTATACCAACCCGTTTGGCCAGCGTGTAGGCCAATTGCGACTTTCAAAGGAGAGGCTTAGTCCAGCAGTGGACTGTTAGAGGCTGATAATGATGAAACCGTTTATGCCCATCCCGTGCGAATTTCGGGAGCACCCTGCTTAGTGCACTTCTACGGTGCTCAAGTTGAAGTAGCGTCCAATATTTTTAGCTGTGCGTTTGCGTTGTATGTCAGCCAGTCTGTAACACAAGAATTGTATAATACAGAAACATTATGCGCATCGCATCAATTCGTGCCTACATTTACGGCGAACATAAAGATTATCATGTTGGCCACTAACTCGTACCTAATATTGTTAGCGCACAAAACACCGCGGATTAGTTATTAGGTACTTTATTTTTATTTTTTATTTATAGACTCACGCCGTATGTGCCGTACCGGGCACATTACCAGACTCCGTGCTGCTACTGAGAATGTCCTAACGGAAAAACCCAATAACACTTTTGCCCGACCCGGGAATCGAACCCGAGACCTCTCAATCCCACGCGCACATTTATGCCGGGAGACCAACGAGGCAGTCACTAGTTATTACTTATGCAAATAATAAGATCATGTCATTAAAGCAACTCACGAAATTCCAGTAGGTAGTAAAATTTTGATAGTCCCATAAAACGGTAAAGTAAATGCTGTATCCGTACCCAGTAAAATTTCGACAAATTAGCACTTAAACCGAAGCTTAATTGTATAAAATGAAAATTTGGCAGGAGTGCGAGATTTATTACCTGGTGTTGATTTCTATAAAGTCTTAAGTGCCAAATAAATCAAATTTATTATAACTTAGTTTCAATAATTACAATGAAACCACTATTTTATTATTAAACTAGAGGACGCCAGCAGCTACGCATGCACATTTTTTTAAATGTATCTGTTTTGACCAATCCCGTGGGTATTTCGAGAAATCCCTTCTTAGTGCACCTCTACGGTCCCCAAGGAACATATATGCCAAATTTCAGCTTCCTGCGCCTGATAGTTTTGGCTGTAGCTTGTCTGTCTGTCAGTCAGTAACGCAAGGATTTTATATATTAAGATCATTTCTCTTTCTCGCTTTGAAATATTTATTAATCTCATGTCTCGTGTCGTTATCATCGGCCCTGTAAATATACGGTTGAGCACCCACTGTTGAGCACGGTCCTCCTCACACTGTGTGAAGGATGAGGCCATAGTCCACCACGCTGGCCAAGGAATAACTCTCAGACATGCAGGTTTCCTCACGATGTCTTCCTTCCCTGCTATTTTAGCCAAGCCTTCTCCATTCTCCATTCTTCTCTTTATTATAAGAGAGAAGACAGTGAAAGGGGAGACAGGCCAGGAAGGGAACTTGGTACAAAAACACAGGGCAGCTTCAAATTCTTCTTAGTTACCTAGAATTGGCTTCAACAAAGTCCTAATCAGGCTTAGGCATCACCAACTTCAATGGGCTATGATTACCGGCTTGGTGGCGACACTTAATCTATTAAACAAGAATATATTTTTCCACGACTTTCACACTTTTTTGTAGGAAAGTTGTTATGATCATAAGAACAAGAAATCATTGATAACTTTGCGTTGTGCATCCTGGCTTACACTCTATATGTATAATTGAATGACTTACGACCACCTATGAACATTCCTATATGTCACAGTTTCAAAAACGAGTGCAGCTAGTATGCAAATAAATACATTAAGAGAGATAAATTAAGTTAATGGCCGCCACCGACTCATTTATCTTGTAGGTATCTTGAGTAAACGTTTCCGCATAGCACCACATGCTCTTAAAAGGTCAGTCTAATTATTTATTTAAGAGCTCCGTGAGATGCATGTACTATACCTTACAGGTATACCGTGTAAAATATTATTTCCATAAATTAATATAGGATTTTTGGATTGTCACCTGCTTAATTTATTTCCCACATAAGCGGACCGCGGGGTCCAAGGCGAGTCGCAACCGGGACAACTTTCTGTGGTATTACTTTACTCTATGAGGATGATGATGAAATTTATTTCTAAAATATTCAATGAGAAGACTAGGTGTAACCTTAGAGCATAGAGGCTGTACTCTTAAAAAAACAAGGGTCACTTTGGGAGCGGGCGGGCCAGGCTAGCGTCAAGCACCATCTCACCTCTTGTTACCCGAATTCAACTGGGGTTTTGTTTTTATAAGCCGGTACGCGATCTACAAAACTTTGTAAACCAAATATCCGGCTCTTTCAGCGCTGTTTACTTTAGTTCAACAAAGCTTCGTTAGGATCGCATCGTTGGCCTCCTACCTACTGGTGTGAACTGCACTTAAAATCTATGTAATTATAACTTGTGACAAATATACATATTATATACCAGTCGCGGCAAATTAATCTTAAAAAAATAAATTTAAATAATTAAATGCTTGTACCTAACTTTGTTGTTATACAAAACCTCTCTCACACTCCTGTAAAATCTCCTGTATCAAATTTACCTATGGATCGCACAAAGTGTTGTCTTGTGTGGGTATCGAAGCAGTGCCAAGAGGCGAGGCGACCGCTTTTAAACTAACAACACTGTACGTGCAGTCAGCCCAGTATAAAAGCGGTCGGTAAGCCTAGTAAAAATCAAGTTACTACCGTTTTCACGCAATCGTGCAACATATTAATTGATATAAAATATTGAATATTCAGGCATTAATTTTTTTTTTACCTTGTACGCAATAAACACAGAATTCAATTAGATGACGTGATCATCTAATCAACAAATTAATCTGTTTAGATATAAAAGACTTTCGTTACTGACTGACTGGCGCAAATAGCTGAAATTCAGAATGCAAGTTCCTTGAGGATCGGAGGAGAAAGAAGAAAGGATTTCACGTAGTTCTTACGGGATCGGACAGAATCAAAATTAAAATAAAAGTATCCCCCTCGCACTATCCTCTAGTATTTTTATAATATTAAAACGGGTCTTAACTAAAATATAAGGTAAGTAATCATCTTAATATATAAAATCCTTGCCTTACTGACTGACAGACACGCTACAGCCGAAACTATTAGGCGCAGGAAGCTGAAATTTGGCATGTATATTCCTTGGGGACCGTAGGGGTGCACTAAGAAGGGATTTCCCGAAATTCCCACGAGATCGGCCAAAACGGGTAAATTAAAAAAATGCAGGCGTAGCTGCTGGCGTCCTCTAGTATAATATATTACGTCTGGTTTTCTGCGACGTTCCGTAGAGATGGTTCGATTCATGATAGTTAATCAGTTTATGATTTACCTTACTTTATCATCATCTTTTTATTAAAGTTTACAACCGACAACGTTATAAAGTTATTTAAAGTCACTCATCAGTCATCACACATAGTGCATTTGTTATTTAATTCATTCAGTCATTCATCACACAAAATGTATTTTTAATTAGGTACCGGCATGAATTTGAACCTCGGAATAAATCGAGTTTAACATTACATTGACTTACTACGGAATTCAATATTCGAACTATAGATAGATCTGTAGAATTTAGATTCGTTTTTGACATAAGCTCCATACAAAATATGTCAAACACGAATCTCGAATCTCAAAATCCATGTATGGATCGAATATTGAAAATGGCCGTTAGTATTAGAAGCATTCAAGTTCCACATAACGTGACTATAAATAAGTTATCCCGTATCAGAGGGTCTAAGTACGAGTTTGCACTCGATCGTCACGGTGGACGATAGCCTAGTCGACGGGAACAATTTCCATACATTTTCTAAATGCGCCCCCTAGCGGTCTCTCTATCGATCGCTACTCTTCGTTAGGGGCGCTTTTACAAAATGTATGGAAATTGTTCCCGTCGACTAGGCTATCGTCCACCGTGACGATCGAGTCCAAACTTTACTAGACCCTCTGGTGCCCTCAGCATAAATGCATAAAAATTCAGCAACAGCGAAGGAAAATCCTAGTCACATGAAAAGGAGGTTTTGATGACACGCAATTAAAAAAAAACACGAAACTATCTCCACAAGCAGACGAATCGTCCTAAACGTTTTCATTCTCGTTCAAATAATTAGTATGAACGTCGTCGCCCACAGATAATAACTTATTTCCTAACAGCCATTTGTACAAGCCTTTACAAGTGTTGGTAAAGTGTGCGTCGGTATGCCGCCGTCGCGTGCGGTGCGGCCGGCATGCCTCATTGCACTAATTGGATTATAACGTTCTCAAACTTATTGCAAATTAATCATTCGTTTCCTCTTCGGCAAATGCTTTCAGAAGTTCCTGCGATAAGCATAATTACGATTTTAATGTTTATTAATGAGTTATGTAAATGTATCTGTGTAAGTCATTGAAATTTCTTGAACTTATTTGGTGAATAATAATGTTTAAATCGTTTAAAACTTATCTAGTACTACGCATAAGTACGTTTGTATTTATGGCTTCAAATGAATATTAAATTAAAGGTTGTGATGATTTCGAAGAATCGCAATAGCATTTTGTCATCAGGAGCCAATTAGGTACGTCTTTAGCACAATTCCACAACAGAAACGGATTCGCTGAACTAAATATAAACGCTTAACACCATAGCGTAATATGGCGCGAGTCAGCTTAATTCAAGTTCTCATATTTGTTTGTCTTATATTTGTTATGTTTATCAATTGCCTCATATTGTAAGTAGGTGCATACAACCGACAACCGGACAGCAGCAGATCTGCAGCAAAATGAAATAAAAGACACGGAAGTCGTATCACTAAAGCCGATTGACGTACCTATTTTGAGATCCGGCTTCCGAAGAAACTATCGAATCTGTGAGCTAGAACAAGCAATTCAATTAAATAAAACATAAATAGAAAGGTAACCTGTATTCTTATTTGTCTGTCTAGAGAATAAGATATGTATATCTCTCGCTGTAATTCCATAACCACGGCTGGTGTTGCCCCAGCGGAAACGTTAAGGCAAATAAGAGTATTTTACAATTATTTTCAATCAATTACACGATATAGACTTGTTATATAAATATTAGGATAGGATATATATTTCAGTTATATTCCTTCCCGGACGATAAACATCGGCTAGCGTAGCCAAAGCTTTCTTACCGTTATTAATATGTATATACGCGTAAGAAAACATGGCCATATCCGTAAGCGCAGCTTGCTATCTACTATCAACTCTACCACAAACCAGTCCGAGTCCAAAGGCATTAAAGAAATTAGGGCCTCTCTTTCCTCTAGTTTTTATAATTTGGTTATAACAAGACGTCGCCAGCGGCTTCGCCCGCGTCAATTATACATATAAACCTTCCTCTTGAATCATTCTATCTGTTAAAAAAACCGCATTAAAATCCGTTGCGTAGTTTTTAAGATTTAAGCTTACATATGGACAGACAGACAGAAGGCAGACTTTGTTTTATACTATGTAGTGGTAATATTTATCAATTCAGGTTATTCTCTTGAGCACGATTAAAATAAAGTTGGTCCATAGCTCTCTTCTTCTCTTTGAGAACACTAGAATGAGATGCGAACAAGTAGTCGTCAATAAGCCTTGTTTATAATTTGATCACGGCTGGGCAGAGGGAAGGCTCATCTAATTATTACAGGGGTGTGGTCATAGTTCACCGCGCTGACTAAGTGCGGGTTGGCAGACTTCAAATCTACACATAATTATGGAGAACTTACAGACATGCAGATTTCTGCACCATGTCTTATTTCACCATATAACAAGCGATAAGTAACATAACAATCCGTGTGGTGACGGATTAAGAATACGGAATGTCACCACCCCATATCACCCCATGTGTGTCGTAAGAGCCGACAGAGGGAGCATATTATGCAGAGAACAGCACTGTAAGAGAAGGAAAACTTGATACAAACCGTATACCAACCCGTTTGGCCAGCGTAGTACAGAAGGCCAATTCCTCCTTTCAAAGGAGAGGCCTAGTCCAGCAGTGGACTGTTAAAGGCTGATGATGAGTTAACATAACAGTAGCATGTCAACTAAGATATGATTATGATTTATGCGCTCAATCACTGCCGAAAGGGAACTTGTGTATATCATCTTTCAAACGTATGCTTGCCTTTTCTAACATTGTGTGATTTGAAAGACTGAAATAACATATTGGTGGTAATTATGCGCACCACAGACTCTTCGAAGTTACGTCATCGTTAATCATCGCATCTCGTGCCTTGGACATTGGTCCCGACTGTTATGAAGATCTTTGATAGCCTTTTTGGAGAGTCATTAGTGTCAATTCCCCTAAACATACTGTTTCTGTACTTGTCTATGGAAATCATGGAATATCGGTCAAACGGCAGTCGGTTTCTGGAGAGTCTGAATATTCTATCATATTAAACCATATTATGGTACACCAGAAAGCAGATCCTGAGCCCAATGCGAAAGTCTTAGCTGCAGCCGAAATAACGCCAAGACCAATGTCTTGGCGTTATTTGATATGCTGATCATTATTTCCGCACTAGATAGAGCAGTAACCCCGTTTGATTAATAATTTCATATTCCTATGTTATAACCAAATCAAAGCGTTTTGTCAATGTAAGAAACAAACAGTCTACTGCCGCATTTATGAAGAAGAACAAGATTCTACCATAATTCTAACCTGCAAGTTTCTACCACGACCAAATATATCAACGCACAACCTATTAAATAATCACCGATAGTGAATTACCCAGACAGAAAGCACGTGCTTCATATAAATCTGATAAAAGTATTGCGTACATCGCACAACTCGGGCTCGATGTCGCAACCGCGCTTGTAAATGGACATTAGTATAAATAAGTGTAAGGTAATTCTTCGATAAAGGACCGCGCCCATTCCGCGTGGGTACAGGCGCGAGCGAAAGTGCTACAATACGAGAATATTTGTGACTCCTAACTGGTTGACAGCCACTGAGTTATGGCCCTAGCTGCTTTAGCATTGCGTGGACTTTAATTGAAAGCTTTAATATTTTGATTTAGTGCAGCCAATAATACTTTATTGTAGGTACCTAGGTGAACATTCTTTAAATAGACAGGAGACATAAAAAATAACAGGTTAGAAGTACCTTAAACTGAAGAGCATGTGTGAAAAATTTGATGAGATTGAATGAAGCAACAATCATAATTATGCCAGGATCGTTGTAAATGGCGGTCTGCAGTCTCTGCCTATCCCTACGGACAACAGGCGTGAGACTATGTATGTTTGCATGTGCCTATTTATTAAATCTTGGTGAAATGTTTCCGGTCAGGTACAAAGAAGACTAGATTTGTCTAAAGTTGTACAGGGTGGCGCAAAAGTAATGACCCTATAGAAATGCCTTATTTTTTTTATAACATCTCCTGTCATTCTGATAATGAAAATTTTGTAATAATCAAACGTAAAATTCACTAAAAATAATCATGGACCGCTTTACTCCCGAAGAACGTGGAATAATCGTGTCATCAGTGATAAAAACACAACGTGAATTTGACTCTGCACCGTATTTTGGTCAAATAATTGAAGATGTTTCCGTGTTAAACTCAGATGACGCATTAGCTGCTGCCTACTGATCACCGAGATCGTCTAGAGTACAACCAGCGCGTCATAAAGCTCAACCTTGAAGAGGATAATTTTTCTTCAAAATTATTTAATTTGGGATTATTTGACATCTCGGGTGCATGTGAACAAACCACTGACTCTCGCAGCTTTAAAAGAAAAAATACACCAAGAAATAAGAAACATAGGGCTCAAATGTGCTTCAACTCTGGAGGTCAACATTTAATAAGTAGACATCATATTTAAATCATAATGCAACTAAACTTCATGGCATAAATATACATATTTAAATAACTAATTCTAGTTTTCTAATTTAGAAACGAAGTTGTAGCTGAACCAAATAGGGTCATTACTTTTGCGCCACCCGTTATGTCCCGCGTGTGATCGGTAGTCCAGTGCCACCTTGCAGCAAGTAGGTAAAGGTAATTAAATACCACCAGGGGTTGTGTTACTTCAAATTTGTGCATTTGTGTACGTCTGACTTTAATGCCTATTTTCCAGAGATTTTAAACATAAGATATAAATATAAATAATATAAAGTCGGTTAAAAATATCCTGATAAATAAGGCGGTTACTCTTGCGTAAATCTCTTGGTCTAATTAATTAATCTATGTATCTAATGTCAAATTTATAGCGTGTTGAGAGTATATATGACTCGAAATAGTTATCTAGATTACTTACTGGCTGGACTAGATAAACTTGTTTGCAATTTATACATAACACTAACTGTTTCTCAGTTTCACTTTTTACTAGTTTACATTATTTTCCTTATCTCGATAGCAGTGCCACCTACTAAACCCAGCAAATCATTCAGAGTCCTTAAGCTCAACCACACTATTATGTCGTTCGTGTAAGTGCCGAGGCCGTCGCCAAACGCGCGCAACCAACAATTAACTGACGTAGGAGGTCAGTCAGGCTTGGCTCCAGGTAAGCTAGAGGGTTCAAGCCCCTCTCCCAAATTCACCAGTTTTCTTCCCAAGAAAAATTACTTTTAGCGTTTCACTTGAAAAGAACAACCACCTAAGAAAACCTTTTTAAATCCAAAACGAAATCTAGATCCTCACGTGCAGTCAGGCATAAGTCCAGCACCGCTCTTATGCCTGACTGCAGTAAACCTATGCTGCCTGGTTTCGACGGTACACTTACGTATTACGGGATACAATTGCAAACATACAGCTACAAGCAATCTAATAATGTGTATCACTTGTGTGTTCGATGTTCCATCGTTTACTATCAAACACAAAGCGTTGTTATTGTTGCAAGTTTGTAGGTGGCCTAGCCAGAACGCAGCTTATGTAATACACGCAACCACTTTCATTTTCGTACTTGCCAAACAAATTTTATTGTCTCTAAATACTAATAAATGTATTCTATAAATATATACCTAAGTATTACTACAGGTATTGCCGTGGTTTATAGAAGTTCATATTTTGCTGTTGAACTTACGCATGTATGATGTAGAGGTAAGTTTTAGGCAGCATTAACCTAATGCTGATATTACTACTGCAATTCTGTATTACCGAGTATCGAGTTCAAACCGTTAGGGTTGTAGCAAGTCAGTACAATTGCTTGGATATACTGACACTGGTATAAGCCATAGAACATCGCTGTCACTACGGTTGGAAGAGGAAGTACAACAGTCGCTCTCTTGAAAACTAATATGTTGTTATATCTGGTTACACTAGAAACCAGACTCAGGACATCGAGGCAAAAGTCCTAAGACTTTTGCCGCAATCGAGATGACACTAGAATGATAATGAAGAAGATGAGGTGTACAGATAGCTGGCGCCATCTAGCGCGATATGTGAAAACTAACTGCACATGATGAATGTATGAGATGCATTGATTCAATGAGAGAGGATATTCTAACTGTTAACAGCAATGGCTAACAGTATGCTGAGATTTGAGCCACTACATACAATAATATTTAGCGGGTCTTGTTCGTGATAATTTGCTTATTTAAAGGCATAAATACCTTTGTTATTCTCCTACGTTTCTACCGGCTTGCAAAAGCGTGGTCGCGGAGGGGCTCCACTATGCATCTAAACAAGTCAATTATCGCGACTAAGACCCGCTAAATAATATTGTATGGTGTTATATTACCATTGCATAGGGTTCCCACCAAGAACTTAGGGTCCCAAGCCAACCTCACCTGCAAGTGGTGCACCTGCCGATCAACGGACGAGGCTCTGGCAAACAAAATGTCCCAATAAGCGGCAATAGGCTCGCCACCTATTACGTGGGATCAAAACACTGGCGAAAAGTGGGCGTTTAATATGCCTCTGCCTACCCCTTCGGGGAAACACGCGTAAGTCTATGTATGTATGTATGTATATTAATCGCGAAAGTTTAAAATCGATTATTTGAGCCACTGCCTTGAACGGCAGTAGTAATCTTCAGAGAACATTTCGTAAAATTAAAACATAGAATTGAATGCACCTGTTACAACTCGCGAACGTATAATACTAAACTTGTAGTACCTACTTACCTATAGGCTCACAAAATTTGAAAAGTAAAGTTTTAGTACCGAATTAATAACTTTCTTGTTTTTGTGCAGTCAATTGATTGACAGCCCTCATTGTCAAACTCAGTCAAAAAAATTCGGGCAAGTGCGAGTCTGACCCGCGCACCGAGGGTTCCGTACGCATTTTACCTTATTTGAGGTTGGTGCTAATTACGCTAGTCCTCTAAATCTGTATGAGCGCCCATACAACTTAGAGGACTATCTTAAATGGAGTCTACTATGTATGTATGGGGACGCCCTTAAATTTTCACTTTTTTTATTTTTTGTAATTTTTCCTTTATTTGTGCTGTAAGACCCCGCTTTTGGCCAAATTTCGTGATTCTAGTTCAACGGGAACTACCATATTGGTTTTCGACCCAAAACCTATAGGGTACTTACGGTTGAATTTTGGTTACAACCAAGGTCTTACAGCACAAGTAAAAGAAAAATTCCGAAAATTAAAAATGTTGAAAATTAAGGTTAATTTTGGTACTTACAAGTTTTCCCAAAAATCTAATTTTGACCATATCTTTTTATCGGGTTGACCCTGATTTTTATACACCTAATGGGAACCATAGACCTCAGTATGTGGTATAAATTTCAATTTGCTAGGTCCACCCGTTCCCGAGAAAATTGGTGGTGACACACGGACAGACAGACAGACAGACAGACGGACAAGAAAGTGATCTTATAAGGGTTCTTTTTTTACCTTGTGAGGTACGGAACCCTAAAAACAGACCTTTACAGTAAATATATCGTCCCTTTTTGACATGGTGACACATACATGTGTGTGTTGATGTACTTCTCATAGTAAGTAAGTACAGCCTTCCTTTTGATGGATCTATGTTTCTGTTATATTTTGTGATAATAAACCCTAGCTACAAGGATCCCTCCACATATGAGATTGGATCCTGGTGGAAAGAGTATCTGCGGTTTCTAAAAGATATTTGGGCCCTCCAACTATTATCCCTCCTCTTGGGATACGAACTTGCTCACTGCGCTGCCTTTACGGCATGATACTAGTCAGACAGTCCACTTGCGCGCCGTCTGAAGACTATTCTTACATTTGCTCTGTCAAATCTAATTTTCATTCGACTTACGATTTGTTATCTTTTTTAGCATTTCTATATTTACACTCCGCTCCATATTACCAGAACTACAAAACTACTCTATATCCAGCTCTATATATCTACCATATATCCAGACCAACGTAATCATTACACCACATACCTGATCGACTTGAATAATCAGATAAGTGATCCTGTTCAACTGCCGATACAAACCAGAACTTTCACCATTATAAAAGCTAATAGGAACTAGGTGTAAGATATATTAATAGATAGGTAATTAGATACTATAGCTGCCGTGGCCTAACATTCCAAGGCAATAGTAAACCTGATTGATATAGGGTTGACTTACGCCCACTTGAACATAAAGTAGATGCCTATTGTAATGACCATAATAAGGCCCGATACATGGCCCTTTCATCCAGACTTAATAAAATAATAAGGTTGACACAAAAGGCTAGAAATATTGACTACATAAACAATGCTAGAAATAAATGTAAAGCTACTTGGCATGTTATTAATAGCAATAAGCTTAATGTACCAAAAAATCAAATTAAAAAAATATCTATTGATGGGAATTATATTAGTGATCCCGAGCAAATTGCCAAAGCATTTAATGATTTCTACATCAATCAAGTTACTAAACTTGCTTCTAATTATCCTAAAATAAATATTAGATATAATCCAAATTCTATTTTTATGCAACCGACAATACCTTGTGATATTTACAAAATTATAATGAATTTGAAAAATACGGAGAGTCCTGGATATGACGATGTATCAACCAAAATTTTGAAGTGCGTTGCAATGAGAATATCTTATATACTAAGTCATATAATCAACCTATGTATAACATCTGGAGTATTTCCTGATAAATTAAAAGTAACTATAATTAAACCATTGTTCAAGAAAAATGACAAATATGACATGAACTGCTATCGTCCTATCGCACTTGTGCCGGTTTTTTCTAAGATATTTGAGAAGGTAATACACGACAAGATTTACAATTTCTTTGAGCTAAATAACTTACTCTCAGAAGAACAAGTTGGTTTTAGGAAAAATAAGTCTATAAATCTAGCAATCTATAAATTTTTAAATACGGTAACTAATAGTTTAGATAACGGTGGACAGCCATGTGCACTATTTATGGACTTAACTAAGGCGTTTGATCATGTGGACCATTGCTTACTTCTCAATAAGTTGTACGCGTATGGAATAAGAGGCAATATACTTGATTTAATCAAATCCTACCTAAGCAATAGAACACAAGCAACAAAGATTACTAAAATATGTGTAGAAACTAAAAAGGAAACTGATTACTTCTCAGAATTTAAACAGACAGTTTTAGGAGTCCCACAAGGAAGTGTTTTAGGACCTCTTCTGTTTATTATATATGTGAATGATTTACCTAGGCAAACAAGACATGAATCGGTCCTATTTGCAGACGATAGCGCCATTATTTTTGCCAACAATAATAATATTCAATTAGAAAATGATGTAAATATGACATTAGATAATATGATTCAATGGCTGACATTCAATAATTTAAAAATAAATCTATCCAAGACTAATTTTATGACATTTTTTAATAGAGTAAATAAATTAAATAAATTTGACATTCATTATTTAGACCATAAAATCACACAAATTAATGAAACAAAATTTTTAGGATTAACTATTGACTCTAATCTAAATTGGAAATCGCACCTAGATCAGCTGTGTTCTAAATTACATAAATTTGCCCATGCGCTATATTTATTGTCAAAAACAGCGGACATTTCAACTGTGTTGATGTCTTATCATGGCCATGTGATGTCCCTCCTAAGATATGGAATATTATTCTGGGGAAATTCTACAGAAAAAGAGTCGGTGTTTGTGGCGCAAAAGAGATGCGTAAGAGCAATGTGTGGTTTGAAACAAACTGATAGTTGCAAGACCTTTTTTACTAAACTACACCTATTTACTTTGCCATGTTTATATATCTCAGAGGCAATTCTGTTCACTAGGAAATATATAAATCTATTTGAGCACCTGAATAGTCACAGACATCATTTAAGAGTCCGAATAACTGTAAACAGAACGACACTGAAGAACAAAAGTGTATTTTGTATGGCACCTCGCCTTTATAATCATTTACCTACTGAAATATTAAAAATAGAAAATTTCCTAACTTTCAAAAGTGCTGTAAATAAAATATTATTGGCCAAGGCATATTATTCTGTCAACGAATATCTGCTAGATAAACTGGAGTAAAACTAGTTAAGTTTATAGTTGTCGTACCTGATTTTTGGTATCGGGTTGGAAAATCCTCATGGAGTCCCTCCGCCCCGGGGGGGGAAGGACGAAGGGGACTGTCAGACTCTTACTGACTAAAAACCAACCCGTGCTCCTCATGTACCCATGTGTCGGAGGGTAGGGTTTCACCAAAGCATTCCTCGCTACCCCCCGACGGGTATTGGCCCGCCAGATGGTCAGGCGGGCCCCGAACGAAACCCCCTTGGCGGCGGATGAAGGTGTTGGGCTCCGCCGCCAAAACACCCAGCGGCCGCAGAGGATAGGGAGGACGGCAACGCAACACCGCATCTCCTCTTCCTCTACGGCCCCACCGCGACGCAACGATGGTGCGCCCCCATTTGGTCGCGGGAGATAGGGCGCGGGGCAACGCAACACCCACACGCCTCTCCTCCCGCGACCGCACCCGACTGCGAGGGACAGACAGAACTGTCCCCCGCACCCGCACCATGGGACGCATCCTACGCAGGCCTCTACCAAGCCCACGTGGAGCGTCCCCTCCCGGGATCCCGCTTAGCTTCACCGTGGGTGGCTTCTAACCCACGGTTACTGAGCCCCCCCACCACGACAAGGTGGAGATCCTACGGGGGGGGATAGTTGTCGTACCTAATATTTTTCAGTTTTGAATTGTCATCTGTTAATTTTGATTTATATTATTGTAATGTACGTTTAATAATTTTGTTAACCGTAAATGAAATATTTGCATGCCGAAAAGCTGAATGTGGTGATACTATAATGTAACAAATAACATCTTGTGTGAACATACCCATTTTCGCAAATAAAATAAATTGAATTGAATTGAATTGAATTGTCTGATCGATGTAGCTGGAGTCCTATTAACGGCCATTTTCAGTATTCGAATCATACATGGATTTTGAGATTCGAGATTCGTGTTTGACATATTTTGCATGGAGCTTATGTCAAAAACGAATCTTAAATCTAAAGATCTATCTCTAGATCGAATATTGAATTCCGTAGGAACTCGCTAGATGCGTAGGGAAACAATTCAACTGTTCAGTTTAACAGAAAATTGAAATTGAACAAATAAAACATTAGATAAATTGCGCATACAAAAATCATCACAGTAACGTAATTTCTCTTAACTTTCTTCTAAGTAAGCACACAATCACCATCCCAGTCTAGAGATGTCCACTGCAGGACATAGGCCGCAAGGTTCTCCACAGAGACCGATCTTGAGCCGCCCGCATCCAACCAGTTTGATCTTCAAAAACTAATAAGTACGTAGGTACCTACACACTAACGAAACTAAAAATAAACTGATAGATTGCTCAGGTAGTCATTAGTAGGTATACCTAAAACTGTGTGAGAGATGTGTGATTCAGTACTGAATGATATGTAGCGGATTTTAGTACATAACTGCAATGTTAACGTTGCACTATTTTATTTTATTAACCTCATAGCGTTACAGTTGCAACCCGGGTTTCGCTTTCTAGTCTAACAAACTTAACTGCATATTACTTTTTTCCACTGAGTGACTGCCGGTCTAACCCGCACAACCCAAAGGGATAACGATATGCCATAGTTTAGTATCTCATATCTAGTAGCACGTTTAACAACGTTAATCATTCGTTATCATGTTACTGTAAAAAGAAATTAAGCTAGCAATGTTAGATACGTCTTTCAAATCGAGCGCCGCTTGTATGGAACATAATTCGCAGTATTGACTTACATCATCATCAGCGAAATCCCGATGAAAGAACTCGCAACATTCGGGACTCCATATTAGCCGAGTGCCTCCATGGTGAGTTATTATTACCATTTACGCAATATATATGTATACGAAATATCTACGAATACAAAATTAAACAAATTGGATAAATTTTAAACAAATAAATTCGATTTGAGCTCATTTCATTTGTCAACCTGCCACTTTAGCAGCTCCATACTCCGACAGTAGAGCCAGTAAAAGCGACAGGAACAAGATAAACGGTGACATAACCTCCAAATTTCGCGAATTCCGGCAGCCATTGGCGCGAACGTGATCCAGTCAGGACCGTGCCCAATGGCTGCACGGCACGGCAGTTTTGTAATACACCAAAAAGGAGTACAACCATAAAATTGGAATTTGCCGGCGGGATTTATTATTTCTGGCACTAACTGCATAGGTACCAGAAATATTTAACTACAATTTTATGACTTAATGTATTTATATCCATCTCTGTCACCATATTTTAATATCCTCTGCAGTGCCGTATGCCGCAGGCCCGAAAGGCACGCAAACAAGACCTTGTTCCTTGTAATCTTATTCAGACACGGTCTTCCGACGTGAAAATTACCGATTGATCGAGTTATACCGAGCTTACAAAATTGGAAGTCCTGCGCCGTCGCCGTGCCTGATCCGCGCCATCATGACTTACATAATATAAGTACATCAATGTTGTAATGCAGTCTGAGGAATATTTTTACATGGCGGCTTTCTATTACTGATATTGGTTCTAATATTCATTTAATTAATTTGGTAATTAAATTTTCAATGTAATAATGAAACATTTTTCAATTTGATAATTTAACATACGTCAAAAATCACATGACTTGCTTCATTCCGGCAATTAGCTGATGTAAATCGTGTCGTGGAAACGGTTTCCCGACGTCGCTGCGAGTTCGTCGTGCCGTGGACAAGGGCCCTTAGGCACACTTGTTGCATGTGCGTGTTACCCCACGATCAATTACAACGCAGGCCCTTGTGGCTAGTTGCTAGGCCAGTTTGCGGACTCTCTGTTAGTTGCAAGAACGCGGCTTTGGGCGTGGGCCTCGTATTAAGAAAGTTGCGCGTGAGTCTATGGCAATTGGTGTACATTGCAGTGTCAGTAAGTTGACTGCTTGGATGACGTAGTGATTTAGGTGCTTTATGCAGCTGCGGCACCGCTGAGTACTAGGCCGAGTATTATGGGTTCGTATCCCGCATGCGACAAAACTTTTTATATTCACAAATTGTTGTTTCGTGTTTGGGTGTTTTTTTTTATGTTTATAAGATCCGCTGCGGTATAAGTACCTACAGTGGTAGCATACATAGAAACCGAGGTCATCTACCGTATAATAGCCGAGACATTCAAGAGCTTCATAAAGTTACATTATTATAAGTTATCATTATTGTCCTAGCGTTACCCCGGTCTCATCCAAGACTTACACCTTGGAGGTCGAGGTCCGCTTAATTTTTTTATGCATGTTGGCCACAAACTATTTACGGGCTAACCCCCCTAGACTGGGGCCATAAAGCTTAGCCACTAAACCACCATGGTGTTCCTCTATCCGATCCCATTGAATGGCGGGGTCACGGGAACTGCGTTAGCATTACTTCTGCAACCCCGCCTGAGCTGGCCCGCTGAGGCGAGCGCTGTCCCGCACATGTTAGACACATGACACTGCATCCATCACACTTGTCCTCATACATACTCTTTCATACTAAGAGCGGAAAAGAACGACGTAGTCTAACGCTACGAGAGGCGCATGCGGAACACGTGCGCCGCATCTCAGGCCTCGCGGACGGCGGGCGGTCAAAGAGGTCCGCTTACCTCTTTTGTTTTTATTTTTTTGGTATCGGATATTGTTGGAAAGTTGGAAAATCCCCATGGACTCCCTTCGCCCGGGGGGTGAAGGGCGAAGGGGACTGTCAGACTCTTACTGACTAAAAACCAACCCGTGTTCCTCAAGTTGGGTATCGCCGAAGCATTCCTCGCTATCCCCCGACGAGTATTGGCCCGCCAGATTGTCAGGCGGGCCCCGAACGAAACCCCCTTGGCGGTGGATGAAGGTATTGGGCTCCGCCGCCAAAACACCTAGCGGCCGCAGAGGATAGGGAGGACGGCAACGCAACACCGCATCTCCTCTTCCTCTGCGGCCCCACCGCGACGCAACGATGGTGTGCCCCCATTTGGTCGCGGGAGATAGGGCGCGCGGCAACGCAACACCGACACGCCTGTCCTCCCGCGACCGCGCCAGACTGCGACGGACAGAAGAACTGTCCTTCGCACCCGCACCATTGGACGCATTCTGCGCAGGCCTCCGTCAGGGCGCGTTCCCACTGAGTCGTTACGATTAATTTATCGTTGGACGACTGTCGTCTCTTGCTGTTCCCATTAATACGATTATTTGTCGTCAACATGTTTTATCGTTTAGCGACTATCGTATCTAGCTGTTTCCATTGGATCGCGACGACATTTTATCGTTTCACGACAGTCGCTTTGTCGTTTACACATTTTGTTTTTATATAAAACTAGCTTTCGCCCGCGGCTTCGCCCGCATGAAATTTTAATAAAGGGTAGCCTTTGTACTTCCCCAGATTTCAAACTATCCATATCAAATTTCATCACAAACTGATCTGCACATTCGCCGTGTAGCATACATATAAACAGAGAATACTTAAAATTACTTTTGTTTTCATAGTCGTCAAACTTCAGGTAAAGATTAGTATGTAGGTATATTATTAAAGTTATTGAACAGCTTATGTATCTATTGAATAGAATAGCAGCAAAATAAAAACTGAAAGCATTACCACAAAGTACATAATCAGACCGCCCCTCCGCCCCGCTGTGCGCGACAACTCATAGTAGGCGCTTTTAATGACGCTGCGCTTAGGTCAATTATATCGTTATAACTTTTAAAGTATTCGTCCAAACTACTTACTGTAAAGACAAAGTTCATCTACATTAAATACTGAAGGCAATAAATCTATCAAATTTGAAAACAATTTGATAACTACTCGAGAATGAGCATGGTAAAAACAATAATTTTTATGTTTTACTATTTTATTACAATAAAAATGATGTAGTTAGGTTACGTAACAAAAGCTAAAAAGTAATTCGGTAAGTCTTATCTGCCCGATCGCACCCCACTTCTCATCAATCTGGGGTATTGATCAGACAAATATAAAATCGTTGCGCAAGTGAAATGTCTATCATAGTGTTTATTCTGGATACGCTACGCCCAAAAATGTAATGTTTTTTTTTAGTTTATTTTATTTTCAAGTTTTTACTTTTGTTGTTAGTTGATACGTCTCATTCTATTTTCATAGTGAGGCCTTTTCTACCAATCAAAACCTGTCATTCGATACCCATATTGACGTATTCCTGAAAAATAAGTAATCCGCCATTTTGTGGCGGTAGCCATATTGTTTTTTTCATAGTGAGGTCTATTCCACCAATCAAGCCCTTTCATTTGATACCCATATTGAGGTATTTGTGGAAAATATGTAATCAGCCATTTTGTGGCAGCAGCCATCTTTTGTTTTGTTTCATAGTGAGCCTATTCTACCAATCAAGTCCTTTCATTCGATACCCATATTGAGGTATTTGTGGAAAATATGTAATCAGCCATTTTGTGGCAGCAGCCATCTTGGATTTTTCATAGTGAGGTCTATTCTACCAATCAAGCCCTTTCATTCGATACCCTTATTGAGGTATTTGTGGAAAATATGTAATCAGCCATTTTGTGGCAGCAGCCATCTTGGATTTTTCATAGTGAGCCTATTCTACCAATCAAGCCCTTTCATTCGATACCCATATTGAGGTATTTGTGGCAAATATGTAATCCGTCATTTTGCGGCGACAGCCATCTTGGATTTTTTATAGTGAGCTGTATTCTACGAATCAAGCCCTTTCATGTGATACCCATATTGAGGTATTTGTGGAAAATAAGTAATCCGCCATTTTGTGACGGCCGGCGGCCATCTTGAATTTTTCATGGTGAGCTTTTTCTGATAAACAATTTCACCGTACAGTGTCTGAAGTTCAAGTAACTTTAATGGTTTAGGCAACGTACGCGATGACAGCCTTCTGAGCTCAGGATTTTTGCTGACTCAGTTGATACTTTTCCTTATGTTATGGCAACATTATACAAAATCTTTATAAATTGTAGCCTATGTGTTATTCTGATGTATAAACTATATTACTTGAAAAGTTTCATCCAAATCCGTTCAGTAGTTTTTGCGTGAAAGAGTAACAAACATCCATACATACATCTTCACAAACTTTCACATTTATAATATTAGTAGGATTAGGCGGCAAACGAGCAGACGGATCGCCTGATGGTAAGCAATTACCGCCGCCTATGGACACAAGCAACACCACAGTCACAAGTGCGTTGCCGCCCCTTGGGATTGGGAAAAGGGACAGGAGGAGGAATGGGATGAAGGAGAAAGAACAGTGGATGGGCCTCCGGCACTCTCACTCACCGAACGAAACGCAACAGTACTGTTACTTTACGTCGATTTTCTGTGAGAGGGTAGTACTTCCCCGGTCGAGCCGGCCCATTCGTGCTAAAATCAGCGAGGCTCTACTACCTGGAATCATATCATCATGGGAGGTCCGCTTACCTTATCTAACCTAACCTAACAAAATATGACAGAATATGAGCTATTCTACGTAACGACTGTTAATGATCTTTATGACAGCCGGGAACAACGATTTAACGTTCTCTCTTAAGCATGGGGCAAGCGATAATTAACTAATTCATTTAAGTTGCACATGGCTTCGAAAATTCAGTGGTGCGCGCCAACGAATAATCCAATCATCAAAACATTTTTAAACGCTGTTTCCGGAATTGAGTTCAGTTCTCGCCGCGAATTCTCCTTTATGTCTTCTACCGATTGAAATCGGGTGCCATAGAGTGGTAATTTGAGTTTAGGAAAAATAAAGAAGTCGGCTGGAGCCATATCTGGTGAATATGGTGGTTGCTCGATGGTATTTGTTGAGTATTTGGTCAAAAATTCGTTCACAATGATGGCCATGTGCGAAGGCGCATTATCGTGGTGCAAAATACTTTTGGGACTAGCCGAGCGGCAACATGTTTCATACTGAAATAATTAATTAAAATGGTACGGATTGACTCGTGAGATACAAAAAGTTCGGCGGCTATCACTCTCAAAGTTGAATGAGGATTTTCAATCACTGTATCCTTCACTTTCCTGATGTAAACTTCAGTTGCAGACGTTGATGGCCTACCAGAGCGAGGCAAATCTTCCATCACATCTCGACGAGTTTCTGATATAGTCTATTCACCGTAAGCCTTCTGTAACATTTCCATTGACTCCGAATACGAAATTCCATTGGCGATGCAAAATTTAAGACAAACTCTTTGTTCGATGTTTTTGTCCATTTTGAAATTGGCAATACACACTAGATATGATATAACTAAAAACACCACTGTATTTAATGTAAAATGGAAAACAGTTGTGCTGATCTAACAACAACAAATAAAATCAAAAATTTAAATTGGGCACCATAAACAAAATAATACTTTTTTGACTGAATTTATATTCATTAAGTAATTAACTTTAGAAATAGACGTTCATAAGCGTCACATTGTGACCTACATGAATAAATCATTTTGTCTAGGACTTTCACTTACCCTCCAACTAGGCAAAATGCCTGGTCTATAAATAACACGCGGTACATGGTGTGGGCAAGGGCGTCACCAAGGGGGGCAGAGGGGGGCAGCTGCCCCACCCCCCTAGAGACTGGAAAATCCCTACAACTCATACTTTTCTCAGTACTTTTCTCATTTTCCATATCAACTAGCCCCCCTCACTAGGCCATCGGCTGGCGACTTAGCCCCTCCTAGGCAATCGCCTGGCGAACCCCTGGGTGTGGGTGGAAATCGAACCCATGACCTTTCGATCGTAAATAAATTTGAAGCAGTAAGGGTCTACTGCACGGCGAGACTGACTTAAGGTTATTGTCAGAAATTCAACAGCACACCCAGTCAAACCTTCACCACCAAGCTTATTCAGAAATGGAGGTTAACGATGCCTTGTAGTCGCTAGCTGCTAGAATGATTGTTATTACCGAACAGAACAGCCCCGTAGCGTCAGCAGAAAAAAAACAATTTGTGACACCTAAGCACCCAGTTCTCAAATGAGTTATCCTGAGGACTCGCAGTGTCCAATCGTGCAAACATACGTAAGTAGCCTCTAATTACACACTTTGCGCGTGTTATCAAGTAAGCCGCAGTAAGGAAGTATTCGTTTTCATTAATCCGACGTTGGTACTTCAAGAACTGGTTGGTGCCTGTCCAACGAAAGTAGCGCTACGCAATAAAGTAACAAAGATAATGTTATCTAGTTATAATTTATGCAATACTACAACTAAATAACGTTCCAAACGCCACGGGCCCATCACTACATACAAATATGAATTATACACATCAAATAGGTACTTTCAAGTTTTTGCGGTTTGGATCTACACACATGCCTGTCAATCGCGTAATTATTTAAAAATATAGCTGGCATATCTTCTTATACCTGAGTTTCAAGGGTTTCCTTATCTCGCCACGGCCACGGGATAGCTTAAGAAAAAGAAGGATTTTACCTCTATTTTCAAATGATCTTAAAACTGAGAACCGTTTCATGAATATTTCCCAATTTTGAACATAATTTGATGTAAAGTTTTAACTTTTGACAGAGTTTCGTTGCTATCGGTACCAAGACGTTAAGCAATTTTGTCCTAAAATAATTAATACAGAAGCACAGCAGGCGCCAGTTGTTAATACCTTAATACCATAGTTAATGTTTCACATTCTCGAGCTTTATTAGAATATTTCGAGTCCTACCCTGACCTGATATTAAGTCAACTCTACGTGTAGATATAGGTACGGCTCCATTCAATATTTGGCCCCATATTCATTGTATAAACTGAGTAACGCATTGAACAAGGGTCGTCTAGCTATGTAGGGCTAGATCACAATGTGAAAGTGCAGAAATGTGCTTTAGGTCATCATATGTTTTTTGACAAAATTTGTAAGAATGTACGGAGTAAAATACATTACGAAATGATACATCTGTATCATATGTATTTTTTTATGAAAAAAAATAAAAGTTGACCTTTATTTATTTAGGCCTCAAAGTAACCTTGGATGAGATGAGTCACCATGATACACATAGTACAAAGGGCGCGCCGAAGGCTCAAGATAATTAATTAGTACAGCATTAGTACCCTTTTGATAAAGTCCTTCCGCCCTTCGAGATTTTCAAGGCATGTCCGTAAGCATGTAGAGTGTAGATGATTGATAATTTCCAGGCGTTTGGAGTTCTTTAAAATGACACAGCGATGTTCTCAACTTTGAAAACAATGCGAATCTGCCAGAATGTAGCATAGCCTATCTTTGGTCCGCCGAAGTGGACCTCGTCGTTTTATTTTGGGAGGTGCAAGTGGACACTGCGGTGCCTGCTTACTGGATACTTAGACGGCGATTGTCTTTTTGCCTTGTCGTCCGCAAGCCATTTCCTGTGATGTCTGTCAATGGTAAAGCGTTCTCTTCGTTCTCGTCTTTCTTCCTCCAGAGTCTTTTAGCTCAGCTTTATTGCTTCACAAAGACAATGGCTCTAACCGCCATCAGAAACCAGGGCACATTTGAGCCGCCTGCCGCGACCAAACACAACGCTACTGCGCTTCCCAGGCAGAACACTCCGCTAACGTATACAGCAGAATAGCACCATGTCTTCAACAACGCAGTCTTGAAAGAAATTGAGTCAGCCTTATTAAACAAAGGCTCCGACTTATTTTCTAGCAGAAGGTCAATAATATTGGCTAGACTATGAATCTGAAATTCAACTCTGTGACCCGTGCCCATCCAAGTAATTACGGCTACTAGGTATATCGTCGGTGCAGTTCAATTGTATTAGAAAGCTGTATAATTTTCTAAAGAGAACCCCTGTTCTAGTAGAAAATGTAAAGTATTTCCCTACATCGATACAACGCATATCTACTAGGTACAATTAGAAATGCTTTAAGTTTGTAAAGACGGATGGATATAACTATGGATGTTTATTCGTCTTTCACGCAAAAACAGATTTTGACCAAACTTTCCAGTACTATCTATCTACCTTATTCGTCAGAAAAACATAAAGTTCATCTTTTGTCGCAAACCGATACCTCAGCGGGTTAAGCCGCGAGCGAAGTGTAGTAAAGGATAAAGGGCTTTGCATACCAAAACTAGATAGATATATACAGTAAGGCATGACTCGAACCCGCTACAATGTAACTTCACAGTTCATAGATAAGCTGTGACACGCGGCTTTATTCGATAAATAACTGAGAAAATAGGATTATGTAGATAAAACCGTCAAGGCATTGCTCTTTGAAAATGCTTTACTTTAACTGAGCTTGAGTTCACTAAGCTTTACTTTATTTCATTCAGCTTTTACTTATTTCAACTACTACTTAGTAGGTACTTTTGTAGAGGCCCCCTTCAACCTTCTTCATTCCTCCCTATCCTGTGCGGTTTGTATTTTATGCTTTATGTTTACTATTGATACATATATCAACAAATTATATTATCTAATTTAATATTACTTGTGGTTTTGGAAAAAAACAGAAGTAACACGTTAGCAGCCTTTAACACTCTTGCAAAAACTCAAAATGGTTTTCTAGGCGACTCATTAGTTTTCTCGCTTAACTCGCTCAAACATACAAACTCCTCAGCATCAATATTACGTAGAATATCCGTACCTTCGAGGCAAGTGCCCACCGAACAGTTATAATCTCGAGCGACCTTTAAATAGGATTGACCTACTTTGTGACCTTTACCACACCCTAAACAATTGGCGATCGGTGTGCAACCTATTTACTAATCTACGTAACACGACCACACAAATATTTTCCAATCATTAAACGTGTTGAAATAGCCCTGCTAAAGTGGTTTTGATGTTGGCAACACAGTCCTATAGTTTTTGCTATAGTCATTTATTTTTTCATGGTGTGTTGGGCAATGACAATTTGGTATATGCCAATGGAATGTTTACTTGTTTACAGCGCATTCAGTCTGAGAAACGTGACTTACTAAGGGACGGCGCCCATATAGCAAACTGCAACGGAGAGCATTTTTCACTGTCAAACTATGTATTATCGCCATTGTTCTCAATTTGAAAAAAAAGTCCAAAATTAATTAGCTATAATATATGTGCTATGGTATGGTAGCACGAGCTGTTTCCGCGCAACTCCATACCAACGTCCTATCGCGTATTTTGCGTATGCGCCGACCCTAATATATAGTGTATTAAGTACAGTAGTGTTATCTCAATAAGTGGAGCGCACGGAACGGAACTGTATAGGGTCACAGGGTGTAATGGATTACAGTTTTAAAATTACATACACACCTAGTTTAATTAGAATTACAAGTAAGTCATGGCAGTCTCAAAATCGATGCATTCAACGCCAACTCTCATATAATTGTGGCGCTATATTTTCGCTTGAGCCTATAATATCGCATGAATCACAGCTTTCCGGCAAGACCTCTGCATTACATAAAAATGCCAAAGTTTCTGCGAAATTCCAGTGATAATTTAATGGCTTGCTGATATGATGACAATGACACCACACAAAGCCAGTTAAAAATAGCTCGGTCGAAGCACGCAGCAAGCTGTGGCGGGAAAGTATACTGCTCCTGAGCACTACATCGTACCTGTAGAGCAGCCATACTCAAAGTGTGCTCCGTGGAGCCCCAGGGCTACACGAAGCATCTCTAGGGGCTCCGTGAAGATGTGGCTCAGTTTCAAATCAAATGACTAAATTATAACTGAACCACTATATAGGAGACTACAACAAAATAAATCTATAATTTTGACCAGTTTAGATTCTAAACTGAATGCGAATGTGAAAGCAATCACATTCGCATTCAGTTACTCACAAAAATAAACAATAAAATTGTTGTATTAAATTATTAATGACTAGAGGACGCCAGCAGCTACGCCTGCAATTATTTTAAATTTCCCGTTTTGGCCGATCCAGTGGGAATTTCGGGAAATCCCTTCTTAGTGCACCCCTACGGTCCCCAAGGTACATACATGCCAAATTTCAGCTTCCTGCGCCCAATAGTTTCGGCTGTGGCGTGTCTGTCAGTCAGTCAGTAACGCAAGGATTTTATATATTAAGAAGATTGCTTGCCTCATCCCTCGGAGAGTAGATCTTTGGTGTGGATACCTAGTTTTGGTGTGTTACTGGTATCAAGATTTGACACATTTTAACCACCTGATTCACCTGAACAGGCTAGATTTCGTAAAGGCTTTAATACCATGGGGCAAGTCCATACAGTGCATAGGGTACGGGCACCAGTAGTCAGCCTTTTAGTGGAAAGCGCAAGTTTAAATATGTATAGAAAATTATTAAAAATAGTAATCAAAAACCTTTTGTACTCATTCACTTAATCATTTATTAAACTTTGGTATGAAATTAACAGATATCATATTGTTCTATAATAAGTATTGAAAATAAAGTGTTTATCAAAATAAGGCACATTTCCCCAGTACTCAGCCGTCACAACCCAGTACTCGGCCATATTGCTACCAGTAGTCAGCCTCTCATGAGATCAATAGTTTTAAGCTTAATTATCTAGGAACTTAATGAACTTAATTAAATAATAGGACCTTAGTTAGGTACTCTAATATCACAAGAAACTAAATTAACTTATTCATCATCAAAATTACTATTTAAAAAATTCTCAAGTTCTTCTTCATTTTTAAAGGTTTCTCTACGATTAACAATTTTTTTCAGAAGTGTATTTTCTTTATTAGTTTCTTTCGCAGGAGTTCCAGGTGTTATAATTATATCACTGAGAATTTTAATCTTATTTGGTTTAACTTCCACTAAATCACAGTTAGTCTGTTCTGTTTTATCATCCATATCATTTAATTTTCTTTTCTTTGTGCTTTTTACAATGAATTCTGGGTCAGAATCATCATCTTTCTTCTTTGTAGTAAGTCCTTTCACTTTACGCTTGGTAGAATTTACAGCTTTTTTTTTCTTGTTTTCATTTTTTTGTTTCTGCTTTTCTTCTTTATTCTTTTGTCTCTATAACTTTCTTTCTTCAACTGCATCTTTCTTTTTTTGTTTCTCTTCCTCTTTCAAAATTTCAAATTGCCTCCATTCTTCAGAAGATATTGCTCCAATTCTGTTCATTACTCTAGGAGTTGCAGTTTTCTTTATTGGTGACGGTATAATGAGATGCTTTCGAACAAAAGGTGATACTTTCGGCGACTGAATTTGTACCACAAAATCAGTCTTAGGTTTTTGATGACACGTCGGCTCACTTCTTGAGATCGGAGAGTTGTCCCCGATGGGTAGTACTAATATTGAATTGTCATTGACTTCGAATGTACTCACATGAATATCATCGTCCAATAAATTGTTATTAAGAAAAGTGAGTTCGCCAAGTGCCAGATTATTTAAATTACTAGTATCAGTATCTAGTATTTCGGATTGTGATGTATTTGACTTACTTTTATCATCTTCTTTATTGTCTTTCCTAGTTCTATAACTTTCTATTTCAGTCTCTTTTTGGTATTTATTTTCTTCTTCAGTTCTAATTACGGATAATTCTTCTTTGGCTCCATTTTTTTCAGTTTCTCTGATAATAAGACTGGCATTCGTTACTGTCAATCCAGGTTCTGTTCTTTCCTCAACTATTACGCTTTGTTCATTATCCTCAACTCTTCTCTCTGTGATATTACTGCTTACTGTATTATTTAATCCTTCAATGAGTTTGGCATTTTCAACAATTTCGAGTACAACATTCACATCAACACCTCTTGTGGTCAAATCATTGCCCAAATGCTTTAAAACTTTTGATGCAATGTCAAAATCTCCTTTTTCGAGGTTAGTTGGTGAAGTTATCTTGCTGACAGATGCATTCTTTTTCTCTAAAATATTTTGCACGCATTTTGAATAATCTACTGCACTTGGATCAAATGGAAAAAGGCCACACTTACGGAATCCATTTTTGATGGCTTCTTTCAGAGATTCTTTGCATAGTACTTTTTTTAACAATGGACAGAATGAAGTTTTTGTCAATACAGTGTTAGCGTTTTGTGGCTGTGAACACCAATCATGAACAGTTTTCGCCCATTCTGATTTTAGTGGTTTAAAAACGCTAACATCTGCCGGTTGCATCAGATGTGTTGTATTGGGTGGCAGTGCGTACAAAATGATGTTATTGTCGTGACAGTATTTACTGAGATTCATTGTCATGTGAGTTTTGTGGCCGTCGACAAAAACAAGCACCGGTTTTTTCACTTTGTTTTCATCTATCCACTTGGATAGGCATTTAGATATATAATCGTAGAAAATGTCTGCCTTCATCCAACCAGTGTCTGATTTACCGAGGAACCAACCATCAGGCATGCTATTTATAACATCTTTGGGGGGTCTGATGTATGGGAAAACTACACAGGGAGGTAAAATATCGCCCATAGCGGAAAAAAAAGCTAAAACGGTGACTGCTTCCTTTTCTTTGCCCTTTACTATTTGGTATACATTTTTATATCCTCGGGGTGCTATCACTTTTCCGGTTTTTGGGCAAAGCATGAAGCTTGTTTCGTCACCGTTTAGTATTCTTTTTGGGTCTTCTAACACGTCGAGTGCTTGATTTTTGTTAGGTAATTTGTGAGTTTCTCAAACCACTTTCTAATACTCTCTTCAGTGATTACTGCTCTTCCCTTTGAAATAGCTTCAGGTGTTCTCATTGAAAACATATTGTTACGTTTGAAAAAAGAATTCATCCACTTCTTGCCTGGTCTTCCATTTACAAACGGATTGGGCCTGCCGTCTTCAATCATCATGTTCTGGACAGTATTAAATAAATTGTCAGGCTTCATTCCAAAACCACAAGTTGCAATGTCTTTCAGCCACGTTGCAATTTCCGCTTCTTCTAGTTTGTTGAGGATGGAGTCAGGACCCATTTTTCTGGGACCTTCAGGAACTCGAAGATGAAGTCTATCTTGAATTGTGCCTCGAGGAACCCCATAGTTCCTACTAGCTTCTCTAATTGGCATGCCATTTCTGATAGCGTCTAAAGCTTGGGTTAGTTTGTCTTCAGGGTATTGTAATATGGGCCTCGAAAGAGACATACGGAACTGAAACAAATAAACAATGCCAATAAACTAAAAAAATACTTGGTAGGTAGGTACTAATTAAATAAATAAATAAATTAAGCAGCGGAAGTTACTGACGGCTGAACACTGGGTCCAACCGCACCAGTACTCAGCCGTAGTTTGAACGTATCTAGTTAGGCGGCCGACTACTGGTTTTTTGATGAAATTATGTATGACATGGTTATACTAAATTAAAGGATGAATTTTCAACTCTAAAATGATACCAATAAGACTCCGACTTAAAATAAAGCATAAAATCTAGTACTCAGCCGGGGGTGGCCGACCACTGGTTAATGTACAAAAAACGCATACCCAGTAGTCAGCCAACTCGTTATTTAAATAACTATAAAGAAACTGCTCTATTACTTATTTGATTTTGATGTGAAAAATGTAATTACAGTATATTTTAATAAAACATGACATAAAAGTTAATAATAAATCGCAATAACTCACCTTTTTCTCAGACACTTCCCACTAAGAAAATTTTGGCGCGCACGCCGCGACTTGTCACGACAAGTGACGACGTCAAAATGGACTCAGAGTACTGTTTCTTGCAGCCACATAGCGTCAATGTGATGTTCCAAACCGACCAATGAGAAGGCAAAGCTGTTTTTAAAAGTGACTTGATTGGTTAATTTGCAAAAGAACGCTATTCCTATAGGTTATTAGCTGGAAAAGGCTGACTACTGGTGCGGGGCTGACTACTGGTGCCCGTACCCTACTGTTTGGAGGTTATTTAGATGTCAGTCGAGCACGACCGGCTCCTCTGTCGTTTTTATGGATTACAAAAAACCTTTGACTCTATTGAAACCTGGACGGTTCTGGAATGCCTTGCCTAAGCTACTTGTCACTCAGAGGGTTATAAGAAGGTCAAATCTAAACATTTTGCTCTAGGACAACTTCCAGTTCGAGATTATCCAACTGAAGATCAGAGTAGCTGACATAGATCAGAGGTGTATCAAATGAAAGGGATATTAGGCTGGCCACATCCAACGCAGAATCTGTAGTCGGCGGATTAAGAAGGTTCTTGAATAAAGGCAGGTGGCCTTTATTCAAGAACCTTCTTAATCCGAAATCCGAATCCTTGCCGGTAGTGTTGGCCGCCTTCCGGTTATATGGACCGATGATTTGTGGACATTATTTGAAAACGGCTTATGTTTACCTTACCACCAGATATAGTAACATAATTATAACAGACAAACATAGTAAATGATCACTGATCACCAAAATGAAACCCGCATTTTAATGTAAAATTTAATCCAAAGTTTTAACTTTTCGCTATCCTATTTAAGCAAAATTACTCAAAATAAATCATTGTTAACCCAAAAGTAGTAAATGATCACTCAAATTACACCAGCATTTTAATGTAAAATTATAACCAAAGTTTTTTTGTTAGTTGTATTAAAATACCAACAAATAAATTGGATTTGGTTACACCACCTACTTCAATAACCTACGTTGACGGAGCCCTGCTTCGCGGGGCTCCTATTTTTGAATTAGGGTCACAAGAGAATCTAACATAACCTATTTATTTGGTGATCATTTACTTCATTTGGTGTTCAAATACAATTTTAAGTGCAGCCGTGACTAACATAGCTAGTACTATTGTAATTTTAGACTTAATTTTTCTGGTGTTAAGTATATATTTTTGGTTAAAGAACTAAGGGTATCAAAGCATTTCATGGTGGTCATTATATATTTAACCCCTTTGAAAACGGGAGAGTGGGTCATGTGGCCTACCCTGGGGTGGCCTGCGTCTAGCAGCGGTCTCCAATAAGCTGATAGGATGAGATGAATGGGAAGGAGAAGTTAATATTATTATTTGACTATTATACGCACCCTTGTCCTTATGAAAAGTGTTAAAATATGTCGCGAGATAGCGGGCGAAACACGAAGTTCTTTTAGTATCCCTGAAGAGATAGACAGAGGTGTAATAATTATTACACCTACATTTGGTTATGTTATGCATTTCTAGGTCCCACGTATTTGGGCGAGCCCATAGCCGTTACCGGACACATTGCCAGACTCCGTCCTGCTAGTGAGAATTCGGTAAAACTTTTGCCCGACCCGGGAATTGGAGCCGGGACCTCCTGATCAGCAAACGCATATGTTTTCCACTGCACCACAGAGGTAGTCAATCACAAAATATTTACATAATAAGTACTTTCATAAAATATACAAAGAGGTATGTCACTCACATGAATGGTTATAAAGTTTACAAAGTACTGGGCTTTGCTTTTTTATTTTAGGGCTCCGCCAAATCTTTGGTTATTCAAAAGGGTTCCATCCCCAAAAAAGTTTGAGAACCACTGCTGTAGAGGAACTTCCCCCAGGGCAGGACCTGCCTTTCAGGCGCACCTGTGAAAGTCCCTAAACTAGCTGCGAAAACAAGGCTTTACGGCTGAGGATTTATAACGGCACAGATGCAGGGCTACAAAGCAGGACTTGACAAACATGCTGTCCCGTCCCTCCTGTCTAGCTAAGTGTTCTTTGGCTGAACTGTATGGGACTAAAAACAACGCCATAATCGTGGCAGATTACTGGTCGCACATAATTTAAATCGTCATTGACACAACACGAAGAAGAAGGCATGAAATGTATCCATAATATGACGGCCGGTCGGCGTAGCGGGAGTGTAAGCGACTGCTACGTCGAAGGTCGCGGGTTCGATACCCGCTCAAGTCAAACATTTGTGTGCATGAACATGGATGTTTGTCTTGGTCTGGGTGTTTCTAAGTATAATATGTATGTATTTACAAAAAAAAGTTTATATGTATGTTTATCCATTATCTAGTACCTACCCATAGTACAAGGTCTCTGCTTAGTTTGGGATTAGATGGTGTTGTGTGAATGTAGAAAAAAAAATAAAAAAATAAAAGAGCAATTGGCCAATGCTAAATTCTGTAATCAATTCCTTGTAAATAAAGTGATAAGTTCCATGTTGCATTTGTCATATTCGAGTCGAGTGCGCTTAGATTTGCCTTAGTTATCGGTTTGCTTAGTCGAGTGGACATGATTACATACACATTATGACCAAAATCGTTGTATTTTCGGTTTCACCTGCTTCGTAGGCACTCTGAGATAAGTGTAAAAGGCATCACGGCCACTAGCAATACTTAGTTGACGACGGATTCAGTGGTAATAAAAACCATTTTTTGACTGGCGAGAACAGTCAGCATCATAAGGGATTAAAAACATCCTTCTCCATGGAAAACCCAAAGTCCCCCAGAACGAGGTGGAAGGAACTATGCGGGGACATGGCGTTCGGCCAAAAAATTGATGCGACGGCCATCGCCTCCGAGTGCTACGTGCCGGGGCCATTGCCATTACCTATGTCGACAGTTTTCCCAGGGGAACTATGGATAATGTCTTTGTCTTTAATTCTTATGTACCTATCTACTAGAGGACGCCAGCAGCTATGCCTGCATTTTTTTTTATTTACCCGTTTTGGCCGATCCCGTGGGAATTTCGGTAAATCCCTTCTTAGTGCATCCCTACGGTCCCCAAGGAACATACTTACATGCCAAATGTCAGCTTCCTGCGCCCAATAGTTTCGGCTAAAGCGTGTCTGTCAGTCAGTCAGTAACGCAAGGATTTTATATATTAAGATTGGCAGTTCTCATAGGTCAAAAAATGAGCTACTTTCGACTGATTCAGGTACCTACCAATAGTTACCTAACACACAAAAACACGGTCACAATAAGAAAATTTTATGTAAATAACACCAATTAAATACAACGTTGTTTGATTAATTGTAAATTATTATACTAATTACGATTTATAGTCAACACACCGATTATTTTAAACATTAAGCGTTTAATACTTATTTCATAAATAAATTTACTGCGCAAGTCCAGATATTCCACAGTCCACATTACATAACTAACGTCGTTGACAGTATGCAAATGTGTAATTTGTTATAAAATATTGATTGCGAGCTAATTTTCAATTAAATTACAAAGTCTAACTGCTGAGTCCTGACTAATATCATGTTTGTGCTGCCGTGATCGTTTGTTTGTTTAATATACCTACCTAGGTACTCGACATACTGGAAACCAGTCCAATATACAGGACTTATATGTTTCAAAACAATCCGGAATTCCGCTACTACTACTCCCTATTTCGACTACATTCGAGTATAGTAAACTCACGTAATAACATGATATACCTAATTCTATGATAACTTCTTTTCATACTATTATTAAATTTTATTAGATGATTTACACATTACAAACTATAACAATAATTTTGCATGCTTAGTTTAAGCAAAACATGTATTGTACAGATTTTTATATTGTAACACCTTATACACCATGTTTTTAGCAAATAAATATATTATTATTATTATTCACTTCATTTATTATTCTTCACTTGGCACACTTTTATATTATTAAAGTACAATTAGAAAAATACATTTAAAAATATAAAAGGGACCACGGAGACCCACCAGTGTCGGGTACAGGGACCAAGCCACCGGTGGTTAGGGCCTCAGAGACAGGAACTTCCTCACGATGCGTGCCGTGTCGAGAAGAACTGCCTTCTGAATCAAAGACTTGATCCAGCTGTCTAGTGTGAGCCTCTTTAGGTGTTGGTCGAGGCTCTTGGCGATTAATCCATTCACCGACACGACTATCGGCACAATGATCGCCGAATCCAAATCCCACATGTCAACAATCTCGTGAGCTAGGTCCAAATATTTAATCTCTTTCTCTTTTTCTGCTTTCACGAGATTGCTGTCATGCGGTATGGTGATATCGATTATCATTGCGAGTCGCTCTGCTCGGTCTATCACTACAATATCAGGCTTATTGGCTACAATAGTCCTGTCTGTAATGATAGACCGATCCCAGTACAACAATGCACGACCATTTTCGAGAACTGGGTCGGGCACATATCTGTAGTACGGTACCTCAGAACCAATGAGATCATATTTAAGGGCTAGTTGCTGATGGATTATCCTGGCCACTTGGTTGTGTCTGTGCAAATATTGACCATTGGCAAGACTCGAACAACCGGATACTATATGCCTGAGAGATTCCCCGGGCCGGTGACACGCCCGACATATGTCAACCGTACCATCCCTCAGTATATACTTTCGGTAGTTGTTTGTCATGACAACTTCGTCCATAATTGCAAAGACAAAACCTTCGGTTTCTCCGAAGAGATCACCGAAACGTAACCAGGCTATAGAAGCTTTAAAATTGACGTCTGAGTCATGTAAAGCTCTATAGAACCGTCCATGCAGCTCCTTGCCCTTCCATATTTCTCTTCGGTCGTCAGTACTAAGTACTGCAGGTTTGTGCCAGTTCTCTTTAGCCAGAGCGAGCGGGGTAAGTCCTGTATCAACGGCAACTACATCGCGATGCACATCCACGTTCATTCCCAGAAAATATTCTCTGAGGTTGTACAGCTCGCGGTTATGGAGGGTCTTTGCACATAAAAAGCCTCGACCCCCACATTTCCGCGGGATGTACAACCTCATCACCGACGAGCGTGGATGATGCATCCGAGATGCAGTCAACATTGAACGGACTTTTCTATCCAGGGCATCGAGTTCCGTCTGGGTCCACCTGAGTATGCCGAAGGAATACATTAGGACTGGCATGGCACACCCGTTGCAGGCCCGCACCTTGTTGCCACCTGATAAAAGACTGTTAAGTACTTTTTTCAGGCGGCCAAAGAAACGAGCCTGCAACGTCTGTTTCATGTCAGTCTCAGCAATATTCAAAGACTGCGACATACCCAGGTATTTGTAGGTCTCGGTTAGGGAGAGGGATCTAAGTTGTATGGAATCTGAGAGTTGTATCCCTGCAGATTCCATAATCCTGCCTCTCTTCACATGCATGACCGCACATTTATCCACACCAAATTCCATCCTGATAGAATTACTAAAGGTTTCGGTTACCTTAAGTAATGCTGTCAGTTGGAAATTGTTGGGGGCAAATAATTTCAGGTCATCCATGAAAAGGAGGTGAGATGTAACATGACCTCCTCTCCTTAACCGATAGCCTAGCCCTGAAGCCTCTAACAAGGTACTTAGGGGGTTCAGGGCCAGACAAAACCACAAAGGACTCAAACTATCGCCCTGGAATATACCTCGCTCGATCCTTATTGGAGCACCGCAACCCAAACTCGATCGACACCCTGGATAGCACAGTACGGTCCTCCATTGCCCCATACATGACCTTAAAAAGGTGCATAGAGTTGTATCTACTTTATACAACTCCAGCACCCTCAAAAGCCATGTATGTGGCACGGAGTCGTAAGCCTTCTTGTAATCTATCCAGCATGTCGATAGATTCTTTCGGTTACGGCGCACCTGCTGGCTAATGGCCATGTCTATCAGCAGGAGTTCTTTAGTGCCACGGGCCCCACTCCTACATCCATTTTGAGAAACAGATAAAATAGAATTATCAGCTATATGTTTCGACAATTTCGTTCTCAAAATGGATGTAAGGAGTTTATATATCGTTGGCAAACAGGTTATCGGCCTGTAATTCTTAGGGTCCGTGGCACTACCAGACTTATGGAGTAGGTGAGTGACGCCAGATGTTAGAAAATCTGGTAGCGACCCCGATTCCAGTGATGATTGGAATTGAGATGCTAAGCAAGTATGCGAACTATGGAGCCATTTGAGCCAAAAATTGTGCAGCCCGTCCGGTCCCGCTGATTTCCAGTTTGGTAACGAACGGACTGCACTGGCTATATCATCATATGTTATTGATATTGGCTCCATTGTTGGTATTTGTTCGCATACTCGCTCAACAGTCCCAATCCAATCACTCTCCGTGTGGCTGACAGGCGTCGACCAGATGCTGCGCCAAAATGTATTAGTAGCATCATCATCCGGTCGACCCCCATCAGCGTCACCGGCCGTGGACTCGGGTCGCTCCCATCTTCTGTACACCCACCTCTCGTCTCTCTGGAATGTGCGATTCAGGCAATACCGATCCACTCTTTTTTTGTATCGCCTTATACGGTTTGCCCATGCATAGAGTTTTTGTTTTAGGGTGTCGATGCGCTCTGTAACCCGAGATAAATAATCTTGGGAACTGATATTAGTTCCCGCAAAGGCTCGAGTTACAAAGCGCATCACTCTCGGTCGGGTATTGCCCATCCTAAAACAAGACAGCTTGCCAATGAGTGCCCTAGTCTCAGCGATACGACGCTCAATCCTACGTTGCCAACCTGGCACAGCAGCGGTCTGTCGAATAGCGGTATTATTTACATTAAATTTAACCCCCGCTACTCGACACGCCGCAACCGCCGCACAATACAGGATTGAGTGTGTATCGCCGAGATTTTCACTATTCTCAAAATAAATTGGCAGTAATGCATCTAGGGCACTCACCAGCGCTATGTTTTTCTTATGCATGGGCAAACGAGGCAAACGAGGCCGAACATTAGGGTCCATGGATCGGTATTCCGCAATAGCACATTCCAAAGCACTCCTTAACTGATCGTTGCACTGGGTACTTACATGAGAAGTCTCGTCATCTATCTCTTCATCGGCGACATCAACCTGTTGCAGTTGTGCAACCGCCGTCCGAGTTCGCGATGGAGAAGTGATGGGGAGACTTCTCTGCACGTCAGAGCGAAGTCTCTCAAGCACGGTGTCATCCAACAGACGACACCGTTGGATGGCCCGCACTTGATCCGATAGCCGTTGTGTTGACACGTTGACAGCTGGCTCAAGCGCCTGAAACAAAGGCAGCATTCGATCACGGTACGCACTGAGGTTAGTTCCTGCCTCTGTGGCCACAAAATATGCCCGCATGACGTTTTCATTCATTGAACTAGTCCATCTCATGCGGTGCACATCACCACCGGTAGCGGGGGCCCTGTTCGAGACCGGTGGGTCTCGGGGTCCCAAGCGTGTCGGTGGCCGGCCTCTCCCTCGCCGACGTACAGGTGGTGGCGACGTCGGCGGAGAGAAATACTCGTCGCTCGATGAGCTCGACGCCTCAACACTCGCCGACGACGCTGGTGCAGGTGCCGGCGGCTGCGAGGCGGAGCTGAGCGACAAGTCCGGGGATCTCAGGCGTGCAGCAGCTGCTCTCGTCAACATTTTCTAGTTATTTTATTTGTTTATATCTCTTGTTTATAAATGTTTTGTTTGGGTTTGTTTTGACACTAGATGTCATCTTCACAATATTTTTGCAGATAAGTTTCTTAAATATATTTTATGGTTTCTGTATTTATTATAATATTTATCATAAAAGGAGTTCTTGTACTATTGGAAATATAATATATTGACTCAAAACAATGATATAAAATACAAATAAAATGGTCCAAGAGAAAATTTTGGTTGTCTTGTTGACGGTTTTTTTTTTTTTTTTTTTTTTTTTTTAATTATTATTATTATTAACTCTTTTAAAATCAACCATATTACGACGTGATAAGTCCTCTAATCACATGCAAAAGTCTCATTCGGTTGAGCGATCGAGACGGTAAAAATCCACACTTTTTTCACTACACGTGCAGTTATGTTTACTTCGCGGTCGCTATTGTTGTGATCTGTCGTATTTTATCAAAATTTAATAGAAGAAGTGATTGGATTACGACAAAAGTTATACATATTATTGAGGTAAGTGCGAACTATGTACTGCAATTAACATTATTAGCGTATCACAGATTGTTTATAAGTAATTCCTTATTTTCTGACCGGAAATGTGATTGTCACGGAATTACTTAAAATATTATAATGAAAAACACATATAATTTAAAGGACAATTAACTTATTGATAATTTTGATACTTAAAGCTGTGCACAATTGTCTAATTCATGTACCTACCCAAATAAAAAAATATATAAATGCTATTTAATAAGGCAATATTTGCATGCAAAATAAGTTTTATCACGTAATTCGGTGAGTTTACCCTATATATACACATTTATGAATTGAGTCACTTTTGGAGACGACCGGCTCTAGAAGCGACTCAATTCATATATGCACCAGTCATATATGTATTTGTCAACTGTAGTAACAAAATGTAGGTCCGAGTGCGAAGGTCTGAACCGACGTGACGCGTGACAACAAAAAAAACATATCAGTCCAACCGTGCTGGACATAGGCCTTACCCAAGCACTCCATAATGACCGATCTTCAAATGCTCGCTTCCAACTGCTTCCCGAAATCCCTTAAAGATCCTCTGTCCGTCTTGCACAGTTAACAGTTTTTTTTATTGGTAAAATATTATGATTAAAAATATCATAAATATTCATTTTTAGAAAACGCGATTCACGAAGTTTCTAATTACCGAGCTAAGCTCGGTCATCCAGGTACTTTATACAAATACGAGCTGCGTCGCGGATACAACTAGTATAAAATAATTCAGGCTAAATTGTAGTACTCTATGTAATTGGTCGTTTGTTATTGAATATTATGAACTAGAGTAGCGTATTATAATCGTATCGTGAAGTGATAAATTACCATTGGATTATTATTCGCACTCTTGCAGATATTCATCATTCAAATTGTCTATTACTGATAGAATTTTCGATACCTGCCTACCTACACAAAACATTATTGTTATTCGTTTGTTGATTGGTAGCTGGCTACCTGTCTGGTTTGATTTGAACTAAGCTAGATGGATATTGATAGCATTTTAGAACTAATGTATTTGAAATTGCTTTAGTACAAGACGTATTCGCTTTGTCACCATGTTGCACAGGAGAAACATGTAATCCATCTTGTTACGGCTATCGGCTTTGTACCTAGTATGCTGTACTGATATTTCTAAACTTCTCCACGATATTGGTGATACGATTCGGTGGTGACCCCATAACAGATTATCGCAGTTACAGCATCACCAATCCATGGAAGGAGTCTGGTGAAGATGGCATGACCAAATGATGCGTTGCAACGACTTTTTTTGACCCTCAACAACTCTTTAACAATATTTTGAAAACAGCTTGCCACTTTCCGACCCGAGTCTTCGCAGATTACCATCTGGTCATCACGATCACATGTCTGTCGAGGACGTCATACTAGAGGAAAAAATCATAGAGGCTGGTGTCCTGCACAAGACACCTACTAAACTAAACAAGGATGATGCAAGGATGATATGCCGGTAGTGCGCAACGTCAAATTCACATTGCTTACCGAAGATTCGAGATATTTGTTCAGCTTCAGGAGTGCTAACGCTTCTGTCCTGCACAGCTGTCTGAAGAAAAGGACCGGCAGCATGCAATCAGCAAATACATCTTATCCATAACTGGAGCAGTGATGATTGGAAGAATACTCTCGTGTTTAAAGCTGATGGGACATGAGCCAACAATTGCCTGAGCATCATCATTGAACGAATCCTAAAAATAACGTTTCACGTAGGTGCGCAAAGACGACCTATTTCAAACTGGCAATAGTGACCACGCGGCAACGTCATCTAAAACTGGATTCTCACCCTACTTATTTTTTCTTGATAAGAATCTTACTTGGCACCCAATGTTAATAACCTAGACATGTCCAACTGCTATTTGCGGTGTAAAATGTAAGCAATTAGCAAAAAGCAGCCGTACTCGATAGACGATACAAGTAGGTGCATAATTATTGAATAATATCAATTCATTGATATTATTATGAAGCATCTGAAATAAATAACCGTTTCATAACCGCTTCAAGTTAAAATAACGTGAAATAACGACAAACAACAACGTTATATGTTACTGATCAAATAACGTTACACAATTTATAACATCTGTGCTTCATTCATGGCCGCACTTATTTGTTAAATGCCGTCAACCTTAATTGCGTATTCTCAAATTTGAACCTTATTTGTTTATACAGACAGTATAATTTTGCTAAAGACGGACGGTTTTTACAACTTTTAGATACGCGTATGTAAAAAATTGAATTTGTATTGTAAGATTATTATTAGATCCGTCAAAACTTCGACGAACAGTGTTTGTTTACAGTTTTGTTTTAAAGAGATTTTGTTGTTCATTTATTATCCTTTTAGTTTGTTTGTATCTTGCTAATTTATCAATTACATACACGAGGGTTATCAAAAAATAATTGTACCTATCCAACAGATTTTACAATAGAGGTAAGTTATTTTATAAGTAATAATAATGTTTATAATAGTAGTAGTAGGTTGTCTGTGTGGTGACGGATTAAGAATACGGATAGTCACCACCCCATATCATCCCATGGGTGTCGTAAGAGCCGACAGAGGGATTAGGTATATTACGCAGAGAACAGCACTGTAAGTTACTTAACTAACCTGTTTGATCAGTCGGTAGTCAAGATCAAGGTCCTAATAAAATGAAAATATTCTCACAAGTACAAGGAAAATATATTTTTATCGCAATTCGCAACCTTCCTCATAACTTTGGTCCTTGTTGAAACTGATTACTGGAAGTAATCGACAAAATGTAACTATGTTTTTGCTGTAATTTTAACCTAATCATTCAGTAAAGGAAAACGTTTGAGTTCAATCAATATTTTTATAAAATCCTTTTATTTATTTGAAAGAATTTTGAACCAGAAAAAAGTAATTTCTTTTATAACCTCATCGCGCGTCTGTCCATCTACTCATTGACAATCTCAGCATTATTACATTCATGGCGAAATGTGGCTGTAATATTACACCTCTGACTACCCCTTCGGCGATACAGGCGTGAGTCTATAATAAAAAATATATTGATATTGAATGCGCGAATCTATTAATGGGATCTGGACACGCAAATATTTTCACCCATTCTCATTACTAGACTAATACAATTGTTGATTGATAACTTTGTAACCAAATTGTATATAGGCGTCTGTCTTCTGTTCATTTCTGTTACCCTGGTGCTTTAAAAATAATAAATAGTTACCACTATTAGGCTAAAAATATCATTGCTCCTACATAAATACACTTTCGTAAATAAATACACAATTAAGACAGAGTAAAACATGCCGATATAAATAAATTATTGTTGAAGTTCTAGGTTATACAACAATCGAATTGTATATAGGTTGAAAATGTGACAATAATTGGTTCAAATTACTTAGACTCGTTCTAATTCGAAAGACACATTACCATGCAAGCTCAAAGAGCTACTAAATTAGTTAGTTATAACTTATACCCACGGAGCAAGTACTCGATTGCACCTTCAGATCGTTTTAAGACGCTTTTTCGCCTGCAATGCTGACTAAAGCCCAAAAAGATTATATTTTCGGGTTGAATTCATATTTTCATCATTATAATAATGATTGGGTACCCCTATTACAGATGAGTGGTTTCTTTTAATTGTAATGATGAGATTTCAATGATGAGTGGGTCTGAGACTCATCGGCGGCCATCAGCGACGAGTTGAGAGATTACACGCTGTATATTATTGTACTGTAAACGTATTAAACAGAATTCTAATTTTGTTTACAGTATCAAAATGTCAATACAGGAGCTCGATGGGAATTCTCTCGGTGAAAAGCACAAAAATTTCAACAAGCTCGTCCGCAATGCAGTCACTAATGAACAGATTAATTTATCTAAAATAAACTACGACGACAGTGACATAGAAAATCTGCTCAAGATACACACAGCATGCAGAACTAAAAACGTAGATTATATCATAGAAGTATTGAAATGTGAGGACATGCTGTACGTGTCGACGGCGATCAAACAAAGTACTTGGCTCATCACTGAACAAGAACACGCACACATTGTCAACCCTGAGTATCTGTACACACAGCTGTTCCCACACATGCTCACGAAAGCCGTCAACAAACTACTTCTACACATAAGACTTCACTTGAAGGACGAAAAAAGAGTTGAAGCGTTCTATGATTACTTGAAAAACGTAACTGACGAGGCTCATAAATGGCTAATGAATTGCTCTATACCTTTCATAGAAAATGTGATTCGAAAAGAACGAGAAATCCCTTTGAAAACATTTAAGCGTCTCTGCAAACGTTCCATTAAGTTTTTACAATATCACTCAAGAGTTCAGGGTGACAAAGATTACAGTATATTACAAGGAGTATTATTTTTAACGAGATCGTATACTGATGAGTATCTTAACGTATTAGATTCATTAGATTCCACTGAACACTATCTTCTGCCATGGTTCACTAAGTGTGCTACTGAAGCTGTAATGAAAAAATGTCCACAGAGAATTTTAGCCAAAATTTTTGATTATCAGAATAAACTACATTTGGCGTCTGTAGCAAAATTTATGAAAAAGGATGATATAGCAGACTTTCTTTATAAATGTCTTAAAGATTGTGCGATGAGACAAATTCTCAGAGAACACAAAATCTTGAATCACTTCATTGAGAATATGCCTGTAAAAGAGAGATTGCAATTTATAGAGAAAACGAAATTACTGTGTGGTCTGACATATAAAGAAGCCATAGAATTGGATTGCGCGATTTCATGTTCCTCTAAGCCTTATATCTGGTACCAATATATACCCTTTGACACAGCCTTTACCGAATTAACTAAGCTGATCACCGCAGAGAGTTCACCTGAAAAGCGCTGTGATATCCTGGTAGCTCTAGTAACGTGTGCCAAAAATGATCCGCGATATACCAAACGTTTGCTTCAGTATTACTATGAAAAACACAGAAATGAAACATCCAAATTTAAGTTTCTATTTGTTAACAACATCATTAAGGAATCAGCTACCCACGATTTCGATCCTGAAACTTGGAATATTTTAGACAAGTTATTTTGCAGTTTAAGCGTGTATAGTAAGTCAGAAAACGACATACAAACATGTATTAGAGCTATAATTGTATACAAAATCCTACACAATGAAAATATACCAGATAATGTAGAGAAAAAGTTTATATTTAATACTATGAAGAAACTACAGTGCAATCTAAATATAGAACAAAAGGATAAAATATTTTCATATCTTTTAAAATATATAGTGTCAAAAATTCAGAACAATGTTATCGAAAGTGAAACTGATTTAGATACAAGTATTGACTTTATAACTAAGGAGCTTGAATTACTGGTAGATTGGAATAAAAATATAGCTGACTATCCGTTTGTATTGAATGATATCAAAGAATTATTGATAATTAGAGAACAGAACTCATGGAAATCAGAAATGGCATTATTATACACTAAGAACAAGTTATGGCGGAGACACATGTTTGAAGAGTCCTTACTTTTAAGTCCCAATGAAGAAGTATGCCTTAATGTGTTGAAGCACGATCTCCAACTTTTCGCACGTCACAGTAAGGTAATAGACGCGCTAAGAACAAACGATACCATTTCACTAAAACAGCTGCTCATCAAACTTCGCGTCTACTGGCCACACTCGCTCGCAAAGCAATGGATTGATGCTTATTTTGATAAGATAAATGACGGCGCTGGAGATAAAGCTGTCATAAAAGGTATTCTTTATTGTCTGCCACAAAAGCAACTTACAAATTTCGCACAGCAATTTGTACCTGTAGATGCCGAAATTGAATGGAATGAAGTCAGTGAGAACACATTTAAGCTTCGTAAAAATATCGCAAGTAGTTTACACGTAGCGAGACCATTGATTTCATTAGATGTAGTTCTTTGGTACACCAAAGGAGATTATCTACAATTCACCATACCATCACTGAACGCAATAATACACAATATAAGTAGGACTGATAGCCTCGGCTATATCCCAAAGTTACTAGAAGCACCTGTCTCGTTACAAAAACAAGGGATCCATCTCGCGTTTACGAAACTGAATTGTGACGAACTTAAATCAATATTTTCAGGTCTTTGGCAAAATAATACTGACTTAAGAATCCGGATGCATATTTTTAATCATACGTATAACTTATTATGCAAAGTAAAGAAACAATTTCTAGCTAAACAAATTTGGACGTTGTTAAGTATGTTCATCGACAATTTACCACCAGAAGAGAATGTAGCAATTTGCAACAAATTACATAAAGTGAAAAATGTTAGTATTCACGTACAAGGACATTTTTTTATGAAGAGTTATACGTTTTTTAAGTCAATACCTTCATCTGAAAAATGTAAAAAATATAAACATTATTTGATATTGTATGCACCGCTAATAATGGACCAACTTGATGCTGATTTCGTTGTAGAAAAAATGCTCACGCCTATTGATGAAAAAGTATTAAAGGCCGACACTCCGTTAATAAACGTAATGTCTTCTTTTTTATTACACGGCACAACTGAGAAAGAACAATGTGACCGCTTTTCAAGAGTTCTAGCCCCAGCACTTGAATACGCATTTATCAAGAAAGCTAATATCGATACAATGTTAGAGGCCGTCATTATAGATTTTCGCAGATTCATTTTCACAAAGAAAATAATAATTCCTGTTAAATTATTCTCGGAGATAAAGTCTTTTATGGATATCAAAATGCCTCGAGATGATTATTATGTACAACACACTCTTTGGCAACTCGTTACTGATTATGTGAAATTAGTCGATGAGCACAAAGAAATATTAAATGATGAAAGTTTAGATATAATATCAATATTACAGTTTAGATCGCCAGAGTCATTGCCTGAAGATGCAGAAGACGTATGGATAACACTGCATACGGCTATAGCACCAAAAATAGGTCCAATAATTTTGAAACATTTGAAGGAGGACGTCGAAGAGTACTTCCCAACAATATTTCGGCCGTTTAGCGATGCACTAGTGAAAATGTTTGAATGTTTAACCTTTACTGAAATTGATCCGAAAATGGAAATATTAAAATACATGCTTGATATAGATTTTATTCCAAGTTATTTAGTAGTGTGTGAGTTCCAAAAAAGTATCTTAGAGTATGCATGTCTTTCTGATGGCGGCGAGTTAAGAACAGAATTACGTGAAATATTGTCATCGCATCCATCTTTAGAGGTACGAATGCATTATTATAGAACTTTAGGATTTTTACCATATTGATTTAACTAGTGTTAAAATGTCATGCAAATTGCGGCACTTTCAAATTAGACGGTTCTCTCTGATGGATCGTTTCGATAGAGCTGCCTTTCTACACACTGGCTGTGCCATATTTCTACATAAAAGTGATCATGCCTTGGCATCAAGATGATATTAATGCCGACCGTACATGAACAGAAAATCTGTCTTGGAATATTTTAGACCACTGTTTCTAAATGTTTATTTCTATTGAATACAGTATTGATTTCTTTTTGCAAAAGTCTTTTATTTTTTATATTTAAGCATCTATTACGCAAAGTCTTCATCTATAAAGACTTCGATAAAGACTAGCACCGAGTGCTTTTGTCCAATCTTCGTTTTGCAGCTTTCTTTCTGACTTCCTACATTGGCGCCGTATCAATGTTCTTTGGTAATGGTTACCAACTTACCACCACACATGATGCCGGTAGTTTCTAGTGTGCTGTCGTGTGCTGTTTCCTTTAGTACATATGTATCGATGCTTGTTTACTTATTAACCACGCTCTTTATCCACATATCAATTGTATGCTCAGTTCTGGGACTGACTATGCTATACAGATAACAATAAAATAATGTTACCGCCGATATTTATGTATATTCGGCTGTTAAACAGGCTCAAATTGACGAAATACATCAATGTATTTCGTCAATTTGACCGTCAATTTTATCGCCCCATAACCTTAGTGACAACTCTTTATGGGGCGATAAGACCCTGTCAAGTTTAACACCACAAAAGGTGTGCACGTTCTTAGCTAAAGTAACTGTTTTAATTACCCAACTGTCACAGGTAGTAGGGCCTTGCTGATTTCAGCATAAATGGGCCAGCTGGACCGGGGAAGTACTACCCTCTCACAGAAAATCGACGTAAAGTAACAGTACTTAAAATGTTTTGTTCGGTGAGTGAGAGTTCCGGAGGCCCTATCCCCTATATCTTCTCCCTCATCCTACTCCTCATCCTAGCCCTTTTCCCAATCCCAAGGGGCGGCAATGCACTTGTGACTCCTGTGATGTTGCTTGTGTCCATGGGCGGCGGTAATTGCATACCATCAGGCGATCCGTCTGCTCGTTTGCCGCCTATTACCATTAAAAAAAAACTGAACCCTCCATTACAGATAGGTCAGATAGAAGTCAGTCTCAATAAGGTTCCAATCTCAAACAGCAAAAGCTTCACAGAGAATGTGGTAATTAGCATCCCGGCATCTCATTGTCCTTACCAGAATGAGCAAGTCAATCACTACGGAACGATTGAGTTAGATAAACAAATCAAAAGGATATTGTAGAAGTCACCATCAAATGATCAATCATCAGCTTGATCGTAATAACTTGACAAATGTATGATGAAATAAAATTATGTTTCAAATATTAAATGGCAGCTTACACAAAACGGATGGCCGCAGATATGCTCGAACATTTTATTTAAATTTTACAATTTCTTGCCGATCCTATGGAAATTTTGGGCAATCCCTTCTTTGTACACTTCTGCTGCCCCCAAGGAACATACGTGCTAAATTTCAGCTTCGTGCGCCTTGTAGTTTCGGCTGTCCGTTGTTAGTCAGTAACGCAAGAATTTATATTATTTCGATATCTAAAACTTGTTACTAATATTGCCTTACATAGTTTACATACCTCGATGCTTATATATTGCATGAGCCTGTCAAAGATAAAGCAGCAAAATGTGTGCTAACACTATTTTTGTCAGCCAAAAATCGTGTATTCAAATAAGCAATTGATGTAACATGATCTTTTTGCTGACAAAAAATATTTTAAGCGGTTTAGAGGAATTGAAAATTAAGAAAGTACCTATCCCTTTTTGTAGATAGTCAGTGAGAGGTTCAAAGAAGTTCATTATCTCTCGACTGCACCCATCACTATGGCTCTGACCCTCTCCTACCCCCATGGGATCGCCACCTTGTCGTGGTGGGGGGCTCAGTAACCGTGGGTTTGAGGTACACCCACGGTGAAGCTACGCGGGATCCTGGGAGAGGACGCTCCACGTGGGCTTGCGTGAGGCCTGCGTAGGATGCGTCCCAAGGTGCGGGTGCGGGGGACAGTTCTGTCTGCCATCGTTTACATCATTGATAGGCGGCAGAGGCCGTAGAACTTCATACACAAGTGCTTACGTTTTGGATATTTGTTAAAAATCTCTTGGAAACAGTCTAAGATCCCGAAGCGCCATAATAGACTTTTACTTGGGCAGAACAGTATACCTAAGGTATGTTGTATTTTTACTGAATAAGTAATATTTGTCAAATATATGTATTAATCTGACAAAATAAAATCGTTTTTTATTTGTCTGATAATAAATACCCGAGATTGATGATAAGATTGGTGCGATCTGGTATATAACCTAACTAACTGTATCATATTTTTTTGTACTTAATGTTTTTAGTTTATTTTATTTTCAAGTTTTTAGTTTTGTTTTTGTGTTTGTAGTGAGCCCTATTCTACCAATCAAGACCTTTTTGTAATCCGCCTCTTTGTGGCGGCGGCCATCTTGGCTTTTTCATAGTGATTTCTATTCTACTAATGAAGCCCGTTTTCAAAATCAAAATCATTTATTCATCTAGGCCACAAAGTGACGCTTATGAACGTCAAAATTTAAGTTAATTACTTAATGATTCTACATTTACATTTACTGCCACGTTCGCAATGCAATAGGTAGAACCACGAGAAAGAACGGGCAATAAAACTCATGGCCACTCTTTTCAAACAAATATAATGGTGGTACATTTTATTTTTGTAAGGAGCTGCAACTGTTTCACATTGTAGACATCTACTAGTAAATTTTTTAGTAGCTATTGATATCATACTCAAGCAGTAAATGATGATTCACCTCCCAAAGTAAATATGGTGAAACAGGAGCATCCACTTACGTCTTTTTAATGTAGGCAACTCGCGAACACGGTCAGAACTATGGTAGAAGTGAATGAAGCAGAAAGTAACGGTAGGTGTATGAAACCACAACAATCGACAACCTATTAGTTAGCCCATGACCACGAGTTACCCACATTTTACAAATCGGCAAAGTTATAATGAAAGTGTGGAACATGAATGCAAAATATAGTATGAAATGAGAATATCGTAATTAACTACACTATAAAATAAACTACTAATTATTGACCTAGTCAAAAGCGAACAACTACTTCCAAGCGCTCGTGTCATCAAAATAATCCTTCAAACTGTAATATGCCTTATTTATAAGATTCTTTTTAACTTCTGCCTGAAACGAACTTAATGGCAAGTCTAAAATATAAGTTGCTAATTTATTGTATATGCGAATACTGAGCCCAATAAAAGAGCTATGCGTTTTGTGCAAACGAAAATACGGAACACATAATTTATGTCTATTTCTAGTATTGATATTGTGTATGCCACTATTCATTTTATAAGAATTTATATTTAGTCTTACATGCATAACACTGGCATAAATATATTGTGACTTTCATTTGATAGGTACCCATATTGAGGTTGTTGTGAAGTAATATGTGATCCGCCATTTTGTATTGGCGGCCATCTTGGATGTACAATCTTAATGAATAATAATACACACATCAAAAAAGTCTAAGCAACACATACAACAAATTTGGATTTTGAGAACTTTTTTACGTCATGGAGCGACGTCATTTGAATGCAGATGAAATGCAAAGAGCTGTAGGGATATTGCAAGCGGGAAGAAGTCAATCTCAGGTATCTCGGTATTTTACAAACGCTTTGGATCCGATTTCTTTGCACACACGGGAGTACTTGGCAAGGGAAAACATCCTGGTATTGCCTTGGCCTGCACAATCGCCAGACCTCAACCCCATCGAGCATGCATGGGACATGCTCCAGAGACGTGTTTAAAGGACTTGGATGGAGTGACAACAACCCAACAACTGATGGACTTACTAAAATTTCATTGGGAGCGATGTTCTGCAGAAAGAAACGCGTGTTGAAACTTGTGTTGCCTTTTGGAATCGGTACAGAAATTAAGGAATATTGGATCAAATTGTCACATGTGATGAAAAGTGGATTCTTTATGATAACCGTCAAAGAAAAATGCAATGGCCAGGTCAAACGCCACAACAGTGTCCTAAAGCAAATCTTACCAATAAAAAGGTAATGGTAACTGTTTGGTGATCTCAGCATGGTGTTATTCACTATAGTTTTCTCCGACTGAGACTTTTTTCTTTGACCAGATGGTCAAGCAATAAAGGCAGATGTCCATTATATCAAACTCCGAACAATGTTGGCAAAACCAGCAGTAAAACAGCCCCGACTCATGAATCGATCTTCACCACTGATTCAGCTCCATGACAACGCGAGACCTCATACAGCACGATAAACCGATTTGACCCTTCAGGAACTGCAGTTAGAAACCATTCGTCATCCTCCGTATTCGCCAGACCTTGCTCCAACGGACTACCATTTTTTTCGTAATTTGGACAATTATCTACGTGACAAGAAGTTTTCTTCCCAGGAGGCAGTACAAAATGCTTTCACACAGTTTGTGCAGTCTAGATCCACAGAGTTCTATCACAAAGGCATAAATGACCTTCCTATTAGATGGTAGCAATGTATAGATAATAATGGTAACTATTTTGATTAAATAAAAATGTAAAAAAATTAAAAATAAACAATTTAGATTTTTAGTACAAATCGGCAATTTCATACTTTAACCCCAAATAAAATTTTGTATTTTTCCGGTTACGCTGTCTTTAAGTATAGGAAAATATAGGTAGTATTAGTTAGGTATGTAGTTTATGCTTGATGGTACATGGTATGGTAGTAGGTACAGGCTGATATGTATGGTATAATGTCGAAAAATGTATACATGTGTCCATATTTTAATAAACGGGCAGTAAATTGTTGATAAATAAGTAAATATAAGTCGTTACAATTAAGTAAGCGAGAGCATCTGCGATCTTGCACTATTTTTATCACAGGAAAAAACAGGTTGCACAGAAATTGTTGACCCCTCAACCAATTGCACGGACGCATAGCATGTACAGGTTCCGTAAAGAATAGAATACCACTTTGTCATAAAAATAACATCAACAAAAGGCTGCATAAATAAATAAAGATATTTAACAGTACCTATGTAAGTATTTCACAAAAATCAATAGAGACTATCATCGATTTTCCAACAACAAGCAAGTAGATGACCTCATTGTTTGTTGATTATGGCCGCAACTCATAACGTAGGTATGTACCTAACTATCTACCGTAGTAGTCGCGCTCGATAAAAAGTTCTTTATAGGTACATACCTAGTTATTTCTTATATACCGAATAAATATTAAATAGGTAAGTTGTCTATGCGATACTTTTCACGGCGTCTACGAAGCTTCAGTTTAATCCTTTACCCACAGATATGAATTCTCATATCTGTGCCTTTACCAATCAAAATACAAATTATGTTAATTTTGTCCTCTTTAAATTATATTATCACTTAGCCTTTTTAGTAATGTTTATTCGTCTAATAACCAGATGACGGGAGATTCATGCCGATAGTAGATATGCTAGCGTAACATTGTGCAATAGTTTCTTTTACAATACCTACGGGATAAATTGGCACAGATTTCCTTTGCAAGAATAGATTGAACATGACGTATTAAATTAATTACAGTAAATTTTGTAAGTTGATCTCGTATTACAGAGAAAGGCACTTTCCTATTTTCTCGAAATATTATTATATTGAAAATTTTATTATTTTCCTATTACATTAAAAATATATGTCATAACAACATTGCCAACGTTGGCAGTAAATATACTTAACTGTCTTACTTGTAGCAAAAGTTGTCTTTTAGTGCTTCAATCTTTTTTTCATTTAATTTTAGTGTCAACATGCCGCCGCTGACGCTGGAAGGAGACACGCTTGGTGAGAAGCACAAGCACTTCAACAAGCTGGTCCACGATGCGGTCACTAATAAACAGATTAATTTATCTAAGATTAACTACAACGACAGTGACATAGAGAATTTACTCAAAATACACACAGCATGCAGAACTAAAAACGTAGATTATATCATAGAAGTATTGAAATGTGAGGACATGCTGTACGTGTCGACGGCGATCAAACAAAGTACTTGGCTCATCACCGAACAAGAACACGCACACATTGTCAATCCTGAGTATCTGTACACACAGCTGTTCCCACACATGCTCACTAAAGCCGTCAACAAACTACTTCTACACATAAGACTCCACTTGAAGGATGAAACGAGAGTTGAAGCATTCTATACTTACTTCAAAGATATGTTTAGTTATGTTGAAGCCGAAAAATGGTTACTGAATTGCTCCACATCCTTTATAGAGAATGTTGTAGAAAATGTACCTAATATTTTGTTACAAACTTACCAACGTTTGTGTAAAAGATCAGTTATGTTTCTACCATATTACAAAAAAGTAAAAGAGCTAAATGATTGGCGCGCTTTGAGAGCAGTATTTTTTCTTATAAAAAGCAACACAAAAGAGTACTTGGATTTCCTGGATACGCTGCCGACATATTCTCTACCGCCACTTGGAAGAAAACAGACTCAGATAGTTATGAAGAAATGCCCACATAGAATAATGGACAACTTTACAAAATATATAGGTCAGGCTGATATGTCCCAAGTAGCAAAATATATTCAAAAGGAAGATTTAAAAGATTTCATACTAAAACATATACTCGTAAATACTTACCAAACGAAACGTTACTTTGATAACTTCGACAAAATGAAACATTTCATTAAGAACATGCCTAAAGAGGACCGGTTCGAATTTATAAACAAAGTGTACATTGAGAAGATAAAGAAATCACGTACTTCTAGTGATAATATAATAGACTTGCAAATACGGAACACAAATACGTACGAATGGTATCAGTACGCACCGTTTAATGTGGCTCTAGTTGAACTTAAGAAGTTGATACAAGCAGAGAGTTCGCCGGCTGTAAGATACGATATGCTCACAGTAATGATCAAGTGTGCCAGAAATAATTTGCAAGACGCCAAAACTGTGCTTCAATATTATTACGACATACACAGGAACGAACCGTTCAAGTTCAAAATACAATTCGTTATTAATGTTATTATGAATATTAATACTCACGAGTTTGACAGTGAAACTTGGGGTATTTTAGATAAGTTGTTCCACAGTTTAGAAGTATATATCGAATCAAATAACAACGTTCAACTGTGCCTGCAATCTATAATTGTGTATAAAGTCTTACATAATGAAAAAGTACCGAATATTGTTGCAACGAAATTTTCATTTGACACTTTCGAGAAATTTCAACCAAGATTAAATGAAAAACAAAAGAATCAAATATTTGATTACTTACTAAGTTTTATCGCGACCAAAATAAGCAATAAAGTCATCGTCAACGAATCAGATTTTGATATGACTTTAAATTTATTAATTGGTATGCTTAAACTAATAAAGGTATGGAAACGAGAAATAACGGCGTACACGTTTGTACACGATAAAATCCGAGAAATGATTAAAATTAAGGTACAAAATGCATGGCAATCCAGTTTATCTGTCATATACGACGTAAATAAGTCGTGGAGGCGGCACCTCTTTGAAGAGTCAGTAATGCTGTGTCCCAGCGAAAAAGTCTGCTTGAACGCATTAAAACATGATCCCCAACTACTAGATCGTTACAGTGTGGAAGTGAACGCGTTGAGAACAAATGATGCTGTCACATTGCAGCAGCTACTTACAAAACTTCGCATATATTGGCCGCAGTCGCTCGCGCAACAATGGACTGACGCTTACCTAAAGAGTATTGAAATAAACTCGGAACAGAGAACTGCCATCAAGGGTTTAGTTGTGTTACTTCCTCAAATCCAGTTGATAGACATTGCAAAGAAACATATACCTAAAGATTACAAAATTGACTGGAGTGAAATCGATAAATTGGAACTTAGTCTCAGCAAAAATATCGCAAAATGTTTGAAATTAGCCAGGCCGTTGATGTCCTTGGATGTAATTTTATGGTACGCTAAAGGTGATTATCTACAATTCACAGTTCCATCACTGAACGCAATATTATACAATATAAGCAAAGTACAAAGTCGTGCCTACATACCAAAGTTATTAGAAGCACCTGTATCATTACAGAAATTCGGTCTACATCTTGCATTTATAAAACTAGATTATCAGGAACTTAACTCGATATTTTCAGATATTTGGCAAACTACTAACAACCTGACAATTCGAACACGTCTTTTTTTGTACACGTATAATGTACTTTGTAAAGTGAAAGAGTCAACTCTAGCAAAGGATTTGTGGGAGGTGTTGAACATGTTCATTATGAGTTTAACAGAAAATGAAAACAAAGCCATTTATAAGAAATTAAGTAATGCTGAAAATATTCATATTAGCGTGAGAGGAGAATTTTTCACGAAGAGTTATATATTTTTGGATTCACTAGAACCAGGCGCAAACTGTGAAAACCAGAAAGACAAATTAATTGAATATTCATCGAATATTATGGATCTACTGGACGCCGATTTTGTTGCTGAAAAAATGCTCGCACCGGTTGAAGAAAAAATTTGGAAGCGAAATAGTCAGTTTATCTCAGTAATGTCATCATATGTTCTGCACGGTAGAACTGAGGAAGAACAGTGTGAAAGATTCAAAAGAGTAATGGTGCCAGCTCTAGAATATGCTCTAACTTCGTGGGACCTTGTGGTAGACGAGCAATATGTAATAAAAAATAATTTCGATGCCTTATTCCAAACATTAACTTGGGATACGAGGAAATTTCTTACCACGCGCAAAATTATTGTTCCTTTCAAGCTATTCTCGGAAATAAAAATATTTATGGAGCAAAAAATGCCTATGGTGGAAAATTACATAAGATACACGACTTGGAAACTTATAACTGAATATGTGAATCTAATCGTTGATCATCAGGATATTTTACATGACGTAAAATTAAACAATATAAGTGTGTTTGATATCGGGCACAAGCAGATGCCAAATGATGTTGAACGAGTTTGGGAAACTCTGCATATGAAAATATCACCCAAACTGGGTCCAATTATTGCAAATCATTTGAAAGAAGACACGGAAAAATATTTTCCCACCATATGTTGGTTGTTCAGTAATGCTTTGAAGAATGTGTTTAATTATTTGTCTTACAACCGAATGTCTATGAAAATAGTAACGTTAAAATACATAATTCTCGCTGAAGATTACATTCCAAGTTATATAGTAGTTTGTGATGTTATGCCCGAATACAGTGAAGTAGAGGATAAGCAAGAACTGATGTCGATACGTAACATGATATCAGCACATCCATCTCAAGAAGTTAAAATACACTACCGAAAGGCTTTTGCAAGTACACCCGAACCTATTATGGAATCGTAGTTCATAGTTAATATATTGTATTTTGATGAATTAAATGTGTTTGCGATTGTAATAGTTAATGTGTTCATGTACGTTTTAATTATCATCATCTTAGCGTTACCCTGGTTCCAAAACTTTTCGTCTTGGAGAGCAGTGTCAGGGTAAATAGATTTGACTGCATTTTAAATGGGTTGTATTTAACTGTTAGTCAAAAATACTAATTTTCCATCAAAAATACAAATTGCACCGCTAAGCTAAGTTGACGGAGCCCTGCTTCGCAGGGCTCCTATTTTTGAGAGAAGGGTCACAAGAGAACCTAACATAACCTATTAAGTTTTCTGAGTGGATAAGTTTCCCGAGCGGACGGAACTTTTCATATCAAATGATATTTTGTAAAAAGATCATCATATTTGGTGTACAAATTGTATTTTTGCTGTGCAAGTCAGTATTTTAGTGAAATAATAAAGTTTTTTTGCGTAACTCACTTTAGTGTGTTACATAACATTTTTGATACACTGTTAAAAATATCCCATTTTAAATTTAGAGCAACTGACGTTGGAACTCCGCCACTCAAAGGTATTATTAAATCTCTTCATCTGTAAAAAATCACGGTAAATAATGGATGATGATATTCAAAAAGCCTCGAATTTGTCCAAGCATAATTAAAATCCCAATAATATTCTTACAAGAAGTAAATATTTGATAGCCTTATAATAAAAGCAGTTTTATTAATTAAATCGAGGAAACCATGAATGTGCTTTACTACATAATATTTTTTTAATTTTTAAATACTTAAATAAAAGGCATCTATCTATGACGACTTGTTTTATTCCTCTTTTGCAGACCATGGTGTTTATTAATCTTAGTAGTTCGATGAAATAGTTACTAATATTCCATTGGCGCTGGTCAACTAATGTAAATCATAAAAGTTATTCTGTTAAATAACAGTTCCTTGTTGTCTATACAAATAATGAGAAATACATAATATGTTTGGAATTCATGGTCCCTAAGTCATTTTTTGCTAGCTTTCGTGGTAACTGTAAAAGTATTATCTTCAACCTGCTGGATATAAGCCTCTACAATGGCACACTACTGAGCTCTTTCTTCTCCCTCAGGAGACACGTTCACACTCCTCCTCATATTCTTTTACGTATTCAGGCAACGCATTTGTGACTCCTGTGTGGTGCTGCGCGTGTCTATGAACTGCGGTAATCTCTTACCATCAGGCGATCCGTCTGCTCGTTTGTCTCCTATCTCATAAAGATCTCTCAATGCGAAGCCGCGAGCAAAAGCTTGTTGTTCATAAAAATCAACGTGATAATTTTGTACCTACCTTCTCTAGCTAAGACTGCGGTTACTTTGGAATACTACTCCGCACTCGTGACTCATAGGGTAATATTGTATACATCAGACCTTCTCGATAATGGGCTATCCAACACAAAAAACAATCTTTCATCATTTAAATGGAAACAGTAGCTCCTTTTTTTGGTGTCGGCTTGGAAAAACCTCATGGAGTCCCTCCACCCTGGGGGAAGGGCGAAGGGGACTGTCAGACTCTTACTAACTAAAACCTAACCCGTGTTCCTCATGTACCCGTGTGTCGGATAGTCGGGTACCGCCGAAGCATTCGTCGCTAACCCCTGACGGGTATTGGCCCGCCAGATGGTCAGGCGGGCCCCGAACAAAACCCCCTTGGCTGTGGATGAAGGTGTTGGGCTCCGCCGCCAAAACACCAGGCGCAGGCCTCAACCAAGCCCACGTGGAGCGTCCCCTCCAGGGATCCCGCTTAGCTTCACCGTGGGTGTACTTCAAACCCACGGTTACTGAGCCCCCCCCACCACGACAAGGTGAAGATCCCACGGTGGGGAAGCAGTAGCACCTGAGATTAGCGCGTTCAACCAAATAAACAAACTCCTTAGCTTTATAATCTTAATATATAAAATCCTTGCGTTACTGACTGACTGACAGACACGCTACAGCCGAAAATATTGGGCGCAGGAAGCTGAAATTTGGCGTGTCTGTTCCTTGGGGACCGTAGGGGTGCACTAAGAAGGGATTTCCCGAAATTCCCACGGGATCGGCCAAACGGGTAAATTTAAAAAAATGTAGGCGTAGCTGCTGGCGTCCTCTAGTATTTTTATGAAAATGTTCCTGACAAAAAGATTTTGGTATACATGCAAACAGAACAAAAAATCGACCATATTAGCTAGTGTCGTACGTTTTGCCGTATAAACCCTGAAAACTACAGAAAACAAGGGCTGCCACAAGGTATCATATTAGACCTTATACTATTTATTGTCATGTCTTGTTAGGATTACGTTCAGCGGATGGATGCGGGTGGCTCAGGATCGGTCCATGTAGAGAGGATTGTGGAAGAGGTCTATGTCCAGCAGTGGACGTCTTTCGACTGATGATGATGATGATTTTTAAAGACGGATTACACACAGATGTTATAATGATAAATATGTGTAAAGTAGGTATATATAACTATCATTTTATAATTATATGATGAGCTTCAAGCCAAGCCATGTGGGTTGATAGTACAAATGGTAAAGTAAATAAATATGTCTAAGTGTAATATTCGTTATTGTATAATATTTTTGTCGCCTATAACGCCAACTTACGTGTTTTATCCAAAGGGTCATCATTTTGTATTCATACTTCTCTTCTCTTATTTTCTAAGTAGGTAGGTATGTATGGCACTGACCTCCTAAACAACAGGACCAAATGTATGATATTTTGTTTTCCTTATTATGGGTATGTAATAGCACAGATAAGACAATACTTAATACTAAATTAAATAAAAAAAACATATATACATTATAATACATACGTAAAAGCGCCATCTATGAATGCCGAGTGAAAGCTAACTCATTGAACGTTTTACTACAAGCTAGTACAAATTTTGGCCACCAGAGCAACAAAGTGCACATCATATTTTTCAAATATTCAATTTAATGTTCCATTTTTTTATTTAATCGTAATAAAGTTAATTAAAGTAAGTAAATTTTTAATTAATACATATCATAGTGGTTGACGGCATAGAATACAACTGTCACCACCCCCTATCTCCCCGTGGGTGTCGTAAGAGGCGACTAAGGGATAACACGATGCAAGTACCATCTTTGCGTAGAGACGGAAAACTCGACATCAAACCCTATACGACTGCCTCGTTGCTCTCGCGGCATAAATGTGCGCGTGGGATCGGGAGGTCCCGGGTTCGATTCCTGGGTCGGGCAGTGTTATTGGGTTTTTCTGTCACGAAATTCTCAGTAGCAGCACGGAGTCTGGAAATGTGCCCGGTACGGCAATAGGCTCGCCCCTTATTACGTGGGACTAAAGTATATCCGGCGAAAAGTGGGTGTAGAAATACACCTCTGCCTACCCCTTCGGGGATAAAAGGCGTGACGATATGTATGTATGTTTGTATGTACATATCATATTTTAGAATTTTATTTTCTTATTTATCATTTTATGCACGAAAGTCATCAATAATCGATACTAGTAAAGCCATCTGTTGAGAGAGTTAAGAATGACGGGTAACGCTATATTGTTCTAACTTAACCAGAAGAAGCTCATGGTCAACTGTGTCGAATGCAGAACTTAAATCTAGGAATATTCCGGCCACTTTCATTCTAGAATTCATTTTTCCCAAAATATCATCAACTAGCGCATTAATTGCATCAATGGTGCCAACTCCCTTTTGGTAACCAAATTGCCTATCATTTAAAACTCTATTTTCTCTGAGATGACCTACGAGTCTATCTTTTATTATCTTTTCGAATATTTTCGAAAGTGTAGGCAGCACCGATATGGGCCTATAGTTCCTTGCATCCATATGCGATCCCTTTTTTAGCAATGGTACAACTTTTGCTATCTTTAATTGATCAGGAAAACATGATTTTCAAAACATTTATTAAAAACATATGATAGGGGATTCGCTAATATCTTAATATGTTCTTTGATAAGAGATTTATTTTTGTAGTGGAGTGAAATACGAAAACAAATCATCTTCTTAGCGTTATCCCAGTTGCAACCCAGGATCCGCTTACCTACTAGTCTTAACACATTTTACTTGGTATCCACAGCGCGAACCACAAAATTGTTAAAGTTATGGGCATATAATAGAGCACGGTATGCCGTCGATCCCCGCTGTCATGAAGATCTTTGGCACGTCTTTGACAATAGTTATGGGGACACTGTGGACAGCTAATACAATACAATACAAATCATCTTTATTGTACACCAAAGTAATACAATTTACTATACTTATTTGTAAAATAAAAGTTGAGGTACAAATGGCGGCCTTATCACTTATAAGCAGTATCTTCCAGGCAACCTTTGGATGGACTAGAAAGGATAGGAGCCTGGAAAAAGGGCAGTTTGGCGATACTGATGATTTATAAAATTTTATTTACAGTACTAATATTACGTCATAATAATTCTCTGCCTCCATGGTCCAGTGGATAGCGTATGCGACTGCTGAGCGGAGGTCCCGGGTTCGATTCCCGGGTCGGGCAAAATTGTTACTGGGTTTTTCCAAATTCTCAGTAGCAGCACGGAGTTAGGTGATGTGCCCGGTAACGACAATAGGCTCGCCCCCTATTACGTGGGACCTAAAGATTCGTGGTGAAATGTGGGTGTAATATTACACCTCTGCCTACCCCTTGGGGGATACAGGCGTGAGTCTATAAAAAAATATTATTATTATTATCAGGTAAGACTAGTGCGCGGACAACAGGTTCTAAAGAGAAATTCTTAGATGCAACTGGAATAGCGCTAGGACAATGAATTTTTTGCGGTCTTTATGTCATACTAACTATAATATGAATCGAAAGTGACAACAATTGCTATGCCAAGATAGCACTTCTAGTAGATCTATTAGAAATTCACGATGAATCAGATATATTTTTTAATACTTAATAGCACTTCTACATTTGCAGTCAGAGCCTTGAAAATTGTAAACATCTGCATGGATTTCTCTATTTTAACTACACGGGAATCTGCTACATACACAATAACCTACCTACTCGTACTAACAGGCTATGCTGATGTACACAGTAGGTAGCAGGTCCTATACAATAAGTACCTGTTACCAGTAACTTAAATTTTAATGGTAGAGGAATTCCTAATACCAAAAGTTCTGACACTTTTGACATATGAAACTTTATATTGACTGCCTCGTTGGTGTCGCGGAATAAATGTGCACGTGTGATTGGGAGGTCTCGGGTTCGATTCCCGGGTTGGGCAAAGCGTTATTGGGCTTTTCCGTTAGGAAATTCTCAGTAGCAGCTCGGAGTCTGGTAATGTGCCCGGTACGGCAATAGGCTCGCCCCCTATTACGTGGGACCTAAAACAATCATGGCGAAATGTGGGTGTAATATTACACCTCTGCCTACCCCTTCGGGGATTCAGGCGTGAGTCTACAACAAAAAAAAATATATTGCTGAAACAAAACAAAAAGAATTCAAAATCTTTACTTAATCAAATCAAATCAAACTATACCAGCAACTACTAATAAGCACATAAGCCAGCATCTATAATTAAAAAAAACGAACATGATAAACTTTTTCGGTACGCCGAATCGTGACGTGGGCCAAAATCACCTACAGTTACTCTAACTAATGCTTCAATAACGTTATTATAACGAACAAGCTGCTACAATATTTGTTAGGAATTCACTAGTCTCGTTGCCTAAAAGACTTATATTATTTTAACATTCATTCAAATCTAGACCTTATACAAATTGGATACATTATAAAATACATTGTCAACCAAAACCTTTCAACAGTAATGTTGTATAATCTATGGTAAAGTCAGTCGTGAGTCGTCAGTTTGTACTTCATAACAAGTCCATTGACAGTCCGTAAATTGCCGGATTTAAAGAAAAACTTGGGAAACACAAACAAAATCCAGGAAAGGTGTCTTATTGACAAATTTGTTACTAAAAGACGCACAGTCAAGTGGTAAGTAAATACCTTGCAGTTTACACCACAATTTAACCAAACTTCATCTCAGTTTTTTTTTTGTTTGCTATGATAGGATTGATGAGATCACCTCTAATAAATTACTTACCCAATTGTCAAGCCTATACTGATACCAAAAGTGCAACTGTATTCAAAACTGGCCTAATAATAATGTTCTATTTTTGTAACAAGTGGGCTGATATAATTTTAAATACCTACTTCCGATTAACAATCAGTGAGGTAATTTTCCTTAACTTACTGCTCATAATTTTATAAAAAAAACCTGTTTACAATATCTATCCAAGGCATGGCAGGAATCTTGTAATTATTTTCTTACATTTTCTATTAAAAGTAACCTAAAAAATTCTCGTTTAAGTATGAAAAAATCTAGATTACTATTAAATAGTGCCCTTTCACAACAATCAATAAACGGTATCATTGATTTTTTTAACAATTATATACGACCGTTCCATGCGATGGCATTGGCCTTGAGTCATTGTATCTATGAATCACAACTCTAGGCGCGAGTCACAATACTCGTTACTGGATTATTTTATAATAGCTATACATATGTTGAAATATGTATATCTACCGAGCGTAGACTGCCTCGTTGGTCATAAATGTGTGCGTAGGATTGGGAGGTCTCAGGTTCGATTCCCGGGTCGGGCAAAGTGTTATTGGGTTTTTCCGTTAGGAAATTCTCAGTAGCAGCACAGAGTCTGGTAATGTGCCCGGTACGGCAGTAGGCTCGTCCCCTATTACGTGGGACCTAAAAATTCACGGCGAAATTTGGGTGTAATATTATACCTCTGCCTACCCCTTCGGGGATGCAGGCGTGTCTAAAAAAAAAAACTACCGAGCGTTCTCCCGTTTGCATCCAAGACTTTCACTTTTCGAACGAGAGATTTTTATCCTGCAAACGAATGTCAGTGTAGAGACTATTAAGTTTCTACCGAATCAATACTTATTCAATAATCTCTATACTAATCATCTCCACATAAAGCAAAAGTTACTTTGATATACAAATATACCTAACTGTTTAATTATTGTCTGTGTAATTTCGGACCATTGATGAAATGTTTGGTTAGAATAGTATGTCTAGTTTACCTAAGCCTTAATGAAAAAACAGAACGTACTTAATACATAAATCAGAGATGATGGTTCCTTGATGGTTCCCCATGTTGTATATCAATGCTTCCCAACATTTGTTAAAAAGTTGTTCTATTTCAAAGTGTCCTATTTTGGTTCCAGCGTCAAAATGCCGTCGCTGACGCTGGAAGGAGACACGCTTGGTGAAAAGCACAAGCACTTCAACAAGCTGGTCCACGATGCAGTCACTAATAAACAGATTAATTTATCTAAGATTAACTACAACGACAGTGACATAGACAATTTACTTAAAATACACACAGCATGCAGAACTAAAAACGTAGATTATATCATAGAAGTATTGAAATGTGAGGACATGCTGTACGTGTCAACGGCGATCAAACAAAGTACTTGGCTCATCACCGAACAAGAACACGCACACATTGTCAACCCTGAGTATCTGTACACACAGCTGTTCCCACACATGCTCACTAAAGCCGTCAACAAACTACTTCTACACATAAGACTGCACTTGAAGGATGAAACGAGAGTTGAAGCATTCTATACTTACTTCAAAGATACGTTTAGTTATGATGAAGCCGAAAAATGGTTACTAAATTGTTCTATACCTTTCATAGACAAAGTTATACAAAATGAACCTAATATTTCAATGCAAATATACAAGCGCTTGTGTAAACGCTCCGTTAAATTTCTACCATATTACAAGAAAGTAACAGAACGTAACACTTGGCGCTCTTTGAAAGAAGTATTATTTCTTGTAAAATCTGACACTGAAGACTATTTGGATGTTCTGGACAAAACCGAAATGTACTGTCTACCGCCACTCGGGAAAAAACATACTGAAATAATTATGAAGAAATGCCCGAACAGGATTTTGGATAACTTTCAACAATACGTAGGTACCGCCGATTCCTCTGTGGTAGCAAAATACATAAAAAAAGAAGATTTAAAGAGCTTCGTGCTTAAACATGCCAAAAATAACGATACAAAACAGTTCTTTGACAATTTTAACAATATGAAACATTTCATCAAGAACATGCCTAAAGAAGACAGATTTGAGTTCGTTAAGATGGCATATATTGAAAAAACATCCACCACTAACATGTCCGATGATTTTTGTGATGCAGCTTGCTTGCCTTCGTGTTGCATTAATACTTACGAATGGTATCAATACGCACCATTCAATGAGGCGGTTGTTGAACTTAAGAAGTTGATCCTAGGGGAGAGTTCGCCAGCTGTAAGATGTGGCATGCTCTCGGTAATGATCAAATGCGCCAGGAAGAATTTGCAACACGCCAAAACTGTGCTTCAATATTACTACGACAAACACCGAAATGAACCATTCAAGTTCAAAATACAATTCGTTAATAATTTTATTACAAATATAAGTACTCATGAGCTTGACAGTGAAACTTGGGGTATTTTAGATAAATTGTTCCACAGTTTAGAAGTATATATCGAATCAAATAATAACGTGCAACTTTGTTTGCAATCTATAATTGTGTTTAAAGTTCTGCATGACGAAAAAGTACCGGATATTGTCGAAACAAAACTTACAATCGATACTTTCGAGAAATTCCAAAGAAAATTAAACGATAAGCAAAGCGACAAATTATCTGATTATTTATTAAATTTGATGTTGACCAAAATAAATAACAAAACAATCGCAAATGAAACAGAATTTTATGACACTTTAAAGTTATTAAATAATGCCCTTAATTTGGTAAAAATTTGGAAAAGGGATATAAAAGAATATACATTTATACACGATAAAATCCGAGATGTCATAAAATTAAAAAAACAGTATTCATGGGAAACAAATTTGTCTTCCATATATGACGTAAGCAAGTCGTGGAGACGCCATTTGTTTGAAGAGTCAATCATGCTGTGTCCCAGTGAAAGAGTATGCTTAAACGCCTTAAAGCATGAGCCTCAACTACTAGATCGTTACAGTGAGGAAGTGAACGCGCTGAGAACAAATGATGCCGTCACATTGCAGCAGCTACTTACAAAACTTCGTGTATATTGGCCGCAGTCGATCGCAGCGCAGTGGACTGACGCCTACCTTAAGGATATCGACACAAATACAGGGCACAAAGCTCTATTCAAAGGCTTATTTGTATTGCTTCCACAAAACCAACTGAGAGACCTGGCAAAAAAACATGTACCTGAAGATTTTAAAATAGACTGGAGTGAAATCAATCAGACAGAACTTAGTCTGAGCAAAAACATCGCGAAGAGTTTATACAGAGCCAGGCCGCTAACACCTTTGGATGTGGTTTTATGGTACGCTAAAGGCGATTATCTACAATTTGCAGTGCCATCTCTGAATGCAATATTACACAATATAAGCAGAGTGCAAAGTAGTGCCTACATACCAAAATTATTAGAAGCGCCAGTATCGTTACAGAAATTTGGTCTACATCTCGCATTTATAAAACTAGAATATCAGGAGCTTAAATCGATATTTTCAGATATTTGGCAATCTACTAACAATCTGACAATTCGAACACATCTTTTTATCTACACGTACAATCTACTCTGCAAAGTAAAAGAGGAAAGTCTCGCAAAAGACTTGTGGGAAGTGTTAAATATGTTCATAAGTAATTTGACTGAATATGAAAATAAAATAATTTACAACAAGATGGGCAGTGTTGAAACCGTTCATGTTAGTGTCCGCGGTGAATTTCTTATGAAGAGTTACGCATTTTTAGATTCATTACCACCAAGAGTAAATTGTGAAAGCCAGAAAGACAGTTTAATTGAATATGCTTCCAATATTATGGATCTACTAGACGCCGATTTTGTTGCTGATAAAATACTTGCACCCGTTGAACAAAAAATATCCAAGCCTAGTAGTCAATTTATAGACATAATGTCAGCATATGTCCTACATGGGAAAACAGATGAAGAGCAGTGTGAGAGGTTTAGAAGAGTCATGGTGCCGGCTTTAGAACATGCCCTTAACTCATGGGATCTTGTTAAAGATAATCAATATGTCATGAAAAATAATGTCGACGCCTTGTTCCAATCTTTGACTTGGGCTTTTAGGAAATTTGTTACTGCAAAGAAAGTTATTATTCCAACCAAATTGTTCTCAGAAATAAGAATATTTATGGAACAAAAAATGCCCATTACAGAAAATTATATTAGATACACGACCTGGAAACTTATTACAGAATATGTGGCTTTAGTTGCAGAACACGAAGATATGCTAAATGACATGACGTTTAATAACTTGTATTTGTCAGATATAAGATACAAGCAGTTGCCCTATGACGCTGAACATTTTTGGGAAACGCTGCATATTAAATTATCACCTAAGCTGGGCCCAATTATCGTAAAACATTTGAAAAAAGACACTGAGAAATATTTTCCCACCATATGTTGGTTGTTTAGTGAGGCGTTGGATAATGTGTTTCTATATTTATCGTACAACCGATGCATAATGAAACTAGAAACGTTAAAATACATGGTGCTCGGTGAGGATTACATTCCGAGTTATATAGTAGTATGTAATGAAATGCCTAAGTACTACGACATAGAGGATATGAAAAAGCCGTTGGAAATACGAAAGATATTGTCAGCCCATCCATCTCAAGAAGTGCAAATGCACTATCAGAGAGCATTTGGAGATACGCCTGTAGACGACTCGTAAAATTCTTTTTATTTGACTTATCGTAGTTATCGGTGAGAAAAAGTTTATATACGTAATAAATTATAATTACATATTGTAGTGACTGCGCGTAATGTCTTTGGCAGAACATCCGTCTATTACATTGTGTGATGGCTTGATAGATATTTAAAAATATTAAGTTTTTGTAAAATTTTGTTCGTTCTGGGACTATTTGTGGCATTAATTCCAACCCCACCCAATACCAACTAAACAATAGTTTTCTGGTTGGTGTATACCTACTATTGTGTGAGTGAAATATAAGTTTAGCAACGCCTAAAGTAAAAATATCAGAGCTAAGATAGAAGGGTTTAGAGATAGAGGTAAATAATTAATCGAACTTTATTTTCGTGGACCATAAAATGAATTTTATTATATTGCTTCAGTCCTTAGGACAGCTTCGTAACTTTAACTTGATAGACTTTTCTATTTCGACTGCAAATTATGTTTATACATCGTCATATACCTACTGTTTAAATTGTTATAATTTAGATTTAGTAAAAAAATATGTCTTTTATTGTATCGTGTATCCAATAACTTATTATTAAGCATTAGCATGAGTTATCTAATTTTAAATAATTTGATATGATTTTTATACATGTTATAACTGTTACTGCACATACATAACAGAAATTATTTTAAATTTTATAAATAATATAGCACTGGTCGCCTTTTTTATAACAATGTGTGTAGTATGAAGTAATACGCAACGATATTTTTAGTATAATTGTAGCCTTTTGGAGAGTGCTAATTCTCGTTATCGTTAGGACATAGCATTCTTTGAAGTATTGTTAGCTACGGCAACTATGGAGAACAAAATTCGAATCAGTAATGAATTGATTGTTCCAGAACATAACTTGTTCATTGGTACACACTGCTACACGCCAATCGAGACACTGACCTCTGTACCGTTCTTATGGCGAAGAAAATAAGTATCAAAATCGTACTCCAACTCTATAACTTGACTTGTCGCTATGTGTACAAGTCCAATCACCCTCTAAGACAATCTAAGTCATTGCTGGTTTACAAAAAGTAACGTTTTACCTATAAGTGTGCCTTGGGAACCAAATGTTTTATAAAACACAACATATTATGTATGTGCATAATATTATTAATTAAATATATTGTGTGAAAAAGTCAATAAGGTTTAAAAATTATTTTAGTATCCAATAAAACTTGTGAAGAGTGAAATGTTATTTTATTTATGATAAACATATGTAGTTGATTATGAACATCAAACTACTGGTCATATCGAAATAAATACGGTTTAGTTCATTGCTTACGCTTTTTTAAAACTTAAACCACGCGCTTAACCCTTAATTTGATACAGTCCGGTGTGGCGGACATACATTTAAAAGAAATCGTGTTAGTTTTTTATTTGATATTCATCAATATGTAATCGACTAAATGTTTATATATACTATATAGTAATAGAAAAAAAAATATATTATGATGGTTAGAACTCTGCATATGTCAGTTTTGACATAATATGTCTACGAAACGGAGACCGCCTGTTGTGCTCAAGGTATTTATTATTAATTTTCCTCTTTTTGCAAATAAATGCATGGAAAATTTAGGCTTATGGACTAAACAAAATATTATAGATTATAATACAAAACAAAATAATATACTCTTCCTTTCATTTTCATTGTGTTTTTGTGACTAAAGTGTTCTGTCCGTCACCGCGAACACTGCCAATTGCATAGAAAAATAGTACATTATTACTATGGCCGCTGTGGCGGACAACGCCAAATTGAGTTTGCTTTTGCTTGTTTCGGGTTGGTGCTGAATTTGTTTAGTTTTTCTTTGTTAACAGCCTAATCGCACTTGACAAATTATAACATTAGTGCCGAATAAACTTGCACCTTCCGATGTAGCGAAATATCCGATTCGGAAACTGAATTACATGATGAGCGTACCTACTAATTCTTCCACCCCGCTATTTTCACCTGCATGTTAATCTAACTATAGATACATCTGATAACCAAGAATCAAACACCGAAGACGTTGATATTATACCAGATTCTATCGTGCGTGAAATTAAAGTATCAAATTATTAAAATGTTTCCTCCTTGTCCGGTATACCTACATTACCTTCAACGCCTATAGCTGAAACACCGATAATTTCTTCATTAGAATCTCGAAAAACAAGATTCAGGAGACTACCAACAGTAACCGTTAAAAGAGCAAAGAAAGGTAAAAATTTCCAGGTGACTTATAACAGGAAAATAGATCGATTCCGCCACAATGCTACAGCAGAAGACGATGAGGAAGATGATTACGTGAACCTACCAGAAGATGAATGTCATTGAAAATATAGTGGAACAAACAAATTTATATTCTGTTCAAAACCCGGCAAGTCAGTAAGACTTACAAAAGAAGAATTTCAGTATTTATTAGCTATCCACGTAATTATAAGTATTGTAGTAATACCTGGACTATTGGTCAGATAAATTCAGGTATGCAAAAGTTGCACAAATAATGTCTCTGCAAAGATATCAGCAGATATGACATTAACATTTTGTCATTAACAATATGGATGGACATTAAATATAATGTAAATATGTTTAAATTGCTCATTTTTATTTTTGTATTATTTTATGAATAGAAAACATGAAAATAATGTTTATTTAAATTTTGCCATAATTTGGCAATGTCCGCTGCAGCGGACGTGAATTCACTGGCAAGTATTTGGCAACGTCCGCTGTGACGGACATTACTTTTCCCAGCAGTGGGCTATTATAATTTTTTATTAATATTTTTTTAGGACTTCCTAAAATGATCCAAAAACCTCACAATAATTAGATTTATCAATTTTGATTATTTTTCTTGGTGCCAAATTAAGGGTTAAACCACTACGCCAACCGTGCAGTCACTGGTTTTGCAATAATTATTATGCGACTTTTGACACATTTTTAACAGTTATCGTTCTAAGATACACTTTCCTTACTAGTTTAGAAGAATGAAACTGACCGGTATTTGCCAACATTATGGTGGCACCATATTTGGATATTACTTTTGTTAGGCTTTTGATATTACAATATGTGTAGCAGAATTAGAAATAAATAATAGTAGTTGTTTTTATCGTTCTTCTATCACACTGCACTGCAATTTCTGAAATATTATTAATGTTTGTGTTTTATCGCTCAATCTAAGCGATAACTGCGTCAAGTACTGCTAATTTGCTGCTTGATTCAGATGTAGTTAATTATGCATCAATTAAACATAATTTTAACCTAAAATAATAAAAGCTTATGGATTTTTTGGAATTCTTTGGAACATATCTGTCTCTATGGTCGTAGGCGGTACTTTTTGTTCAAGCATTTTATATTATATGTTTTAGAGATTTTATCAGTTTTTGAGATATTGTATACCTATACAAAACTGAAAATTTACTATCAAACAATTGTTTCTTTATCAATAGGTATACAATTTACAGTATTCAGTTATGGTATAAAGTGAAACATAACTTATTTACCAATTGGTCTAGTAAATGTGCACTTTGCAAGTAAATTTTACTACTGTTTGTTCGGTTTTTCATAATTTTTTAATGGGGTGCGTTGGAAACTGCCTTCGTCTTACACATCTGGGAACTGAACTTGATTTTCAAGTAGGAACCTCGCGCTACCTGACAGAAAACCATATGTCCAACTTGAACTTGTCTAAACTGCAGGGTAGTTATGGTTTTCATCGTACGGCATGGAGTAGACGTATTATTCACTGAGATATCTAAGAATCAAATAAAAAAAATCTCGAAGATCGTATTTTGTTTTCAATCTGCAATATATTTCTGAACAATGTGAGGTCGACTCGTATATGCTATACTGCTCCCATATTTTTGTTGTACATGGTACATACAAATTTGGAGGCATTTCACTTTTTTTGGGCTGATCCACCTTTGCGTGGGCTTCCAGACCGACAGAACACAACACCTTGATATCTTTACGTGACAGAAAGTTTATCAATAAGTATCCTCCTTTATTATCCATCAACTTTACGCATGAGATGCCCATATCTTGTGGTATACATGTCCTTCTACTTATATCAATGCAATTTTCGGAAGATGTTTTCGGTTTATTCGAAGTGTTCCATAAGCCGCCAAAGGCAGTCAATACAGCATCAACTATTTGAAAAATCTGTACTTTATAGCATTAGGCTTGTATCCTAAAATGTAATTAGCGATTGATTCGTTCCTTTATTAGATGTTAAACTGAAATACCTGATTTTTCTTCAGAAATCGCACAGCAACAATACTAATTACGGCTTTTTAAAAACGTTTTTGAATTTAACATAAAAACGCTGTAAAACATCATGGCGGTTGAGTGATATCACAAAGTGCAAAACAAAACAAACAGTGAATGAAGTCTGGTCTGATGTACATGTACCCACTTTTATTTTGTTATATTCGATTTGACAGGTTAAAAGTTTGACGTTTTAGTTGTATTTACCTCATGGAAGAATAACTAAAGCATGGAATGAACGATATGTTTATGAACAAATTGAATATAGCTACACTCTTCACTCACATGACAAATTAGAGTTGCCAGAAGAAGATGGCACTATGTTTGTCAGTTAGGGCTAAAGACAATTTGAACACAAATTTCGTAACTTTTTAATTTTTTAGTGATTGAGCAAATCCCCTATCGATATCGATCAAAGTTTCAATAATGTAGGTTCAAATCAAACAGACTTGTAAAAGTAAGTATGTACATGTTATACATTCCGTAAGTTTGTGTCCAGAGCAGTCAGAACGCTAGTTACATACATACATACATAACGTCACGCCTTTTATCCCCGAAGGGGTAGGCAGAGGTGTATTTCTACACCCACTTTTCGCCAGATATACTTTAGTCCCACGTAATAAGGGGCAGTCCGTGTGGTGACGGATTAAGAATACGGAATGTCACCACCCCATATCATCCCATGGGTGTCGTAAGAGCCGACAGAGGGAGCATATTATGCAGAGAACGGCACTGTAAGAGAAGGAAGACTTGATACAAACCCTATACCAACCCGTTTGGCCAGCGTGGTATAGTAGGCCAATTCCTCCTTTCAAAGGAGAGGCCTAGTCCAGCAGTGGACTGTTATAGGCTGATGATGATGATGAATAAGGGGCGAGCCTATTGCCGTACCGGGCACATTTCTAGACTCCGTGCTGCTACTGAGATTTTCGTGACAGAAAAACCCAATAACACTGCCCGACCCAGGAATCGAACCCGGGACCTCCCGATCCACGCGCACATTTATGCCGCGAGACCAACGAGGCAGTCGTATAGGGTTTGATGTCGAGTTTTCCGTCTATACGCAAAGATGGTATTTGCATCGTATTATCCCTTAGTCGCCTCTTACGACACCCACGGGACGATAGGGGGTGGTGACACTTGTATTCTATGCCGTCAACCACACGGCGAGTTACAGAACGCTAGTTAATGGATAGTATTTATATAATTATTACACAAACTTGCATTTTTAAATGAAATCTATATTTTTTTAGTTTCAAATGGGTACTCAGTAGCACATAATAATGAAGCGTCACAGCATTTTTTTAACTTCAAGCTAATCTCACGTGTTTTGTCACCAGCCGCGCGTGAAAGGTATTTTTTAATAACACTGTTATTTTTCACGTGATCTAAAATTATCAAATCCTTCTTCACGATATTTTCGTTTTGCAAACTATCAAGTATATATGGGCGCAAATTAATATATAATGATTATATTGTTACGAAAATGTTAATAATATTTAAGATTGATATTTAGTCTCAGTTCTGTGTTCACAAATAGTTATTTGTGAACACAGAACTGAGAACTTCACTACTTTAGAATATTAGACACTGTATCGACTGCTTCACTGTTTTATAAATATTGGGTATTTAATTTATCGCTTAATAATTAAGATAACTCCAGAAACTTTCAACAAAGTAAAATCAATTAGTATTAAATAACATTATTCTGATACTTTTATGTTAACGGTAATAAATAACCTGCGCTTATATTTACATCCTGTTGATAGCGCCATCTGTTGCGAATGTTGTAAAGCAGCGTTTGATTATTACAATAGATTTGTTATTCGTATAAAATAAATCATATGGTGTTGTGCAATATTCATAACAATATTAATGTTGATTTTTGATAATTAATTGTACAGTAATTTCAATTATATGTTGAAAAGGAAGTGGCAGTTGTTAACATTAAGTGTAATGACGGTTAGTTTATAAAAAGGATTGTAGGTCACATTTTAATTCAATTCTGTGCTAGAAATCATCTGAAAATAAACCAAGTAATATTACGTGAGACTTTTTATTATAATGGAGTCTGGACTGGACACGATAACCCTGGCGTATCGCCGACATATACGTGAATTCATAGCAATGTTCTTTTTCATCAGACGTTTAGAACGTTGTCTTAAATAGGTAATTAATTTTTAACAAACGTCTTTTAACAAGCTGCTCAACGTGAAAAAATTCTTTTTGTAGTTTTTCTATTGTACGTAAGTGTTTAGCGCACACGATTTTCATCGCTTCTGTACCTACTGGCGGAGAAATTGTAACTAACGTAGGCGCTTTAGTGCTGGTTGTCGGAGAAACAGAAGATGTCTCATTTATGGAAGGCGCACGCGTACACTAAATAAAGAAAAAAGCCACGTTTTAATGCAAAGCAGTATATTAAAATAAATAAGCATACCCTTTGTGTTTGCCACCCTAGCAATCACTGATGATACCTGAAGCTTGATTTATAGGCCAAAGCCGATTGATAAAAAGTACCTTACACCTTTTTCTGTACTCCCATTACTCCCAGCAACGTGCATTGAACTTTTTATGATCGATTGAGTAGTCAAAATGTGAAAGCTTAACAAATAAATAAATTCACTTACATTTATAATAGGTATTAGTAAGAATATAGTAAAACTATGAAATGAGTGGATTTCGTCTAACAGCCTGGCCACGAACGGCCGTGACACGCTGAGCGACAAGCGATTTCAATGTTCATGCCGCTCTCTATTCTGCCGCCGGCGCTGTCACCTCAGTGCAGAACTAAACTGCACAAATAAACATCGAAATCGCTTGTCGCTTAGCGTGTCGTGGCTTTTCGTGGCAACAGTGTAACTGCAGGTAGCTGGCTGAATATTGTTTATAACATACATACATAGGCTCACGCCTGTTTCCCCGAAGGGGTAGACAGAGGCATATTAAACGCCCACTTTTTGCCAGACTTTTGATCCCACGTAATAGGTGGCGAGCCTAATGTTTTGTTTGCCAGAGCCTCATCCGTTGATAAGCAGGTACACCACTTGCAGGTGAGGTTGGCTTTGGACCCTACGTTCTTGGTGGGAACCCTATGCACTGATAATAAAATTGTAGAAAATATTAAAATTAAATTATTCCTTTGGTCGAGACATCGAATGGAGCCCAAGATCCGACTCCTGTTTGGCGCTGCTACCCTAATAAAAGTAAAAGCAAGTAATTATTTAAACACTCACACTGATACGTTTAGAATGGAGGAGTAATGTTGGCACAGAATTTTCTTTTAGTCTGCGCCATCTGTCATAACTATAAAAACATTCCGCAGTAAAATGCTTGGAACAAATTCTATGGTGCTTTCTAGGCACCCAATTTTCTCCACGACATACTGCAGCAATCCACTTATTTTATAAATCTTTATCACGTGCACAAAGAATCTAAAAAATAACGAGATAAAAATATACGGTGGATAGACATATCGATAAGATTTCTTACAACACTTGAAAAGTCGATATAAATATTATATGGCTAAATTCAAAATCATGATAGAACTGTCATAAAAGATGAATCACTAAAGTTATATAATTTGATGGCATTAAATTGTCTAAATTGTATCTTACACGTCAGTTGACTGTGTTCAATTTTTCAGTACTAGGGCTACCTCTATGTATTATATATCCAATCTCTTTGATTTACCTAGTCCAACCTCTCTGATTTACTACTAAAACGTCAACAACATGAATGGCGGAAGACGTAATGCTCTCTGATTGGTGTTCACTGTCACAAGAATATATAAATTATTTTTAGTTTTAGAATCCTAAAAATAACATTAATGTTACCTTTTTATAATAAATAATAAACTTTATTGACATCTTAAAATCATAATGAATCTATAGATACTACAATCAAACCGATTTATTCTTAGTGGACACAAGCCTAATTATTTGGCACGTATTTTCTCTAGTTCCACTTGAAAACTGGTTCTAGATGACTATGTGCTGCGGTGATGGGTAAAAGAGTTACCTATAGACTTCGATGCTTCAGGTGGCAGGCTTATTGTTTCTTGAAGTTGAACGGGCACATCTTTAATTGCAACATCAGAAACCCCTGGGTCCTGTATCAAAATCATTTGAGCTTTTTCGTCAAGTTGTAAATCATCTTCTTCAACACTATTATCATCCATCAAAATTTATAGGAGTAAGTACGTCATCGTTAAGATCAAATATTTCACATAATCTGCCACAATATCAATAAAAAATGAAGATAATTCACAAAATCAACAGATGAATAAGATAACAATTTATTACAAATAGTGTCCCTTCCGGACCACTGGGACACCGGTGTCCCAGTGGTTTATGCTGTCTTAATGACATAAAAACATAAATAATGGTTTTATGATTGAATATAATATAAATTTAGATAGGTACCAAGAAATCATTATAGCAGAATAAAAAACAATACAAAACATTTTGAAGTACTTACCTACCTAAAAACTTTTGAGAAATAGGCCAAGTGCGTGCTAAGCGAACAGCCATATTACAATACTTATAGAAAATATACCGTATTATCTACCTTGTTCCGTCGACGAAAAAAGTATTAATAATAATTTGTTCAGTAACTAACAAAAAATAAATATGGTCAGTCAGCTTCTTAACACCTCTTTGGTTAACACATTCAAGCGACTGAAACAAAGCATAAGTAGGTGAGAGAGAAAATATGCCAAACATCCATCCCCCATCTCCAAATGCATAGTTTGATCGATTATTTATTGAACCCGGCTGTTAGGCGAGTCGTCCCAATTCTTCCTAATAGTCTAAATCACTTGGTTGATTAGTAAGTATAACTAAAATAGCCCGAGCCAGTCATAGTTGCCCGTAACTATGCGGACAACTTTATAATAAACGACTAGCTCGAGCTTTCTTAAGCATTCAGTAATCACTGCTATAACGTGACATAACGATTACTATAACGTTATTGCTATACTCTTGTGTTATCTGTGGCGATATCAACACATATCAACAACTTAAGTTGTCAGTCTATTTATAGAAATCGCTAAATTGAACTTTAAAACATAAGAAATAAGATACAATTTAATATAAACGATCTTGACGTTTACTCTCTTGCTTCATTAAAAATCCAAAATAACTCCGCGGCCAAGGTCACATTACTCATTCGCTACTCGCTAGCAAACAGCTAGCCAGTGCGAAGTAATATTCCTTGTACTTGTATTGATATCTTGTGTTCGTCAGTTTTTGCCGGCTTATGTGTTTTATTTTGTTTTAGTGTCATATTTGGAACATTTTGAACCTGAGTTAATAGTTAAGGTAGGTACCCACCTCCATAATATTAAAATATATGTACCTAGGTATTTTACGCCCACTGCTAGTACTTACTAGTACTTTTGTTTTTAAGTATTTCATCCAAACGGCGAGAAAACATGCTTTAGGCAACAATTAGGATTAGTTTGAGGAAAACCTGTAGGTAATTTATGTAAAACTATTTCGAATCCGACACCTTATTATAAAGATGACTCAGACAGCACATATCAGACGAAAACATTGCCGATACTCTACAAATGAAGTGTACCTACTTACATATATAAAAGCAATATGTGCGCATTATGCGCTATTTCAGTCGATGCTGCTGGCGACTAAAAAAGATCAGCAAACACGTAAAAATAAACACTAACGGGAAATACCTATGTTTGTACCTAGGCATCAAATTTTGGTGAAATAGATAGATGCGCGAGCCATGGGAAACGCCACCGCCACCTCTATATTATGCTAAATCAGAAGATAACACTTTTATGTCCGGTAAAGAATACATTAAGATTGAAAGTGCAAAATATTGTTATCTAATTTTCTTTTTCATAATGAAAAGATTATCTATTGCTACTTTGACCTATTGCTACACTATGTAGGTATATCATTTAAAAATGAAATGGGCATAATAATAATGGGAGTATCACCAAATAGTCAACCGTTTGACACCTTTACATCTATCGTAGAGAAATATTGACTACCTCCACGATTGAGCCACTCCTAATAAAATTATCAAGTATAGTTTTTGCTCCTCAGAAGACATTAAGCTCTTGATGACATCATCATCCTCCTAGCGTTCTCCCAGGTGCAGTCTAGGGTCCTCTGTAACTCAAAGGGATCAACGGTTTCGACTACTGACACGCGTCAAGGAGGATTCTTAATATTTTGACTTTTGCAACGATGCTTGTGTATACGAAGGTGTTACCTACTGATTATGTTACACCTAGACTATACACCACTGTACTACTTTAATTTAGCATCACAAAGAACTTGCTGTAGCCTGAATCAATATAGAATGTCATTTGCAGATTTTATTTTTTATATCTGTTTCTATGATATGTAATAGGAATGTAAGTACTTTTGGCATTATGCCTGCACTAACAAACAGAAATATTATCGAATCAGTGAGTTATCAATATCTTTTAAATACGTTTAGGTTTTTAATAATTGATTAAAGTCATCTGGCAAAACAATCCTACTCATATTTTTATATTTTCATTACTTGATTTATTGCCCGGTACGGCTAGATATCCGCGATGATAATATTTCGTCAATTTAGGTTTAGATATTGCAGACGATACTTTGTCCGAGACTTTCATAGTTATCGTATAAGTACTGAAGTACTTGCTACCAAAAATAAAACGTATTTGAGAAGCTGTAATTTATCGCTGCGGGTTATTATATACACAGCTGTTCCCGAACCAGTGTTCAGTAGGTCAAGTCAACACGTCAAGGCCAAACATCAGGCTAATAAATAATTAGGATAGCTGTTGTGATAATACACGCAATGGTTTGCTACGTTTGAATAGGACGTATATAAATATTATGGGTCTCCCTTGTTTGACCGAAAGGAATTTGACAAATTTTCACTTCCCAAAAAATGTTTCGCATACCTAATTTAATTTGCCAAATCATTACTTAGCAAAAAATCTATTCAAAAAAATTTTAACGCAAACCTAATGTTTGGGCAATGAACGTTTAAACTATAACTTGTTTACCAAATAGTACTTTTGACATTTTTTATTTAGTCAAATATTTCAGTTGGAATAACAGTTTTTACGCAAAATCAATAATTATCCTAATCTAAATAGTTCAGTTCCGGCTAACCTACTAAAAACAATCTCTTTTTTCTATTAATGCAAGTCGTTTCTGGATGGAGGTCACAGTTCTAACCTAACCATTTTTAATAATTAACCTACTCTAAGTACTTCCATAAATAAACTAATATCACCAAACGTTTATTGTCTGAAGATTGTTTGCTGTAATTATGCATTTGATTAAAGACCAAATGCCATAATGGCATTATACTTGGTAATATTTTACCAAGTAAAAATTTGACCAAATAAAAATATGCGTACTAAAATCATTCGAAACATTGCAATGGTATAAAAAAAAGTTGCTAAAATTTGATTGGGTAATGAAATTTTGTCAAAATCTTTTCGGCAAAACGGCAGGATCCCAAATATTATATTTTACAGGAAAAGAGACTGTACATGAAAAGCATCGAATAACCACACTTACTGAGTCCTAAATTATTTCTGCATTTTCTTAAATGTCAATGTGTTCTTATAAATTCAAATCTACTCTTGGTTTCTTCTTCCGACTCATTCCGACTATACTTTGACATTATCCATACGAGTCCATACGCTACAAAACAGTATTAGAGTTTATGATAATAATAGAGTGAAGATTTTTATGAAGAATATGCTAAAGTATCTTACAGAAGTAAATTCATTTAATTTCAGTGTCTTTTTTCTTGATAAGTCATGTAGTCTTGTTTACTTGATAGGTTAAGGTAGTCATTATAAAAAAAATTAAAGTTAAATCTTTACCAAATGAAATATTGTACTTAATTGTTTCTGCTATTTTACAGGTCTCTAATATGGCGGCGCAAGAGCTGGAAGGTGACAACCTTGGCCAGAGGCATCGAGCTTACAACACGATTATCCAAGAACTTACGACAACTAACACGAGTCCTGACGGCAAATTCGCTGACAGTGATATAGAGATGTTGCTAAAGATTGATGTAGCCAGTCGCAATAAAAATGTAGAGTACATACTTGAAGTACTAAAGGGTGATGATTTGCTGTACGTGTCAAAAGCACTCTCAAGTGCTACCTGGTTAATTACAGATCCGGACTACGCGAACATCATCAATCCTGAATACCTGGAATCTAATTTATACCCGAAAATGACCACTAAAGCAGCCACTAAGCTTAAGAAACACATACGTCATAACATCAAAGATGAAACCCGCGCTGAACAATTTTATTTAAGTGAAAAGAATAAAAGTGAATCCATCAAATGGTTGCCATATTGTTCAGTAAAATTTATTGAAAATAATATCGGTAGTCACATCGAGCCGATGAGCAAAAGCATTGAGCACCGATTGTTTAAAAGACTTTGTGAAAAATCCATAACCATTTTCGAGGTCATAATTGACAAAGTACAAGATTACCAGAGACAAGAATATGCACAAGCGGTAACGTTCTTATTATACGCCGATATTGATAAATATTTGAATATTTTGGAGAAGTATGATGGTACCTTTGGATATAGATTCAAATTTAATCGTCATGCGACAGCCTTCATTTTGAAGCATGCTCCAACTAGAGTCACTGATAAAATAGAAAAATATGTCAACTCAATACATCTACCAACATTCGTCGAATATTTACCATCAGATCAGATAAAATCTTTTCTAATCGCGCAAGCAAGTAACGACTTAACAGATCATAAGTTTACGAGCTTGAGGTTATTATTTAAATTTGACAACTTGGCATTATTCATCAAACGTTTACCCAAAAATGAACAGTTGGATTTCGTTAAAACTATATGTACGGGTACAGAAATTAAAGAAGGCGATGAGGAAATCTTGTCCTCCGATACAGGAACTGTCCGATTAATGAAATTATGTTGCGCAGGCCGCCGCCGTAATTCGTATGAATGGTACCGATTTGCTTCTTTTGAAATCGCTTTTGAAGAGCTTAGTAAGTTGTACCCTGTAAGTGCAAATAATAATGAAAAACACGATATACTTTCCATTCTTATCAAATGTGCTGGACATAACATGCAACATATAAGAGATATATTACAATTTTACAACAAACAAACAAAAGAAGATTCAGACGGTAAATGCAGAGTTGTTACTATGATATTAAAACAAACGAATATTTCCAAATTTGATCAAAAAACGTGGAATATGTTGAACGACTTGCTTATTTCTGCAAAAATATATGAAGAGTCAAATAATTGCGGAGGTTATTCAGAAATTATAAATTCAATAGTTATCTATAATGCTTTAAATGGTCTTGAGATACCGAAATTGATAGAAAATAAGTTTCCATTTGGAAATCTAAAATCATACAAGTCTAAAATGGATCAACAACAACAAGATAAGGTTTTCAGTTACTTGTATAATTATTTAGTATCCAAATTTAAGGAATCAGTTACTAATGAAGACGAGTTTAAGGAATTAATTGAAAACCTCGAGAATGTTCTAAAATTAATGAAGGATTGGGAAAAGTCTTTCCTAGGCTTCCCTCTAATACTGAATAAAATTAGGGAACTGATTACACTCAAAAAGAAAAACACATGGAAGACCGATTTATCTGCTTTGTACAACGTTAATAAAAAATGGAGGAAACACATGTTTGAAGAATCAGTTGATTTATGGCCTAGCGAGGAGGTGTGCTTGAATGCACTGAAACATGAGCCACAACTCCTGACTCGTCACTCCGACCAAGTGGACACGCTGAGAACTAATGATGCCGCTTCGCTTCGACGACTTCTCAGAAAACTTCGCATCTACTGGCCTTACTCTCTTGCACAGCAGTGGATCGACACTTACGTAAACAATATTGATAAATCAACCGGTCAAAAAGCCGCTGTAAAAGGCCTTTGTATAATGTTAGCCCAGAAACCACTACTCGATATGATTGAGAAATATAAACCGATTAATGCCAAAATTGACTGGAAACAAATTGAAGACAATGTTTTAGATGTGCAAAGATTATTAGCTAAAAACATGCATATTAGCCGACCCCAACCTATACCAGACGCGATTTTGGCTTACGCCAAAGGGGATTATTTACAGTTCGCTCTTCCTTCACTACTTGCTATATTTTACAATTTGAGACTTGCAACAAATAAAGAATACATACCCAGATTACTGGACGCACCAGTGTCTTTACAAAAACATGGTATTAGACTGGCATTCAAGAAACTAGAGAGGGAAGAGCTTAAAAAAATATTTTTGGATTGTTGGAAATCATCTAAAAATGTCAGTATTCGAGCGATTATATTTAAATATACTTTCACCCTCTTATCTAATGAGAAAGACGATGCTAACGCCCTCAGCCTCTGGGAATTGTTAGAATTATTTATAGACAATTTAACATTCACAGAAGATAAAGAGACATACAAACTATTGGGCGAAGTAGATCAAGTACCAATAAACGTGAGAGCTAGATTTATAGAAAAAAGTTACAATTTTGTGCAAAAGCTGATGCCAAAGGTGGATGAAAGTAACCGCTCGACGTATCGATGGATTTGTTATAAATTGGCAGAAAGCACTAGAGCTGTGATGGATACCATGAATCTGGACTTTGTTCTTGCTATATTACAGGATTTCATTGAAAACGACTTCTTTAAATATGATTCAAAATTTGTTAGATCAGTTCATTATGCAGACGGCATGACAACTGTATTTTCTGCTTATTTATTATGCGTAAGCAATGAAAATGATCAAATGCAACGATATGAACAGGTATTTGTACCACTGATGCAACGGTCGTTCGAAAAATGGGACGAAAAACGCGATCGACGTTACGTTATTAGAAATAACTTCCAACAATTACTAATACGGCTCGCAATTGACTTAAAAGCGTATGTAACAGAAAATAAAAAGATTATACCTTTAAAAATCTTTTCGCTTATACAAACTGAGCTAGAAAATACTTTAAAAGTATCAGAAAACTACCTGCTACTCACGAAATGGAAACTTACTGTAGCTCTAGCCTCACTGGCAGCTAAGTATTCTTCAACTGATGAATTATGGTACGACAAATGTGGTGCTGAATTCGGCAAAATGTGTTTGGATTATCTGAAAAGTGATGTAACTGCCCACTTTCCTTGCATTTATGTTCTGTTTTCTAAAACTATTAGAGTTTTGTTGAGTGATATACTGTCCGAGGATGCAATATTCCAATTTTATGAGAGTATTCTATCAGATAAAGATTTTATTCAGGGCTACTTAGCAATTATTGATATTTGCTCGGATTATCGCCATGACGACAGGTACAAGAAGATAAATCAGATAATAGGAGCCCATCCTTCGGTTGAAGTAAAAATGCACTATTATAATAAAATAGAGAAGCCTAAAGTATAAAGAAATACATTGTATCTAACAAAACTCACAGCCTTTTTCTGCTTTGTTTCCAATATGTATTAAAATTTTACCTAACCTTATGAGATCTTAAAATATATTGACAGAAGTTACATCTTCGTGTTCATTTTAACTCGTAATCGGTATGGGCCACCCGCGAGCCCACAGCTTTAATGTAATGATAGCTTAATATGTACAGGCGTCCAAGATTTTGAAAATTAAGACACAAATATATCGGCAATATTTATCTTAAACGAATAAATGTATCTAAATTAGCATTAACAATCGGAGTTGCGCAAAGCAAATCACCTCCGAAATTATATACCGAAATATAGGGGAGGATTTGATACGTTGGCTGCCCTAGGACTACGAAAGATTGCCGCCCTGCAGTAACAGCGACAATGACCTTGAAATAAACTATTAAGCAAAGAGTCAGTTGGATGACGTTGCAACACTTCTAATAATCGTAATTGCCATACATGTAATTTTTTTTTCGGGATGTTCTAAGGACATATTTTTGAGTTTTTAAACGAAGGCGCGTAGGCAAATTTTGCAGCCCTAGGCCCGGGCCTACTCGGCATATAGGGAAATCCGCCGAAATGAAATTATTTAAGAAAGCAGCGATAGTTTTGTAAAAATATCAACAGATTGTCACGTAGATAGCCTCGGCATCGAGCCTATGTCTAAGGCGTGCTCTACTTAGTTTTCAGCTTTAAATGCTTAATGAAGCGAAAGCAAAGATCGTCGGGTTACTTACCTAAGCTGTTATATCAATAGGATCTCCATAATATCCTCAAAGATGTGAAGTCTGCCAAATCAGACTTGGACAGGATGGTGGATTACGACCTAACCCGTAAGAAGAAACCGAAGTGGAGTTGTTTATAAACAGAGTTACCCAAGTTCTTAAAAATATTCTAATGTTGCAAAATTGTATTGAAATGTACGTACCTAATACTTACCCATGATATCCACTAACTTATTTTTATTGGAGCACATAATTAAAACCTTAATAAAATCTAATATTTGTTATATCTACTAACATTAAACATACCATCGTCGTATGCTTCGATTTATAAAAAAAAATATTTTATGTAGCCTACCAATATAAAAAGTCATGTCATCTTATATCTACTCATGGACACGAGTGCACGACGACGTAAGTCAAAAATTAATAGATACATAATATAGGTAAATTCACGAAAGTTAACCACAAATGGCGGCCGTCGCGCATATGTACATTCGTGCACCAATGGCGTGGCTCCATTCTTGACGCATTTAGGGAATGCGTCAAGAACGGAGCCACGCCATTGGCACTCCACCCGCGCCTCACCCCGCACCTCCACGGGGACCTAAAAAATTATTTCTGCGCAGTGGTCATCTTTCGTGAACCGACCTATACCTATGTATCTATTAATTTTTGGGGCTTGTAATATTATTATTATAAGCCCCATGCACCATGCCGCTTAGTAACAGAAAGTATTCTTAAAATACGTATACCTATAGATATAGCTTTATGCCTTTATTGGTGACACCTGCAAAGAAAATGTTAAGACAGCAAAGATGTATTATGTAAATGCTTTTATATTCAGTAAACGTGTTAATGGTTTTTATGTATTTTTATTTCAAAATAGACATTCACGTCACTCCAAATTTTGACGATTTAATTTAACGCTCCTGGCCTGTGATTATGAGAGGACACATACAGTACCGTTTTTACCGTTAGGGCACACGGAGCCTGTGCTGAGCCCCCGAAAACCTATTAGTTTCAAACGTTCCTACCTACTTATGTTTCTAAAAAAATATTTGTCGGTTACTGTACAAAGTATTCTACGTACTTTTATAGAAACAGAATAAAACTGAAATTACCTAGTACCTAATAGCTAGGCCAATAGTTTTTAATAGCAATAAAGTTTATGTTTTTTTTTATTCTTCAATAACTTTAGTCGTTGTAATAAATGAGAAACCAAGTTCCTAACTAACTTTATTTATACAAGTCATAACAAGTCACACAGTTCATCCGCGCACTCCCCGTGGAAGAGAACGCAGAGAGAACCAAAGTCTCCCGTAGCTCCAACGACTCTTATCTAGCCGAGAGATTGGGATCATCAGATCGAACGCATAGTAGACAAAGCTACTGCTAATATGTTGGCACCTGCATGTGCTCACTCACTCTCGTACTCTCGCACAAGTCACAGAAACAGGGTTGGGGAGAGCTTCGAGCCTTGTGGGCACGGAACACCATATACCCTGACGGGCTTGTGGGACACCAGTAGGTATTAATAGATTTCATTTCGGAGTAGCTGCCGTCTACAACGATTGTAATACTCCGATCGTACAGAAAGCTGGCAACCTACATGCAGTTGAGTCTATCGAAGAATCAATAGGAGGGAAGCTTCGAAATAAAAGTCCTGTGCTATGCCAGATCCTTAACTATATCATGACTAACAACAAGTTTTACCGACACTTTCTAAGGTAGCTCCCTCCTGGTGCGTAAAGTACCTACATTACAAGACTACCAGCTGAATGAGCATGAAGCATGTAGATATAATTGTTCAATGGCCGGCGCCGACTGACGGCACGGCATGCCGCGTCATGCCGAGGCGTCCAATTGACTGGAATTTAGTATCAGTAGCACTTCTTGCAGAAGATGAAGAACGACAAATACAAACTGATATGTCGATGAGAAAACAATTCTGGATACATTATTAATGAGAACAAGATTTACTAAAAGTGAATTCAGGAACTTATTTACCTCCTGATAACGTCGTGGCACACTGCGGTCCCGAAGTATGCCGCGGCATGCCGCGACGCACCGTGGCGTCCCGCGGCATGCCGCGACGTGCCGCGTCATACCGAGGCGTCCAATTGACTGGAATTTAGTATCAGTCAGTAGCACTTCTTGCTGAAGATGAAGAACGACAAATACAAACTGATATGTCGAAGAGAAAACAATTCTGGATACATTATTTATTCTCCTTTTACTTTGTCGCCATTTATCGCATGTGACGTTAAGAAGAGTATACTGGCAGTTACATCCAACGCGGTCGGTAGTGACAGTATCAGTCGCAAAATGATTCTTCCCATCCTAGACGAAATTCTTCCCGTCCTTTGTCACATCGTTAACTTTTCCATTGCGCATGGCATCTTTCCATCTGACTGGAAAGATGCCCTTATTATTCCCTTACCAAAGAACCCCAAGCCCAGTTCCTTCTTAGATTATCGTCCCATATCCTTACTACCCTTCCTGTCGAAAGTCCTTGAACGCCTAGTCCACTCACAGCTTACTTCCTTTCTAAGTAAAAATGCGCTCCTAAATCCTTATCAATCCGGTTTCCGCCCTGGTCACAGTACTGTCACTGCTCTGGTCCGCGTAACTGACGACATACGGCTGGGTATGGATTGTGGAAATCTAACGATCTTGACTTTACTCGACTTTAGCAACGCTTTTAACACCGTAGATTTTCACATCCTACTGGGCATTTTACGCTCTCTTAACGTATCTCCATCGGCAATTGGCTGGTTTCATAGTTACCTGTTTGGTCGCCGGCAACGTATACACATAGAAGACACTTATTCCTCGTGGTCTTACACTAATGCCGGTGTGCCGCAGGGTGGCGTGCTATCTCCTTTACTCTTCGCCATATTTATAAACTCCATCTCAAATCAGTTACTTTCATCCTACCACCTTTATGCAGATGATTTACAGATTTACACGCAAGCTCCTTTAGCTAAGTTGGCAGAAGCCTGTGCTACTATTAACACAGACTTAGCACGTATCTGCGAATGGACCAAGAGATATGGACTTGTAGTTAACCCCGATAAAACTCAACTGATTATTATCGGCAGTCCCAAAATGGTATCAAAAATTAACTGGGTTGACCTACCGCGAATCAGATTCGATGGAAACGATGTTCCTTTTCGCAATATTGTAAAGAACCTGGGCATTTACATTGATGAAACAATGTCCTGGAGATCCCAACTACAAGAAATTAGTCGTAAATTATTTGCATCGGCAGGCTCGTTGCGTAGGTTACGCAACTTCCTTCCGACTGCCACTAAAGTTGCACTTGCTCAATCTTTGCTTCTGCCCATTATTGACTATGCTGACGCCAGCTATCTCGATATCACTGAAGAGCAGCTAGATAAACTTGAGCGACTCCAAAACTTCTGCATACGATTTATATTTAGACTGCGCAAATATGATCATGTTTCAGATTTTCGCAATAAACTCAAGTCCCAGATAGCAATATAAACTTGTTTCAAACTTGCAACAAGTTTGATACATCAAAAAAGCAAGCTTGCATCAAGTTTGACATGGCAAGTTTGCAAACTTGCAACAAGCTTAAATCAAACTTGCTAGTTTCACGGTGACAAACTTGCATGAAGTTTGTTTTTGCAAAGGTTGTGCAAACTTGATATAACAAACTTGCATGAAGTTTGTTTTTGCAAAGGTTGTGCAAACTTGATATAACAAACTTGCATGAAGTTTGTTTTTGCAAAGGTTGTGTAAACTTGATATAACAAACTTGCATGAAGTTTGTTTTTGCAAAGGTTATGCAAACTTGATATAACAAACTTGCTTAAGGTTTGTTTTGTCATACTACCTACAATTTTGTTACGACAAACTTGCCCTACATGTGCTACGGCAGTAATAATAATTTTCCTAGGTTAAAATTTCCAAAATGTTAAAGGTTTCATTTTGGCAATTTTAACCTAGGAAAATTATTATTACTGCCGTAGCACATGTAGGGCAAGTTTGTCGTAACAAAATTGTATTAGAATTAGAATTGTAGATTTTAATGAAACCTGACGATTTGGGTACTAGTATGTGGTCAAATAGACATCCTGCGACCACAGATTAATCTTCACATAAAATATTATTGCTGTGACTTCGTGAATACAACAACGTGAATAAAAATACACAATTTTTTTACCATGACTATTTATTTTTTAAATCGGTCAATAATTTCTAATTATAATAAATTTACATAATGTATGTGGTAAAAATATGACATTAAAATATACATAGCTTCATAAAGGCCGGCGCCGACTGACGGCACGGCATGTTTCGGTAGCCCGAAGGACGCTTCGGCATGACGCGGCATGGCGCGACGTGCCGCGGCATACCGAGGCGTCCAAATGACTGGCATTTAGTATCAATAGCACTTCTTGCTGAAGATGAAGGACGACAAATATACAAACTGATAGGTCGAAGAGAAAACAATTCTGGATACATTATTTATGGAGAACAAGATTTACTACGTCGTGGCACACTGCAGGACGCCGTGGCATACCGTGGCGTCCCGAAGTATGCCGCGACGTGCCGCGACGTCCCGCGGTATGCCATGACGTGCCATGGCGGGCCGCGGTACGATTGTATCGAAATAAAGTAATATAATTTCTAAACTCATAGATATAAGAATAAAAATGACTTGATCAGTAATAAAATCCTTTGCCATGCCACGACGTCAGTGCGCGCCGGCCTTAAGACGTATTCCCAGGGGCCATCGAAAATGCCACAACATAGTATAGACTTACTTTGTCTTTATCGTAATAAAAAAATCACAAACTTAAATTTAAAGTGTTTCTTAAAACTGTACAAAACACACATTTGTATGGAACATTTTAGCTGAACTAATCAGCTAAAATGTTCCATACAAATGTGTGTTTTGTACATTCTCACTGGACCAAAAGTACTGTGTTACAGTTACCTATAGCCTTTCAACTATTTTTGTCTTCACCAGTAAAAATTTAAGTTACTGGACATATTACAAACAAAACACAAATCTTTCAGGTTTGATATTATATCTAAATCACAGAAATATTTGTACTAAACAGGATATACAGGGTTATTTGTAAAACACCGTTAACCTCTTAGGGGGTGGTTATATTTACTTTAGTAACTTTTGTTCTAGAACTTCTGCGAAATCGCGATAAAATATCAGCTGTTTCATACAAAGTTGAACTTTGACCCCGACAAAATGTATGGAACAGCTGATATTTTTTTTCGCGATTTCGCAAAAGTTCCAGAACAAAAGTTGTTCATAACGATGAAATATATAACCACCCCTTAAGAGGATAACGATGTTTTACAAATAGCCCTGTATAGACTATATCTAGCTAACAAAATTCATCATCATCAGCCTAGAGTAGGTTTTCCAGTCTACCTAGTTTTTAATCTTTCTGGTCTATAGAAAATAACAAATGTTATATTTTTTAAAGAAAAACATCACACACAAAATTCACTATTTAAAATCATTGTCTAAAACTATTCATTACATTTAGATTATACCCGCTAGCCTCTCCCATGCTTTAGTTTGTCTAGCAGCCCTGAAACAAATAAAAGAAATTGTTATAAACTCTTAAATTGTTATTAACTCTTATTGTACGAACAGGATTTAACTGCTATTAAAATGGGTAAAAACATGTTAAATTAACAATCTAGCAATGAAACCTAAAACTATGTAGTCATGTACACATGGTGCATGGACATGGAAAGTCATAGGACTCAATTTGATATGTGATTCAAATTAAAAAATCCATGCCCACCTAGAATAATAGAAAATAATGTTTATTATATTTCAGAACCTTACCTCCTTCTTATTCTAACTTTTGCTTGATTCAGCCAGTCACTAATAATTTCCTTAAGATGTTCATCCGTTACATCATTATAGATTTTTTTGCAGATTTCTGAAAAAAGAAAAATAATAATTATAAATTAATCATAACCATTCAGTTTAACAGGTAAGTAGGTAATACAAAGAAAAGGGGTGACCCCTACAGCTGGGTTATTTTATTTTCATTGCGAGCTTGTAAGGTACTGGCCCAGTATGGGATCAGACAATGTTTTATATGCTTATTATCTCACAATATGGTTTTTTATAAAGTCATACAATCATGATGTTTGAATTTATAAATGATAAATACTTACGAAAGATTATTTTACATGTTTCTATTGACAGAAATGATTTTTGTTTGAATTTTTCATTTGTTTTCCTGCTAATGAATATAATTCTGCGACTTCATCAAGCAATATTCGTCTAAGAATGTTTGTAGAAAGGCTACGAGCCAATCCCAGCCAAGAATTTCATCTGAAATGTGATAAATCATGAACTTAATTAAGAAAAAAATATATATATTAAATAAAGAAGAAAGCGGAAGTCAGCACTGTTTTTAATTGCTCACACTCTGTCAGTAGTTAATTGTTAATTCGAGAACATTATTTATAATTTTGTCAACTAAGCTTTGTGTTCTTACTAGAATGTTTGTGCAAGACCAAAGAAAGTAATTAAATTGCCTTATAAACTTACAAGAGACTGTTTGTTGTGGCTATTCTTCAACTGCTCATTCAAATTACAAAAACTTGTGTCATCCTTTACTGGAAGTTTCGCCATAAAGTCAGGAACTGTAAAAGTATCTTCTCAATGATTTATTTGTGGTAAAGATGCCCGTGCTAATAGTAAGTCCAATTTTCTATTAACTTCATTCATCTGTACAGATAAGTCTGTGACCACCTGGATAAGATGGCTTTGTTGTATTGAAAACGGCTTGCTAAGAAGACTGTCTGTAATAAAAAGCAAGTTACATCGGAATGGCCCATGTAAAAGAAAATATAAAAAAAAAATAGTTAAAATCTTTACCAGAAGGACAATTTATTGTAGGATTTGTGCCAGTATTGGTGCTGTTTGTTACATGAGAAATTTCAATAGCATCTTCAACTTCAGCAGTAACTAAGGTGTTTCTTGTAAAAGTATATTTAGGAGCTTCGTTTCTTAAATTTGGCTGAGATTTGCTTTGAATACGACCTGTAATAAGAAAAAATGAGACCCGTATTATAGAATGATACTCAACCGGAGATCTCTGCTGAGGCATAGTTGGAAAGGGATGTACGTATCTGTTCAATTTATTTGCATCCCTTTTTAACTGTACTTCAGAAGAGATCTTGACTTGAGTGTAGTCCTATAATACAGGTCTAAGTCTCTACAGCTGATATTAAGTATTATCATAAAAAATAAGCTAAGAACTTTACCAGGTGTATGATTTACTACATTATTTGAAACCATCTTGACTGTGCTGTTTCTTGCAACCACTTCTGTCAAGTTTTCATTACACTCGTTTTTCTTGTGCCTGTTGACCGACGTTTAGGAGGAATGGGGCATGGAACACTTGGCTGAGTTGTTTTTGGTTTTTATAGTGGGATAATCATCCGGAGAATCTGAATCTTCAGGCAAATACACTCTCTTCATCTTTCTTTTTCGTATGAGGATTTATCATCAGAGTATAAATTGGAGATTTCTTCTGCTTTTTTCAAGTGGAGAAGTGCTACATTATAAGATTCTGAAATTATAATGCATTTCTTTAACTGGTTTAAAGAAAATAAATAAATTTGGAAGAAGTAGTGAAACCCAAAAGTTTATATAATTCTTAAATATCTATGTAGAAAAATAAAGTCTGTTTTTCATCTCCTCCAAGTATTGCCATGTGTTACAGCTACCTAGAGCCTTAACATCTAATATTTATATCTGTACTTTTTTCTGAGTTAAATTTATTTGACAACTTAAAAATACTTATTCATCAAAGATATAATAGCTTAAATCAAGATATATATGTATATTGTGACATCTTCACCAGTAAAAATTAAGTTACTAAACATATTACAAACAAGAAAACAAAACAAATCTCTCAGATAAGATATATCTAAATCACATAAATATTTGTTCTTAACAAACTATATCTAGCTAACAACATTAATCATCAGCCTGGAGGGCTTTCTAGTCTATCCAGATTTGACAGAGATTAGCTTTTAGAACCTTATTCATAGTAATACTGACAGTCAGCACTCACAACATAACAATATTTAAATATTCGGACTGACCACTCATATTCTTAAATCTATTTCACATATAAATGCAATTATATTTCAGAACCTTACCTCCTTCTTATTCTAACTTTTGCTTGATTCAGCCAGTCACTAATAATTTCCTTAAGTTGTTCATCCGTTACATCATCATAGACTTTTTTGCAGATTTCTGAAAAAAGAAAAATAATCATTATAAATTAATCATATGTAACCGTTCAGTTTACCATAGTTTTATTTGCATTGCGAGGTTGTAAGGCACTGGCCCAGTATGGGAACAGACAATGCTTTATATGCTTATTATCTCACAATTTGGTTTTTTATAAAGTCATACAATATAAAAATACTTACGAAAGATTATTTTACATGTTTCTATTGTCAGAAATGACTTTTTGTTTTAACTTTTCATTAGTTTTCCTGTCAATGAATACAATTCTGCTACTTCATCAAGCAATATTCGTCTAAGAATGTTCGTAGTAAGGCTACGAGCATTTCTGCCACCAATCCCAGCCAAGAATTTCACCTAAAATGTGATAAGAATTAACTTTATTAAGAAAAATATTATAATAATATATATATATATATATTACATAAATTAGTAATTTATGAAAAGAAAGTGGAAGTCAGCACTGTTTTTAATTGCTCACACTCTGTCAGCAGTTAATTGGTTTTCAGCCCAGTTAAAAATTTTTGATACGATTTTGACAGCCCCTGCGTCTTAGATGTGATGGCGTCGAAAAAATTGCGTTGTACAAAATATTTTATGTAATAACTCTACAACCAAACCATATTTTTTAATTCAATAACCTATATTGTAATCATTATTAAATTTTCTTTCTGTCAGGCATCAAAATAAAGTGTTTAGTCAAATATTTATATTGTTTTTACAGATTCAAACTTCACAACAATGACAAATCACTTCGCAATCAGTCACATAATAACAAACTTTTTCGTGCCATATTACGATGTATTTCATTCAACCAGTTACATAAAAACACTTCTAATAAGCTAAAAAACAGTTTTCTAATAAGAAACACTACTTACTTACCTACGTAAAATACACAAAAAAACACTAACACAAACAAATCACGGAACTGCGCGTGAAGCGTGCGCGATGCAAATTTTTCGACTGTCAAAGCTAAACTGTGGATGCACAGACTATACAATATTTTATGCTCAGAATGTAGAAAATTTATCAAAGAACGGAACGCACTAACATTGTTCATACAAAAGTCGTCTCTAAATGTGTGAATTTAAGGTATTTTCTTGAATGTAAGTGAGCGACCGCCGGCGGTTTCTTGGGTTTTAAGCGCAAAAATTTTGGCGAGACAGCCGGCTGTTTTTCCGGCATAGGGTCATTTCGCCTGTTCGCGTCCATCCCCCTATTCGCGTCCATTTTGCGGACCTCCCTTTAAAAATGCTCGGAAATAAGTATACTAACACACTAATAAAATGAAAAGTCAGTATCGCCAATACCTCGACGTATAAGAGACACGCACAAATAGACAAAAGTTCCGTGCGCCCAGCTTATCCTGTTTAAAAAAATTAGTTAATCTCGGTTGTTCAACAAAAGAGTGCAGATGCGCGGGATATAAATAAAAAAATAGTGTGCAGCGGCGTGTTTGACGGTAAGTATTTTATTGTTTTATGCGAATTTTAGGATACATAACTGTTTCTAGACATTAATAATGAAAAGACGAATAGTATGAATTATGAATTAGCTTGTTTTTTTTATAGTTAACAATTAAAATAAGGTGGACGCGAATTACTACACCGAATTTATAAAACTTCCACTTTGCGTCCACAATGGACGCGAACTCGTCTTTTTATGATTTCTTTAGTTGTTTATTTTTATGTGATTAAAACATGAGAGATAAATTGGGATTTTGTTTATTTTAACATTAATAGTATGCAATTGTAATGACCAATTTGCGTCCACATTATTATGATTGTAATAAAAGATACAATCGATATAATAATCGACCACAAGTGGACGCAAACTATACCTGCAAGGAATAATATTATAGCAAATTGCGTCCATATTTTCATGAAATAGAAATGATCGCATAAATACATTCTATATATATATATATTTTATAATTTAAAATGCATTTTTGATTTAGACTGAGTTTAAAATTGAATTATTACATTTAATTTCTTTTATTCTAAATTTTTCTATTCAAGATGAGTTCTTAGGAGACATGAAAGAAGAAGGAAAAAAAATACAAAAGATGTTTATATAAAGAAAGCGTTTTGTGATATTCGTGAGAAGAAGAAATCAATAAGACAAATATGTACATAATTATGTAAAAAATAAGCTATTCCGAAGACCATGGACAACATGTATCGTAATTTTTTTATCTTTGATTTTAAGTTCCATCGATGTTGAGAACAATAAATAGTTATTTATAGTTTCTATAAAGTGATTTAATAATGATAATAATGGAGACTATTTATAACTTTAATCTTAAATGTAGAAATTGTTAAAATCCAATCTTTCTTTAGATTGTCTTAACAATATCACCCTTATATGAAGGATTATAAGGCTGATATTGTTAAGACTAAGCTGGTGGACGCGAACTGGTCCACAGGTGGACGCAATTAGGATTTTTTGGACGCAAACTGGGTAAAATGCCATATTTTGAAGTTTGTCTATTTAAAAAAAAACACAACAAGTTTCGAACAAAACTGAAAGTTATTATTAAAATAGACTATATAATGAACGCATTACATAAATTTTTCATTGAATCAATTTGCTGGAACATTTTTATTTTCTCCTTCAAACTTGCCAACTGCACTAAATGGACGCGAACAGGCGAAATGATCCTAATTGAGTTGTTAGTTGTATTGAAAACGGCTTACTCAAAATAACACAGTACACACATTCCAAACTAAATTGAAGCAAATATTATTACAACGACAAACATTATCATAGGTATTGTACAGTGAAGCGGTAACTTACATATTACACGTGTAGTATATGACATTTTTATCATCTGAAGTACACTATGTAAGCAGAATGTATCTTATAAATTCGTTTTTAATATTGGCACAATGATAACAATAAAATTACAACTTTTAGCAATGGCCAAAGAGTAAATTAAATACTACGGAAAGCAATGGCCGACCGAACATAAACACACCACACCCACACCCATCTGTCAAGTGTGACAAGACGTGATTGTAAAGCGTTTGGAAATGCATAAAAATGTTATCTATTTATAGTGATAGGTATCTGAGCATGAAAAAAAAATTATTCTGTACTGTTTTTATTATGATTATTTAATCTATGTATGTATATTTAATTATTTATTTGATAGTTATATATTAATTCATAATGTATGTACTATTTATAATTAATTATAACTAGTTTTAAGAGATTGTATGTATGTAAGTTAAGTAGGTCCTGCGGGAAGATCAGTGTTGCAGTCTCACCTGATTCTGCAACTTATACTGATGCAGATCCCTTATTTGCTATCCAAATACTGTTTTCTTTTTTCCATTTCTCACTATATTGTTGTCACTACTGCATTGGAGTTGCAAATAAAAAACAATTTCATTTCATTTCAAGAATACTGCCTGTAATAAAAAGCAAGTTACATCTGAATGGCCCATGTAAAAGAAAATACAAAAAAAATTGTTAAAATCTTTACCAGAAAGACAATTAGTGGGATAATCATCCGGAGAATCTGAATCTTCAGGCAAATATACTATCCTAAACTTTCTTTTTCGTATGAGGACTTTATCATCAGTCTTAATTGGAGATTTCTTCTGCTTTTTTCAAGCGGAGAAGTGCCTCATTATAAGTTTCTGAAATTATAATGCATTTTTTAACTGGTTTAAAAAAATTAATTAAGTTTGAAAGAAGTACATAGTGAAACCAAATAAAAAGTTTATATAATTCTTAAATAACTTATACAGAAAAATAAAGGACATACCATATCTTTTAAGAACTTTTATTTGGTGTTGTGACCATGATTCGTCGGGGTCCCTCCTATTCCTTAAAAATTTGTTTACAATCTCCTCAGTGCGTACATTCAACAGGAATCTAGGTTATCATTTTCAAATTCATTCTTAATATTAGGCCATACAGTTTCTTCATGACAAAATGAAATTCCTTGTTTAGAATGAATACTACCAGCATTGATATTTGTATGAGTGAGAACCATTTCTCTCTTAATTCTTTTTAGTCTTCCTTGTTTGGACATTAGTAAAAAGGGTATTCGAGCCATGTTTACTCCTTCCTGAAGAAAATAAATTAAAAACCTACATAAATATTACTAAAAACTGAAGCTATGGCATGATTGCATTCAGAAATGTTAGAAAATCATTAAAAACAATATAATTCTTTGTTTTGGACTTAGAAATTTTTTGATGAAAAGACTCAAAAGTCAACATATTTAATTTTTTTGTTTGAATTGTATATAACGACTAAAACTAAAGGCATTTTGCTCTTGAAATTTTTTTTCTCCGATCAAGGGTTAGCCGTCAAAATCGTCTTGAAGAAGATCGGCGCGTTACTATTGGTAGCGTTCAACACTTAAAAAATTTTGAAGAACAATTTCGAAATCTATTGATATGTGATTTTTTGCTATTATTGTATAGAACAACTAAAAATAAAAGCTTTTTTGTCCTGATGTTTTTTTCCTGCGACCAAGGTTTCAGCCTCAAATCATAGTCGTCTGTCGTCGCTTACTAAGTACTAAGTAGGACTAGGTACCAAGTAGATAGGACAGCGATGTCTTTTAAGTTAAGTTGACGGAGCCCTGCGACGCACCGGGCACCTATTTTTGGATACAGGGTCACAAGGAAACCTAACATAACCTAATAAGTTGACGAAATAACTGACGCCGACCTTCATATCGTATATTACGATCGGCTGATTTATGAATCTCGTCCACTCGGGAAACTTAATAGGTTGTGTTAGGTCCCTTGTGACCCTGAAGTTCATTCATTGTTTTGGCTTACTTAGCGCCACTTAGCGCTATATAGCCTAAATCGTGTTAATGAAATATGAAGAAAAGACAGAGTGGCAATAATTGAATTGAATTTTAGACTAAAATAATAGGTACCCATGTGTGCAATATCACTAAGACAGTAATGTTTTGAGGTTAACCAACTAGATACATCATCTAAAACGCTGTGAGGCTGTAAATAACATTAAACATCGACGACGATGTATGTGAATACAGCTAGAAGCTACAAAAATATAAAAGAGACTTACCTCAATTCCGCCAAAACAAAAAGGATAATTCACAAGCACAAACTGATCGGGTGTAAGTTGAACTTTGCACAGCCACACAGCACAGCCACAGATTTGCTAATCAATCACAGAGTACCTTTGTATGTAGTTGCTAATTGCGAACTAAAAAATATTAATTAGATATACTAGTAAGAAGCTTCAGCAGAAGAAAATTATTTTAACAACAAGCAAACGGTCACTCAACAGTCATTACTGTCATTAGTCAACCAAAATCCGAGCCGAAGTTAACCGAACTTTACCGAACGGATCAAGCAAATAGGTGGCGCGAGTCTCGCGCGCGCGTCATAGTAGCGGTGAAGTTTGCATCAAGCTTGCCTCAAACTTGAAGTATCATATTTGTCATAACAATATTTGAGCAATATTATCGCAAACTTGCCTCGTCATATTTGACGCGGCAAGTAAGAATCAAAGAAAAAACAAACTTGCCGCAAGTTTGTCTGCTATCTGGGGTGGCTTCCAATTCGTCTTCGCAGGAATACTCACATTCTAGCATTATTATACAATGTTCTATTTGATCCTAGTACTCCCCGCTATATTAAAGAACGTTTTGTGTTCGTTCATGACACACATGTAAAATCCTTGAGGTCGTCTGAGGATCTAACACTGAAGATGCCAAATCATTCCACAAATTACTTTTCAAAATCCTTCACTGCTCAAGTTGTGCATCTGTGGAATGCTTTACCACTGGAGATTCGAAAAGCAAAATCCTTAAACGTTTTCAAAACCTTAGTTAAAATACACTACCTGATTTAATTTCTTTTTCTTGCTACGTCATCCATACTCACTGCATCTGTATTGTCTGCTTATTTATTTTATTGTATACCTATGTATATTTTAAATATATATATTTTTTATACATGTACGTATATTTATCAAATTATAATATGTATATATATATTTTTATATATATGTGTGTGTATATGTGTGTATGTATATATGTATATATCATATCTAAGATTTTCCTATTATTTCAATGTTGAACTTAAGCAACTACACCACCGCTCCATATTTCTGCTTATATCATTCCTGTCCATCTCAAGGTTGCCTGGAGGAGATCGCCCTAGGCGATAAGGCCGCCGATTGTACATTATCGTAGTTTTAAGTTACTTTACAAAATATGTAGGTACTGTACAATGTTATGTTGGTGTACAATAAAGCGTATCTATCTATCTATCTATCTATTATTTATGAGAACAAGATTTACTAAAAGTGAATTCAGGAACTTATTTACCTCCTGATAACGTCGTGGTAAGCTGCGGTCCCGAAGTATGCCGGATGCCGCGACGTGCCGCGGCGGGCTGCGGTACGATTGTATCGAAACAAAGTAATATGAATCCTAAACTCATTGAAATAAGAATGAAAATGACTTGATCAGTAATAAAATCCTTTGCCATGCCGCGACGTCAGTGCGCGCCGGCCTTAATACACTGCATATCCTTGGCAAGCAGATACGTTATAGTAGGGCTAGGGCTGTCATTTTAAGGGGCCGATCTATCACCCTCTTTAGAGATTCGGTAAACATGACCTACCACATACAAATAATTTAGTGGGTCTTAATCGCGTTAATTTAACTTATTTAAGGTATAAATACCTATTTGTTTCCGACGTTTCACTCGTCTTGCACCGAGCGTGGTCGCGGAGCCTCTCCGCGACCACGTTAATAATAAAATAATTTAATTTAACGCGATTAAGACCCGCTAAATTATTTTGTATGATGTATACAAATCGCGAAAGTTTAAAATCGATTATGACCTACCACGAAGATACGAACCCTTTCGGGCTGCGTAGGCTGGACGTTCAGCACCGCTGCTGAGAAACCGTCCGGCCCACTCGACTAGTAGATGGATGCCCAAGAGATTTAGCTGCCGCCTTGCTCTATGGGCCTGGCTGTCATCGGATTGACGCAATGGTGGAAGGCAGATCTCGCAGAAATTTCCTTGTGCAGACTTAGCAAGTGACCAGAAAGCAATACTGCCAGTGGAATATATTCCGCTTTTCCTCCCAGATCCTAAGATCTCGATTTTCTCTGGCCTTGGTCTAGGCTAGATATGCTGAATGCTGTTGCGCAATCTCACTACAAGTTTTATTAAATTATGGACTAGGTACTTCGCCCACCGAGAGGTATGTGGGCTTGGGGGAATCACCAAAATTGTAATACCGACTTGCTATACTCGTTCCGAGTTTATCATCCCATGTAAGTAGGTACCAATAAACAATAACAGACAGGGGAGAGGGTGGCAAGATGGGGTACTTAAGCTTTAAAGGTCAATAATATAAAAACCAGCCAAGTGCGTGTCGGGCCATGCGCAATGTAGGGTTCCGTAGTTGGCCATAATGGCCATTATTGATAATAACTTCTGTTTCACATGGGACTAAAAACGGGCATCTTTAAGATTAAGCCCGCGCTCCCAATGTAAACTCACAGAAATAGGTATTTATAAGTTAACCGACGATTACTCGTAATGTAGTGATGTCTACTTAGCCGTGATAGTTTTCCTTTTAAATTCGTTATATGTACTACATTTGTGATTTTTTTCACCTCTTCCAAATTAATAGTTTAGCCGGCAGAGGGGGGGGGGGGGGGGAACTTGAGTCTAAAAATTTTATTTTACTTCAGAGCTTGATATTTAACAAACCAACTTGATCGAACCACTTGATCGAAAAATGATTTGAGCAAACTAATAATATTTTTTAAAACCTATCCAATGATACCCCACACAATGGGGTACTCAACCAAAAAAAAAATCAACCCCACTAAATGTATATGTAGGGGAGATACCCTTAAAAAAAATTATTTTCCTAAATTTTATTCTACAGTTTTGTTGCAATATCGTATGTATATATTCATGCCAAATATCAGATCAGCTTTCTAGCACCAGGCGTCTTTAAGCTAGGCTGCGGACGGACAGACGGACGGACATGACGAAACTATAAGGGTTCCTTGCGGACTACGGAACCCTAAAAAGTGCATAGTTATACAATTATATTTATTTTTTTATTAACAACTTATTACTTTTCTAATATTTGGTGTCATTACAGGCATTATCATAACAGGCTTCTGGTATTGATTGAGTATTGAGCGAGCCCTATGGTGAGGGACCGGTCTATTGGAGCAGTCTTCAACGGGTGCTCGTAAGGCGGAATGGCGGTTAACACTTAAGTCCCACAGGAATCAGTCCTCTCTGCAACCTTTGCTTTGCAACTTATCATCAACTTTGAAAACTGCTTGTTTTTTTTTGGGTAAGCACAGGAATCAATTCTGCACAATACGGGAGTCCGTTTCAGATCTATTATAGAGGGTCATCAGCGATTGTTTGTTTTTCATCTGTGACCAACTCTGGTGACAGAGTTTTCAGACCGCCCGAAGGCCTTCTACACAACCTTACGATTCTTGTCCTGAGATAGGGACCTTCGGAGGGCATATTATAAGCCGGGATCGACTTATATGCCGGTCCCGGCTCCGAAGCTCGGTTGCACTCTGATGTAAAAGCCACGGGAACGGCAAGCCAAGGCACAATATGTGTGCTACAAAACAAAAAAATCGGCGATTGACGCAAAATTCCGGTCTGGAGCATTGTCGCAGGGTTGCCAGTCTGTCAGCAGATATTTATTTTAATTGGATACATTTCATTTTCGGGAAGTGTGCAAAGGAAATGAATCATCTAGAAAGAAAATCTGATTCTTCCCCATTTAACGTAGGATTTTAATGGTGCTTTCCAGCCTGGCGCAAGTTCCTAAGAAAAAACCGAATGTATGAAACGTGCTATCTTTTTAATGGCTACTATTATATGTATAAAACGTGAAGATAGCATCCATCACTATGTACCCTTGGAACAGTATTCTTTCAAAGTTAGACGGGTTATACGTACATCACCGCCATGGCTGTCAATAGTGTCAAATGTCACAACTGTCACATTATTATCCAGATTGAACTGTGCCGCGTTATGTAGTTTGTTTATAAAACGTAAAAAACATACTGTTAAAGTGCTTTGTGTATACCAAATAAATGTGATTTTACACTTCTAGTGTTAGTGTTACTATATTTATTTGATTAGCATTGAAAGGAGCGCAATGAAAACAAGCAAAATAACGTGCGAAATATGGCATACAACAACATGCCGGTCAAGCAATGAAAAAAGGGTAGGTATTTATGGCAAAATGTCCCTAGATAAAGATCAATGAATATTTATAATGTTATATAATGTGATATATTTCAATGAAACATAAAAAAATAAGGAAATATTCTAAAGTTTCATATCCTAGTACTTTGTAGGTAAACAATAGTGCTGCCTGTCAGTTATCGATAATCCGTTATTAGAAATTGGCACAAGGACTAAAAATTCTATTCTTTTTTTTCTTTTCAGATGTAAAAATGGGTAGCCGCAACTGGAAACCAAGACTTGATTTATGAGCCCATTGAAAAATTACATCAGTTGAACTATGTGTGTGGCAAGCATTTTAAGCCAAAAGACTTAAAAAAAAAGGAACTCAAGTCAGAAAAACAGCTGTGCCTTGTATCTATAGACATTTCTTTAAATCCTATTACAGAAGAAATGTTGAAAACCTTTCCATTACATGTATAAAAATACGGAACGTAAAGAGTGAATGATGTCATGATGAACGAATAAGAATTGTTTTTATCTGTGGTTGATATTTCACAAACATTTCAGTCACTACATACATATATCTTTTAGTTCCGCGTATTTTTCTTCGCTAATCTAGAATAGGCTAATTTGTTTGAATAAACATATAAATATTAAATACATCTTTTATTTGTGTTGGAAAAGTAAAATTCTAGTCGAAACATAATTATAATTATTTCTTACCGAATATTATCGATATTTCGTTAATCACTAGAGGGTACATCCCTATATTTACAAATACCGTAAAACGGGGTGAATAGATAGGTAGGTATTTAAACTTTGTTAACGATTTTCGTAATGTTGCAGAATTGATACTCATTTTTCTAAGCATATATTTATTGAGTCTTAGGCCAGACTATTGAAATATATTTTTTTTTGCTCGGATAAATGTTAGTAGTTATTAAAAAAATCAACAAAATATTCGTGATTTCTGTTTAACTCCCATCAGGGGACAATAGACACACCTGAGAGGTGATTAGATAAATTTCGTAGGGTTGGCTCATTGTAGTTTCCCTGAATATTTTCATGATAAAGGCAAGCAAACTCGAGGTTTCTTATAAAAACATATACTTATAGTTTAAAATTATAATTTCTATACAAATTATATTATCAATCTCGAAAAGAAAACAAAAAAAGCCACTTGACTTTAAAATGCAATATCCATTGTATAAAATCAATAATGAATTATAATCAAATTTAATCAAAAACAATAATTATTAATTAAATCTACCTATCTCAACACATATTGGTTCTCAACGAACATGAACTTCAAAATCGAAAAAAAACTGAATTGATTTGTTATATTTTTCTGCAAAAGAGGCTAATGAATACTTTGTAGTCGTTTGAAACTCTTCCAAAGCTTATTTAATTGTATAATGATCATATTTGCGATACTGCTTACCCCGTGGATCGGGATTATAGTTTCGAGACAATATTGGCGCCTGATGAAATAAAATATAATTAAGAAAATTGAAAACGCTATCTAACTAAAAGTGAAATTTGAATGTAGATGACCACTATCAACGGTGCTTTAAACTTTGTGGCAGCCCTGACATAATCGTGGCTAATCACCCCTCTTTCGTAACTAATCACCCCTTTGCTGTGTCTATTTACCATATTCGCGTGCCTATTAACCCCCCAGGCGTGTCTATTCACCCCTTTCGTGTATCTATTCACCTCGAAAAATTAATGAAAACGAGGCTTACGAAATATGTACAATTTTATGTGATAATCCATATCATTATTTCAATAATTACAGCACAGTATATTTATAACTCCATTGACCGTAGCTTGAAGATAATTTTAAACTATTATGACCGAAATTCACCGAAACACGGAGGTTCAAAGTCACACGCACATAACGACTGGTTTTGTTGTCAACTTTGACGATAAGTTTTGACGTATTTCGACCATGTTGCCACAAATAAAATTTTACGAGACTAAGAAAAATATTGCCAAAAAATTACTAAAGTTGCGGGTTTTTTACTGGGGTTACCGAGTTTGCCATAAAAAACGTTTGAAAATTAATCCAAGATTTTTCTCTATTCCCCCCGCGAGTTCTATTCACCCCGTTTTACGGTATGACAATGCTGACAACATAAAAACGATGTCAATTAGTATCTTCATGTTGGTACGAGTTCTCCCTGCACGTTTCATACAAAGCTGAAAGTCTCGCATGATCTATGGCACATCCGCCTCTTCTTACGTAGTATTTGTATATACTCTTTGGTGCTTTCATTGAAAGAGTTCTTTGTAACCGGTAGGTGGCGCTATTGACGCTATACCAAAAATAGCGCGATTGTAACCGCGGGAAACAGCTAGTTGAGATTGACCTCCTTGACATCTGAATTCATTATTTCTGTGGTCTAAAAACTAAGTACATATTCAAGATTTTTGCTAGAAAGTCTTGAGTGTTCGACTCGAAAATTCTAATCCCTGAAATGAATAGCCTCAAAAGTGTGCTATTCCACCAACTTTTACTACCTGGAGATGATTCACTATGAAATGTTTAAAACAAATAAAACAACACTTTGTAGTCCAACATAATCACGTTATGTTCATTTTAATGTACTAAATTATATTCACTTACAATATTGCCGATTCTTAGGGTGTATCCCACTATTTCCATGGAAATGCAAAATGGAAAAAGTGGGACAAGCGTTTTATACAAATTATATCCCATTATTTCCATTGCGGCAAAAAATCGCTAGTATCCTCGGCATTTAGTTTTATGTCGTTTGTTGCATTTTTATAAAGTATTTTTATTTTTATAGAGACTCCGCTACTGAATGTCGTAGTTTGAAATGTCGACGTAATAACATACGTCGACATTTCAAACTTCGACATTCAATAGCCGAGTGGTTTCCATGTGCACGCTGTCATAAGAGGCAACGCAGCGTATTTTAATTGCCGCGTCGCGCCGCCCGCAATGGAAATAGTGGGAGACTCTGTCCCGGTATTTCCATCAATGGAAATGCATAATGGAAATAGTGGGATTCACCCGATTCTTAATATACATAGCTATCTTAAACTAAACAAACAAAGAGCTTGGCAGAACACCTGGCCATTTCTCAAATGTTTCACTATTACACTAAAACATTATTGAATTATCAAATGTATTACAATTATGAAAATAACATTCTACTATAGAATATATAAAAATAATGTTTTAGTGGTAAGAAACAATTATTTTATGTCATTCATTATCTTAACTATTCTAGCAATTACATAATCACATGAAGTAGTATGGTGATAGGGGTCATCAACATTTAGAATATTCTGTCAGACCTAATCTATTGTGTACCTTGTGTAAAGTTAGTCATTAGGTACAAACGATCTTTCTCAAGAATATTACCATTACATTAATATAACAAATTCCTTATAAAAAGCAGAGAACTAATGTAGTATACAAATATTATGAAGCAGTATTCAATGTGGACTAATTGGAAGTTCGTCTAAGTTTAAAACAATTAAAAATTTAGCTGTTCATATTTTATTAGAGGCACATAATATATTCCAGGGCTCTATATTGACAATTTGCAACACTTAAAATAGAAACTTGTTAAGACCACCAAAATACCAGTCAAATAAAGCAGAAAGTCAACTTAATAGTTAATACCATAAGATACTATATTGTATACTTCAAAGTATAAAAATAATTATGCCAACTCTTAACACAGATAATGAGCTAAATAGATACCGTAGCTTATTCTGAATCAATACTTATATTACAAATGCGAGGGTGTGCTTATTTACCTGTCCTTAGACACTGAAACTACTCAACATATTTTGATGAAATGTTGCAATAATATATTATTATGTAGCTTATACATCATTATAAGCCAAAGGCTATGTAATTTATGTTATTGTGTGTATGTGGTAGATAAAGAAAAGTCTATGCTTTTGTCGCAATAGCGAATCTTACACAGGCCGAATCTAGTTACAATATGTCCAACATGTCATGTGGTGTTTAATATGATTGCACGATAAAAATAAGCTTGCAAAGCGATATCTAAGTAATCCCTTATCTGTTGGTTGTACACATTAAGGCCCACTCGCACCACAACTTTTCAAAACAAGTAAAATTATATTAGTACTGAATTAAGATACAAATCGCAACAATGTTTAGTAAAAAAATTATAAAACTGATTGTAAGGGATAACTACCCTATCAAATGTCTTATTATGATTTATAATACAATTTTGAATTTTAATCACACTCATCCTCTTACAATTAATTGGTTCAATCATAGAAACATCCATTCAACTACAAATCCCATCCAATTTTTCTGTGAATTATCAAAACAGGGCGAGTGGCCAGAGAGTCGACTATCTACAACCTATGTACTATTATACAGTTTTCAAATAAATGAAATTTGCTTTAATGAACAACAGTTTTCTTAAATGAACATAGTAATTATGTGAATCTGTGAAAATTTCCTTTCCTTCTTTATCATTAAAATTCAGACTATATGACAAAACAAACTGTTTTAGTTATGATTAGTAAAGGCATACCTAATTCATGTTGAGTTCATCAATTTATATGTCAATCAAGTTAAACATTGTTCGGTCTGAACGCAAGAGCGCATACATCCTCCTATCATTAAAAGTACACTTAGTTCTGCCCCGGCCGCGTAAATCATACATCTAAACTTTCCTCTGGAATCACACTATTGGTGAAAACCATTCAGTCGATTTGATTTTATCGCGTTCATACACACAGACTGGTTGAAAAGGGGACTTCATCTTATAATACGTATAGATAAAGATTGAAATAGAGTACTGAACTCAAGCCTTGATTTAGACCAAACATAAAGGTTCAAACACACCAGAGTATGATAGCTGCTATACGATTTACCATGTCTCACGAATTACATACAATGCAGAGAGAAGTATATGTATACACTGAAGCATATTTATCTGGTACGTTTCGAGCCTTAAAGTTTAAGTCTGATCAAATTTTATACATTTGCCTTTACTATGCAGAACTAAATCAATTAGTTTCAATATAGTGATGGGGAATTAAAACGTAACTGCTCACTGTCAATACAACTTTTTTAACATGTACTGGAAGACCTGAAAATAAACATTACTATTTTAAAATTGTACAAGCAGATTATAAAAATCTCATAACAATAGGTTTAGCATAGAATATCACTGAGTTGCACAGGTTAGACAGCAGTCTCTCTGTAGAAAAGCCAATGTTCTGTTAACTTTGGTTAGACCAGTATAAGGGGACCCCAGTAGGACAGTTTTAAGCTGTGCCAGGGCCCATGCCCACTGTGGAATTGGAGGCTCTTGGGCAGTGCCGTCAGTCGGGGTCCTTGGGCACAAAATAATTGCGGGCCCTCGGGCACACAAAAATGCCCAATTAAAGTACCTAAAGCAAATGGGTGATGTAACCGGATTTCTACTACGAATTTATTTTTACACAAATGAAATTGTCATTTAAATATTAATTTGGTAGAAATTTGTCGGTCCTTCGGGGCCATCCTGAGGACGGGGGCCCTGGGCACGGGCCCCGTGTGCCCTTATGGTAAAGACGGCACTGCTCTTGGGCACACGACAATGGGATATATAGTCAGTGAAATAGTTTTCTGCTAAGACCAACAAATCAAATAATTAGTTAAAGGTAAATAATATTGACGTATGTAGCAAATATCGTGCCCTGCGTGCCCGAAAACGGAGAACGCAGACACAGGAAGAACTGATGACTATCTCCGACCATGCCGTCAGCGTGGATGCTTTCTGGGCCTCAAAAATATAAGTGTTGGCCAGCGATACGCTAAGAAGAAGCGCTTGAAGTGTTACAGGCTAAAGTTAGGATGATGATGAACGAAGCAGGTATTAATTGCCTGCTTCGTTCAACAAGTTCCCCTTTTTGTTCGAACAAAAAGGGGGTTTTGTTCGGAGCCCGCCTTACCATCTGGCGGGCCAATACCCGTCGGGGGGTAGTGACGAATGCTTATGCGAATCCCTACCCTCCGACACACGGGTACATGAGGAACACGGGTTGGTTTTTAGTCAGTAAGAGTCTGACAGTCCCCTTCGTCCTTCCCCCGGGGCGGAGGGACTCCATGAGGATTTTCCAACCCGATACCAAAAAAAATAAAAAAAAAGGTATTAATGTCTCACCATGTCTAATCGTCAGCACCAGCCTCGTCAGGCGCGGGCGTGTGCCACGTGAGGCGCTCCTCGTAGAACTGTATGACGACCTGCGGGCACCGCACGTTGGCCTGCTTGGCCGGCACCAGGTCCGCCTCGTCCGTGCCCTGCCACTTCATCAGGAACATCAACTCGCCGCTGCTGTCTGTCGCGCCTGTAACAAGGTTGAAGATCGTGGTTTTCATTTTATTAAAAAGTTATTTATACTAATGTTTACTATTAACCAAGGATCAGTCGAAATTTTTGTGCATTTATTTTTATAATAAACACAACATTTTAACAGTAAATAAATTTAACAATCCAATAAACTTTTAACCTAAAATAAAGTTTAGAACAGTGAGAATTCTCTTTAAATAAAGTTAGTTACATTGTGTAATATGTTTCAGGTATGATTAACTAATGTTTAATCAACCTTTTTATTCAGTTCAAATCATAATTGGGCAATCATTAAAATAAAAAAAAATATATAAAATAACTATATATGGTCCTCAAATTGTGGTTTCTTGTCTAGTTGTTCAATGTGTCTATTGCTTGTAAAGCCCCCTGCAACACAAGATTAGATCATAGTGCCGAAGTTGTCTTTAAATAAAAAGGGGTATTTGTATAACAGTATGCTATAAACTTACCAATAATTTTCTCAGGTTCTAGGCCACGGTCAAACCCTGACGCTTTCTTGTCATCAGTTTTTGCTTTCTTAGCACCTTTGAGGTCAGGAGTTGCTGCAGCTGACTTCCGTTTTTTCGCATCTTTGTCTACTTTTACTGTCTTGCCCTCTGAAATCATACAGCAATTGCTAAATAAATGATTTGATATAAGCCTGATGGCACTTGGTATGAAAAGCAGACTTTATAGACGACCAGTTGGCGTAGCGGGAGTGTAAGCGACTGCTATGCTAAAGGTCGCGGGTTCGATTCCCGCTCAAGTCAAACATTTTTGTGCATGAAAATGGATGTTTGTCTTGGTCTGGGTGTTTCTATGTATAATATGTATATATTTACAAAAAAAAAACAGTATATGTGTGTGTTTATCCATTATCTAGTACCCATGGTACAAGCTCTGCTTAGTTTGAGACTAGATGGTGATGTGTCTATGTGGTAGAATATAATAATAATAATTATTATAGACACAGTAACAGTAAAGTTGGAAGAAAATTTACATAAATAAGAAGAAATATTGTTTGTGTTGGACAAATAGATGGCCAGTTAAAATATTAAAGTTTTTCCTTCCTGGTACACTACTCAGTATTACCATTATATTCCCCAATAACAAGTTTTTTTATTATATCTTCATGAAGTAATATAATGTACTTTCATTGTTTCTTTCAATAGCAATAATTAAGCTCTCAGCAACAGCATTGATATCTATACTAATATTATAAAGCCGAGGAGTTTGTTTGGTTGGTTAAATGCTAATGTCGGGATTGGTCTTTATTTGTATAAATATGTTTTTGTGTTAGGATAGGTCTTTAATGATAAATATCAAGAAAGGCTGTATGCTATACATATAATCACACTATGAACTACTGATGAGGGGCAATAGCCCTAAACAATGCATGTGTAACCATGGGCTCAGATAGTTCTGTATAATGCTTATCAAATATCTTATCTTAAGGTTGTGACTTACCAGCTTCCTTCTTTTTCCTCGCCTCTTCAAACGCTTGGATAAGGTCTGGACAGTCAAGATTCTCTTCTGGCTCCCATGTGTTGTCCTCGTCGCTGTAGCCTTTCCATTTTAAATAATACTCCACCTGAAATACATACATATCCCAATAATGGCTGTATCTGGAATGCAGTGATAAGAAGGCTGTTAAAATAACCTTGTCATCTTACCGCTATTATTAATGTAAAAAATTTGTGTGGTTGGATGGATGTCTGTTACTCCATTATTTAAAAACTACTGAAGTGATTTTGATGAAGTGATTTTGATGAAGTAATATTGATCATACATCAGAATTTCACGTGGTAGTTTTGTCCCAACAACTGAACCTCACACAGAGAAGCCCCAGGCAATAGCAGAAATAACATAAATTAGGTTCAGAGTAGTTATATTACCATTGTGTTTGAAATAAGATGCAAAAAGTTTGTGAATATAACCTATATGATATTGATAAGTTAGTTTTTTTAAGCAATAGATATAATTTAAATTTGATTTGAAAAATAATAATAGGTATTTAAATTATTACTATCTATTTTTAATGTAACTTTTATCTGTATATTTTACAGATTCTGCATCTCAGGGGGCCGATTCTGCTATTTTTATATGACACTGATATCATATTTTGAATGGATTTAAAAGCGGTATTCTGATAACTTTATGTCATTATCGTATAATTTAAAATAAACAGTTCGTCGTTGACACATACGATCTCGTTACAATTTCATTCAAATATCATATAATTTAGAAGAATACGCTTTCTGTGACGTAAGTATGACACTGACATCATATCGCGACTATATTTATTTAGCGAAATTGGGCCCCTGGTCTCAAATAAGAAAACTGCATCTTAAATTACCTTTCCATTTCTGACTCTTCTGTCCAGAACTTTCTCCACAGAGAATTCCTCCTCTACCTCAGGTTCAGCATCCTTTTTCTTGTCAGCCATTGTACTGAAATGGAGAGCAATCATGTTTTTAGTCATAACAGTTTTGCTAAGTTCTCTAAGTTTTCTACTTACTAACTTTTTGATCACTTTGCTGCTTAACAATTGGGAGTTCTACAGAAATGGTATATTTAAACTTTAATTAGGCGCGCGGCGTCGCAAACCTAAGTGATCTTAAAATTAAGTTATTTATTTAGCTATTAATGCTGGCAACCCAAATGTTTTGCTAGCTTTCTAACTCTTTACCCTCCACTAGCGATGTTCATGTAAAAAAAAGTATCGATATTTTTTTCGATATAATATATCGTAGAGTTATATCGATACTTTGCGATATATCGAACAAATATATCGATATTTTAGAAATATCGAACAAATATATCCATACTAGAGGACGCCAGCAGCTACGCCTGCATTTTTTTTAAATTTACCCGTCTCGGCCGATCCCGTGGGAATTTCGGGAAATCTCTTCTAAGTGCATCCCTACGGTCCCCAAGGAACATACATGCCAAATTTCAGCTTCCTGCGCCCAATAGTTTCGGCTGTAGCGTGTCTGCCAGTCAGTCAGTAACGCAAGAATTTTATATATTAAGATTTTAAAAATATCGTAAGTAATTAGGTACTCGTATTTACTCTATAATATTATGTAGGGGTCAGGTTAATATGAATCAAAACATTTAGAGAGAAGAAACAAATCACTGCCTCCGTGGTCCAGTGGATAGCGTATGCGACTGCTGATCGGAGGTCCTGGGTTCGATTCCCGGGTCGGGAAAAAGTGTAACTAGGTTTTTCCGAGGCATGAGTGACCATAGAATAGACTTAGATCATAAAAGTTTTGCTACTAGTGCTGCCCTCGCGGAGAGTATCTCATGTCTGCGTTTCGTTATAGCAAAGGCTAGTTTTCAATAAATTGGGGATTTTCGTTTTATTTTTACTCAAATCGACAATGTTGCAGATGTTAAGGAATAAGTAGGAATAAAAGGAATGTGACACTATATTTGGTATATCGGATGAAATATATCGATATTACATTCGATACTATATAATTCGATACTATCGGATTGAAGCGATATATTGCGTACATATATCGATATTTTTTGAAATATCGATATATATATCCCCCAATCCTACCCTCCACCCGATTCAGTGTCACTCGAGCTGCGGAGTTGATCGCACGCACTGCAAGGAGGGGCCTTTTTGTTCCATCCCTGCCCAGTGCTTTGAAAAACGATTGTCAGAACCTGAAGTTGCGACTCCTTTAACATCTAACACTGGACTGCACTCAACAAAAAGAGGAAGGTGCTACATCTGTCCACGAAAAGGCGACAGGAAAATGACCGCAAAGTGCAATAAATTCATCTGTGGCGATTATACAAAGTTGTTGAATTTTTATAGTACTTACGAAAAACATATTTTTCTATTGTTCTATAACATCTTTCTAAGATTTTATATTTATTTTTCCAAAAGAATAATAAGAAATAAGTAGAATAAAAAAAAATTGCCATGTTAGTAATGCAAGGTCAACACTTATTTACTGTCTTCTAATTGCATATTAATTTTTATTTATCATTAAAATTCTTCCCTATGCTCTCTTTTTTCCACCAAAGTGCTTCATAGTTAACAGTAGGGTGATAGTTGAAATCGATAATGAGGTAGGTCAGGACCACATCATTCACTTTCACTATAGATATTCATTGTTTACAAACATTAATTTATGTTTACATTGATATCTAATAAGTAATACATAAACATTTTTAACTCATGGTGGAGGACAGTACTAGCTATTATAAATACCATCCACATCTTGACAAGCCAGATAAAATGGTATCAGTGAGAATGCAGAATCAAGTGTTTAGATCAAACTGCTGATATGCGAATCAGAATAGATAACCATCAGTAAGTAGGTATGTTGTAGGTTGTGCAGGAAGTGTTATGTATGAAAATGAACAAGATTTTTTATCAGGTTGCTTTACATGTAGAAAAGAAGAAGTTTCAAGGAAACATTCGAAAGTGACGCCAGATAAAACCAGGCAGAGTTATGTGAATAGTTAGTAATACTACTAGGATAAACTGCTAAGCATAAAGACCATAACACAAACAACATTGGTTGATTACTGAGGCATAGCAGGTTACAAAAAGTGAACCTCTAGAACTGGTAAAATTATCACAAGTAATATTAATATCATAGCGGACATATGCCCATAAAGAAGCATTATTTATTCACAACAGGACCTATCAAGCGCATTAACCGTGTGTTAAGCCGGGTGTTAGATTGATAATGCACACATTGTACACAATTCAGCATCGTGTCCCGCCATTTTGACTCTTGTAAAATGGTTAGCGACTTCAAAGCGTTCTTTCTCATTTTCATCGCTAGTTGAATGTTCGTTTGAATTGGATAACATTACCTAGACATAACACGAAGTAATTAGAATAAAAGTACTGAAATAACTTACCTTTCGGTTTTTTAAAACTAAAGAAGATATAAGCCGGCGTATGTTACACTTGCGTGCGTTTGTTTCAACTTTTTTTAAAACTATGATGTTGTAAGTGTTGTTTATGGTTTTCAAAAGTTTGTGAAATTGACAGTCAAAATTGGCAGTTGTCATAGACTAAGCAGACTAAACCATAGGGTTGTTCTTAGAAAAGAAAGAGAGTTCATTTCAAGTTCACTTGCTAAGTCAATTTGGCTCAAACCTCAGATCAAGTAAAAATTACAGAAATAGGGGCTCAAACACAGAGCTCAAATAAGAAATAAGACGCCCTCCGATCAGATGGACATGTAATCTGTAAGATGGACCGACGACTCTAGGAGAATGGTTTAAGCCATATAGGTACGTGGTAGCCATAAGTATTGTTCTAACTTACCTTTGTAAATTCTTAATTACTTCCAGCTCAGATAAAGTAAAAACATGTCGTCTGAGACTTACAGCGGCAAAGAAGATTGACTTTTTTTTTTAATTTTTACTGGTTGGACAAATGTACTTATACCACTTGTTGCCATCTGCGTCAAGATGGCGCGACCAAGTCCCCAATTTAAAATTTAGCACTATACCTGGTTTGTACTACATCTGTACTATTTGTGACCGATACGAGACATTTGTACCTCTAAAGGTGAAGGAAGAACATGAAGATGATGAGAGGACCACTTTTGTTTAATATCTTCATCAACGATATAGATTCTTGCTTCATACACTCAAAAATACTATTATATGCCGACGATATGAAGATAATGAAAGAAATAACTAATCATGTTGACGCAGAACATCTACAGGAAGATCTAGTTAGATTTCAGGATTACTGTACACTGAATAAACTGGATTTAAATGTGTCCAAATGTTACGTCTGCTCATTCACGCGTAAGCTCGTTCCCCTTCACATTCACTACAAACTCTTTAGTACAGTCGTAAACAGAGTTAATGAAATAAAGGACTTAGGAGTCACATTTGACTCAAAACTTATTTTTGACACGCACAAAATAGTATAGTATGCAAAGCTTCTAAAGCATTGGGATTCATAATGAGAGTATCTACAGAATTTAATAACATTAAAACCACCAAAATTTTATACTGTTCACTCGTTCGTAGTCACCTAGAATATGCTTCTCAAATCTGGAACCCAACATATAACATCTACATAGACCGCCTTGAGAGTATACAACGAAAATTCATGAGGTATACATTCAATACCGCTCACAATGCTACAAACCAACTTACCTACAGCGCTGCAAGAAATTTCACATTCTTCCTCTAAATCTAAGAAGGAACATTGCGGATTTGACATTCTTATTTAATATAATGAACGGTTCAATAGATACTCCTGAGCTGGTGAACAAAATAGGTCTGAGTATACCGTCTGCATTCCTGCGCAAATTACGTTTGCTATACATACCCGAAGTAAAGACCACATATAAGCAGAACTCATACCTGGTAAGGGCTGCCCGCTTATACAACGATGCGAGTCGGGAGGCTGACATCGACATTTTTAATACCACAACTGCCAAATTGAAAAAAAAATTGAGCAATAACTTCTTTGTTTAGTAGGTTCTTTTAGTTTTCTGAATCTTAGATAATGCTGTCTGCCCTGTTAAATTCTCTTTGTTTACATTATTATTTCTATTAGTGAAAACTTGTAATTGGCCATATTTTTGTTAATGTTTGTTCTAGTATTGTGTTGTAGCTGTAAGTTTTCCGAAAATGTATAAAATAAAATAAAAAATAAAATAAGATGTCCCTGGTCACGCCCTTTTGAAGTTCAGCAGGACCATCTGAAACCACTACACAGAGCCAGACAACTCACACCCGAAGACTTAGTACTACATTAACATAATTATGTACGTGTACTCAATTGTCAATACAATAGAAAGTGCCAAATTAAATTTGTGTTATTAAGAGATTGGTCCCGCCAATTTGATCATGCATTTTATCTCTGAATTCGTATGAAAATCGTTAAACATAGTAGAAAATCAAAAGAGGTACCGTAGTAAGTCGTAGGTACAAGAGCATGTGTAATTTTCACATTCATGAACGAAGTAGCACTGAATACAGATTTACATAAAAGCGCATTTCTTAAGGATTTCGTGTGCCGATTCCAAGTGGCGACTGTCACCAGTGTAGTTCGTAGTTAGCGCCGTTGGCGGCGCTGGCGTCATTTGCTGTCTCTATTGCTCTCGTAGTTAAGATACACAGGAGGAACGTTGGTCTCTCTTGCTCTCGTAGAAACAGCTGTCACAGCGCGACTGCCACGCCGCTATGCGGCAATTTGGGTCACTGAAAGTTTGTCTACAGAGCGCCCATAGGAAATGCGCCTCTATGTAAATATCAGAGCTCTTTGGAAGTAGGTTCATCAAAAGTTATTTGTCATTCATCGTTTTTCTCAGGAATAATCCTATCGATTGGAGAAGACTAAATAATTTTTTTTTTCGGTAGTTTTTAAGTTTATCGCGTTCTTGCAGACAGGCGTGACAAAAGAAATGGGATGCATTGAATCGGCAACTATGACAACTATCTGAACTATCTTCCCATTTGAACGATATGTTAGATTGATTGAGAACATAATATGCTGACAATAGATCTGTTATAATAATATGTGTCATCATATTACTATTAGAACATCATAAAAGCTCTTGCACAGCAAGAGCTTTCACCGGGACGTCGATGATCCTAATCTCATATCTAGAATAGAATCGTTGGAGCAGCTTAGAAACCTCGATTCCCTCTACAGTTACTAATGTCTCTTTTTGGGGAGGGCTTCAATAAAATGTATGATGGTCTTGCCTGCATTACCATTTTACAAGTAATTTGTAACTTCGTAAGCACAGTTGGTAAGCTTCATGGGCAGTTATCATTTTCCATCAATATCCAAATAAACTAAATTTACCTAATATATGAACTGTACAATAAAAAAGAAACTGCTATCCTATGTCCATTAAAATATTTAATAATTTGCCAGACAATCTGCTGAAAGATCTACCTATAAGTATCTTTCGTAGAAAATTATTAAATTGGCTACAAGATCAGTATTTCTACAGCATCCAAGAATATTTCAATAATTATAAAAAATCTTTTTTGTGTTAAGTAGTTAATAGAAAAATATGATATTCTAAATTATTAGTGATAACAGGCCTTATCACTGATAAGGCCTTTTTTTATCGACTACGGTGGAAACTCTCCTTATGAACCATCTAAACTCGACGCCAACCCGGCCAGAATGTGTTCGACCGGGCTTGGGACTGGCGGAGAACGTGTGTGGAGGTTCTCTCCAATAATGGGGCATACCCACTAAAACCACCGCGGTGTCCCTACGGGTCCCGTGTAGTGGCGGCGTCACACGATTCGCGGATATCATACTTTTCCGTGACCCTGCCCGGGATTGGCCCAACGATGGTGTTGGCGGGCCCCATCTCGTTATGAATTGGGAGGCGATGCGGACACTACGCCGCCTCCTCGCGTTTTAGTGGACAGGGATCAGCCCCAGCGCTCGCAGTCCACAGGCACTAAAACGGGCGCAGAGGCTAGGGAGGATGGCAACCTGACAGCACCGCATCTCCTCTTCCTCTGCGGTCCCATCGCGACGCAACAAATGGTGCGCCCCCATTCGGTCGCGGGAGATAGGGCGCGCGGAAACGCAACATGCACCGACACGCCTCTCCTCCCGCAACCGCGCCCTACTGCGAGGGACAGAAAGAACTGTCCCCCGCACCCGCACTTTTGGACGCAGGCCTCCATCAAGCCCACGCGGAGCGTGCACTCCCGGGATCTCGCTTAGCTTCACCGTGGGTGCCCTAACCACAGATACTGAGCCCTCCCACCACGACATGGTGGAGATCCCACACGGGGGATTAGTGATAAGGCCTTTTTTTTTGGTGTCGGGTTGGAAAATCTTTATGGATGGAGTCCCTCCGCCCTGTGGGAAAGGCGAAGGGCACTGTCAGACTCTTACTGACAAAAACCAACCCGTGTTCCTCATGTACCCGTGTGTCGGAGGGTCGGGTATCGCCGAAGTAATAATATACCTACCTTACTAGGTACGTAAGCCAACAAATTAATTATTGTTATATTAGATCTAACAATAAATTCGCTTAAATTAATCGACTAAAACAAAAATCGATTGATTTGATGGTTAATGATCCATCAGATTACTCGATTTTATTGGTAGCTACAAAAATATATGTATTATATTTATCTGTGTGTGTCTATGTATGTCTCAATACGGGAAAGTTGTAAATAATTTTTGTAAAAATTTCGACGAAGCTCCTTTATTAGAAGCGTAAGATAAATAAAAAGTGACCTAATGATTACAAAGTGAGTTCTGAAAGTGATGGGAAACCGTAAATGGTGTGCCTTATGAAACAAAAAACTATCATTGCGCACGATACCCCAACGCCATTTTGAAGCGAAATTTTGTATGTAAGTGCCAAGTATTTCGCAATATTTTCAATTCTCACCCCCTTAGAAGGGTTGTGATTGATAATTACCGATAACAGTGGATGTGAAACATGCCCGTAGGGGTGCCAGTATGTGATTAAGTGCATTGACGAATGCCCAGACTCAATGGTTGCATCGAGGTGGGTTGCGGCGCCGTTTATCTGGACCTCGCATTAATTAAATTAATAGTGGTATATTGAGCTGACAAATTGTTAGCTGACGATGTGCTCGGTCGGCAGCAAAGTGTGCATTATTTATGACGGATTTAAACGTAAAGTGAGTGTGGAATAGTGCATTTCGGCGTGACTGGTGTTATCGGTGGCGTTTCCGACTGTTGCAGATAGCGGGTGGCGCGGAGGATGGCCCGGACCGACGGGATCGCTCTAATTAACTGACGGACGCTGCCGGCTTACAGCTGGCGCAAGCAGTAGGTTCTCTTCATTGTGTATCTAATAATTAGACACCATATACTACATTACTTTGACATTGATTTTTGCATGTCATATAGGTTTTAATTTCACATTGTAAGTGGCACTCAGGTTTTGTTTGTGTGAATACATAATTGTTCTCTCACAGATCCATCTGTTCAGTGTTTTCTCTTGCTGCTACATTTGTATTGATTGTTCCATGACTGCTACACATGTTACTGTTGGTTGGGCACAGTTTGATTTTCCCCTTCAAACAGCTGTAGTCTTATTAGGATATGATTTGTGCTGTATTTTGATGTGAACATTTATTGCAATTAGGTTACTTTAACACTATGGGAATTGAACAAATTGTCAGTAATTAACAAGTTAGGCGATGTAAATATCAAGCTCACAGCATGCACATGTATAAAACAATATTATGAACATAAAACAGAAGTACCCCTTTTATGCCTATAGATTAATTTGTTATGTTCTAAGAAATTCCTATGGTAAGCAATACATACTGTGAGTGTGACACTGAGATTATGAATTACTCATAAATTAAACAATTCATCTTCATGCCTTCTTGTCAATATGATTTCTAAGAATCTTAAATATTCATCAATTACTGTATTAAATATTGCTGAACACTAGTAATTTTTTCAGTCAAAGTTATAGGTTATGCAGTTTTAAAGATATTATATAGCTTCTCCCAAGACTGGTTCAAAGATTTGAGAAAGCCTGACATTAATACTACTTTGTAATAAACTGTTTTGAATCTCCAAACACATGTCTAATGAACCCTGGAAGCATTCCTAATATTTTAATATCTCTGTTCTCTTTTTAACAAATACCATTTAAATATAAAAAATGTGTTAGTGTGATTTTTATGACATCCTTGTTTGTTATTAGTTGAGCTAAACCCTGATGTTGTTCATTTTATGAATTTTTATTCTGCATCACAAGCCTTAATTATTGAGAGTCCTGACTAAATGATTTCTGGATAATCTGTGGCAGTTGTCATTTACCTGTAGTTGTGTTCATGCTTTAGAATAGACCCTGTTTATTTTTCTGTAGAAAAGACTGATAAATTGAGAGAATTTCTAGGTCTTTTATAGAGATGCTTATTACTCAACAATACTACCTGCTTAATGTGTATTGTTTTAAGAGAAAGCATTGTTAGATAACAGGTAAAATATATAAGTACAATACCTTGTGGATGTTTCCCAATGATTAGTCACTATGGAATTCAAATTGCCCCTTGATGTACCAGTTTTGCATTATTCACATTTGTCAGAATATTCACTCATTTTGTAACTTGTCTGATATTATAATTTAATGATGTTGATAAACACTATTTAGGCTTAACAACATTAAGATGCAAATAAAATTTATAAATACTCAAATGTGCATGTATATTGAGTAATTTTGTTTTGTTCCAGTTCAAAATGCCACGACCTGGCAGTCTGAAAGACCCAGACATTGCTGAGTTGTTCAGCAGACATGATCCGGAGAAGATATTCGAGGATCTTCGTGAGATTGGACATGGGTCCTTTGGAGCAGTCTACTATGCTCGCTGCAATCTCACCAAAGAGATTGTGGCAATTAAGAAAATGTCATATGTGGGGAAGCAGAGTGAGGAGAAGTGGCAGGATATATTGAAAGAAATTAAGTAAGCAAACTCAATTAATTTCTTTATTAACCTCTCAAATGCCACAATACCAGACACAACAGAAAATCTATTATGTCTCGCATTGATCAGTGAATCAGCAGTCAACGAGTTACATTCACAACTATTATGACAGATTGTTTTAGTTATTACATAAATCAAGTTTGTAGTTATAAGGGTAGATTAGTGTAAATTGAGGACTGTATTTTATAAAGCGCCTAGAAAATTGAGTATATTAATATCTCAGAAAAATCTTGGAACACATACTGTTTGACTGCTATATTTATTTAATATTTCATTTCTAAACAGTACTTGCTTGGTATTTTTAAATTTGCTCTTTAATGCATTTTTATTTAAATGTATATACTTACTAACAGATATGTTTGAAAGTTATACTGCAGTCTATATTCCTGGAAATGCCAGCTATTTGGGTACTATTTGAGGAAATACTATTGTTTAATTCTTTTATACTCTGAATCAATAGGGTGTGAGTCAATAAAATTATATCATGATAAGTACCTTCAGTTCTTTTTACCTGTATCATATATAAAATAGCAACAAATAGGTCAAGTAAAAGTACAAACATGACTAAGTAATTGTAACAAACAATATTATTTTAAAGGCTTTCCTTAACTTGTATTTTGTTTACAATGCTATTTTGATCATACTATACTTAATTAGTAAGAAAGAGCTGTTGTGAGAAAGTACAAGTGATAATTGTTAACAGAATATAAAACAATCTGTTCATATGTAATGATTTGCTCATTTTGTTATTACTGACAAAATATATAAAATTCTTATTAACATTTGTAAGTTATTCCAATGGGTTTGATACCATGAGGCTAAGCAAACATGATTATTGGATGAATACACTAGTGGTTCAAAGGGTGAGGTGTGAGACCTGTATAAGCATTTGTTATGACTTTATGAGTCCTTTATGGAACCCCACGTCTTAACACTAATATTCAGCTAGTTTAAGAATTACTTATTATTTAGGCGAGCGGGTAGGGCAAAGGGGACTGTCAGACTCTTACTGACTAAAAACCAACCCGTGTTCCTCATGTACCCGTGTGTCGGAGGGTCGGGTATCGCCGAAGCATTCGTCGCTACCCCCTGGTATTGGCCCGTCAGATGGTCAGGAGGGCCCCGAACAAAACCCCATTGGCGGCGGATGAAGGTTTTGGGCTCCGCCGCCAAAACACCCAGCGGCCGCAGAGGATAGGGAGAACGGTAACCTGGCAACACCGCATCTCCTCTTCCTCTGCGGCCCCACCGCGACGCAACAATGGTGCGCCCCCATTTGGTCGCGGGAGATAGAGCGCGCGGCAACGCAACACCGACACGCCTCTCCTCCCGCGACCGCGCCCGACTGTGGGGGACAGACAAAACTGTCCCCCGCACCCGCACCTTTGGACGCATCCTGCTCATGCCCCTCCAAGCCCACGCGGAGCGTCCACTCCCGGGATCTCTCTTAGCTTCACCGCGGGTGTCCAAGCCACGTTTACTGAGCCCCACACCATGACAACATGGAGATCCCATGGGGGGGTCCTGAATAGGTCTGGCATGGGTTTTAGATAGTGTAGGTAAATAGTATTATTTGGTGCAAGTCTTTATTAATGCATAATGTTTCATAATATTAATTTACATCATTTTGTTTAGATTCCTGAAGCAGTTGGACCACCCAAACACCATAGAATACAAGGGGTGCTACAAACGCGAGCACACAGCATGGCTCGTGATGGAGTATTGTGTTGGTTCCGCATCAGATATCATAGAGGTAATACATGATGTTTTATTACTGCAGTTATTCTTTAGTTAGGTATAAGTGCTATAATATACTAGAGAGGTCGGGTTTGCCTGTAAAATTAGACAGGAGCATATATTCCGCATCAGATATCATAGAGGTAATACATGATGTTTTATTACTGCAGTTATTCTTTAGTTAGGTATAAGTGCTATAATATACTAGAGAGGTCGGGTTTGCCTGTAAAATTAGACAGGAGCATATAGAAACACACCTGTGTAGCTTTTCCTGGTGACCATAATGTTTATCAGTTTCCTGTCTGGTATACTGCTTCCACTCATACGCAGGACCCAGGCATATGGCAACCTGAGTAGTTACTTCAGATGCCGAGGGTCAGAGGATGCCGAAACCTAGCGCCTAGTACATACGCGCCTACGCGGGTCTTTTTTATAACATTAGGGCCAACAAAAATAATTTTGCTCTTACCTGAATCTGAGCTTGGATCAGCACTGCCTATACATGCTACGACGCGTGGTAGTACAGTTGTATTTAGTGAATTCTCTTGTAAATCGTAGCATGCATGGTCGGCTTGAAAACCTTCACTGCACAATCTTTAGGTATATCAAGATTATACTCGCCATCTCCCATAATGGTGTTAAAATGTATGATGCTGTATTAAAATGTGTGACACCTTGAAGCTATATTTTGTTACCTTGTCAAGCTTCAAGCTATTGCATAGTCATACCATCAGACAATATCATGTACCATTGAGATAGCCACACTTTTAATCTAGCTATTTATCACAGAACCAGAACGTTATGAACTAAATCCTACAGCACGCACCACCAACTTTTCGAAGTTCTAAGTGCGATTTAAATCGTTATTGATCACTTGCTAAACGGTAAAGGAAAATATCGTGGAAAAACCTGCATATCTGAGAGTGCTCTAAATTTTCTCGAAAGATATGTGCTGTTTGCCAACCCGCTCTTGACCAGCATGGTGGACTAGCCTAATCTTTCTCAAAGTGAGAAAGCTGTGCCTGTAGTAAGACAGTTTATATGATGATGATTATGGTTTGTCATTGCTAAGCTTATGTTGACAATATTCTTAAGCCAACATTTCTTTAACCACAATAACAGTTTGAAGTTGTTATAACGAGTCTAATTTGTGACCCACTGCGGGGCAAAGACCTCTTCTAAGTTCCACCTGTAGCGATCACATGCGAGCTCCCGTCAGTCCCTCTTCAAAGCGTCCAATTTATTTCGCCATCTCCTCCTGAGTCTTCTCCGTTGCCTTTTCCTGCTATTGGGCATCCACCTTGTGGTTGTTCCCATAGCGGTTCTGACATACGGTAAACGTGGCCCGCCTGGATCCATTTCAATTTAGCAGGTGTGTGGCCTTCATCGACAATTTGTGTTTTGGAACCTAATATTGTTTTTGATGCGGTCTCTGTTAATGAGACTTTTTATGAAATTTTACTTTTTTATTAAAGCCCTCTGGTTGTCTGACTCACTTGTCATTCATTAGGTATCGTTTTCTTCGTATTCGAGGTCTTGCTCTGCCGTCTTGTTAATTATCATCTTTCATTCTGTAACCAGGAAAATATGTAGATTATATAACAACTACTAATGTTTATCTACACTTGGAATCAAAATGTGCATTAATATACATAAGGCTAGAATACAATGTTGTCGTTTGTTGTGGCTAAGCTTGTTTCTAGCTGGATACTTCTAAAAGTCTTGTCCGTGTGGTGACGGATTAAGAATACGGCATGTCACCACCCCATATCATCCCATGGGTGTCGTCAGAGCCGACAAAGGGAGCATATTATACAGAGAACAGCACTGTAAGAGAAGGAAAACTTGATACAAACCCTATACCAACCCGATTGGCCAGCGTGGTATAGTAGGCCAATTCCTCCTTTCAAAGGAGAGGCCTAGTCCAGCAATGGACTGTTAAAGGCTGATGATGACTTCTAAAAGAAATGTATCCACGTCAATAGCGCAATGAGTAAAAATCGCAACCACGAAACTTTGAAATGTCTTCCGATCGGTCCTATAATGATTTGTCCAGGATTTCGTTCCTAGAGAAACTTACTTGAAATAAGCTCCATAAAATAATTATGAAACATGAATATGACCGATAGCCGAGTGGTGAGACTGCTACGCAGAGGGTCTCGGGTTCGAATGCACGGCACGCACCAATGACTTTTCGAAATTAAGTTCGTATTAAATTGTTAATTATCGCTTGCTAAACCGTGAAGGAAAACATCGTGAGGAAACCTGCATGTATAAGAGTTCTTCATAATGTTGTCGAAAGACATGTGAAGTCTGTCAACCCGCACTTGGCCAGCGTGGTGGACTATGGCCTTACCCTTCTCATAGTGAGAAGAGGCCCAGCAGTGGGACAGTATAAAGAGCTGTTGATGATGACGAATATGACCAACATCTAGTTTCATGATCAAAGATAACTCCTGCGTTGGGTAATAAACGTTCAAATACGAAACAAGACATCGCCATTAGAACAACTACAATTTGTGGAACATTCAAATGTGTTACGTGTGGAGATCGAACCCACAACAAGTGGCGCAGTATTGCCCGCAAGGCCGCCCAAAACCCTGTGCCTTCCGTGCAATCAATCATATTTTACGTCGTTGCTGTTTCACTTTCTATGCTTTCTTGATAAAAGCTCGCTGTCACATATTTCGGCCGTGTCGCAGTATTCAACTGCGCAAATCGATGTTTGTATCCGCAAGATTAAGTAATGTTGCCGCGGACTAGTTGAAGGTGGGCGAATATCCTCATATCCCGAAAAGGTTAGATAGATATGTATATATAGGTACCCAGGTTTCGGTAGCTGTGTAATTTTAATTCAAATTGCTTATTTTGGATTATAATTCTTCCACCAATTATTAAGTTAAATAATAGGAAGGTACTTAAATAATAAATAAAATAAAAAATCTCAACTCTTCATACTGCAACAATATCAAAAACTATTTTTAACAAATTAACTATTGTTTTTATAAATAAACTAGCTGACCCAGCGAACTCCGTATCGCCTTTTTAAGAGTTTTTTTTTAATTCCCTTTTTTCCAAGCCCCATTTCCAAAGATACCATTGACATAGCGCTTAATCTCTTATCATTTCAGAGTCTATAAATGATGCACAAAAAAACATAGATTTTTATATAATATTGAATTCCCCATTCCTTAAAATATCGGAGACAATACCCATATAGACTTTACAAAAAAATTCCCGTCCACCATCTTAGATTTCCTATCCGCCATCATTGATCACGAAATAGATGTTGTATTTGGATTCACCATCCCTTAAATCATGAGAGACGATACCCATATTGATTTTTTTAATTTTTCCCGTCCGCCATCTTTGATTTCCCATCCACCATCTTGAATCACGAAACAGATGTTGTATTTGGATTCCCCATCACTTTAAACATCGGAGACGATACCCATATTGATTTAAAAAAAAAATCCCATCCGCCATCTTTGATCACGAAATAGATGGTGTTTTTGAATTCCCCATTCCTTAAAATATCGGAGACGATACCCATATCGACTTTAAAAAAAAATCCCATCCGCCATCTTTGATTTCCGATCCGCCATCTTTGATCACGAAATAGATGTTGTATTTGGATTCACCATCCCTTAAATCATCAGAGACGATACCCATATTGATTTTTAAAATTTTCCCATCCGCCATCTTTGATTTCCCATCCACCCTCTTGAATCACGAAATAGATGTTGTATTTGGATTCCCCATCCCTTTAAACATCGGAGACGATACCCATTTTGATTTAAAAAAAAAATCCCATCCGCCATCTTTGATCACGAAATATATGGTGTTTTTGAATTCCCCATTCCTTAAAATATCGGAGACGATACCCATATCGATTTTAAAAAAAATCCCATCCGCCATCTTTGATTTCCGATCCGCCATCTTTGGTCACGAAATAGTTGTTGTATTTGCATTCTCCATCCCTGAAATCATCAGAGACGATACCCATATTGATTTTTAAAATTTTTCCCATCCGCCATCTTTGATTTCCCATCCACCATCTTGAATCACGAAACAGATGTTGTATTTGGATTCCCCATCCCTTTTAACATCGCAGACGATACCAATATTGATTTTATAATTTTTTTCCATCCGCCATCTTTGATTTCCCATCCGCCATCTTTGATCACGAAATAGATGTTGTATTTCGATTCCCCACCCCCTAAAATATCGAAGGCGATACCCATATTGATTTTTTAAATTTTCTCATCCGCCATCTTTGATTTCCCGTCCGCCATCTTGGATTACTAAATAAATTTCATATTATTAATCAGCGTCCCGAAAATCTTGAAAACGATACCCATATAGATAGTATCCTATTCGTTTAGCCTTTTTTTGCCTTTGACCCAACCCTCCCCCTTCTCGTTTGACCATTTTATTATTTTTGTCTAGCCCCTAAAAGTTGTGGCGTAATTTTATATAGCCTATAGCCTTTCGGAATACTTGGGCTATCATAGGCAATAACAATTTTTCTAATCCGACTGCAAGTTCCTGAGATAAGCCGACATTATCTTTTAGCCTTTTTAGCCTTTTGCCTGGCCCCAAAGGGTCGAAGCGTGATGTTATATAGCCTATAGCCTTCCGGAAAAACTGGGCTATCGTATACAAAAAGATTTTTTCAGATCCGACCGGTAGTTCCTGAGATTAGCGCGTTCAAACAAACAAACAAATAAACAAACAAACAAACAAACAAACTCTTCCGCTTTATTATATTAGTATAGATGATTACCTCTGTTTAAATTGAGAATCAAATCGGAGATCTTGCGCGCAGTCCACTGCTAGATAGACCTATCTACTTTGCGTATATCGTCGCTCCATCTAGCCGGAGGGCGCCCTACACTACGAAGATATCATTATTGCTCATAAACTAAGCATTACACCCTATTTCTATTCTGATACTTTGGGCTACGTAATTTTATTTTGTTATTGTAATAGGCTTAACGGCAGCCAAGTATCGGGGCAATTCATTTTCACCTGTGCCAATGCCAAGGGTTTAGACCAGAAGGTGAATAATGTAGTTAGTTGCCTGTATCAGCCTACAAATAATATTATCTTAATATATAAAATCCTTGCGTTACTGACTGACTGACAGACACGCTACAGCCGAAACTATTGGGCACAGGAAGCTGAAATTTGGCATGTATGTTCCTTGGGGACCGTATGCGTGCACTAAGAAGGGATTTCCCGAAATTCCCACGGGATCGGCCAAAACCGGTAAATTAAAAAAAAATGCAGGCGTAGCTGCTGGCGTCCTCTAGTACACTAATAATTACACATGGATTGTGTGACGCACTGATTGATTAATCAAGACGTATTATCGAACATACCACTCGGTACTATCGCACTTGTTTAGAAGACCTTTTGATCTGTTAGGTAAATCGTTACTACTGACATACATAATCACTTTCACATTTGGGTATAATCTATACTAGTATAAACTATATGTAATGAAGCTGAAAGAGTTTGGTTGTTTGTTTACACGCGTTCGCCCCTGGAAGTACTAGCCGAAATTGAAAACATTTTTTTTTAATACAATTAAGGCCTATTCAAACCTGAGCGATATTCGCTGCCGCTGTGGGTAGAGGTACATATCGCGCGGGTTTCGCTCAGGTATTTAGTATCAAGTACCGCGGCTAGAGCGACCTGAGCGATATTCGCTGTCGCTGTGGTTAGAGGTACATACCGCGCGGGTTTCGCTCAGGTATTTGGTATCAAGTACCGCGGCGAAACTCGACTACCGCGCGTTATTCTACCCACAAGGTTAGCGAATACCGCTTAGGTCTGAACAGTAATATTACCGCATACCCACTGGGTTTTCTCTGCTGCAGACGGTAGCGAATACCGCTTAGGTCTGAACAGGCCTTTACTGAGGAAGGCTGTAGACCGTATAACATCACGCTACATGACGAACAGAACCAAAAGAATGCGAGAAGGATGCAAACCAAAGGCGAGCCCGAAAGAAGTGAAATCGCGTCATACAGCTAGTAATTAAATAATTACAGATAATGTATTGACGTCAAATATTCGCAGACAATATCGTAATGAGTGTTTACGGGCATGTTGACATCATTACTCATCTCTAAACATGGTTTTACAGATGTGATGCGTTCTCTTTTTATGGCTAATCAATCGTCTATTAGATATCTACACAGTAGGATCTTGGTAAACAGAGTACGGGTAGCTCCTATTTGGGAGCTGGCGCATCGATTCTTGTCTTTCCAAGTAAATTGCTCTTCGTCAAGATAAATGGACATTGTCATCGCACATAGTACAACCTGATTCGTCAGATCCAACACCAAATATAAGTTGTTACGAATCTCGGCAGACGCGCGCTTACTTGTTCCTTCTCTTTCTTGTCCTTTCTTGCTTCTCGCTTCTTCTCGGCCGACACTTCTATCTCTCTTAGTCGCGCTATCCTGTGGTAGGTGTAGCAACTAGAGCCCGCAGCTACGCCCGTACATTTTATTTAAAATTAAAGTTTCTGTCCAATCCCTTGGGAATATCAAGAAATCCCTTACTAGTGCACCCCTAAAGTCCACGAGGAACATACATGGCAAATTTCAGTTTCATGCGCCAAATAGTTTTGGCTGTGCGTTGTCTGTCAGTCACGCAAGAATTGTATATATACAGAAGATATGAGAGTTGGACCCGCTTTGCGTCCCTGCAGGGTCTGCGCCCTGTACCTGTGCAATAACGGCACTGGCTGATCATACATGACTGATGATAAAACCATGATTGTACTTACAGGGTGTAAAAAGATCCTTAACGAAAACTGAAATCTCATGTTGTACTAATCACTACGAACATTTTTTACTTCGGCACCATACCTGGGAAATAACGGGTTCTGGAGATATTGATGCTCAAACTTAGTACGGAATTTTTCTAATTCATTTAAAATCTAAGCGATGCATTTACCCCGCCGATATGTTCTTTAGATGCCCTATGACCCCATGGATAAGTAGGTATTTCGGGGATTGCACGCGCGCGCTTTTAATTGCGGTTTAAAAAATGTGAAAACTTAAAAAAAAGTCGTTTCCCAGATATTATTTTTGGTTAGTATGTCTTGGCATGATGTCCACAACGAGTAGACTTCGTCTTGGTGATGGGTCTTGTGACACCCTGTATGTATAGGTAAGATGAGTAAGGCGCAATGAATGTATTATCATTTATCACAATAAATGTTTCAGTAAATCCGATGAATGAATAACAACCTGTGTCCATGCTCTAATCAGTCACGTTACCTGTACGAATTTGGTAGAGAGATAAACGATAACATTGGTCAGACTATCTGTAGCGTACGGTGCGGAAATACTCTGATACTTGGATTGTGAAACGTGAATCATTTGGGAACAGATAGTGACCACGTTGTAGTAAACTAACGATGATACAAGGCTTGCGTGCTTCTATAAACGTTTTACCTTCTGCCTAGTTCTGTTGCTAGTACTTATGCGCCCGATGCGAGCTCTAATAACTGCGCCCTTGAGAAATTTTATGTCTTGAGGATACCCGCACCTACGCCCGCTCATTTTATTTCCCAAATAAACCCCTCCTTAGTAAACTCCTACGGTTCCATAAGAACGTACCTTGATGTCAAATTCCAGCTTCTTGCGCTCAGTAGTTTTTGGCTCTCCGTTGCCCCCCTCTTATGTTTGCGCCCCGTTCCAGGGCATCGGCATCCCTAGTTACGGAACTGCTTTTTGTCGCATCTTCGACCATGCGGTGTCCCTGGCTATCGGGACAAAACGTAGCTTATGTGTTTTCCTGATAAATCACTACATAGTATAAAACAAAGTCTATCTTCTGTCTGTCTGTCCCTATGTATGCTTAAATCTTTAAAACTACGCAACGGATTTTGAAGCGGTTTTTTTCATAGATAGTGATTCAAGAGGAAGGTTTATATGTATAATACAAGCCTAATGAGCATTGCACCCGTGCGAAGCCGGGGCGGGTCGCTAGTAAACAACTTTTTTTTATTTTTTTTTTACCCGGGCTCCAAGCGACAGTCTTGTATGAAACCGGGATAACGCTAGGACGATGATGCTTTGAAGATAATGTCTTTAATGTAATAGGTAAGACTACAGCTGTTTCCCTTGTGTAGATCAAAACAACTTTTGCCGCATCATCGAGCTAACTATATGAACCGGTGTCTTCCATGAAGTCAAATAACAATATGCATGAGTCAGTGATGCGAGCACTTGTCTTCCCATACAATAACAATATCTCATGGTGTGTTTATATGTGAGTTAATGATGCATGCGGCCCGCAGGAACGTGGACGTTTCGTCACTCACCTCGCGAGGACGCGTCACACCCGTGCGCATGTGTTTACAACCGGTGTAGATAGAATACCTTGTCTTGGAGAGACTGACCAAATGTACGGACTCATCATCAGAATGGCATAGTCCACTGCTGGATATAGGCCTCTCCAATGGCACACCGCTCAACCTGCTTTTCTAGTCTTTCTTCTCTTGTCGTTGCCAGCCACCTAGCGCATATTGTCTCTCCACCGAGCCGGAAGGAGTCCTACGCTACTTTTGTCAAGGCGTGGTATCGACTCTACAACACTACTACTCTAACGGTAATCGGTTTCCTTCCTTAAAAAGACAACTCCCGCGTTAGGAATAAATCCTGTGTCGCGGGGGACTTTACAAACATACAGGACAATTAACACCCAGACTCGAAACAACAATTTATGGATCACACAAAGTGTTGTCTCGTGTGGGACTCGAACCCACAACACTCAGCGCAGTGTCAAGCGGCGAGGCGGCCGCTTAAACCACTACGCCAACCGTGCAGTCGTTCTGCAACAAATGTGACCGGACTGGTCAACTCCCATTACTCTCAGCATCACCATCAGCCTTGTTTATTATCTGTCCCAATACTGGCCACAGAGCTCTTCTGATTGTAAGGAGAGTTAGACCATAGTCCACCGCTCTGGTCAAAAGCAGGTTGGCAGACTTCACACGTCTTTCGAAAAATTATCAGATCGCTCAGACTAGATTTCCTGACGATGTGATTTCCATCGCAGTTTTTTTAGGCTGTAATTTACAATTTTCTTCAGACACTCCTCTTAAATAAATTTAGGTTCTAAAACAGAATATAAAACGATTATTTTATTAGAAGTTACGCTGCAATATACGCTGTATTTAAAGTATTAAAAGAAACAAATTATTACAATACGAATAAAATATCTGCATTTTTCATTAACATTATTTATGTTAATCATGTAAGGTCGATATACATATATCAGTTGTCCTTCTTAATTATCGCCAATATTTCAAGTTATTTATTATCAACTATTATTGTTATTAATAACAAGTCTATGCAAATATAATCGCATATATTATATCTTAAGTTATACAGCTTGAGTCTTTGAATTTACCGGTAGTAACGCAATAAGTGCTGTTAATAATTGTTGGAGAGGCAGTTATTAATCTCCATCTTGATTATTGCTGAAAGTTCAGGCATAGAGTATATGTATATATCGTCAATCCCGTATTGTCTTGACGTGATGAGACACCAAATATGCAAACCGAGCCAACACCAGGCGCATGATAGTTAACATAAGTACAAGCTTGCCGCAAGTAAGATTCAGGGGTTTTAAAAATAAAATATCGAACGTTGACGTAACAACTTGTCGAGACATCCTGACGTGATAAAATATGTGTCAGCATTTAGCCAAAATTACATGAGTATTCCTCGAAACAATATGACTAAGATGCACATCCTAAAATTGAAATTCTAATGTCCTTATTGTGGGAGCTGCTTAGCTATCTTTGATTTCTCAGAAAAAAGCAAATATGTACTCACGAGCCGCGCTTTGAATCATCTATGTATGTTTTATCTGTGCTCGATGCTTATTTACTTTATTTACTACGGACGAACGAATATATCGTAATACTTGTATGCGTGATATCAGTTTGTATTTTGAGATGGTTTTTATGTCTGTATATAGGAATGACGCATTTTATTTTAGTGTTTTATTCACTTCGATTACCATGTATGCATAATTTTATGGAGGTCGGAATAATTTCTTTTTTAGTTCTGATGCGTTTACTCGATTAGCATTATATCCAAGTGATCGCCCGGGTCACGTTGAATACAGGTTACAAGTCACAGAGTTCAGCTATCGTTTTTTATGGTAAAACTTGTCTGTCTCGTTCACCCGTCACACACATAAGCGTTGGTACTTCGTGAAGTGCGACAAAAGCAAATATTCTATCAACTTTTCGAAGTTATGTGTGCATTATAAATTAATTATCGCTCGCTTAATGATGTGCCCGGTAGATGGCAATAGGCTCGCCCCCATTACATCATCATCAGCCCTTTACAGTTCATTGCTGGACTAGGCCTCTCATTTGAAAGGAGGAATTGGCCTACTATACCACGCTGGCCAAACGGGTTGGTATAGGGTTTGTATCAAGTTTTCCTTCTCTTACAGTGCTGTTCTCTGCATAGTATGGTCCCTCTGTCGGCTCTTACGACACCCATGGGATGATATGAGGTGGTAACATTGCGAATTCTTAATCCGTCACCACACGGACATATCTTCCCCTATTACATTGGGACCGAAACATAACTGACGAAGTGTGGGTGTCTAATACCTCCTACCTCTGCCTACCCCTGCGGGGATAAAAGGCGTGAAGTTATGTTATGATCTAGTTGGACTAGAACGCGGACCCCAGGCCGGAGGTGAAAGTCTTGGATGCAACCAGGATAACGCTAAGACAGATGCGGCTTTTGCGAGTTGGGCAAGTCTTATTGAAGTTACCTCTCAGGCCACTTCACGGTAGCACAGATTCGTAAAGTATAGAAAATAGCATTCGCACACGTAAAACTGATTTACCCGACTATGTCCAATTTCTATGGCAACTAGATATCACAAAGTATCCCATACAGTTGCAGAGATACGCAAAGATAAAGAAGTTATCGTTTCGTACGCGAAGCCTTGTACGTCTACTAGTAAACAAATAAACGTCGCCAAGCCAGGTGCAGTAGTGCCGTACCTGCTTATTATGTATCAGTGGATTCCACAAAATGTCAAGTGCTGTCAAGTTCCGTCACTAGCCACTGGGTAATTAATTCAAGCCGCATGCCTCCACACGTTACATGCAAATTAAATTAAATATGATATAATGTCATATTGTTTCCTGTTTTTGTATTACATAATACAATCTGACTTCCGACATCGCGTGTCAATTGGGTTTGATTGCTTTCATTCTCTTCAATAACTGTTGTTATTTATAGTGCGCAACAATTAGTAATGATCTCGAAGCTTGCTGTGCTTCTTTGTACTATTATATAATGTAGATATGAAAAATGGCCTTACCCTTCTCGTAGTGAGAAGAGACCCGTGCCCAGCAGTGGGACAGTATAAAGTGTTTATGATGATGATATGAAAAAGACTGCCTCGTTGGTCTCGCCGCATAAATGTGCGCGTGGGATTGGGAGGTCTCAGGTACGATTCTCGGGTTAGGCAAAGTATTATTGGGTTTTTCCGTTAGGAAATTCTCAGTAACGCTTAATTATTTGATAATATGGGTAAAATGCCGTGTATTTCCCTCGACGTTCTGCATCAAACAATACCGCGATGAACATATTAATATAACTATGTGTACAAGTCGGGAAAGTTTAAAAGAAATACAAAAAATATTTATTGATTGTGCGTTTGTAAGATGTTATGACCTTCGGTGAAGCTGGAGCCGCAATGGTGATTCATCGTATATCTCTTGAGTCGGCCATAATGTCAGTAGTAATTTCTTCAAGTAATCATTATTAACAAGAGCCTTACAACGATACGCATCAGTAAATTACCTACTAGCTTTTGCCTGCGACTTCGTCCGCGTGGAAGTATTTACTTCATATAAATACCCATATATATTGCTCTCGATGTAGAATTTTGAAAAATATTGCACTGGTTGAAGTCACTGTTACTCAAGAAACTTTTAGTTTGGTCGGTGATACATCTATCAATTAGTCAGGAATTTTATATACATGTAGAGAGATATCTCAATAATTCTTGCAGAAAATGATTACTCATTTTGATAACGAAGCCATAATGTAATTTATAACAACCCATGATTATTTTAACCAACAATCAATTTCTCCCGATTCAGTATAAACCTCGGTTATAAATAAGGCAATAGTAAATGTAAAACGTAACCTTGACATTCATTGTTTATTCTTTATAACCTTGTTTATACTAAACCTTTGTTAAAATTAACATAATAGTCATAATCTAGTTGTGACGTTTGCTGTGATATCTATACAAATAAATACTGTTGTATTAGTCTGTTTGTATTATAAAATAGGCAGCGATAGCCTAGTGGAGAGACCGACAGACTGCTACGCAGAGGGTCCGGGTGCGAATCCACGGCGCGCACCAATGACTTTTCGGAGTTATGTGCATATTAAATTGTTAATTATCGCTTGCTTAACGGTGAAGGAAAACATCGTGAGGAAACCTACTTGTCTGAGATTTCTCCATAATGTTCTTGAAAGACATGTGAAGTCTGCCATCGCGCAGTTTGCCAGCGTGGTGGACTACGGCCTTATACCCTTTTCATAGTGAGAAGAGGCCCGTGCCCAGCAGTGGAACAGTTTATATGTGACAGTTTATATACAGGGCTGATGATGATGATTATAAAAATAACAGTCAATGCATATCAATAGTACAAACTTACAAGATAAACCATTTTAAACATTATTTCTTTTTTGTCTGTTTGCTCCGGCTAATCTCTGGTCCGGCTTAGGAGATAATACCACTGGTAAATTGCTGATTTTAAGCTGATACGCTGTGGGCATTCTCGTGTCACAAAAATTGTGACACAGGAAGCTTTTTATGCTTAATAATGTTCACTGTTGCTAACAGTGAACATATTTTAAGAAAAAGAGAAACTTGTTAATTATATTTCCCTTTGTAAATATAACCTTCTTTGTCTCTAGGTACACAAGAGACCACTACGTGAAGAAGAAATCGCGGCGATATGCGAAGGCGTGGTGTGCGGTCTGTCTTACTTGCACAGCCTGGGCCGCATCCACCGGGACATCAAGGCGGGCAACATCCTGCTCACGGAGAACGGCACGGTCAAGCTGGCGGACTTCGGCAGCGCGAGCATCAAGTGTCCCGCCAACAGCTTTGTGGGCACGCCTTACTGGATGGCGCCTGAGGTCATACTTGCCATGGATGAGGGACAGTATGATGGCAAGGTCAGTTTCGCGCAATATAAATAGTGTTAATAGACTAATTTTAAAAGGTTTGGTGAAATATTTGGGTGAGTTATACTAGCCTAGATCACAGGATAACTGACCTTTAGTTACATGAATTCTTTATAGTTCGTTATTTGTGTATAAATCACGTAATATTGAGATATTTTATTATATTTACGTTTTTATGTTTACTAATGACCTCTACAGCTGGTAATGTTAGGGTTACCAAACACTATGTAGTGGACAATTCTCATGTGACAATAGGGAAGTTTCCTGGAAGTTAAATAAATTACACAAGTATTTTTATCTAGTGAAACATGTCAAAATAATAGTAGTTTCATTCATCAATTAATGTTAAAACTTTTTTATCATTTTTATCGTCAATTTATTGATGAGAAGTATTCTACTTGACAGCAAAACACTATGACGTCACTACGTCATATTTCATACAAATCCCTTGGCAAAGGTCGTTTTTGACATTTCATTAAAAGTGCTTGATTTGACTAGTTGGAAACAACCCTATTCCTCTCCTGAGGAATATAAATAAGAAAAATCAGGATGGTTATAACATTTATGTGAGACAAGGCCCAATTATGCTGCCGATGGTTTTTATAACAGTAAAAGAGATCTTAAAGTATCACAACTGACGTTTCTGTGTCATTACGAGTAAATATTTATAAAAAAATATCTGCTTAGATGCCAGTTCATTCGTGAAATTTCGTTAGATAAACTTGGCAAATAATTCCTTGCCACCTAGGATAGAAATATTTTAAATACTCTTAACTCATTAGTGGTGTAACGATTCCAGGTGGACGTGTGGTCTCTAGGCATCACGTGCATCGAGCTGGCGGAGCGCAAGCCGCCGTACTTCAACATGAACGCCATGTCGGCGCTGTACCACATCGCGCAGAACGACTCACCCACCTTGCAGGTGAGTTACCTACAAGTATGTATGCTCACTTCACCTTTACACTAACCTCACGAGTTGCGTATGCGTCAGAGATGAACGAACCAGCTGAACAGGGGACTTATTCACTATGACCACTGAAATACCATGTTCAAGACGTGTGTCGTCGTGACGTGCACTAGACGTAAACGTGTTTCAGTAACGTGACGTACCACGACAATCAAAATATTGTATTCAGTATGCCATACGACAGCTTGTCTATGCCTAGTTATCAATTTCACAACATTCGTTCATAAATCTTAATGCCGGTTTGCCGGCTCAATTTCGATTTTATAAATATTATTTTACTAACTTGTAATTTTCACTAAAAGCTACAGTACAAATAGAAAAGGCTAATAAAACTTAAATTATATTATTTTTGTTCAAGTTCAATCTCAAAATAAAAAAAATATCTTCAAAGTTTAGTTCATCTTTTGTACTTCAGTCAATTTTTGAACGAAAACATAATTATGACATTGATGACAGACATGACAGTTGCAGTCGCGCTACAATATAAAAAAATATAAGTGCGGTTAGTGCAGCAAATAGCCCATTTCTAACAGAATCTAATAAATCATAATGGATTTATTATTTATCCGAAGACGAGTGAGACCCTGGCGCCAGCGACAGGCGTCAATTTTCATAAAACACTATATTTAATTAAATAACTTTGACACGGACACTGGTAAATAAAAAAGCAAATAAACTTAGCATTGAACCACTAACGGACACTGAAAATAATATAAAACAAATAAACTTAGTACTTATTTATGCTCTATCGTTTTACAATAAACGCGTTACGTGCATGTTACGTGACCTCTTAGCTCACGGAATTTTGACAACTAAAACCGTGTCCGAAACGTGCGCTACCGTGCTTGTCAAACTTGAAGTTGGCATAGTGAATACCGTTTAAGCCAATAACGTGCCGACGTGGGTAACTAGCACGTTAAAACACGTTAAGACTTCATTATGGTCATAGTGAATAAGCCCCCAGGCTAGGAAAACGTTCATTAATATGTGTATAGTCAGACAAAAATGTGGGCTACCACTACGGGTAAAATTTTTGCACGTCATTGAAGAACACTGTGAAATCTGTATCTGCCATCCCGCAATTAGCCATGGTGGTGGCCTCTGGCCTTAGCCTGCTTATAGGGTTGATGATAATGGAAACAACAAGGTTGATTGTTCTTTGAAATAATATTCTGATAGTTCCAATCGCCATCTTATCGCTATTTTGACGACATTGAAAATGTTATCTAAACTGGTAGACTACTTTTTTGGCGGACCGTACAAATCTACCAAAATGCATTTATTCCCCGCACATCCGCACTAGCTGTCTCGCACATTTCTGGCGTATAGGCAGCCCAAAGGCTAATTTACACGAGGCAGCTGTTTCAAGTAAGCCGCTCGCCATTTCTGTTACACCTTCTTGCAAGATAAAGACAGCACCACACTGCTTCATGAACACTGTCCTAGTGTAAATGGGCCTGCACACCCTTAACTCTCTTACTAACACCTGCCTGCTGTACTGAGTCAAACAATACAAAACTATACCTGTATATATAAAATCATTACGTTAATGACTGCCTGACAGACAATGAGACAAAGCACAGCCAAAACTACTAAGAACAAGAAGCTAAAATTGTGCATGTACATAATATGTTTCCTGCGAACCGTAAGGGTGCACTAAGAGGCATTTCCTGAAATGCCCACGGGCTTAATAAAAACGGTTAAATTAAAAAGAAATATGTCATGCACCAGTACTGCTATATTCAAAATGGAATAAAAACAAAAGAAATAGCCCGATGCAATGTAAGTGTCCGATAATCTGTAATCAGTTTCTTTATTTTTATGTCAAAATATTTCAGAGAGTAATAACATTACGAGCTATTCAAAAATCAATAATATTAAGTACAGATATATGCATGCTCATTGCAATGGGTAGTTAGATAGGCGCACATTTTCCAGCTGCCAAAAGAAAAGGTCACGACGTATAATTGAAAACAATCTTTCCTTTGAGGACATAAATGTTCCAATATTATGGTGTAAACGTTAAAATTAGAGTTTTTCTGTAAGTTCTATTAATATATTCCTAATGAATTTTCGATTATACTTAGTGCTAAGAGCATGAGTATCGAACATACCAGCTCTGCGAAGTAGCAACTATCTTCGGCCTTCAATACCTGGGTAGCACAGACGGTGTATTTGCAATGATTAGTGATTATTAGAATCGAAAGCAAAAGTGTTCCTGTTTTTTTTATAGACTCACGCATGTATCCCCGAAGGGGTAGGCAGAGGTGTAATATTACACCCACATTTCGCCATGAATTTTTAGGTCCCACGAAATGGGGGGCGAGCCTATTGCCGTACTGGGCACATTACCAGACTCCGTGCTGCTACTGAGAATTTCCTAACGGAAAAACCCAATAACACTGACCGACCCGAGAATCGAACCCGAGAACTCCCAATCCCACGCGCACATTTATGCCGCGAGACCAACGAGGCATAAACGAGTGTTACTGTGTTTTTCCGAATTCTCAGTAGCAGCACGGAGTCTAGTGATTTGCCTGGTAACCGCTATAGGCTCGCCCCCTATTACGTGGGACTTAAAATTCAAGGCGAAATGTGGGTATAATATTACACCTCTGCCTACCCCTTTGGGGATACAGGCGTGAGTCTATAAAAAAAGAAAAATATCGAAATGCTAGGGACTGCCCGCAAAATTCGGTACTGATAACTGGCAGTATTTTACCTGACTACGATACTGATAATTCTTAGAACATTTCCAGATTTCGATGCTCCGCATTATCATGGTACCACCCACCCCATTACCCTAGTTAAACCCAATATAAAAAAAAACTTATTTTGTTATAGTCTTACTGATAAAAATACCAAATTACATTTGAGAAAATACGATAAAGTCCAGATTTCTTAAAATTTATTGTTTTGTATTCTAAGTATAGGCATAGGCTTTTTGAATTATATACAGAATGTCAAAAGACCTATCACCTAGCCGAAGTCTACTTGTTCTGCACATCATGCCAAGTCATACTTAGCAAAAATAATACCTGGAAAAAGTTTTTTTAAGGAGACACATTTTATAAGGCTTAATGTAAAATGCGCGCGGGCAATGCTCGAGATACCTACCTATCCATGGGTGCATAGAAAATCTATAGAACGAATTGGCGCGAGGAATGCATCGATTTTGTACCTAATTAGACAATTTGTATGGTGACTTTGAGCCTCAATATCTCCTGAACCAGTAATTTCCCAGCTATGACGCCGAAGTAAAAAATGTTCGTAGTGATTGGTACGATATGGGGTTACAATTATCGTTAAGTGTCTTTTTGCACCCAATATAAATTCTTACATTTTTAATATCAATTTTTAATTAATAGAAAATATGTTTGACTCTGTACAGCAGTCGCATAGCTCAATATAAATGTTCTGCATACACTGTGTTTGTTGGTAGGTGAAGTTTGATGTCAATATAACAAAAACTGCATGCGTTATCAGTGTTTACCTTTTGAGAGTGCATGTTCTGTAATGTGTAAACGAAGCTGTGTCTAAACTTACACTAAGATGCACTTTCTATGCACTCTAATCGGAATTGAAAACTGTTTTTCTAATGATGTTGTGTATCAGGCTCCAGAATGGACGGACACATTCCGCTTCTTCGTGGAAGCGTGCTTGAGGAAGAACCCTCAAGAGCGTCCGTCTTCAGCCGGTCTGCTGTCGCATATATTCATCACACGGCCGCGCTCGCCCAACGTCCTGGTCGACCTCATACAGAGGACGAAGGCCGCCGTCCGGGACCTCGACAACCTCAACTATAGGAAAATGAAAAAGATACTGATGGTTGACGCCGATAACGAGAGTGCTATTGGTACGTACATACACACATAGATTCACGCCTGTTTTCCGGAGGGGTGGGCAGTGACTACGGAACGCCATTTGCAAAGACCTTGACATATATCTCTTGCTTCATTCACTGCCATCAAATTTCTCATGCATGCTCTTCCTTTGGGGTACTTCTGACCCGTCCTGTTTTAGGATGTCTCCAATCTGGTCAGAGATCATCAGTCTAGGTCTTCCCCTTCATCTTGTCTCATTCACACTTGCCTTATATATCTGCTAGGTCATTGGTACGTATTCCACCTTATCTCCATATATTTAGAGACACTTGACCGACTTACGTACTGTTGACCTTTTTATCGTATGATTGATGCCAATATCATATGTATTGCTTTATTTTTCTGATACGGATAGTAATCCTTTTTGATGTGTATTTTATTTGACATGTTTTAAAAATAACTATAATATTTTAATATCAATTATCAATACATTTTTTGCATTTCGTTACTACAATAAACAAATAGGCTATGTTCTGAGTATCAGAAAAAATACAAAGAGAATAATACTAATTAATTGTTTTCAAATATCAAATTCTATTGTCTATCGCTTTGAGAGCTAGTATTTTCTTCCAACTCTGAGAACCCTAGGCGTCTTCTTGTTAAGTCCATTAGCTACAAGCTAATATTCTGTCAAATCTGGTACGATTACTGCGCGGGCTTCAAAGGCGAAAGTTTTGGATGCGACCGCGATAACGCTAGGACTACGATTATGACGTCATCATCATCATACCGCTGTCCCAGTTGCGATCCAAGGCTGTTGCCTCGGAGCCAGGGGTCCTCTTTTCTGCTGTACCTCCTCCACTCGGCACAGTCTTTCACATCCCTGTTGTTCAGTATAATTGATGATGACGTTCATTAGCCACCCAAAATTAGACGTAACCCCAATAACAAACAGTATTAGCGACACTGTGCAACCGCTTCAATGAAATGCGCTGCACAATAAATCTAGAACTTACGCCGCGATGCATAAGACACAAACATCAAGATTTGTCATTCTATCAGCTAGATGTAACTAAGAGTATTTTGTTATGTTTGTGTTTCCAGGCGACAGCGAAGAGACGGCGGAGGAGCGCTCGGGCGGCGACAGCTCCAAGTCGAACTCGGCGACGTCGGAGCACAGCGCGGCCGGCGCCTCCAGCCAGAGCTCGTCCTCCGGCAGTCTGCGCCGCAGGCCGCACCCGGTCAGTACACACACACGCACACATGTCAAATGTGACCGAACAGAGCGCGGCTGCCATGCGAAGCTCTCAAGAGGCAGTAGACCTTGCCGATTTAAGATTTAATGCGCTCGCTCAACCTGGGAAGGACTGCCCTCTTACAGAGTATCGATGTAAAGTAACGGTTACACTGTTGCGTTTCGTTCGGTGATAGTACCAGAGGCGCCATCACCCTTTTCCTTCTCCTTCAGCTTGCTCCTCCTCCCGTTTCTTTTTCTACCCCAAAGTGCGACAACGCACTTATGACTCCTCTTATGATGCGGTACCACAGAAATAAATAGTAATAGAATGGTGACACGGGCGTGGCGCGCGTGCCAAACTATTGCACTATAGTGCATGTGTTTTCGAACGCATTCGCATTACGCATCGCGTCTCCCGTTAGCGCGCTCAGGATATAAAAAAACATTAAATTCGTTACGAATATGCCATATTGTACAGTTTCCAATTGTAAAAATGAAAGTGATGCAAAAAATATGGAAAAGGGAGGCATTTCATATCACCAGTAAGTATTAAAATTGAGTAAAACTTAAGATTATTGAGATTCAAACCAAGTGGGCTACTTTTACCATGTTTGTCTAATAAGAACATCATCGTTCATTTCTTCGTTATGTTAAATTTCCATTGCTTGAATTATACGATACTTGTTGACATATTTATGAAATAAACACGCAATGTACGGCGAGATACGCGATATTCACAAGATGCCAAAAACAATAACAAATCAGGGGCCACGGGTCAAATAAATAGCTATGATTGGTCAGCGCGCGCTAGGGATTGACGTTCGGTTTATGGTTACGTTTTAAATTTATCGATAAATAAAATAAAGACCTATTAATTCGAATTAATTATTATGTTGATATCAATACGTTTGTTAATATTGGAACGAAGTTCCTTATCGCGCGTTGCGAATCGACACTTTTTGATATAGTAAGTTATTGTAAGCCGTGCGGCGTGCGCATGTTTCTCTCTCTCTCTCTCCTCTCTCCTCTCTCTCTCTCTCTCTCCTCTCTCTCTCTCTCTCTCTCTCTCTCTCTCTCTCTCTCTCTCTCTCTCTCTCTCTCTCTCTCTCTCTCTCTCTCTCTCTTGGGAACCCAAGATGGCGGACGGGACATCTTTGATCGCGAAATAGATGGTGTTGTTGGATTCCCCATCCTTTTAAACATCGGAGATGATACCCATATTGATTTAAAAAAAATCCCATCCACCATCTTTGATCACGAAATAGATGGTGTTTTTGAATTTCCCATTCCTTAAAATATCGGAGACGATACCCATATCGACTTAAAAAAAATCCCGTCCGCCATCTTTACTTTCCTATCCGTCATCTTTGATCACGAAATAGATTTTGTATTTGGATTCTCCATCCCTTAAATCATCGGAGACGATACCCATATTGATTTAAAAAAAATCCCTTCCACCAAATTTGATCACGATATAGATGGTGTTTTTGAATTTCCCACTCCTTAAAATATCGGACACGATACCCATATCGACTTTAAAAAAATCCCGTCCGCCATCTTTAATTTCCTATCCACCACCTTAAATCACGAAACAGATGTTGTGTTTGAATTCTCCATCCCTTTTTTTCTTCCGCAGACGATACCAATATTTTTTTTTTTAATTTTCCCATCCGCCATCTTTGATTTCCCATCCGCCATCTTTGATCACGAAATAGATGTTGTATTTCGATTCCCCACCCCTTAAAATATCGAAGGCGATACCCATATTGATTTTTAAAATTTTCTCATCCGCCATCTTTGATATCCCGTCCGCCATCTTGGATCACTAAATAAATTTCATATTATTTAATCAGCGTTCCGAAAATCTCGAAAACGATACCCATATAGATTGTATCTTATTCGTTAAGCCTTTTTTTGCCTTTGACCGAACCCTCCCCCTTCTCGTTTGACCAATTTATTATTTTTGTCTGACCCCTAAAAGTTGTGGCGTAATTTTATATTGCCTATAGCCTTTCGGAATAATTGGGCTATCATAGGAAATAACAATTTTTAAAATCCGACTGCTAGTTCCTGAGATTAGCCGACATTATCTCTTAGCCTTTTTAGCCTTTTGCCCGGCCACAAAGGGTCGAAGCGTTATGTTATATAGCCTACAGCCTTTCGGAATAACTAGGCTAACGTATACAAAAAGAATTTTTCAGATCCGACTGGTAGTTCCTGAGATTAGCGCGTTCAAACAAACAAACAAACTCTTCCGCTTTATTGTATTAGTATAGATATTCTATAATATAGTCAAAAGTTTTGTAATATTTAAATACAGATTTTTTACTAAATAAATACGTTTTATTTTCATATCAGTATACTTTAACCAAACTATTTATAATAAAACATTTTATATAAACAATAACATAATTTCATTTTCCACAGCTCTCAACACATCGATAATAATTCCTTAGTGTCCCCTCACTATCTATACGTCACTGTGGGCGGGGCTTGCTAAAATGTGGCACGCGCGAAATGTATGTGATGACGTGACATTCACCATTCTATTACTATTTATTTCTGTGTGCGGTACTCTCACAACGCTTACCATCAGGCGCTCCGTTTGCTTGTTTGCCGCCTAATGCATAAAATAGACTATCGCGCCCGAAGGTAAAAAATTTTGCACGCTATAGTTGTCGCATCACAGCTGTACTCGAATGTCGCGCTCTGTTTGGTAACACTTTAGACCACGCCAGGCCCGCGGGCCACAGCGTGGCTCACTAATGATGATCGCCAGAGTAATACAACACACCTTAGACTAGCCTTTTGTAACAAATTTTCTATCCCTGTGTAAATTAGAACTTATTCAAATATTTTGAATTTATTTTCTTATACTGAGTGGCCATGGCGGAATCAAGATGTTATGCATGTTCAATAACACTATGCATATCGTTTCTGATTCTTTAATTGCGCAATTAACATATTGAGTCATATTCATTTAATATTCTCAGAACGACGAAACCTACGAAACCCATAAGATCTAGCGGACTATAGCTAATATGTCTTCTCATGCCATAAATGATCATTTCGCGCCCTAGGGTTATATAATATTATTATTGCCGTATAATATTATTATTGCCGTAGGTCATGTTAAAACATCCGCAAGTTACTCCGCGGTAATAGAATTTATGACATATGTCTTAAATTTTACTTTAAGCAAATACATATGTATGCTTTCAATCTGGCAAATTCAAAATAATTTAAGCAGCTATTACACAGTTATTAAAAAGCCTCAATATTAGACTTTGTATTGGTATATAATGGTAGAATTTGGTACTCATAGTATCAATTACTGTGACTTGTGATTAATTTAAGTACTTTCTAATTATAATGTATATTTATCTACGGAACTACTCATCAATTTCTTGATGATACAATGGATACCTAAAGGGATAAAGTATTTAATGACTCACAAGTTGCCAAAACTGATTTGTTTTTTCTGCCTATTGCCTTGTCCCAGCGCCTCAAATGTAATTTCAAATGCGGGAATAACAGTTCAGAAAAGTATTAAACTACTATCTTTGTATTTGTTAACATGGAACACGTTATTTCAGCAGGTGAACGCGAACCACCATAGCCAACACCAGCAGCAACCGCAGTACCAACACCTAAACCATCAGCATTCGTCTCATTCTGCGAGGTAAGCACGCATTACTTCTGTTGTATTATATGTGGGAAGATCTTGGACATTGGGTGTAAATAATGAACTGTAGATCCAAGTCCCTTGCTATGCTTCATTCTTTGGCGAGCTATGTTAATTCCGTCTTTCTATTCGTCATAGCTACGAGCATTCTTTCCTCAAAAGTATTACAAAATATTATACTCTTTCTTGCACCAAAATTTCAGACATTTCTATGAAGAAATTCATTATTTTGTGTGTGTGTTTTCATTGCGGAAAGTTCGGAGAATGAAGCATAGCGTTAGTAATAGAGGTTCTTTGAAGCGTATATGTAAATAGATAAATAGAGAATAAGGAGCGTGTCATGAATAACGTACCAACACCCTAACGGCGCAGATGCAGCGCTGTCTTGAAGTTGTGAGGTACCATTGACAAACTGATAACTCGCCGTTGCCATTTTATTTTGCCGCAAGTTGACAGCGTAACGCGCATTGTTTGTCTCGCTTCATGGTCAGCTCGTTGTAGATTAGACTCAGAATGAACGAATCGGTGAACCGAACCACCATAATTCAGGTGACACGTGGATAAGGCCTAAGTCCGACTAACTTGTGGGATACATGTATAAAAGAACCTACATGGAAATATTAAATTTTCTACTATGTGTATGTACGCATCAAAGAGTCTTTATTTTGTTGCTAATGTAAATGTTGTAGATAGATCATGTAGATGTTTGAGAAAACTTTCAGATGTGGTCATATTTGGGGATCTATATCTGTCATATTATACTACTTAGGCCCACTTGCACAACGATTCTTAAATTGAATTAGGATGTATTTAACGAGAAAAAAAAACAATAAACACCACTAGCGTCTTGCACAACGAAAAATTTGGCGAGTAATATGATTTAAGAACTGTCAAAATTAATTACCGAAAATCGGCTGTTTAGTGGCTAATTTCATTTAAGAACTGTCACACTGATGTTGGCATCTTGTCATTAGCGATGAGAATTTTATCTATAATTATATAACTGGACCGGACGACGCAGCAGGGGGAGGCCTATGTCCAGCAGTGGACGTCCCTAGGCTGACATGATGATGATGATGATATAACTGATAACAATGTATAGGTAAATTCACGAAAGTTGACCACAAATGGCGGCCGTCGCGCATATGTACATTCGTGCACCAATGGCGTTGCTCCATTCTTGACGCATTTAGGGAATGCGTCAAGAACGGAGCCACGCCATTGGCACTCCACCCGCGCCTCACTCCGCACCTCCACGGGGACCTAAAAATGATTTCTGCGCAGTGGTCATGAACGTGAACCGACCTATACCTACTTGTGTTATTGTTAACCCTAGAATCCTACACTATTTGGCGCACATGTTATTCCTACACTGGGGTGCTGGAACACCCCATACTAAAATGACTGTAATCCTTAAAATAAAAGAACAATTCATGAAAATACGTTTTATTAAACATAATCGGTAACTTAAGATCACAAATCAGCCTTATTACACAAAGTTAAATGTAGTTTGAGCAACTGCGCTTGTAGGATTTGGTTCTTTTTTGAGGATCACTGCAATGGACTAAGTTGGCATCCGGTAACGGTTTTCCAAATGTTCATGTATCAGTTCCAAACCTAATTTCAAAACTGTCTGCTGAAACTTTATATTTGGCTTATTATTTGATCTTGAACACTTGTAAAGAACCCAGGAATTACAACTGGTCCCAACATCTATTTCTTCCTCGCCAGATTTGTGGTCTAGAATAGAGCTTATTTCTTCGTAATTCAAACCTCTGACAGCCCTCCGAAACAAAATAAATAAACTTCATTGAATTTTACCTTCATAATATCTAAAATATCTGTATTTAATTCGTATAAGACTATTTTTTTTAATAAATAATCAAATTTAATAACTTATTACATATAAATGCATCAATCGTAATAAATAATCTTACGATTTTACTACACTGGGGTACTGGCGTACCCCACAGCACTTATACAGGCGACCACACAACGCGGTCCTCGTCACGGCATTGACGTAACGCGAGCGGTTGACACCAAACTAAAATACTCCGACGCGCGAATTCGTGGATATTAAAGAAATTGAGATATTTAGAAAACAAATCGGTGTGGGGTGCACCTGCACCCCATGTAGGGTTCTAGGGCTTATGCTCAAAAGTTTCTATAGTCCGTTCACAGTTATTTTACCTCTAGCTGTTAGATTGGCCAACCTGGGCGTTGTGTTGCTATATTTGGTATATAATACTCCCATTTTAAATATACATGATTGCTAAAAATGTACTTATTTTTTATTGCCTAAATGATCGTATTAAATATTTGGAAGTAATGTTTGTAACAAAACCTCTTGATATTGGCATGGCTATATGCATGTACATTTATTTTCTTACGAAATAACTAATTTCCTATGAAGATAAGTAGTTATAATAAAAATTTTGTCTATTTAATATATAAAGGTAAACGCATCATAATTACGCCAACGTGAGGTTCTAATTATTATCAAATACAAAAACTGCAAATTTAATTTTCATATTTATTTTGAATAAGAATGATGTGGGTGTAATATTACACCTCTGCCTACCCCTGCATGGAAACAGGCGTGAGTCTATAAGAATGATCCATGTGGACTGCCAATGTTATGATGATTCGTAACTGCTGTCATATTCTGTATCAGACTCAGAATTAAATTCTATTATGAATCTGTCCATTTCAGCATCCGTAGACCCATCTGTTTCACGAAGCTTGTCTTCAATGTGGCGCTCATGTTTGCATTGTTTTTGTCAGTCTTCTGCAGTGATAGATTGAAAAGCTTCTTCAGCTAAATTCACAATGTTGGTTGCCTCTTGTCCTACATTTTTGCTTGTGACTCGCCTTTTAATGAGACTCCACTTAAGTTCATTTGCGTAGCTCGCAGTGGTATGGCGGTAATCTAACCACTTTGTGGCCATGAGCTTCAAGCATTTGAATTTTTGAAGCATTGCCACTAATATTGGGTAAAATGTTATGCACGGTTAACCCTATTTTACATTCCTGTCATCACAGAGTACAATTCCAACATAAAGAAAATAAACACCGACATCTGTCAGAGGTAAAATAACTGTGAACGGACTGTAGTTATTATTTGTCAATTGTCATTTCGTTGCTAGGCGACGATAATGCGTTTTGTTTTATGCTCAAAGTATATATAGTCTAAGGTTTTTTGCGAAAGCATACGCATAACATCGTTAAAATCGTAACAAATGGCTTCATGCCATGAAACAAAACGTAGAAACTGCTTTATCGACCTCATAAAATGTTTAACTAAATCTAAGCGTTGTTGTCGTCGTGCAAGAGGACGCTAAATACTTTTAACTTAAATTATTTTATGCTGTTAATTCTGTTCAACAAATTTAAATTAAGGAGTGACTTAAATCAAACGTTACGCAAGTGGGCCTTACTAGTGTATTTTTAAAGAGTAATTGCTCATAAATATTATTTGCACTTATAACAGCATTTTAGAAGTAAATTTTAGTTCAGCATTTTAGTAGACAAAAGTGATTTTAGCAATCACATGAATCCAAATCATGTTAAGTATACTGTAATGACTTATAATTAGAATACTAAGATCCCTGAATAAGATTACAAATGTATATTATTTGTTGTTTGTGATAGGTCTATAAGCATGATACTGTGTACTTAGTTATCTACACATTGTAATACATTTAAAGCAGATCTTTGGACATTGTCATTGCAATCCTGTTGAAATAGTTCCATTTTGATGCTCTTAGTCGTCGCTATAACATATTTATCAGCCGATTCTATGCCTTCAAATTTAAGAGACCCTTATTATTCTTGTATATAGGTTGCATTATACGTAAGTCTCCCTCTGTCGATGCTGTCACTGTTACTCGGGCTGTGTAAACATCTTTTCAGTTTAATCAAGATTGTATATTTTTGGGGATGCCTTTTATTGTTGGTGTAGTAGTTAGCTAACTATGTAAAATACGTGCATGACAGTTCGTTGCTATTTAGTATTATGTTTAGTGTTAGTATGTATTGTAGATGTAGTTGCATGACCATTATACCTATACATGTATTTAGTACACAAGCACTTGTACAACGCTTTGCACAATGCACGTGCACTAGATAGAACGCATTGCCTTTCAGACGTGTACGCAAGAGCTGGCTTTATTCATGTTGCTGTTTCGTACGCAGAGAGAGCGAGAGCCCTCTGCCGGGCGCGCACGACGACTACGTGAACAGAGACGCGGTGCGCGACTATGCGAATCGCGACTCTCTTTGCGACGACTACGGCGATGACTACGCGAACCGCGACGCTATACGGGAGGCGCGGGAGCGGGAGCGGGATCGCGAGCGGGAGCGGGAGCGACACGCTAATGAGTACCGCGAGTACGTTAACGCGTCCGCCGCCTGGCAACAGGACGCCGGCGACGATAACAGGAATACTACACGCCGGCAGACCTGTAAGTTGAACAAATGTGTATATTTATTATGGGACGTGCGTTGACTTCTTCTTTGTTTGTATGTCTCGTTCAGTAAGGGCTATAATTTATTTGTCACATATTAAGCAAGTAAAAGAATATGAAACCATTATCAGATTTATCATGAATCAAACATTTGTACTTATGCCAGTAAAGTAGAAAATAATCATTCAATATTTGATGCCTTTCAAATATTAACTTACTTAAAAATTGGGCATCTCTTATAGAATATAAAAGTGCCGATATCAATGTAGTATATTTGTCGGCAGCTATAAGCAACAACGTGTCGGCGGCGATGTCTTTGGTATCGGAGCACGGCGCGAACAACTTCGCGACGATACGAACCACCAGCATCGTCACCAAGCAGCAGAAGGAACACAACCAGGTAACTCACTCGGCGTTCGGACGCCCCTCCACACACATGCTTAATGCAACATACATAGTCAGGTATGGGGCAGCCACACCGCAGTTACTGTTTGTTGCGCAACAGTTCAGAATGTTAAAACACTGTTCTATAATAAAACACTCAAAGTAGCCCAATAGATTGTTGCTAAAACTTATTTAATGTAACTGTGTTTCAAAATGTTTCTTTAGCAATAGAGAAGAATGTCACTCAATAGTATGAAAATAAGTAATAAATTTGATCTCACTGCAAATTGCTTCGGGGTGCTTCTAGTATATGTCCGTGTTGCGACGGATTAAGAATACGGAATGTCACCACCCCATATCATCCTATGGGTGTCGTAAGAGCCGACAGAGGGAGCATATTATGCAGAGAACAGCACTGTAAGAGAAGGAAAACTGAAACGCTGGTCAAACTCGTTTGACCAGCATGGTATAGTAGGCCAATTCCTCCTTTCAAAGGAGAGGTCTAGTCCAGCGGTGGACTGTTAAGGGCTGGTGATGGTGGTGGTGGATGCTTCTAGTATCTATGTTATCGTGGAGCGGTTTATAGAATACATCTACCTACCAATTTTCAAATGTGAGTCACTTACGGTGAATTATCTCCCTTGCTCCCTTTTTGCCTTTTTGGCTTCGAAACCCTAAAAAGCAGCCAAAAATCTATTGTTTATTCGAGTGTCTCATGGTAATACACAATGAATATTCAATCGATCATCATGGGCTATTTGCAGTCCACTGCTGGACGTAGCTCTCCTCTGGGATACGCCATAAAACCTGTTGTATCGTTTTAGCCATCCAGCCACTACCAACTATTGGTACCAACACTTGAAGTGTTTGGTCTTGTCATGCGGGAGAAACTCTCACGGTATGATTGTCAAGACGTGGCCTCCATTCGTGTACTTGTTTGCTCCACCTACCATCGGTTCTGCGACAGATTCGTCAGCCCATTGACACTTCATTTTGCTATACTTTTGTGCACTATGTGCAGAACACGTGTATTACGACCAATAGAACGACGCTATTCGCGTTCCCGACCCGCTAAGCCACGCGCTGTCTGTAATGGCGGGCGACGGGTGCGGTTCCAGTGCGCCACCCGACCCGCGCCCGACCCGCACAGGCACTCAGTGTGGTATCTTCCATATGAATACGAGTAATTATAAGACCCAACGTACTCCCGACCCGCACCCGCGTTCTGTGTGAATTGCGCTTTAAGGTTGACTGAATTATGCTTTTATTTGTTCTTAAATAAGAATATCTCTCTTGTGAGCACTTCGGACTCCGATAAATCAAATTTAAAAACTGACTCCGAATTCGGCTCCCATAAATTTACCTCGGTTAGATCCCTGATACCAACCTACATACGTTTCCATATAATTATGTTTTTGAGAGTTACTCAACAGTTGTTCTATAAAAATATATGGAGGTATCTACTCTCTGGACAAGTAGTTATAAGACTCGTTTACAAGAGAAAAGTTCCTAAGCGTAAGCCTGAAGCCATTTCGTCGCTATCAACTCGCTCGTTATAATGTCAACTCGTGTCTAATGTCAACATTTCAACTATAAAGATAAACATTCCTCACTCGGCAAGCGGTCGCCGCGCATTGCACCCGCTTGCAAGATCCGTATTATTTAATATAAACACGACAGTTCAATACTCGACATGGAATACATCATCGTTGACGAGATGTTATCGTATATCCAAAATAAAATTTCAATAGTCGATTGTGAAACGTTAAAGCGTATCTGTATATTAACATTCACTGCAAAAGAAATCGAAAAATCAAAATTAATATTATTCGAATATGTTACGCTGAATGGCAGAAAAGATTTTCAAGAGTGCGCAATGCAAGAAGAAAGAGATCTAAGTGAAATAATGGATGTGTTTAAGTGTGCAAAAGAAGAATATATTCCAATTTTTGTGGCTCGCCAATTAGAAAAGCTGCCGCCTATTACGTTAGACGAGATGCAGCTCTGTAAAGACCTGTTAAATGATGTCGTGTATATAAATATGAAAATTGAAAATATAAGAAAAAGAAGGGCAGTAAATCATTTGCGATGTAAAATACATGAAAATAGCAAAAAGTTTTTGTCGCTGAGAACAATGTATGATCTTGTTATGCTACGAACAGTTACGAAAGATGACAATTCTGTTGCTACGCGGATACCTTCTTATGATTTCTCTTCCGTTATACATCATCCTTATGATATGTGGTTTAGAAATAGCTATAGAGCACGTCACACAATAAACAACAAACAATTGTTGTGGCCGGAACTGGAGAAAGACAATCGTAACGCATCTGTTAAACAATACTCAATGGATAACATAGGAAGTGCCACACGAGATGAGTTAATAACTAAATATTGTGAGGTAAGCGAGGCAATTATTATGATAAATTATAAATATTTTCGTGATGAATTTAAAACAAATTGTCTTGTAAGATAAAAGTTGATATTCTGTCATATCTGGTTAGACCAGTAAGCGGACCTCAGACTCCGTGTAAGTCTTGGACGCAACCGGGATAACGCATAATAGAAGGAGGGACACGCACCTCTGTGTTTATACCCTGAAATTTGTTTCTGGGTCAAAATACATTCCTTTTGTTGCGACCAGCTTGTCCCACGAATACAAGCGTTGCTGGGACCAACACTTGGCTCAGCCAGGGCAATTCTATAAGATTTTGAAAGGCAGCCTTGTTTTTTTGGAAATCCTGATCAGTCTCTTATTCATCATCATCAGCCTGCCATAATCCACTGCTGAATTCAGGGCTCTCAAATCCGATATCCGTTCTCTTATTGCATTATCAAAACTGAACTGCCTTGTGCAGTCTCCTTTGGCTTTGCCGTAGTCGGGTAATTATCAAAAATGAACTGTCTTTTGCCCTGCCTTCTTATTGTAAACAATAAGTAGTAAATGAAAAATTTTTGGGATTGCATTTTGAGAGCACGCATTTGATTTTTTTGGATGTTAAATATGGAGGCGGGCTAGCGTGGTGTGCAATTCAAGTTATTGGAGTCGGAAAATCTGTCCCGCGGCCACCATCTTGAAAAAAGCAACGAAGATATTATTCGTTGTAAATGGAAATCTATGCAACTTTAGACCTGTTATAAACGACATCATCATTATCGTGCGATTCAGGTCCTTTCCCTTGGAAACCCCGGTCCTATTATGAACGACAATCGATGAACATTTTTGGAGAAGCAATAGCCGTTGGTATGCATCAGCGTGGCCACGCTGATCCTTGGTATAGCCTAATAAGGCTAAAAAGAATGGATTTTTATATATATTTTAGTTAAATGACAAAAATCAAATGATAATTTGATCCCTGTATATGATAATGATAATATAACGCGCAGCCGAAGCTATAGAGCGTTAGAAGCTGAAATTTGGCGTATATGTTTCTTGGAGTGTAGGGGTGTATTGAGAAAGGATTTCATGAAATTCTTATGGGATCGGAGAAAAATCGGCTGGCGTAGCTGCGGTAGAAGATACCTTCTAGTTAAATATAATATGTCGAATATTGGAGCATTTCTGGGTCCCTGTTTGTATGGAGACACTGGGAATGTGCCCTTGAGGAAAAAGGTCACAGTTTACTCAAGCGGCAAACCGGCAAGTCGGTACGACTTGTCGCACAGCGTTGTTATGTGGCGTTCTCTCGTGGAACTCTTTTCGACAACGAGTGGACCCGAGCGTTGCCGATGCGTAGACATCATAAGTAGCAGTGAGTTTGTCACTGAGCGGGCCACTCGCTGTCTGAGCTTGCGAGGTGATTTCGGTAGCGCTACGGCGTTGGTATAGTAAGTGCATGTCTAGAAAGGCTATTAAAAAAAGGCGAGTCATGAGAGGTGGTCCTAATAAGCTATGATCTAAGGCCGGTTTCAGATAAGCGTATTTTTTTGCACGTATCCGGTTGTTTCAGCATACGGGCTTACACGCGCGCTACATTACGTGCTTCAAAAAACGGGACTCGCGTAAACGGGCGTATTTCGTCATGTTCTCTCGAAACGGTAGTGACATGACTAGTCAGTGTCAACATGGATTCTGACAGCTCGCGTTTATACGAGCTTAGAAAGCTTAGAAGCGCGTCAACGCTCGCACGAGTTGCGCGTGTGTGTTGCATGCGCTAATTTGAAACCGCCCTAAAGAGGATAGCTAAATATGTTGGTGACGTGTTGCTATAGTGGCGTGTTTCTGTTCCAGGAGATGCACGAGCAGATGTCAGGTTACAAGCGAATGCGGCGCGAGCACCAGGCGGCGCTGCTGAAGCTGGAGGAGCGCTGCAAGGCCGACGTGGACGCGCACAAGGCGCAGCTCGACCGCGAGTACGAGGCGCTGCTGCAGCAGCTCTCGCGCGAGCTGGAGCGCCTGCAGGTAACAGTCGCGAGCACCAGGCGGCGCTGCTGAAGCTGGAGGAGCGCTGCAAGGCCGACGTGGACGCGCACAAGGCGCAGCTCGACCGCGAGTACGAGGCGCTGCTGCAGCAGCTCTCGCGCGAGCTGGAGCGCCTGCAGGTAACAGTCGCGAGCACCAGGCGGCGCTGCTGAAGCTGGAGGAGCGCTGCAAGGCCGACGTGGACGCGCACAAGGCGCAGCTCGACCGCGAGTACGAGGCGCTGCTGCAGCAGCTCTCGCGCGAGCTGGAGCGCCTGCAGGTAACAGTCGCGAGCACCAGGCGGCGCTGCTGAAGCTGGAGGAGCGCTGCAAGGCCGACGTGGACGCGCACAAGGCGCAGCTCGACCGCGAGTACGAGGCGCTGCTGCAGCAGCTCTCGCGCGAGCTGGAGCGCCTGCAGGTAACAGTCGCGAGCACCAGGCGGCGCTGCTGAAGCTGGAGGAGCGCTGCAAGGCCGACGTGGACGCGCACAAGGCGCAGCTCGACCGCGAGTACGAGGCGCTGCTGCAGCAGCTCTCGCGCGAGCTGGAGCGCCTGCAGGTAACAGTCGCGAGCACCAGGCGGCGCTGCTGAAGCTGGAGGAGCGCTGCAAGGCCGACGTGGACGCGCACAAGGCGCAGCTCGACCGCGAGTACGAGGCGCTGCTGCAGCAGCTCTCGCGCGAGCTGGAGCGCCTGCAGGTAACAGTCGCGAGCACCAGGCGGCGCTGCTGAAGCTGGAGGAGCGCTGCAAGGCCGACGTTGCTGCTGTGGCTATAAACACGTGCGGGTTGCGGAGCCCCACTGTCATGATTTACATTTAAATGTGCTCTATCACGAGTGCATGCTATCTGAGAACACCCTCCCTAGTACAACCTCATGGTGTCAACAAACGAGGCGGGCAATCATGTGCCGCTGCCGCGCAAGCCTCCTGATGTATGCGAACATTTCTGACTCCAATCACAGCTCGGCGCAGGCCTTGCGCGGCAGCCTCGCTCTCTTTGATCACCCCTTTACGTAAGCAGATCCCGAACCAACGTAGCCTGAGGATTCGAACCAAATTAATAAATCAATTTGAATTACAGACGAAACACGCGCAGGAACTGGAACGCAAGCAGAAACAGAACGCGGCGACGGAGAAGAAGCTGATAAAGGACATCACAGCGCGGCAGGAGCAAGAACGGAAGGCTTTTGACACGCAGCGCAAGCGCGAGTACAAGGCGAACAAGGAGCGGTGGAAAAAGGAACTCAGTATGGACGACGCAACGCCCAAACGACAACGGGACGCCACGCTACAGTGCGTATACATTTCTTTTTTCCCCGTTAGAAAACTCTAAGCAGGGCCGTGAAAGCTCCATACATGGGTAAATTTCATATAAATCAGCGCCATCTACCGAAGCACAGTGTGTTATTTGACTTCAATTGCGGACATCTATTTTTTTTAAATGTTTTGAAGAGATAATAGCCCAACATAATGCCGAGTAAAACTCCCACAACGTTATCTTACATAGTTTTAGAGAAATTTAAAAAATCGAGAAATGTCCATAGAAACCATAGAAACGTTTTATCTCCATAATAAACCAATTTTTCCATTGGATATGTTTTGATTATGATTCAGATGTATTTTAAGCACCAATTTATTATAAAAAAAACAAAAAAATCTCGTCTGTTTCGAGCGAAATATTATATTTTTTATAATTTGGTTTTTATTTTTTTTCTAATGCATCTCGCCACGGTCGCATTTTTTTTTAATGCCACATTGTTACCTGGGTTGACTATTACTACCACAAAAAAAAACTAGATGCTCCAAGCACAGGACTTCAGAGATATTCAATTGTTTAATTTTGTGTTAGGGTTGTCACTCAAGTCTATGGTTTTACTTCAGTCTTAATCATCCTATATTTTTTCATCTTTATTTGTGATAATTATTGTTGCAGAGATAATCGTTTGCTGTTATCATTATTTTTAACCGACTTCCAAAAAAGGAGGAGGTTCTGTATTCGATATTTATATATCTTTTATGTATGTTCATAGATATCTCTGTCATTTGTGAACCGAATCGCAAAGTTATTTTTTTGTCCGACAGAATTGACTTCCAAGGTGGTCCCATAAAAATTTGATTCAGTTTGAATACGTTATTTTTGAATTATGGGAATTTTCATGTGATATTTGTGTATTTAGTTGTTACGTACATAAAGACACCAAAAGTACTAATAACATAAGCTGGGAGTACCTCCACGTCGTGAAGGCGGGAACACTATTTACTGGCTAAAACTCCCAAAAATATATGTCATAATATGACTTGTGTACTTTTGTATGCTCAAATGCCTTCGGGCTTACGTTGTTTTCGTTATAGATTTGCGAGAATTAGTTTGGCGGAACGTTAGCCTACCCGGTAACGCAGGGGAGCAGCCGCCATCTAACAGATTGCGTATATTAACTGGAATTGTTTGTATTCATGGAGCCTGACAAGCATTACGATTAACTTCAGCAGAACCTGACCTGCTCTGATGGGGGATATCCTTCTGGACCCCGACCAGAGAGTTTAATGATGCGAGGGGGGTATGAGTGTGCCAACCTTCTTACTGGTCAGCGAGTGACAGCTCGGATTAACGACCCAGGCATGAATATGGACCCAATCCAACACACAAAACGAGAAATATATGATATTTTAGTTACACAGGCACGCTTACATGGACCTTAAAAGAGACCATTAGACCTTGACAGTGAAGAACGCGCAAGAACCGCCATATATTTCGCCATATATTAACGAAAGCCCTATATTAACACATAAAAGAAAGATTTATCCAATTTAGTTCAGTCGTTTGGAAATTATGCGCGTACAAACATTTCAGTAATTCATTTTTATTTTTATACTTACCAGCTTTTGCGCGTGACTTCGTTCCCGTGAAAGGTAAAAAGCAAAAAATTCCCTATTTTTGTAACATTTTTCATTCCTGCTCCGCTCCCATTTGTCTTAGCGTGATGTTATATAGCCTATAACCTTCCTCAATGAATGGGCTATCTATCACTGAAATATTTCTTCCAGTCGGACCAGTAGTTCCGGAGATTAGCGCGTTCAACCAAACAAATAACTTCAGCTTTATATATTAGTAATAGATAGATAGCATATTGTTATGATAACGATTATTTTTACGATGTTTTCATTACTGCTGGATATTTCAATAACATACACAAATATCACAGACACTATAAGTCTAGTATACTATAACTATAATAAACTATAACTCAGTAAGTATATGTCATCTCATGATACTTTTTTTTGACAACCCTATTTCCATAGAAATTCTAAAAAACCTTAGAAACGTTATATCTCTGAAGTCCTGCATGATATATACAAGATTTTTTGTGAGTAGGAAGTTACATGACTGAGGTGTATTATGTTGTTAAAAAAAATGCGACCGTGATATAGAACACTAGATATATATTGTTTTCTGAAATTTATAAAATATTTTTTATCTCGGCTTCTAGAGCATATAAAGGCTTGTAATTTGTACAAATGATTATGTATATATTCTTCAATTCATTTGTAATTTTAACTTAGACAAGTGTTAGATATTTTTTGAAATAGCTGCAAAAAACATTTTGAGAAAGTTTTTTTTTTTTTTTTTTTATATTTTATTTTATTTATTTGGTTCACAAATTGGATGTGACAGAAAAATCTTACATACTATGACATAAAACATAAAACTAGCCTTTGTCCACCCTGTGACAGTGAACACAACATGCATAAAAGACGGTTACTAAAGAGGTTAGTTTCATAATTTAGGTTTTAGGTATATTATGTTAATATAAGTACCATAAATTTCAAATTAAAAGTTACAGTAAATTATAAACAGAAACTACAAGAACCTTAAATGTAAAAAGAAAAAAAAAACATATTATAATAGTTATAAATAGATCGTTAAGCTAAGTTACAGCAGTTTACCCATTTTTAATCTAACTGAGGCCAAAGAGCCAGAAAATATGTCAAAGGACGTTCTGATGCTGTTGTAGCTAGAAAACATCCGATATGAGGGTGCATGCTGCCCTATGTTGGTTCGACATCGAGGCATAGAAAATGTTTTCCTGTTTTGAAGACGACTGCTACTCCGCGGAACTTCAAAGTTTATTTGGGCAAGAAACGGTGGACAGTCTATTAATCCATGTACTAATTTAAAAAGCATGATTATATCAGCACGTTTTCTACGTACAATTAATGGCTGCATTTTATAAAAACTCAATCTAGACTCGTAGGATACAAGCTCTTTACATTTATTATTTGCGAACGAAACTTGAAATAAAAATCTTTTTTGAATACGTTCTATTCTGTCTGAGTGTACATTATAGCTAGGATTCCATACAGGACTACAATACTCTAAGACACTACGTACTAAACAGTTATATATAGACAACATTACTCCAATGTCTTTAAAACACTTGGTTTGTCTCGAGACGAAACCAGACAACTTTGACGCTTTACTGATCATAGCATCATAGTGACTTCTAAAGCTTAGAGAACTATCCAAAACCACACCCAAGTCACGAACACGGGTCACCTCTTCCAGAGCTCTGTTATTAAGATAATACACAGTGTTTGATATATTCTTTTTTCGGGAAAACTTTATATGCACGCATTTACTAATATTTAAGTACATTTTATTAACGGAGCACCAGTTATTCATTTTATTAAGCTCATTTTGTAGTACATCAATATCACTATTATCATTTATAACATTGTAAAGTTTTAAATCATCTGCATACATTTTAAACTTACAATTAATAATATTAGCCAAATCATTTATAAAAATTAAGAAGAAAAGAGGACCCATGTGCGACCCCTGGGGAACACCAGAAGGGACGATTTTAGCTTGAGAAGTATAGCCATTAATCATAACTAGCTGTGACCTATTTCTTAGATATGAATCGCACCATCGCAATAGAGAGCCATGTACGCCCATCTTTGAAATTTTATGTAATAAAATATCGTGGTCAATAAGATCAAAGGCTTTGCTAAAATCGGTATAAATAGCGTGTACCTCATCACCTTTGTCTAAAGAACGAGCTATGTCATCAGTAAAAGAAATCAAATTCGTACAAGTTGATTTCCTAGGTAGAAAACCATGTTGTTCTGAATGTAACTTTTCTTTAACATGCCAATAGATCTTTCTCTGGACTAGTGCCTCGAACAGTTTACCAATCGCGGGTAGTATCGATACAGGTCTATAATTGGAAACATCGGATACGTCCCCTTTTTTGTGAATAGGCGTAATACGTGCGCACTTCCATTTAGAAGGAAACAAACCCTGTCTGAGTGATTGGTTAAAAATGAGCATCAGCGGCTTTGCTAGATTATCGGCGCATTCTTTGAGAAAAATCGCGGGGACGTTATCGAGACCGGCTCCACAATTTTTTAATTTCTTCAAGGATTTACATACCTCCGACTCGCTAAATTCACAACAACTTAAAGTTAAGCATTCATAGCCAAGGCTCGGAACCGGTTTAAAAAATACCGGTTAACACCGGTTTATTACGGTTTTCCTCCGAACTTTTCTTAAGAACGTGAACGTTTGTGAACTTTATTTTAACCTAAATTAACCGGTTTATTCGACGAACGCCATGTCGGTAAACACGTTGCCAAACAAAAAAATCTTACTACTGAATAAAATCGTAACAGCGCGCCGCGTTTCTTTATGGTGCGTCCGTATTAACCGGTTTTTATTGCTCTAAACCGTTTAATCCGAAAAAACCTTTATGTAAATACTGTTCCAAATATTGGTTTAAAAAAACCGGTTTATGCGAACGAAACCAAATGTAAAGGTTTTGCGGCAAGTACATAATAACGGTTTGAAAATTTTACCGGTATCCGAGCCCTGTTCATAGCAATCAATCACACAGCTGTGCGACCGACTTACGTTATCATTGAGGGCGTACGTAGAGTAAAAGAATTCTGAAAATAGATCACATATATTCTGACCACCTTCTGCAGACTTTTCTTTCCATGTCACAAAATTAGGGATTGAGCTACTATTATGCTTAAGGCTGTTAATATAGGACCAAATGTATGTAGGGCGGTCACGAAGGATCTTAGCTGCACTTATTTTAAAACGATTAAAGCAATCACGAGTCATTTTATCACACCGATCCCTTAAAATATCATACGAAATTTTATCTCTTGGATTGCCATATCGCTTATATTTTTTATGGCATTTAAGCTTTTCCTTTAAGCATTTAATCAAAGAAGCGCTAAACCAGATTGGGTATTTTTCATTACGGGGTTTTAAATTAGGTGTATTGGTCGTAATAATTGAAAACAATTTAGTGTAAAATGCATCCAGCATGCTGTCCACGCTGTCATAGCTAGTCCAGATCTCAGACCACTCTATTTTGCCTAACTCATCATTCACCGACCCATAATCACACTTATTAAAATTAAGTTTTGGAACAAGTTTGCGTTTTATAAACTTCTCATGGGTGGGTGAATGAGTTATTATTTCCAGGGCTGGGTGGTGTGGGTCCAATTTTGACAACGGTAACGCAACTTCTGAGATCTTAACTCTGCTTGGATGGTCCGTAAATACCAAATCTAAAACACGACTGTTAAAATTAACTATTCCATTACACTGGTACATATTATTGAATGCCATTTCATCCAAAAACATATTATCAACTATACCACCCAAAGGTTTAGGTGTACACATATTTGAAATATTATTATAATCCCAGTCTATGCTTGGCAAATTAAAATCTCCGAACAATAAAGTTACAGATTCGCTGGAAATTCTGTTTTGTACAACATCGGTAAATTTAGCTAAAAATTCTTGCAAGTAAGAATGGTCCACGGGAGGTGGCACATAAGTCGCACATATATTAAATGAACTAGATTTTATCTTGATATTTACCCATAAGTCCTCGCAATTTGACTCCCATTTACGTTTTCTTAATGCTTTAAACTTCTTTAAAACGGCTATACAAACACCCCCTCCTTCCTTTTTAGTACTATAAGATCTTGTAGAACAGCGGTCACGTCTGAAAACATCATACCTATCGTCGAACATCTCATGATCGAAAACTGAATTATTCAACCATGATTCAGTTAAGATAATAACGTCATAATCACTTTGTATTACATTTAAATAAAAATCTTCACACTTGGTTCTTAGACCTCTTACATTTTGGTAGTAATACTTTATCATGAATATAATTTCCTATGACCTAAGACGCATGCATTAGACATAATTAGGTAATACTATACTATTACAGTTTCTTGAGACAATCTTCATTGAACATTACTTGGGTTTTGGAGTTAATGTCCTTGCGAACCAAGATTTTACCATTTCTTATCCAGACAAACTCATAACCTTTTTCCTTGGCCGCAATTCTCGTAGCAGCATGCAATTTTCTGTTTGCTGGGGACAGGTGTTCTGTCACAAAAATAGCTTGATGAGGTCCACCCAAGCCAAGATGGCCGCTATGGAGCTTCTCAGTTTTATGTGACTTGTTGTAGTTCCTAACCGCTGCTAAAAGTTCATCACGGATTCTAGGGCTTTGCAGTTGCACAATGATTGACCTGGGTCTAGTAGAGGTTTGATCCAACTTTTGTGTCCTATGAAAATTCATTATTTGATTTTCATTAATATCAAGTGATACTGTTTTTGCCAACTGCTTAACAGTCAGCAACAAATTTTCATTTTTGTGCTCTGGGACGCATTGCATTTCCACATTGCATGAGCGTGAGTGCTGTTCCATAGCATTTAATTTACCATTTATTGTTATTATTTCAGCGTTGAGTTTTGAATTCGTAGTTTGAAGCTCCTTAATTATTTCAGTTTTATTATCAAACTCTTTCTTCATGTCATCGTATTGAGCGCTAACAAACTTAACCGCTTCATGCAAATCATTTATTTTTTCACGCAAGGACTCATTCACTAATTTAATTTTGGCGCTTACATCCAGTAAAATTGACTCTATAGCCTCTTTCAGTTTTTGGTCGATATAATCTTTAAGTTCTTCTACTACCTGCTGACCGGTACCAGCCAGACTACTGGACAAGTTCACATGCATAAGTTGCTGGCTCGGTGAACTTGAGATATTCTTCCCAAGGTTTTTACATTCAGGGCATTTCCAGTTAAGCTTTGATTGTTTTGATTCTTTACTATAGTTGTCAGGCGTAATACCAAGGCACTGATAGTGATATGGACTGCTACAAGCCGTACAATACTTAATATCGGCCAACTTTCCAGCTTTGAGGCAAATCTTGCACTTTGTTTGCGATGTTGAAGACATTTTAGCTGTTAGACAATGATGCGCCTGATTCTTATAAAAAGCAATAACGCTAGTGCACAAATAAAGCGCCTTCTCTTTTTCTCAAAGCAATAACGCCATTGCGAAGACCAAACCGCCTGCCAAAATTAGCAATGCAAAAAAGCTTACACGATATTGCTCAGTATTTCTTTGTAGGCGCTTTTACAAGATTTCAAATTTATTATTGGTTGGTGAGGGTAGAAAAATATAACACGTCCGTGTAATAAGCGATTTTCACAGTCTAAATATAGTCACTCTTATAAACACACACCAAACTCTGATGGCACAATTGGTAAACAATAGTTAGTTATTATTTGTTTCACAGATTTATCGATAATTTGTTTACAAAAATATTTTTTATGAAGAGAGAATTGTAAACAAGTTCATTGACCTTACAATAAATTTACAATAATTTAAAAACTATAAAATATATTTACGCTGGTGTTTCATATCAAGTTGTATTACGATTATATCTATCTAATTCAACAATAAAAGAAGCATGTCCGCTTTTGAAGGCATATAACACACTGTGCGAAGGCAAGAAAAAAATTACATATATACCTAGAAATATCTGTAGCGATAACTGAACGGTAATTTCGCCAACACCTTTAAGATCTACGTGACGCAGTGGAGGAGTGCTAGTCTCATAACTTAAAAGTCCGTGGATCGAATCCATGCTTATCTAAAACTACTTTTTGTGATTTTTATATTTTTTTACTTTTTAATTGCATATTTTACATAATAGTTGTCATTTACTTATTTATTAACACCGAAATTAAACATTTATTTTATTTTGAAAAATCAATCCACTACTAACGCCATCTATACGATCGGAATAAAAATAAAATTTATTTGTACGCCATCTAGAGTCGAGGATGCCTATTGAACTTTTTCTTTAGAGGGAGTTGCGCATCTATACCAGTATATCTGTATAATCTATGACTCTAAGGTTCTTCTTTTATAGCGTCCCAAATCCGACTAAAAGTTAAGTTTAGTTAACAAAATCTTTACTACACCTCACTAAGCTTTTAGTCTCTATTCTGTGTGAATTTGTGCTCGCGGTAGCGCGAAAAGAGACGCTGTCTGAACGCCATGCCTCATCGTGCATCTGGTTGAGGCAGCGCCTTGCGGCAGCGGCTCGACACTAAGCTGTCTCTAGTTGATACATAGGTCTATACCTAGTAATATTATCCCGATAGCCGCGCCGCACCCAGATTTTTCTCGTGCTGTGTTTGCGTCTAGTGGATGCGCAACTCAGGATTGTATTGTTTGTTGAACAGGTCTCAGAAGGAGAATCTGAAGCAAGCGGAGCAGGCGGAGGAGGCGCGGCTACTGCGGTCGCAGCGCGAGTACCTCGAGCTGGAGCTGCGGCGCTTCCGCCGCCGGCGCATGCTCGCCGTGCACCACAAGGAGCAGGAGCTGCTGCGGGAGGTACGTACACACACGCTATACACGTGCACCTACACTATACACGGACATGCACGCTATACATGAACACGGATAGGCACGTCTACCCTATACACGCAGACAGATATGTAGGTACGCTATTCACGCGCCTTCGTACGTACACGTACCCTTTATACGCACACATAAGCACAGTCAGAAAAAAATATAGTTGTCCACCCTACGGCCAAAATTTTTTTATTTTATTTATTTTATTATTTATTATCTTAGGAAAACCAACAGCTTTACAAACATGATAGACAGTGATTTCTCAAAATACAGATAGCCATTAATAGGTTTTCGCCAATGGTTACAATATACATATAAAAAAGTAATGAGCATGAGAAAAAGAACGCATATCTACAGTCCATTCACAGTTATTTTACCTCTGACAGATGTCGGTGTTTATTTTCTTTATGTTGGAATTGTACTCTGTGATGACAGGAATGTAAAATAGGGTTACCCGTGCATAACATTTTACCCAATATTAGTGGAAATGCTTCAAAAATTCAAATGCTTGAAGCTCATGGCCGCAAAGTGGTTAGATTACCGCCATACCACTGCGAACTAAACGCAATTGAACTTATGTGGAGTCTCATTAAAAGGCGAGTCACAAGCAAAAATTTAGGACAATTGGCAACCAACATTGTGAATTTAGCTGAAGAAGCTTTTCAATCTATCACTGCAGAAGACTGACAAAAACAATGCAAACATGAGCGCCAAATTGAAGACAAGCTTCGTGAAACAGATGGGTCTACGGATGCTGAAATGGACAGGTTCATAATAGAATTAAATTCTGAATCTGATACAGAATATGACAGCAGTTACGAATCATCATAACATTGGCAGTCCACATGGATCATTATTATAGACTCACGCCTGTTTCCATGCAGGGGTAGACAGAGGTGTAATATTACACCCACATCATTCTTATTCAAAATAAATATGAAAACTAAATTTGCAGTTTTTGTATTTGATAATTAGAACCTCACGTTGACGTAATTATGATGCGTTTACCTTTACATATTAAATAGACAACATTTTTATTATAACTACTTATCTTCATAGGAAATTAGTTATTTCGTAAGAAAATAAATGTACATGCATATAGCCATGCAAATATCAAGAGGTTTTGTTACAAACATTACTTCCAAATATTTTATACGATTGCTTAGGCAATAAAAAAATAAGTACATTTTTAGCAATAATGTATATTTAAAATGGGAGTATTATATACCAAATATAGCAACACAACGCCCAGGTTGGCCAATCTAACAGCTAGAGGTAAAATAACTGTGAACGGACTATACTTAATTTCTCGCACACGCATACCTCAGCAACAAAATGAAGAAGATAATAGTGGTAGAGTAAAACCGCATAACTAAAGTCAAAGCCTACATAATATGTACTTTAACAATAAAACTTGACAATCTATATACTTACTGACTAAGCAACCGCCTTGCCGATGCAACGCTAGTGTTAAATAGATCTATATCAAAATTTATAAGAATTTTATTGAACCCATTACTCGCCCGCCGAATAAATGCATTCTGCCTGTAATTAGTGGCTGCATGCGGAAGGCTTAGTAGTGGTCCCTTTCGCAAGCCCATCATCGGCACCTTCAAGGATATTTGTGACAGCAATTCTGGACAATCCGCTTGCAACTTTAATTAAAAACAATATTTCTGCAATATTGCGACGTTTGACCAGTGACAGGAGGTGGTGTTTATTACATATGTCGATATAACGGTCGGAGTGATATTCAACCTTAGTCCTGAAGCATAAATATCTGACAAACTTGCGCTGGACTCTCTCAATGCGAGAGATGTATGTCTCATATCTTGGGTTCCAAACTTGCGAGGCGTATTCCAAGTGACTCCGAACAAAAGTACAATACAAGATCATATTGCGTTTTCTCCCATAGGTCATAACGTTACATTTGGATGGATTAAGTTCCATATGATTAATAATACAGTAGTCCTCGAGACGTTTGAGGTCCATTTGCATGGCGACAGCATCCTGCATATCGGTGACGACAGAAAAGATTTTCATGTCGTCAGCGAAACACAAGACACGTGCAGAATGGAAACACCTGTCAATGTCATTTACACAGACCACAAACAGCAAAGGCCCTAGTAAAGATCCCTGCGGGACGCCACTGGGAATGTCAATCAAGCTAGATACGTAGTTGTTGATAGCAACAGCCTAAGAGCGATTTTTTATATATGAAGCTAACCATCTTAACAGATCCCACTAATACCGATACTTTGTAGCTTAATCAAGAGCAGATTATGGCTGATACGATCAACAGCTTTACTGTAGTCTGTGTAAACGACATCGACCTGCTGACCTTTGTCCATAGCTTGAGTCAAAAATTCGTTGAAAAGTATTAAGTTGCTAACAGTCGAACGACCCTTTAGAAAACCATGCTGGTACGGAGAGAAAGTGTGAAGTAAGGCACGATATAATTGATTAAAAACAATTTTTTCAAGCAGTTTGGAAACAGTACAGAGCTTAGATATTGGCCTGTAGTTGGCAACTTCCGTGCGTGAGCCCTTTTTATAGATTGGTGTAATATAAGCCCGTTTCCAAATAGCAGGCACTTCACCCTCAGATAGAGACATCCTAAATAGCAGAGATATTGGTAAAGCAATAGATTTTGAACATTTTTTAAGAAAGAAAGCAGGTAGGTCATCTGGTCCTGGAGACTTGTGTACGTCTAACTCAGAAATAAGGCGCTGAACATATTCCGTAGAAATATAAATTGAAGATATGTTTTGCCCTTCGTTAAACTACAAGGTTGATTTTCATTTCAAAAGTGTTCTGACTTCATTTCAAAAGTATTCTGACTGACAGTTCTAGCCTCAAGCTTACAGTTGTTTTGATGACTCTGCGAAACGTGAACACACCTACACCTTGCACATTCTATGTAGGCCGGCTTGAAATTACCCACTCTAACCAAGCGGCCCCTCACAATTTTTACGTGCTTACTCAGCATCGACAAATTTCAAGTGCGCGCCTCCACTTGACGACGGGCGCGCGTAATAAATTAGTTTTTGTTCGATTGTTGATAGCGTAAGAAGAGTGATGTTTATTTTTTCTGCAAACTTATGAATGACTCATTCTAGTGGTACGAAACAAACTACGTTTGAATGAAATGTTTACTTTAGGCGAGCAGCCGTAACGTAAACAATGTTGTCTTTAACAACTTACTCGACACTTTTCTTTATCATAATAAAAATATTAACTGAAACTTCTTTACTTTTGTTTTTTCATTTACCTGGTGATATTATCTTTACAATAAAATAAAATTATAGCAATACTTGCTTAGAAAATTATTTAGATGTTAGCATTTGAAATTTTTTATTATTTCGCTGACTTTGCATTCCGCGCGCGGGGCGTAATTAAAGATTAAAAACATCATTGCAAACAAATAATGTTTTTATTGTAAATTAACTGATTAATTATGAAGTTACAACAAAAAAATAAATATTATGTATTACTTTAATTCTAGACAAACAACTATCGTAAAATTTAATTTTTGTATGTTTAACATTAAAATGTTTCTATTCATTATATTTATTTCCTCTAAAAGTAAATTACGTAACCTTTCTAACCTCCTATAGTAAAAAACGACGAGAAAAAGGAATAATTATGTCAGAAATATAAAATGGCGCTCAAAAATGGTGGGCAGATATTTCAAATTTTCACTTTACACTGCCCTTGCGTGGGCTTCAACCATATTATATGGTTTTATTTTTTTCATTACAAAGCTCATTTAATTACGCGTCTATATGCAACATAGCACAATCGGTTAAGTAATCCGAGTTCCACAAACAGATAAGTGCGCAGCGGGAAAGCGTGGGGAAAATGTCAGTTTACGCGCTTATCTGTTTTTCCAAAAAGAGACAATAGTCACATCTTGCGGTCAAGCGGCTGTTCACGCATGTTCAGAACAGTTATACCTACACACCAATACGCACACGTACGTGCGCGCACGTATACTGTGCGTATAAATCAGTACGCGCATGCGGGTGTAAAGCCTTTACTTTCTTAAACGAAAACTTACTAGTTTATGCATAAATAAGTTTGGTTGTTCCTATATCTATTCCGCATAGATTCATCATTCAAGCTTTTACCTGTATACTGTATATTTGCGGACGAAATATCACGTACAGATGTCGCCACGTCATCAAGATTCGAATTGACTTGTTGAACCAAAACCTTTGCTAATTAAAGTGTATATGTCGACTAAGAAATAGTGTCTGAATTTTCAAGCTTTTTGTATGTTAACCAATGATAACGCGAGCTGTGTTTGTGTGTAGGAGCTGAACAAGCGACAGAACCAGCTAGAACAGGCGCACGCCATGTTGCTACGTCACCACGAGAAGACGCAGGAGCTCGAGTACCGACAGCAGAAGGGCGTGCACGCACTTAGGTACGTACTACAGTACATTCTCTTTTTATGTAATAGGCGGCAACCGTGCAAATGGATCGCCTGATAGTACGTGATTAACCCATGAACACAAGCAACACCAGAGGAGTCACAAGTGCGTTGCCGCTTGCCGCCCTTTCGGCTGGGAAAGGAATAGGAGGAGGAATGGAATAAGCAAGAAAGTATGTGCACATGGGCCTCTTACCTAGTATTCCACAAACTTTCTGTGTTCAAGTTGCACCTACGAAATCGAGCAATTTCAGATGTAACTACAAAATGTTTGCCGAATATATGAATTAAAACTCCTTGATTATAGTCCTCCATTTATAAATTAAGATTTAGGTAAACATTTAGCTTTGCACATAGTTTTGTTACAAACACGTGTTAAAAAAATCTTTGGTGAAGACACAGCTCAATGTGAAGATGTAATATTTCAGAGAAGAACAATTATCTAACCAACACGCGACGGAGCTGGCGAACCAGCGCGAGTACATGCAGCGAGCCGAACACGAACTGCGCAAGAAACACGCGCTGCAACTCAAACAGCAACCCAAGAGCCTCAAAGTACGTTTTATACATTTATTTATTATCGACAAACAGTAAGTGGAACATTGTATTATGTTATATTTTTTTACTTAATGCGCAACATTCTAACATGCCACAACATGCAGTAAAAAGTAACATTTACGTAGGAATACCTGATACTAATATATAAAGCTGAAGAGTTTGTTTGTTTGTTTGGTTGAATGCGTTAATCTCAGGAACTACTGACCCGATTTGAAAAATTATTTCAGTGTAAGATAGCCCATTTATCGAGAAAGGCTATACCGCTATAGGCTATATAACATCACGCTATGAGCAACGGGAGCAGAGCAGTAGCCTTAAATAAAGCGGGTGTAACCGCGGGCATCCTCTAGTTAAAATATATAATACAGTAAATTCCATACTCGCGCTTTATAACGGGCTTCAAAATTATCGTGTGTATTCATACGCGCGTATGAAACGTTAGTCTGAAACCTCTCTTACACGAGCGAACTATCTATTACGTGTTGATATGTTTTAGTACACTATCAAAGCGAGACCTGAGATTGGTTTTATTATGGAGGCTTTATATAGAGTACTACAAGTGTATTTATTTTCTGTTACAGCAAAAGGAGATGCAGATCCGCAAGCAGTTTCGTGAGACGTGCAAGATACAGACGCGCCAGTACAAGGCGCTCAAAGCGCAGATACTGCAAATGACAGCCAAGGTAAGCAACTGCCATCATTATTTTTTGTGTGTATAGTGTTAGTATGAATCGGTAAAAGAACCCTGCTATAAATACTAAACGGCTTGCCTTAATAAACTTACATTAGATGTAAGTTTATTTAGGCAAGCCGTTTCGTATTGTTGAGCCTTACGTTGTATTGTTGAGGAAAACGGTATTGTCGGTATAATAACTACTACGCGCTAGGTCTTTGACCTCTAAATTCTACGATTATTTTACATGATTCATTTAGTATGTTCTTTTAAAGACAGCGACAGCTTTAGTGTAGATATCTCACGACGCGCACCAGTGACTTTTCGAAGTTAGTGGTGCGCACCCCTGGACCCCTGGTCATCTTTGACAAAAGTTGGATGCAACCGGGCAGTGGCGTAACTACACAGTATAAAATTCACTTGAAAGGACGTCCCCCCGCTCGACTGCCAAAAATATTTACGCACCATACTACATCATGGTATTATCACGGGCCTTCAGTTAGTGTAGTTACGCCACTGCAACTGGGATACCGCTAGGACGATGATGTGACAGTGAGTCTAAACTTAAGCCTTCTAACTTTTCTTTAGAGTTTGGGTATAGCGAAGAGGATGGAGTTAATCTCCAAAATATCCATTATATTATTTACAGGAGCAGCAGAAGGAAGTAATAAAGACTTTGAAGGACGAGAAGCGTCGCAAGCTGGTGTTACTTGGGGAACAGTACGACCAGAGCATCACGGAAATGCTGCAGAAGCAGACGGTCAGACTAGATGAGAGCCAAATGGTAAAGTCAATACGTAATATTTGTGTTTTCAAATTCAAATAAGTATTATATTCATTTCGCTTAGTTCATCACGGGTCATAGACGAATACTTATGAAAATAAAAATAAAAATCAATGAACTCAAAATTTTTCGTGTAGTTTCATCAATGCATTTAATATGCTCGTATACACAATTTCTGCCCTTATGTGCAGCGACACATCTGCAAGGCCGTAATACCCACTAAAACCACAGCGCATACTTTCACGCTATTTTGGGGGACGCTAGCGCGGCGCGTTAGCATTCTACCCTGGCACCCCGGCGGATAGCCTGAAGGCCACCACCTCCTTGGCGGCGGATGAAGGTGTTGGGCTCCGCCGCCAAAACACCCAGCGGCCGCAGAGGATAGGGAGGACGGCAACGCAACACCGCATCTCTTCTTCCTCTGCGGCCCCGGCCGCGGCAGCAAATAGTGCGCCCCCATTTGGTCGCGAGAGATAGGGCGCGCAGCAACGCCACACCGACACGCCTCTCCTCCCGCGACCGCGCCCGACACAGAGGGACAGACTCACACAACAGTCCCCCGCACCCGCACCTTGGGACGCATCCTGCGCAGGCCTCTCTTAAGCCCACGTGGAGCGTCCACTCCCAGGATCCCGCTTAGCTTCACCGTAGGTGTCCAAGCCACGGTTACTGAGCCCCCCGCCCACAATGATAAGGTGGAGATCCCACATTATATACTGTATACTAGGTTTCCACTATATACTAGGTTATTCATTGAGTAAATAATTTTTGAGGGTCCATATTGGCTCGCCTAAAGTTCTTTACCCGAAATTCTTCTTTCTAATGATTTGTAATCCGAATGATCACTCTTCCTAAAATTTTTCATCCTAAAGTTTTCATTCATACTATTTGTAGTGCAACCGGCGATGTTCATAACACTCATGTTTCCGAAAATTGTAATTAATAATTTCATTAATGTAAATATATTTAAACTCCTACTGTTTTTTATCATAACGCTTTTATCCCTAAACATAATTACCATAATATTTTCACTCAGATAGAAACATTTATCAAGTGTAATAAAAAATATATGACACTTTTACCAAGACACTTTTAGCCATATATTTAGTTGTTTTATAAGTCCTCGCGCCGTAGCGCCCCCAAGGCTACACTCCAACCGAAATTCATAAAACACGACTGATTAACGGTTATGTTTATGGCCTGGGAGTTTATACCGCAGTTTTAACCGCACTTAAACCAATAACTATAGGACCGATTCGGTTCTGGCACTTCGACGGCCGCTGCCGCGGCACGCTCGCTTCGCTCGCTCGGCTCGTGCGTTGTGGTCACAGTTCTAACCTAACCTAAACCAATAATTATGAATAGAACCAATTCGTTTCTGGAACTTGGCCATAGTACTATTGTGTATTTTTACCATGGTACCATTATTCTTCTATGTTATACACTTTATGAGAAAATAAAGTTACGCAATATTAATGTATATAATATTGATTATTATGAATAAAAATAAATCTAAACAAAAAAGATATGACTTTGAATAATAGTGTAAAAGATGGTTCTGTTGACAAAATATAGGAAAACAAAAGTATAATATTGTCAGTGCCACGAAAACGTAGACTTTTTGTAAACAAAGAATTTAGTACTAAGTGTCTTAGCGACAGTTCTGTCAGACACAAATAATGTCAAATCGAATGAGCGCAACGATACATAGGTACGGGTGATTGGAAACTAATATGTCAATGGATCGGGTTTTTATCGATATTATGCGCTGTCAACAGGATCTTTTAACATTTTGTGGTACTAGTACCTGGAATGTCAACATTTGGTTTTACTTCATTGAAATCTTACATTCTTGGGCTTAGCTTGTATTTTCATTATAAAAATTATATTTTTTAGATGTTAAGAAGGAGTATCTCAATGCTAATCCAGCGCCCGACATTGCGGGTGTAAATTGTAGATGGCAAACTATTATTTGCACATAAGATTCTTTACACCGTATAAAAATAAATTGCGTCTTTTTATGCAGGTTACTCCGAATGTAAATTTACCGTAATATTTTAATGGATTTTGTTTAAGTTCATTCTGTCATTTTCGTTCATACACAACGTAAGATCTCCATGCCTAAAAAAAATTATGCAATATACTAGCTAGTTGTCTGTAATATATCATAATATCACATTTGTAGACAATTATTAAATATTTTAGGATAGCTAGGTTAGGAGCAAATTATTTATTGCCTATGATTAAAAAAAACAAATCCATAATAGAGTAGGTATCCTGTTTGTACTCTATCATTGATATACATGGTACTCTATTTTTGAATTGAATTTACTAACGTGTTAAAAAGCTACAAAAATGTTGACAAATTAATGAAAATTCTTCCAGGAAAATTCGACCACTCTTACACAAATTCAAATATGTTTATTTTCATTCAAATTGTAATTTTTCTGGATACGACTGGAAGTCATAGATAATAATATATAAATACGAATACATAGTAGCACAATTGAGCATTGAAAAAAAAAGTACTGATAAAAAGTATAAAAGTTCACTAAAGCATAAAAGCTCAAACACAACTGTTTGAAACAAAGGTTGTGAAGCCCTGAATGTGTGTTTATTTATTTATTTATTTATTTATTGATTCAATAACAATTACATAAATTGTATCTGAATATCTTAAAACTAACACAATTTACAATATGGTATCGTTAATTATATTACTCATTAATTGATATTTTGAATACAGCCACATTTAATTTACTATTTAATTAATTGAAGTTACTATTTAATAAATTAAGTAATTATACATTATTATATTATTTAAGAACATGTCAAGCAATTTTGTACTATAATAAATTAGGAATATGTCAGAGAACTTTAAATACAATACATAATGTCACAATAATGTCAAGAAAAATAATACTATGTCAAAAAATTAATATGTCAAACAGAAAAATAGATAAAAATTAAAATATTAAATACATGAGATGTCAACAACAAATAAATTGTATCATGTCAGAGAATGCAGCAAAAATTATAATTAAAAGACAACATTAATAATTATGGCTGGTATCATCTTACACTAAGTTACATTTTCTCCTTTAAATTGTAGTAACATTTGTCCATCAAGAATTGCTTCAATTTGGGTAAAAAAGTTCTTGTATAGAATATACTTTTGATTTCGGTTGGCAACTTATTAAATAATTTAGTTGACATGTAGCAGGCACTATGTTTTACAATATTAAGGTTTGGTGTTATCTTTGCCTGGAAATCCTTCCTCCTTGTTTTCTCCCTAATTTCTCTGTCCGCTTCAGACTCATATTCATGGACATATTTATAAAAATTATTTAAAATAATTAAAATGTACAGACTAGGAGCAGTTAATATGCCTAGTTCCTTAAAATGATGCTTACATGAGTCTTGCTGCTTAATCCTGACGATTGTTCTTATTGCTCTCTTCTGTAGCACAAAAGCTTTTTGTAAATTATAATCATAACTACCCCCCCAGAAAAGTATACTGTACCTAAGACGTGCTTCAACTAGTGCATAATAGACCATCTTTAAATGACTAGTGTTCACCTCATTTCTGAGACTTTTTTTTGTTTACAAAAAGTCTATCTTCTTGTGGCACCAACTATAGATGTTTATTGCTATTGACATTATGAAGTTGAATGCTTCGGAATTATGAACATTAGAGACAGAGTAGTTAGGTATTGTGATTGTTAGGATGAAAAATGTTAGGAAGAACATTTTCGGATTTCCAATTAACGGAGTTGAAAATTTAGGTGGACTTCGCACCCAATTTTTGAAGATGTAAATTGTTTTTTATTGCTGTTTAGTTGCATCAATTTACTGTGATGATAGTTTTACAAAAGTATACTCTATTTTACACAGATGAGGTTAGGATTAAAATAATATAAATCGAGAAATTTTAGACTAGGTTTTGTAATATCTATGTATGCGCAGATGGAGTGCCAGCAGCTAAAGATGCAGCTGGAGCACGAACTGGACATGCTGACGGCCTACCAGAGCAAGAGCAAGATGCAGGCCGAGGCGCAGCGCAACCGCGAGCGCAGGGAGCTCGAGGACAGGGTCGCCGTGCGCCGGGGACTGCTTGAGCAGAAGGTACACAACACATTGTAACACAGGCGTCGCCAAGGGGGGCCAAGGAGGACCAGCTGCATGCCCTAGGGATTCAAAAACTCTACAATTCATACTTTTCTCATTTTCCATATCAACTTGCCCTCTCCTAAGATATCGGCTGGCGACGCTCTTGCATTGTAATGAAATTAATAAATGTATTTAATAGTTGACGGATCATTCTATGTTTTGTACTATAAAGGTATATACACATGTATGTTTATCAATCGTCCAAGCTCTACCTAGTGTGGGACTAGATGGTGTTCTGTGAATGTGATAGAATATAATAGCGATTATCAGAAATGCTAACTTATGATATATGGTTGCAGATGGAGTCGGAGTGCGCGCAGTTCGTGGCGGAACGCGCCGAGCGCACGCGCCTGCTGCACGAGCGCCACGAGAGAGAGCTCGAGCACTTCGACAACGAGAGCGCGCGCCTCGGCTTTAGGTACGCACCACCCTATACACTATATAGTCGGAGTGCGCGCAGTTCGTGGCGGAGCGCGCCTGCTGCACGAGCGCCACGAGAGAGAGCTCGAGCACTTCGACAACGAGAGCGCGCGCCTCGGCTTTAGGTACGCACCACCCTATACACTATATAGTCGGAGTGCGCGCAGTTCGTGGCGGAGCGCGCCTGCTGCACGAGCGCCACGAGAGAGAGCTCGAGCACTTCGACAACGAGAGCGCGCGCCTCGGCTTTAGGTACGCACCACCCTATACACTATATAGTCGGAGTGCGCGCAGTTCGTGGCGGAGCGCGCCTGCTGCACGAGCGCCACGAGAGAGAGCTCGAGCACTTCGACAACGAGAGCGCGCGCCTCGGCTTTAGGTACGCACCACCCTATACACTATATAGTCGGAGTGCGCGCAGTTCGTGGCGGAGCGCGCCTGCTGCACGAGCGCCACGAGAGAGAGCTCGAGCACTTCGACAACGAGAGCGCGCGCCTCGGCTTTAGGTACGCACCACCCTATACACTATATAGTCGGAGTGCGCGCAGTTCGTGGCGGAGCGCGCCTGCTGCACGAGCGCCACGAGAGAGAGCTCGAGCACTTCGACAACGAGAGCGCGCGCCTCGGCTTTAGGTACGCACCACCCTATACACTATATAGTCGGAGTGCGCGCAGTTCGTGGCGGAGCGCGCCTGCTGCACGAGCGCCACGAGAGAGAGCTCGAGCACTTCGACAACGAGAGCGCGCGCCTCGGCTTTAGGTACGCACCACCCTATACACTATATAGTCGGAGTGCGCGCAGTTCGTGGCGGAGCGCGCCTGCTGCACGAGCGCCACGAGAGAGAGCTCGAGCACTTCGACAACGAGAGCGCGCGCCTCGGCTTTAGGTACGCACCACCCTATACACTATATAGTCGGAGTGCGCGCAGTTCGTGGCGGAGCGCGCCTGCTGCACGAGCGCCACGAGAGAGAGCTCGAGCACTTCGACAACGAGAGCGCGCGCCTCGGCTTTAGGTACGCACCACCCTATACACTATATAGTCGGAGTGCGCGCAGTTCGTGGCGGAGCACGCCTGCTGCACGAGCGCCACGAGAGAGAGCTCGAGCACTTCGACAACGAGAGCGCGCGCCTCTGCTTTAGGCACCAATATAGACCACCAAATGTTCACAAATATAATGTCGTAGCCGACTTATAGAACACCGCTCCTGCACGGCAAATTAATGTTTTGGGCGTCTTATATAATGCAAATAGCTCGTTGATACGTGAGCGAGCTTACTGAGGTTAGCGGACGGCCGTCCGCTGCGCGATGTGCGCACGCAGTTTACTCGCTTGAAGCGCGCTGCTAGGTTATCAGTGGGCAAATAATAATGTTACGAGCTGGGGTTCGATGATAAATTATAACTCACTATGCCACTTAAACTGAACTTTATTTATACACAAACACTATACACACTTATTTACACAACTAATAAAAACACTATTCACACCACTAGAACAACACTAAACACTTCCGACTTATTTCCTTCGCTTCTTGTTGATCGCTTTCCGTATTCAATTGAACTGTCCCTGGTCTGTTCGCTCCCGCTCTATTTATACTGGCCGGATAACATCACTAGCGCATTCTAGATACTTCCACAAAACTGTCGAATAATCGCGAACAGTCCGATGCTCGATACAGCAACGCCATCTAGTACAGAGTAGCTGAATTACCTTTAAACCACCGATACATTCAATCTCTTCTAGTACCCCCATTCACCGATAGATGGCGTAACACTGCCCCCCTCTTAAACGTGTTCGTCTCGAACATCGTTGGACCCATGGTAACGAGCCAACCGGTCCACATGAACTATCTTCGGTGCACCTCGCGACCCCTTCTGGATTCGATAGGTGACGTCGTTCATCCTGGTAATTATGCGATATGGCCCGTCCCATCTGGCTTGTAACTTAGGCGATTTGCCTTTGCTTCGTACTGGGTTATGAAGCCACACCAATGATCCCTCATCGAAGCCTTTGTTGTTTGCTTTCCGGTCGTAGCGAGTCTTCATCCTTTCAGACATCTGTTGTCCTGACTCCCTGATGTGCTCGTATACGTCGTTCATCTTGTTGCGTAGCTCGGTCGCGTAATCCGTTATATTGCTTGGAGATTCTGGCGGAATACCGGTGATTAAGTCTGCTGGTAAACGTAATTCTCTGCCGAAATTGGCAAAAGCTGGTGTTACTCCTGTGGTTTCGTGGACCGCACTGCGATATGACAGAAGGAATGGTTGGATGTGCTTGTCCCAATCTCTTTGTTTGCTCTCCACGACCTTCGCCAGGTACCTTTCCAGTGATTGGTTAAATCGTTCAACCATGCCATCTGATTGCGGGTGATAAGCCGTGGTCCTGGTTTTATGTGCACCCATCACGCGACAAGTCTCCTTGAACAACTCAGATTCGAAGTTCCGGCCTTGATCGCTGTGGATTTCCAAGGGTACCCCGAATCGACAAAAGACTTCATGCACCAGCTTGTCGGCCACTGTGGTAGCTTCTTGATTTGGGATTGCAAACACTTCAGGCCACTTCGTGAAGTAATCCATCACAACCAAGAAGTATTTGTTTCCATCCTGGCTCTCGGGAAACGGCCCAGCGACATCCAAGGCTATGCGCTCCCATGGGGCTCCCACATTGTACACCTTTAATGCACCTCTGCTTCGAGTTTATCGCCCCTTGACAGCCGCACAACTTGTGCATTTGCGGCACCAATCCTCGACGTCATCCCGACAGTGGAGCCAATAAAACCGCTCCCGGATCTCAGTAAGGGTCTTCTTAACTCCCATGTGACCCCCCGAAGCACCATTGTGATAGAGCTGCAAGACTTCCGGCACCTTAATTTTAGGCACTACCATTTGCGAATGGCACTGGTTACCGCGAGCGTTTTCCCATTTGCGGCACAGAACTCCATCCTGGACGACCAAGCTTTCCCACTGTGCCCAATAACTCTTGGTGATAGGGCTCATTGCTGCGATATCAGTCCATTTGGGCCTAGGAGCGCCTGATTTCTTCCATTCAAGAATCGGCTGTACATCCTTGTCATCTTGCTGAGCACTCTGCAAAGCTTCTCTCCATTCGTCGCTTAGATCCGTCTTTAACATACTCACTAGCGCTGCCTGCTTTGCTTCCTGTCGGCTACAGTGCTTGCACTGGTCGGGACACAGCCTACGCGATAGGGCATCTGCGTTACCATGGGACTTGCCGCTGCGATGTTGTATTACAAAATCAAACTCTTGCAGTAGTTCAATCCATCTGGCTACTTGTCCTTCTGGGTCCTTAAATTGAAGTAGCCATTTTAGCGCAGCGTGGTCGGTTCGCAGGTGGAATTTACGCCCCAACAAATATTTGTTGAAATGCTGCAATGTCTTTACTACAGCCAAGAGTTCCCGCCGGGTGACGCAGTAGTTTCTTTCGGGTTTGGATAAGGCCTTGCTGAAGTATGCTATAACAACTTCTTGGTCACCCTTTCTCTGTGACAGCACGCCGCCAATTCCGGTGTTACTGGCATCTGTGTCAACTATGAATTCATGCTCATTGTCAGGGTAGCCTAGAATAGGTGCAGTACACAGATGTTCCTTGAGCTTCTGGAATGCAACGTCACAGCTCTCATTCCAACAGAACTGTACTCTGTCTTCGGTGAGCTTATGAAGAGGTCGAGCAATGTCAGCAAAGTTCTTCACAAATCGTCGATAGTAGGAGCATAATCCGAGGAATGCTCTGACCTGCGTTTTGTTCTCTGGAACTGGCCATTCCTTTTTGAATACCGTTCTCCGAGACTACATGTCCTAGAAAGTTCACTTGCCGTCTGAATAACGCGCATTTCTTCGGACTCAGCTTCAAATTAGCTCCTCGTATCTTTGACAGCACTTGCTCCAAGTTTCGAAGGTGATCCTGGAAGGTGCGCCCCACGATGATGATGTCATCCAAGTAGACCAGGCAGGCGTCTCCAACCAGTCCCATGAGCACTCGCTCCATCAGTCTCTCAAAAGTAGCCGGAGCGTTGCACAATCCAAAGGGCATGACGTTAAATTGCCATAATCCTTTCCCTGTGGAGAATGCCGTCTTCTCCTTGTCTCGAGGATCTATTTCCACCTGCCAGTAGCCACTTTTTAGGTCTAAGGTAGAAAACCACTTCATCCCCGTCAGCGTATCCAGTGTGTCATCGATCCTTGGCAGCGGGTAGCTGTCCTTCATTGTGATGTCGTTTAATCGGCGGTAGTCTATACAGAAGCGCATGCTGCCATCTTTCTTCTTAACTAGCACCACCGGAAAACACCACGGGCTGGACGAAGGCTCGATTACGCCTTCCTTCACCATACCGTCGATCATAGCTTCCACTTCACGTTCCCGTGCCACTGGCACACGTCTTGGTCGCTGGCGAATTGGTGCATCACTTCCCGTGTTTATTTTGTGCTGGACTAGTGCTGTCTTCCCTATGTCGACATCACTGGTCGAGAAAATATCGGCGAACCGGTTCAACATCTTCTTAGCCTTGGTCATCTCTTCTTCTGACAGGGTACTTTGGCAGTCCTCCAAAAGTGAAGACACGTCGAATCGTGCAGCCTGAACCTTAGCGCTGGTAGGTTGCTCCTGACATCTACGCATCCAAGCCGCTCCTTCATAGGTGCCCAATTCCGTCCCTTTCTTGAGCAACACTTCCTTGTCACTTGCATTTAGTGCGCGTACTGATGAAACTTTGGTACCCCTTACCAAGGTTCGTGCAATCTTCCACGATGCCTCTTTCTCTAGGCCTTCGATAAGTACGCAGCGGTTTCCTCGACCAGAACTCCCGGGTAAACAAACCGGTACAACCGTTTCCGACCGCGGTTGAAGCGTGACATTCTTCAGGCAGTACACTTTTCCTGAAGTTGCACCTTCCATGAAGACTTCTTCCGAGCCACATTTCAACACTCCCTGGTGAACATGATCTCGCAGCGATACTCCCGCATGAAGTCTAGGCCCAGGATGCAGTCGTCTACTATATCTGCCACGATGACTTTGTGACGGTAAACTTTGTTGCCTAGCTTCAGATCCACCTCCATTTCACCTCGGACGGTTATGTGCTAACCGGTAGCTGTTCTCAGATTCACACATTCATTGTTCCTGAAGCAGCCCCGAAGAACCCGTCTTGCCAGATGGAAACCGACGAATGTCCGAGAAGCACCCGTGTCTAATGTCAGCTTGCATGGTGTTCTGTTAATTTCGCCTTCGATGATCAGGCTGTTCCCGTCGCATGATTGCGAGATCGAGATACTTGGGGCTCTTCCATTACCAGCCAGCACCCGCCCCGCAGTCCTGGCTTCTACTCGTTTCCCTGCTCTCGCTGCCTGGCAGGCACATCAGGCGAGCCCTTTGGTGGAGACAGGGTGTCGCCAGGCTTTGGGCAGCTCAAGCGGATATGGCCTCTTTCTCCGCAGTTGTAGCACCGAGGTGACGACAAAACTTCCCTGATGCGGTGACCTCGGTCGTCGCGTCGCACTGCTTCCACCTCCAGAGCGTGGGCTAAGGCGTCCTTGAGGTCCTTGAAGTGCCCAAGCCTCACTGCTGCTCTTACCTCCAGGTCCCGGATCCCATCCGTAAACGCCTGTACGAGGTTCCCGTCAATAAGCGCAGGAGACGACTGGTATGCCTTCCTGACCAGCTTTTCCACCTCTAGAGCCCACTGCTGCAGAGTTTCTCCGGTGCGTTGCGTCCTGTCCTTCAGCTGAGCACGATACACATGTTCGAGGTGCGCGTCTCCGTACCTCGCCTCCAGCGCCTCCAGAAGCTTCTCGTAGGTGACGTCTTGTCAGAGTGCCTCCAACACTGTCAAGGCCCGGTCGCGGAGGCCCAAGGTTAGGGCGCTTAAGGCCTGTTCTTTATTCCACCCATTTGATCGCATCACAGCCTCGAACTGGATCTTGTATGCAGACCATGATGACGAGCCATCAAATGGTGGAACCTTAAATCCACGAGGTGAGGGCGCTACAGCCGCTGGTGTTACTTCGAGCCCACGCAATTTCTTCTCCACTTCAGCAACACAGGTCTCGTGGTGGTCATGTACACGCTTCTCTATAGATGCGACGCGAGTCTCAAGCTTGTCGTGCACGAGCATCTCTACGTCGCTGATACGGGCCTCGTGCTGCTGAAGTTACTCCTTGACCGCCTTCAAATCCTTCCCCACAGCGGCGCTGAGGTCCTTCATAAGCACCACCTGCTCTTCTAGGCGGCGCGCGTGCTCCTTGTCGCGCTGGAGCTGTTCTTCTAGGCGGCGCGCCTGCTCCTCTTGACGGCGAGCCTGCTCCTCCTTGTCGCGCTGAAGCTGTTCCTCCAGGCGGTGCGCGTGCTCCTCTTGACGGCGAGCCTGTTCCTCCAGGCGGCGCGCGTGCTCCTCTTGACGGCGAGCCTGCTCCTCCTTGTCGCGCTGTAGCTGTTCCTCCAGGCAGCGCGCGTGCTCCTCGTGACGGCGGGCCTGCTCCTGCATGAACGCCATCAGAGCCGCGATGTCGGGCACCGTCACGGAGTGTGTGGCGCTTGCAGGCTCTACTGCAGCCGCGGAGTCGCCTGGTCCACCAGGCGATGGAGAAGGAACGTCTCCGAAGCGTCTCTGGTCCAGGTCTTGCTGGCGCTGGTTCCTGGTACGCACTCCGTCAGTTTCTTCCTTCGGCATAACCGGCATAATTTATCCCACTTCTGACACCAATTTGTTACGAGCTGGGGTTCGATGATAAATTATAACTCACTATGCCACTTAAACTGAACTTTATTTATACACAAAAACTATACACACTTATTTACACAACTAATAAAAACACTATTCACACTACTAGAACAACACTAAACACTTCCGACTTATTTCCTTCGCTTCTTGTTGATCGCTTTCCGTATTCAATTGAACTGTCCCCGGTCCGTTCGCTCCCGCTCTATTTATACTGGTCGGATAACATCACTAGCGCATTCTAGATACTTCCACAAAACTGTCGAATAATCGCGAACAGTCCGATGCTCGATACAGCAACGCCATCTAGTACAGAGTAGCTGAATTACCTTTAAACCACCGATACATTCAATCTCTTCTAGTACCCCCATTCACCGATAGATGGCGTAACAATAAATTAGTTGACTGCCAGTGGTAAGCGCATGGACAGCTGGTTGCCTGCTAGATGTCGGTGCGCGCACAGCTGGTAGCGGCCTCCCTGTTTGGCTTAGCTGGGCAAAAGGGTGGTGCTAGAGCAGTAATGGATAAGTCGACTACGACTTTATTAAGAACTAGAGGACTCCAGCAGCTACGCCTGCATTTTTTTAAATTTACCCGTTTTGGCCGATCCCGTGGGTATTTCGGGAAATCCCTTCTTAGTGCACCCCTACGGTCCCCAAGGAACATACATGCCAAATTTCAGCTTCCTACGCCCAATAGTTTCGGCTGTAGCGTGTCTGTCAGTCAGTCAGTAACGCAAGGATTTTATATATTAAGAAGATGTTATTAACAATGTTGTTGGTGTACAGTGCGATGGCGATCGCGGAGGGCAGCCGGGACGGCTACGGCGAGGAGGAGCAGTCGCTGTCGGGCTCCATGCTGTCGCTGGCGCACAGCAACTCGTCGGCCAGCTTCGCGGCCGGCTCGCTGTGAGGCCTCATCCAACAGCCGCCGCCGTCGCCCGTGAGCCCGACCACCGCCGACCACCACACTAGTTTCACGTTGTACGACTCGATGTCCTGTGATAAAGATGTCCGGTCCCTCCTCCCCGCCACCCGGACCCCGGGTGTAATTTAGTAATGTAAAAATGATTAATCGCGAATTAAGTGTGATACAGTCTGCGCTCTCTAGTATTCGGAGCGTGTTACATACGATCGATTGTTGTTATTATCGTTAGCGATGTTCACGGGCTACCTCATTAGACTTGTTATGAAGAAATTATATGTGTTGATTGATTGTATCGTGTGAGAATTTAGTGGTCCGCTAAAGTATTATTCGAGAGTATCGGGCGCGGCACACTGTTTTGGCAGCAGCACTAGAACTCTATGTCCCATTCTGATTACTGAGACTGTCTGCCCTCCCGCGAAACGGAAATGCATGTTAATTGGCGACATGAGATTATTTAAATATGCTGTTGGACACTAGTAATACTAGCCTAAATTTTTTAAATATTTTTTTTACGTCTTCCAAGTGAAAAATGGCCGTTACGGCGAATGGTTCGGGAGGGCATTTCCTATTTTATTACACTATTAAGTTTATTGCACTCCATAATTAAATAATTATCTCTTAGCTACAGTCGAGTCGAAGAATAAGCGGATCGATCGCTTCTGCAATAATGAACTTAATTTGCGTCGTCAATAAGTTCATTATTGTATGTTGTGATTATACACAATGTAAGTTATTCATCGACACAAATGACGATGTAACCACGTGTTTCTGATGTTTTGATATAATAGAAATATGTACATAATTTATATGTAACTTTCGTTTATACGTTTTAGATGGACCTGAGTTATGCAAGAGCATGAACATTTGTATTGACTGTCACAGTTACTCAAGCGCGATTAATGTTATAATATTATTATATTTTGTTGTAAAATAGAGATAATCGTGCCTCAACATGCCAATAATAATCACAATGTCAGAAGCAGGTTGTTGCATTAAGAAGTGAAGATATAGTGGTAACAAAGAGGTTATGCGCGAGTCTGTATGCATATGTCTGAGGTTATTTAAATGATGCATCGATGTGAGAATGAGACGCTTTTTCTATTAGAAATTTACGGTACGACACTGTTCCGTAGTCTTCGCCAGCCGCTACCATTTTATACATAAATTTAACGTCGCAATATAGCTCTTCTGGTGCCTATTACGTAAGAAGTCACATTACCCGCACAACATTATAATATTGTGATTATACATGTAAACATAAATATGAACACGTTCTAAATATAAAAATAACTTAAGCTTAGTCTTGTCTGAATATCCGATCTCTTAGACGTAAGAAGTTGTACGATCAAAGTGTAGAAATACGATTAGACCGTCCATCGGCAGACCGCAGCACGAGGTACGCGAGTACTGCGACTACGGGGCAGTGTCCAGTAGATGGCATGATAACATTTTAAAATCTAGTATTCCTGATCCAATCTTGTATAAATATGTAGTTTATCGTAAGTTTCCACAGTGGTTCTAGCTGATTTTTCATCTTGATGCTCTAGTGAAACGAGATTGAGAAACGTTCACAGAAGCTTACCGCGCACATGTCGGTCGGTATAGGTCGGTTCACGAAAGATGACCACTGCGCAGAAATCACTTTTTAGGTCCCCGTGGAGGCGCGGGGTGAGGCGCGGGTGGAATGCCAATGGTGTGGCTCCGTTCTTGACGCATTCCCTAAATGCGTCAAGAATGGAGCCCCGTCATTGGTGCACGAATGTACATATGCGCGACGGCCGCCATTTGTGGTCAACTTTCGTGAACCGACCTATACCGGACGTGCGGAGGTAAGGTGTGTAACTGTGTAGTTAAAGCCAAGGAATGTTGATCCTCAAAGTGTACGCTTAAGATGTTTGACAAAGGCATTAATTAGATGAAGTAGTCAGTGGCGAGACACCGAGCCGCGCGCGCCCCCCCCACCCCCCACCTCACTGTTGGACAGAGGAAATTATTATTTACAACATTAGATAGTCAAAATTCTAATATTCATATCATTAGTTTTTACTTTAGGAACCATTTTTGCATGTAATTAATGTAAGTTGAATTTTTTGAAGAGCGGACTGACGGCATTTGTTTATTGGCCTAGTATTGAGTTTATTAAATGGTTTTGTACGAGGACGTATAATATTATTATGATTATTTTAGAACATTTTTAGATTTTAAAGGATTGTAACACGCTTTACTAAATCATAAATAACAAAGTGCAGGTGCTGCGTAACGTTGTGTAGCGATCTGCGGTTACGTTCTGTAAATATATAAAGAATATATATATGTATGTATGTGAATATTAGCGAGCACACGATTTGCCTTACGGCGGCGGGCGCGCGGGGCTCGGCGAGTGTATATAAAGAACAATAATATATAATTAAAATATTATAAATAATTTGTTACTTTTGTAAGGTGCGAGTGCGGTTTTGTGTACATTGGAAGTGCGACGCGGCGGACCCCGTGCGGGGCCACACTATGTGCTATTTTCTTTATTTAGTGTCCTAATACCCTATCGTATTGTGTACTAAGCTTACCAGTCAAATATGTATAGCAAATGTATTATTTAATTTAAAATGGATTATAGTCATAAATACCCAAATTTAGTTAATACTATTTTTAAAGTATTTTTTATTATTTTTATTAATATCTTCCTAAAGCATCACACGATGTGATCGTATTATTTGAGTTTGTTGGAGGTTTCTTAACGGTTTTAAGTAACGAAGCCTAAGTGATTTAGGTATAAAATTATATACAAAGCGTTTGACAAAAACTTTAGCTGTTTTTACGTGAACATCTTTACACAGGGCTATTTACTAGAATCATATAATCATAACAATTTGCTTCGATTTCCTAGATAATGCAAGAATGTAGTAAATGGCGTTGTGAATCGATTTCACACTAATCGTAGACTACACATACCCCTCCTGAACTGACCAAATATATGACAATAATCTCTAGACACAGCCTAACTCGACTTGTCACCCTGTCTCTGTACATATAGTAGAGTGCGAGCGCGACGTGGACTGACCGGCGGACTCAACATTGTATATAATATTTTAGATTCGATGTACACATACATTTTGCACAAACGGTAATACAAAATACTCACTGTAAACATAGATAGCGTTTGGTAAAATGTCACAAATATTGTTGGTAGAACGATTACGGTGAAACGGCGACGTTTCACGCTCGTCGCGTTGTGAATTGGCTATCTGCGCGAACGTTCTCCCGATCAAATAAAGTCGGTAGCATCCCACTACGTGACGTCCACTAGCGAACTTCGCAGAGGTCGTAACGAATTCAGGAACCGAAGCACTATGGAATTGAATTGTAAGGCTGACCACATATTAGGCGTGCGCGATCCTCGGGCGTGTGAGTAGCGCTAGCGCGCTGCGTGATCGTCGCGTGTTGCCGGCGTGTGACGTGAGCGTCGTGTGTTGCCGGCGTGTGACGTTTGTGCAGCGACGCTCGAGTCGCGTTCTTACCCCTCCGCCCGCTATCCCCGCCGCCCGCTACTTGAAGGCGGTCAAACGTCAATACGAACGTCGCGTGCGCGCCGCGCGCTCGCTGCACACACGTCACACGCCGCAGGGCAGCAACACACGACGCTCAGGCAGCGCGCTCGCGCTCCTCACACGCCCGAGGATCGCGCACGCCTAATGTGGGGTCAGCCTAAGCTGTAACTTCGCTTGCGTGCAATAGATGGTCGGTACTTAACTTTAGGCGCGTAGTGTTTGCTCGCTGTCATAGTCCCGCGCCGGCCGCGCGCGTGTGCGTGCACGTGCGCGTAAACTTACATGTGTGTGCACTTGTGCGTCGCGGCAGGCACGCGTATAGTGTAGGCGCGTCTTTTTCCTATTCCAACCTCCCACCACTTAGCTGTTCTAGAGTTAGATGTTATCAGTTAATCTGTCACCTTTCAACGGTCACCATCTACAGAATAATTATTATGAGATAGAAGTACCAAACTCGTAGTTAGCGGTCACGTAATTTGTAAATTGTAACTATACAATTTTTATATTTTACCATTGTATAGTGTTTTATCACAGATAGGTAGTTAGCAATATTGTGACCGACATGTGACAAGGTGCGCGCGGCCGCCGTTATTGATTATAGTTTGCGATTGTTTGCGGCTCGCTCGGTGCACCGTTGTTTTCTTTTTATTTTTTGTTACATAATATTTAACAATGAATTTCTAGATTCTAACTATTATCACTAATAATACTGTAATATAATCTGGTTCATGAAAAATCAAACCGAAATAAATTAAATGGAAAGAAAATAATTTCTTTGTATTATTTCACCACATTTACTTTGTACAGACAACCTTTCTTTGGCATAGGTATATCAAGAAAATACATGCTCAACTGTTTAAAAAAATCTATTTCTGAGTTAACATAAAATATGTGAAACAAAAAACAAGACTATACAACAACAATACCAAAAGTACTTTTTTTTTCAGATGATTATATCGATTTATATCTAACGTTCGTCTTAGAATACATTAATGTTATGATTTACTTTATAATAAATGCTATCAAAATAATATTTAAAATCAAAGCTACACTATGTTACGTCTTTACAATGGACTGTAAACCAAAACCCCATTTTGTGAAAAGAAAATGGTATCCTTATAGCCTTAACATAATATTATACCAAATTGTGTGAAGACATAATTGTGCTTAAGTTTATACATGGTGTGGACTTGCATTTTTATTAAAATAAAATTAATTATATGAAATGTTTCAGCAAAATCAAAGTTTCTTAAATTACGTAAGAATAATAATAACATGACATCGTACATTATTACTAGAATGATAGACCAACATTCGATAAAGATTTGTCACTAAGGATATGTTCGACAATTTCAATCTAATTAAATGCACATATATATAGGTACATTCAGAAGGTAGTGGGTAACTTGATTTCAGTTCAGCTAAAACTTCTGTAACAATATTCTTACACAAATATGGTCTACCATTAATTACAATGTTAAATATAGACATTTGAATTCATTTACATTATGTAAATAAAGTTTTATTTGAATAGCATTTTGCTAGATTGCTTTTCATTTGACAGTTAGATACAAGTTTTAGTTTTACTAAAAATATATAGGATAGCTTGAGATGGCAAAAGTCGTTTAGTAAAGCATAAAATACACTATATTTATGCCCTATTTAATATAGTTCTTAAATATATTCCTAGATTACGCCACTCTTAAAGATCATAAAAGCAAGTCATTGTTAACATTTTGTGAACATTGCATTTATTCTTAAAAAATATTTTTTGTCTAGCGTGTGTGTTTTATTCACGCGATAAATTCGAGGCTACATTCTAAGAAGGTTACCGTTTAAAAGCTATTTTAAATTGTTAGGTATTTCTTCGTATTTTATGTACGTCAATAACAGTGAAGTAATAGGGGCTAAACGCTTATCATAATAATATAGCAATTTAGAAGAATTTAAATTCTTAACCAGAGACGCCGGATATAAACAGATTTAATAAATTTACAAATAAAAATTATATCCGACTTACTTCCGTGGAACATGTCGTCATTGCTTCAACTACTATGAAGTACATAAAAGTGTTGGCGTGACGTCGCGTTGGTCGTCTACTGCGTGGGAGAGAATTCAGTCGGTTCGAGGATGCGGCAGTGCATTTCACGGATGAGCGGCACGGTGTAGGCGACGCACTCGTCCCATCCGGGGTTGCGCCACGTACTCTCACGCGTCTCACGACGAGCTTGTAGGTTCTTGTAACCTGTAAAGTTATGGAGTGATTGGATAATTAGATATAACTAGAGGACGCGAGCAGCTACGCCTGCATTTTTTTTTAATTTACCCGTTTTGGCCGATCCCGTGGGAATTTCGGGAAATCCCTTATTAGTGCACCCCTACGGTCCCCAAGGAACATAGATGCCAAATTTCGGCTTCCTGCGCCCAATAGTTTCGGCTGTAGCGTGTCTGTCAGTCAGTCAGTAACGCAAGGATTTTATATATTAAGATTATGCAGAATTCTACAAAAAAATATAGAATAACATCATAATTATCAGCCTGTCTTCACTATAAAAATGTATCTATGTTCCTATTACTTCTCTTACCATAAAGCTCATAACAATGTATAGGTATAAAAAGACTTGCTATAGCTGGAATAAACTATCAATATTTCTGAGACAATTTATAGTACAAGTAACAAGATATATGAATCAGATAGGATTTGAAAGCTAGATAAATATATTACACAGTTATATTTCATGAGATAATGCACCTAAAAATGTCGTCTAACACAGATTAAAATTGCCTGAAACTACGCGATATCGACCAACGCTGATAAATGGTATCAAATTGTGCGTAAACAACTATCTGAATTGTATCATAAAAATAAATATAGTCAATTAGGCTAATAAGTATAATGTGTACAATAATGTAATACTTACACCAGATGTGATGTACGTTGTACAGCCGTCCGATCTGTGAGAAGTATCCGGCGAAGGCCTCGTTTTGCGAGCGGCGGTAAGTAAGACCGCGAGCCCAGTTGTTACCCCACTCAATCATGGTACCAGGCTTCAGGCTGAAAACGAAAGTATAATATTCTCTTATTACTGTTGATATTTTAATGGTATGGTCATGATTATGATGACGTAAACAGTTTAGGGCTGTTTCCTAAAACAATATAATCCTAGGTTGAACAAAATTGTTAAGAATACAGTAAGTAGCATGACAAGATATGTGCCACAAGCATTTGGCTTGTTCTTATTATATTATGGCTCAGATGGAACTACAAAATACTTAGGTAGTGAAATATTGGTGTACTCCTTTGCTTGCACCATCAGATATACCAGCAACAATTTATTCAGATAAATAATGTGATAGTACCTGTAGGATCTGATTTCGTATATGTTATTGGGCTCACGGGGCTCGCCATTGGGCCAGAAGCTGAACGCGAGTAAATACTGCAAGTGGCGCGATCGCACCAGCTGTCCACGTTCTTTCTCCAGTGTCCTGTAGTCCTGCACAAAGCAAGTGATAAATTTGTACCTAGCCAATTTAGATAGGATGTTTCTACTAGTCACAGTACCTAGTTACATTAGCAGCAGTGCCATAACTATGACTACTAAAATGCCCATCTGGCGTAATGTTTTTGCTAAACCGCATTTATTATGTCTTATAGTTTCGCTGGGCTGTTGTGGTTCTGCATCAGGTGATCCACTTTTCAAAATCAATTATAGCCTATATGTTGCCCAGACCTAATAGCAAATATAACAAAAAAGTTTCATTCAAATCCGTTCAGTAACTTCGGAGATTAGTGTGTACAAACAGGCAATTTTTTTTTCATTCTTGCTCTATTACTGTTTCTTAATGTCTAAACACACTATGCCGAACTTACGCGAACGAAGTTCGGCGCGATTACGCCTGCAATGCTATTTGAATTACTGACGACACACTAAGCCGAACTTACGTTGCGTTATAGCGTACAGCGTAACTTCGGTCGGGCGTAACCGCGCAAGTTCGGCGGCAACTTTTCTAGTAGTAGAGCACACATTATACGCGACCGAAGTTCGGTACGACTGTCGACGAAGATACTATAGGCGGTTTCAGATTAGCGTTTTATACGCGCGTATGAGCTCGTTTTTGGAAGCGCATGTAGGCGCGTATAGGCGCGCCTTTTGGCACACACGCATCTCACGCGTATGCTAAAACGACCGTATACGCGCAGAAATATACGCTAATCCGAAACCGCCCTATAAAGTTGCGCAACGGAATTTTGGTCGCGTAAGTTCGGTCAGTGTGTTTTTTGGCAATATATTCAATGTATAGGAATACTTTTTTTTTCTATCTTATTATACATATGTATAGATGATCAATATTACTACAGAATAGGTGCTGCAGAAGTTACTGAGAATGAGAGGTTTGTTAAACAAAATTCTTACATTATTCTCTTTGAACAGGATTTTAGCTTTGTCAATTTTCTCAAAGCCGCCCACATATCTCCAGAGATGAAGGGCTTGATCCATGTCTCCCACTGACACAGTCCATGATCCAACCAGCTCACAGCCAAGCTCTGCCTTTTGAGCATGCACAAATTCCACTGATGTTTTGCTGAAATTAATGTGAATACTTTTTAAATTGTATCGCACATGCTACCTCTTTACAAAAAAACATGCTAGGTGTGGTATGGATTGGATGTCCAAGAATTTAAATTCATACTGCGAAAATTACCATCCTTATTTCTGCATTATAAGGTGGTTGAGTTTTCATTTTAAGCTCATTGAATAAAGTCCCTGCCAGCCTAGAGTTGAAGTGGTGAGCAGAAAACAAGGTTGTTATCTTTTTTCAAGGGAGAGAAGCACAACACTGCTCAGAAGATAAAAATTGTTCATAGATCTGACAAAAATATTGAAAACTAAATCTTTTTCAAAGTGAATCCAATATACTTAAATTATTTCAAATTTTAACTTGACTGCCAATGATATTATAGTCTCATCATAAGTTTTTCGTAGACCACTGTTTTAAGTACATAGGCCTCACCTAATTTGCATCATAATAACATTGGGAGGCAATAGGTTGATGGTGTACATAGGAATATTGTTGGACTGGTTCTTACATCTGTAATACTATTTATATCATAGAAAATCATGAATTTTAGATTGTGATTTTTATAAATAGGAAAGATTGGTACCAACTTCTTAGACCACAATGGAAAAAAGGGAATAGAAAACAGCATAACAACAACAAGTGACAACTAAAGGGTCAAGGCTCCACATAGATAAAGTCAATGTACTGTAATAATTTAGAAGTGTTACTGTATGTACATATAACATATTGTTATGCAGCACTCTATTTACAGCTGTTGCATAATAGTGTTTGTTCATTGCCAACCGGCATTTATCTTATGTAAGATTATTTATGTAAGCACGTACTAGTTTTTCAGGTATTTGTCCATAGAATCAGGCCTTATGTTATGTGTATGAAGTGCATAAATTATCTCCTTGTCGCTGAGCATACGACTATGGGATTCCTTCGTAGGCTCAATTCGCCGCACCAATAGCTTTGATAACCATCCATCGTCAGCGTTCAACCGTGCACTTGAGGAAATCAACCTACAAAAATAACTTCGATTTATACGACAGTTCCAAATTTATACCGGACACTACAAATCACCTCAGAGAGAAATACCTTGAATTCTTCGATATAGAAGTACTTAAAACTAACACTCTATTGAGGGAATTCATACTTCTTGTTAGAACCAAACACGAATAAAACTACAAAATAAAAGATTGATAAAAAGTAACTCTTGTTATCAATAATTGACAAAATCACTTGAAGGTTATCTTGAAAATAGATTTTACGTTCGTAGCGTCATCTGTTTTGAGTGACCGAAACTAAATCATCACTCACTTCTTCTCTTGTTGTTTTTGGCTGCCTTTGACATACTCTCAGTTCTCATTCATTGATAAAAATGTATCCTTCTCTTGCTAAGTTTAACTTGTATCTATCTATCTCATACTTATGCTGTAAATATATTTTACTGATTAACTGAACTGAACTGAAATGTTTTCTTCGCTGTCAAAATATTACGTTAGTTCTTTACACGCAGTTCTGACATGGGAATCGCTAAATGTTTTAAGCATCTTAATAAAATTTCGCAGACACATAAAGAAATAAAAAAGTATTTTTCAGCAAAATATATTAATTAATGAAATCAATTATAACTATAATATGGTAATCCATATAGTTATTAATGTTATATAAATACATTTAATTTAAAATTGTGTTTATAATCCGTATGATGAAACGTAATGTTTATTGACTGATGGCCGACAATTTGCTGACAATAGATAAATTGTCATATTATAATTTGCGAATTGGTATTTTTTTATAACTAAAAAAGATAGTTCAAGGTTTTCTTTCAGGTTCTGCATCACACCTAAAAAACCTCTTCATGGGTGAGTAGATAATAACAAATCAAAACTTTTTATGTTCGAAAAACTTGTTTGTAATAGTGGGCGGTGTTGTCGGTACAAGTCTTGTGACTATGTCGATTTGTTTAGCTTCGAGCGAGGTGACAAAGCTTCAGCAGCACCTGGCGCTGCTGAAGGAGGAATATGGGAAGCTACAGAGTCATTGTGCCGAGGTGGAGCGCAAGTATACGCTGGCGGCGGCTTCGGCCGGTGATCTGAGCGAGACCAGTTTTGTAGCCCGACTTCTTATGACAGTCGCCACTCTGTATGGTCGAGAGACGTACTCCGATATCTCCATCAAGTTGCAGAGCAAGTCCATGCCGGGACACAAGTTTGTACTGAATGCACGCTCTGATGATTGGAATGAAGATGCACTAAAGAACCTCGATGAATTAGGTAATTATTATTTGTAAATAAATTAACTAAATCAAAATGATTGCTCATTAAGTAAATCTACATATTATTGTCACAGCATGATAAATGTATTGCCTGAGTAAATGAAATTAAACACTGTACAGATTTTGCATATCAAAATTACAGACTGGACTAACCTCCCGGATGACATTGGAGCAGCACTTTTGAAGTGGCTGTATACGGATGTGGTGGATCTATCACGAGGAGACAGCTTTGCTTTACAGCTAATGAAGTCCGCAGCTGGCTTTAAGTTACATGGACTTGTTGGCAAATGTGAACAAGCACTTATAGCATCAGTAGGAGTAAGGTAAGATGAAAGTTCTTATTTAATTTACTTTGTTAGTAAAATATTGCATTAATATTAAGAAGGGATACCAATTGAGATTCTATTCCAGTTATGATTATTGCTACTGCATGCATGTTGTTGCATACAAAAGAATATGTTGTGGTCAAAGGTATTTGAAAGCATGTTACTGTAAAGATGATGCAATTGTTTTTTGATTATACACCCCTCAAGCATATTCTATTTTTTATTGTACCTATCCTAAAAACTAATAATTCAGAGTTTTTAGAGTAGAGTATATTTCATTGTTAAATTGATTGCTCTGTATTCGTCATTCAAATTCTCCTTGACAAAGAATCAAGAAGAATTGGTAGGATAACATGGCATTGCTAGAAAAATAAAAATTATCAATCAGAAGTTACCCTACATCCTGATTACTTCTCTAATATAAATCTTAATTGAAATTGAATGTATGACTTCATTGAAGGCTAACAGGAAACTGTCACTGCTATCTTAAAATTATTAATAGAATTTTATACTCACAAATAACATAATATATATTATAACAAAATCACATTGGTGATGTTAAATTGCCAAAACTTTGGCTGTAGCCCAATGTTTATTTCAAGTTGACTGTTTATGAAGTTATTCATACAATATTTTGGTGAAGGTTTTGAATTTTAGTTTTAAATAGCTTTGCTTTTGTGGATTAGCTGTCACATAACCTTGTTTTAGGTATTCAGTATTTTGGTACTGCTGAAGTGCCACAATCATGGCAGTATAATGTGAGCACCCATTATGGACGGTTTTTTAATATATCATCCATAAGAGCATAAAATGCGAAATGAAAGTTTGTTTCCATAACCATGAAAAATTGTGGTTGGCACTTTGGCTATAGATAATAGAATATTGTGTTCAACCTTTTTGGAAAATCTACTTCTAAACATAGAGAAATTCTTGAAAATTGTTAAAACCAATGTAAAATTTAGGTTTGTTAATGTCAGCATCCTCGACAAGTAATGCAAATTAGTAGTCCTCCACAAATAATAGATACAAATATATTGTAATTAATTGTGGTTATTTATTTAAAATATTTCAGATCATGTGTGAAGTTCTATTCTGCTGCGGATGAGATTGGCGCATCTGCTCTTAAAGAGCACTGTTCAGGCCTTATATCTGCACATTGGGATGATTTAACAGGTAACTCATATGATAATTTCTCTAATTTGATAAAGCTTAAATAAGTAACAATGACCAGTAGAATGAAGCAAGTAACAAACAAATTAAATTGAATTATCTATGGTCAGGAGAAAATAGAAGTGTATTGCAGATAGCACAGACAGTTTAGTGGATGATTAGTGGATGTCGGGCTACATCCAAAACCCTAGTTTTAGATCACAGCCTAGACAGCGCTATGTTAATGACGATAATCAGTTTAACTAATGTCAATGTCAAAGTCTGCATATTATACCTTGTCGAATTATAGGGTATATATAAATTAGACAGTTAGGCACCAAAGTCTCGGTTGAGTACGCAAAATACGCCAGGACATAGAGTTGCGGAAACAACCCGTGCAGCCCATGCTACCAATGCCAGCATTGAGTTGAAATATCACATGTGATATTAGTCGTAGTTTTGTTATAATTTAGATATTTTTGAGATGATAGTCTCTGTTTTGTTGATAGTGTTTGCCCAGTGGTTCTGCAACTTACATATTTTTCGTATTCAATTATCATTCGAATAAATCGGCAATAACAAGTAGTTCAATATATAGTTTAGATGTAGGATCACATGTAAAAAAATTTAGCGTCTGTAGTCACTATAATTTTTAATATTATTCTAAAGCCTAATATTTATAATTATTGGGTTCCATTCATTAACCACATTCACCTATAGAGAAACATTGTGAAATCTGCATTGCATAAATTGATATGCACATTGCATTTCTTATGGCTTTTGTTTGCCCCTTGTGAATGCTTGCAATATATCCCCATATTGCAATAATGAATAGCCGCTTATTGGTTTTAATTGAGTACATTGAAAGTCAAGCACCACCAATGCATCGTGTTGTGTTTATGCAACTGTATAATATAGGTACTCACTACTCATGGCTGCTAGAACATTACGTTAATAGCGCTCCTTCAAGCGAAACCAATTATAATAATTTTTGCTACACATGAAGTGGAACAAATCTATATTTGCGTAGTTTCTAGGTTTGTTGATGTTAAATAATTTATTTATTAATGTCACTGGGAAACAGAATATTAGCTTTTCCATAGAGCAACTGATGTCTGACTTCCGCAACCCAACGGGATAGCGATTGAACGATGCAAATGGTACAACTCTATTTCGTATGAAAATATACAAAATCGGCACACAAGATTCTTTAACAAGTGTTATAACAATAGTGCCTGATCCGAGATGAATTTTCTACAATAAAGTTTAGGAGAATGTTTTACCTTCAGACTAACACTTAACTTTATTTATAATACTCACGCCTGTTATCTCGAAAGGGTAGGGAAATGTGTAACATTACACCTACATTTCGGCATGTTATGAAATTTTCGCATGGACCTTGTCTTGCAGTCAACAAACATATACTAGACTACAAGAAGATACTCGTAGCAACGCCCGCAATTTTATTGTTTCTGCATTTTGCCGTGAGAATTTCGAAAAATCCCTGCTTTGTGCAACCCTAAGGAAAATACATACTAAATTTCAGCTTCTTGCGCCTAATAGTTTTGGCTGCACCTTGTCTGTCAGTAACGCAAGAATGGTAAAAATACAGATTTGATCCAAGACGGACGTACGCCGACCAAACAATTGACGTAGTAAAAAAGGGCCAAATTAAAAGTACCTATAACCGACGAGCATGCATGATGAGGTTAATGCATGTCGAGAAAGCGAAAGTTGTGTGTTTGAACCGGAAAATTTGGCGTTCCATAGTCTCTGCCTACTCCTACAGGCGTGGCGATAAATAGATAGATTTGTAGTAATCATCATCATCATCATCCTGCCCTAGTCCATGCTGGATATAGGCTTCTCCAATGGCACATCACTGAGCCCTATATTCGGTTCTTCGTGTCCAACCGCTGCCAGCCACTTTGCGTATATCGTCACTCCTCGTAATAATCAATAACGTTCTTCAGGCGAAGACTTCGCTCACATGTCGTCTGCGCTGCTGTACCGCATGCTGAAGAGCAAGACGTCTCAGCCGCTGCACGGCGCCGTGCGGCTGCTCAGAGAGGACGTCGTGTTCCTCTGCCTCGTCGAGAACCACGCCAACGTGAGTACATGCATGCTTCAATCACATCACATACGTGATGACTTGAACGATGACTTGACATATAAATCCATATTTAATATTATAAATGCAAGTGTTTGTTGATTTGTACCTGTGCTGTGTGACAGTGTGACGTCAAAACAGAGCAAGGGATCTGTAGATTTCAGTCAATTATGTGAAGAGTGTCAGATAAAAGAAAGATATATAAGAAAGATGAAAGACGAAATATACCTATATGCTTTTCTGGTACCAGGTTACAATATAAATAAACTACATAACTACGACTTAACTATACGAGTGCGGGGAGGAGACTGCTGCGCCAAACTTACACAATACGAATCCTTGTATATAATTTGTAGCGTCAGCAGCCGCTACTGATCGATATATTTTTTGGTAGAAGAGCTGTTGGATGACTCGGTATAAGCTTTTTGCGGAAAATATATTTTTCTTTAATATAAATAAACGGATTGTCACCACCCCATATCATCCCATGGGTGTCGTAAGAGCCGACAGAGGGAGCATATTATGCATAGAACAGCACTGTAAGAGAAGGAAAACTTGATACAAACCCTACACCAACCCGTTTGGCCAGCGTGGTATAATAGGCCAATTCCTTCTTTCAAAGGAGAGGTCTAGTCCAGCAATGGACTGTTAAAGGCTGATGATGATGATGATGATGAATATAAATAAATAAGCGCTACGAGCGCTGTCGTATTTAGTACTAGCTTTCGCCCGCGGCTTGGCCCGCATTAAATTTTAATAAAGAGTAGCCTTTGTACTTCCCCTGGTTTCAGACTATCCATATCAAATTTCATCACAAACGGATCTGCACATTAGCCCTGTAGCATACATAAAACAGATAATACTTAAAATTACTTTTGTTTTCATAGTCGTCAAACTTCAAGTAAAGATTAGTATGTAGGTATATTATTAAAGTTATTGAAGAGCTTATGTATCTACTGAATAGAATAGCAGCTAAAATAAAAACTGAAAGCATTAACACCAAGGACATAATCAGACCGCCCCTCCGCTCCGCCCCGCTGCGCTTAAGCGCGCCAACTCATAGTAAGCGCTTGCGCTTAGATCAATTACTTATATCGTGATAACTTTTAAACTATTAGTCCAAACAACTTACTGTAAAGACAAAGTTCATCTTCATTAAATACTGAAGGCAATAAATATATCAATTTTGAAAACAATTTGATAACTACTCTAGGATGAGCATTGTAAAAAACATATTTTTTTATGTTATACTGTTTTATTACAATAAAAATGATGTAGTTAGGTTATGTACCAAAAGCTAAAAAGTAATTTAGTAAGTCCTAGCTGCCAGATCGCACTAAACTTCACATCAATCTGGGTCAGACAAATATAAATCGTTGGGCAAGTGAAATTTTTATCATAATGTTTATTCTGGATCCGCTACGACCAAAATGAAAATAAATGTTTTTTTAGCCTATTTTATTTTCAAGTTTTTAGTTTTGTTGTTAGTTGATACTTCTCATTCTATTTTCATAGTGAGCCCTTTTCTACCAATCAAACGCAAAAAAGTGTTTTGCGGTAAATAGGTAATCCGCCATTTTGTGGCGGCGGCCATCTTTGATTTTTCATAGTGAGGTCTATTCTACCAATCAAGCCCTTTCATTTGATACCCATATTGAGGTACCTATTAGTAGCAAATATGTAATCAGCCATTTTGCTACGACAGCCATCTTGGATTTTTCGTAGTGAGCTTTATTCTACGAATCAAGCCCTTTCATTTGATACCCATATTGAGGTATTTCTGAAAAATAAGTGATCCGCCACTTTGTGGCGGTAGCCACTTGGTTTTTTCATAGTGGGGTCTATTCTACCAATCAAGCCCTTTCATTTGATACCCATATTGAGGTATTTGTGGAAAATATGTAATCAGCCATTTTGTGGCGACAGCCATCTTGGATTTTTCATAGTGAGCCCTATTCTACGAATCAAGCCCTTTCATTTTATGCCCATATCAAGGTATTTGTGGAAAATCAGTTATCCGCCATTTTGTGGCGGCGGCCATCTTGGATTTTTCATAGTGAAGTCTATTCTACCAATCAAGTCCTTTCATTTGATACCCATATTGAGGTATTTGTGGAAAATATGTAATCAACCATTTTGTGGCGGCAGCCATCTCGGATTTGTCATAGTGAGCCTATTCTACCAATCAAGCCCTTTCATTCGATACCCATATTGAGGTATTTGTGGCAAATATGTAATCCGCCATTTTGCGGCGGCGGCCATCTTTGATTTTTCATAGTGAGCTCTATTCTACGAATCAAGCCCTTTCATTTGATACCCGTATTGAGGTATTTGTGGAAAATAAGGAATCCGCCATTTTGTGACGGCGGCCATCTTGAATTTTTCATAGTGAGCTTTTTATGATAAACAATTTCACCGTACATTATCTTCAAGTAACTTTAACGGTTTAGGCAACGCACGCGAAGACAGCTTTCAGAGCTCAGGATTTTTGCCGACTTAGTTGATACTTTTCCTTATATTATGGCAGCATTATACAAAATCTTCATAAATTGTAGCCTATGTGTTATTCTGATGTATAAACTATATTACTGTAAAGTTTCATCCTAATCTGTTCAGTAATTTTTGCGTGAAAGAGTAACAAACATCCATCCATACATACATCTTCACAAACTTTCACATTTATAATATTAGGTAGTAGGATTTAAGAGCGTATACGCCTCGAGCGGCGGCTCGAGTTTAGGTTTTTGTAGTACCGCGGTCGCCCGCGCACCGCGCATGCGAGACCCGGCGCAATGTGACGGTATCGCGTGGAATAATAATCTTGATCTTTCTTGCCATACATGAACAGTATTCGTCTATGTAATACGTCGATTAAGATATGATAGTATTCAAATTAATTATTTTCAATGCACATGAATTTAAAGGTATCAAAATAAAGCTAGATTATTTGTTTAGTAGGATGAAGTTTCTCAGGATAACAACGACTCTTTATAATAATTTGGCGCAGTTTTATTAAATGAGAGAAATAATTTATAATTATATATATAATTTAAAATAAACATCATCTACATCATTGTCACATTTCAAATATACATCTATTGCGTTATTGATGCATGAAAACCCACGAATAACACTAAATGCAAAACCAACAGAGTTAGGTAAAAGAAAATACTTAATTAATTAAAAGTATGAAAAAAATATACAATATGTTAATTTGCATTTGCAATATATTTTAATTATACAATATATATTCAGTGTGCGATGATATAATTCCCTCTTTTTATTAGGTAAATGTTACTTAGATAGTAAATAAGAAGACCAATTCTTCGTATTTTATATGACATTGAAATTATATTTTGAACGAAATGAGATTAAATTTTCAAATTGACTCAGAATTTGTATTCTTCTAATTTAAATGTAATTATCATCTAATTTGACTTCTATTGTTCGACGTTGACACATTGTATAATTAACAACAAGCAGCGATAGCTTACTGGAGCTACCAACGGACTGCTATGCAGAGGGAATCGGGTTCGAATCTACGAAATGCTAGAACGATGATGATGATGATGACATTGTTCAATTAACGATCTAGTCACGATAATATCCCAATATCTGTTTATTTAGGAGAATACCATTTGTGACATGAGTTTGTATGACACTGACATTAGATCGAAACTGCATTTTGAACAAATATAATTAGAAGAATTGGGTCTCAAAATAAACTGTTAACTGGTGCAGAATAAGACTGTATGGTAGGTACGTGTGCTTGTGCGTGTTAGGTACCTGCAATGCGAGCTCGTGGTTTTATTTGTTGTTCTTAAACCAACTTCACGTTATAGCCTTTTTAATGAAATACTTCGGTTGGATGGTATCAAATATATACAGATATAATATGTAGGACTTTTTTGTGTTTTTTGCTTATACTAGCTGTCGCCCGCGGCTCCGCTCGCGTGGATGTCGGTTATCGCGACAAAAACTATTCTATGTCTTTCATCTTTGATCTTTGATTGATCGAAGAATTTGTTATAATAATTGATCTCCTAACAGAAAACCTCATCATACTGAACAACTACTGCTTAACCGACAAGGATGTATATGGTATAGTGCAGATGGGCTCTTATAGTTCCTCATCAGATGTTTCAGATCTTCGATTTTTATAAGACAACAGAAAATGCTCATCAGACTGAACAACTTTTGCTAAAACGTCAAGTCTGTACATGTGATAGTTATAGCACAGAATATATAATTAGTACCTGCGGTACAGAAATTTCACTTCCAAGTTTTGGTATGATAAACGCAAGCGTCCAGTCACCGGACTAGTCTTAATAGGCTGGCACTCGCTCGACTTGTCGCACACGCAGCGCACGCATCCGCGAAACAAAAGTAAACAAAAAACCCGCCGCCCGGCCCCCGCCGACAGCCCTACTAGATTGAAGCGAGACGGCAGACAGTTATTGTACTATGAACGGTATACGCAATGCAAAAGGTTGAAATTAGGTTGTTTTCCATAATAGTAGGTAAATATCTCGGAGATTTTGCGTCTTTTGTATGGAAGTAAGACAGGCCTGGTTATAGCCAATATGTTGCCTAGACCTAATAGCAATATAACAAAAAAGTTTATTTTAAATACGTCCAGTAACTTCTGAGATTAGCGTGGACAAACAGACAAACTATATAGATATACATAAAGACAGTTTTTTTTATTCTTGCTCCATAACTGTTTCTTAGTCTCCCTGAATTTATTTTTTGTAAATATATTCAATGTACCGAAAATTTTTTTTTACTGTTCTATTAAATGTTTCAAGGCGCCATATTAGGTAAATTATGAAGCGGTCCGTTTCCGTCAGTCTCGCCCAGCGCCTGTTTGACCGCGATAGGTACTATACTAACCAGTAACCACTAGATTCCAGATGTATTGACCAACACGTTAGTTTAATACGTAATACATAAATAAAGTTACATCAACTTTACATATTTATAAAAAAACTAGCTTTCGCCCGCGGCTTCGCCAGCATGATATTTTAATAAAGAGTGGCCTATGTACTTCCCCGGGTTTCTGACTATCCATGTCAAATTTCATCACAAACGGTTCTGTAGATTAGCCGTGTAGCATACATATAAACAGATAATACTGAATAATTACTTTTGTTTTCATAATCATTGAACTTCAGGTAAAGATTAGTATGTAAGTATATTATTGAAGTTATGAAGAGCTTATATACCTACTGAATATAACAGCAGCAAAAATAAAATCTGAAAGCATTAGGTACCACAAAGTACATATCAGACAATCAGACCGTCCCTCCGCCTCGCTGTGCTTACGATGCGCTTAGGTCAGATATATCGTGATAACTTTTAACTATTCGTCCAAACTACTTACTGTAAAAGACAAAGTTAGTGTTAGTCTACATTATATACCTAAGGCAATAAATCTATCAATTTTGAAAACAATTTGATAACTACTCTAGAATGAGCATTTAAAAATTTTTTGGTGTGTTACTGTTTTATTTCAATAAAAAATGATGTAGTTAGATTATGTACTAAAAAGTAAAAAGTAATTTGGTAAGTTCTACTCGTAGCTCCCAGATCGCACCAATCTTCTCATCAATCTGGAGTATTGATCAGACAAATATAAAATCGTAGGGTAAGTCAAATTTCTATCATAATGTTTACTCTGGATACGCTACTCTCAAAATTATTTTTTTTAGGTAATTTTATTTTCTTCCGTGTGGTGACGGATTAAGAATACAGAATGTCACCACCCCATATCATCCCATGGGTGTCGTGAGAACCGGCAGAGGGAGCATACTATGCAGACAACAGCACTGTAAGAGAAGGAAAACTTGATACAAACCCTATACCAATCCATTTGGCCAGCGTGGTATAGAGGCCTAGTCCAGCAGTGGACTGTTAAAGGCTGATGATGATGAATTTTATTTTGAAGTTTTTAGTTTTGTTGTTAGTTTATACTTCTCATTCTATTTTCATAGTGAGCCCTTTTCTACCAATCAAGCCCTGTCATTCGATACCCATATTGAGTATTTGTGGAAAATAGGTAATCCGCCATTTTGTGGCGGCGGACATCTTGGATTTTTCAAAGTGGGCTCTATTCTACCAATCAAGCCCTTTCATTTGATACCCATATTGAGGTATTTGTGGAAAATTTGTAATCCGCCATTTTGTGGCAGCAGCCGTCTTGGATTTTTCATGGTGAGCTCTATTCTACCCATCAAGCCCTTTTATTCGATACCCATATTGAAGTATTTGTGGAAAATATGTAACCCGCCATTTTGCGGCGCCAGCCATCTTAGATTTTTCATAGTGAGCTCTATTCTACGAATCAAGCCCTTTCATTTGATACCCATATTGAGGTATTTGTGGAAAATAGGTAATCCGCCATTTTGCGGCGACAACCATCTTAGATTTTTCAAAGTGAGCTCTTTTCTACGAATCAAGCCCTTTTATTTGATACCCATATTCAGGTATTTGTGGAAAATAAGTAATCCGCCATTTTTTTGCGACAGCCATCTTAGATTTTTCATAGTGAGCCCTATTCTACCAATCAAGCTCTTTCATTTGATACCCATATTGAGGTATTTGTGGAAAATAGGTAATCCGCCATTTTGTCGCGGCGGCCATCTTGAATTTTTCACAGTGAACCCTATTCTACCAATCAAGCCCTTTCATTCGATACCCATATTGAGGTATTTGTGGAAAATATGTAATCCGCCATTTTGCGGCGACAGCCATCTTGGATTTTTCAAAGTGAGCTCTATTCTACGAATCAAGCCCTTTCATTTGATACCCATATTGAGGTTGTTGTGAAGTAATATAATATGATCCGCCATTTTGTATCGGCAGCCATCTTGATATTACAATCATTTAAATATTATCTTTTATTCTTGATGACAATATGAGTGTATACCAAATATCAGGTCAATCTGTAATCAGAAAGGGGTAAAATTCCAATCAATAGCTTTCAGAGCTCAGGGTTTTTGCCGACTTAGTTGATACTTTTCCTTATATTATGGCAACATTATACAAAATCTTTATAAATTGTAGCCTATGTGTTATTCTGATGTATAAACTATATTATTGTAAAGTTTCATCCAAATCCGTTCAGTAGTTTTTGCGTGAAAGAGTAACAAACATCCATCCATCTATACATACATCTTCACAAACTTTCACATTTATAATATTAGTAGGATACGTTGAGAAAAAAAATACGGATCAAGAGGCTTTGGCCGCGCTATAAACGTTTTGGAATGCAATATTTACGTAAAATGGCGGACGCGGACGCGAGCGACAGGTCCGTCCTCTGAGAGCGCTCAGCGCTGAATGGCGGACATAGCATCGTGCTTCGAGATTTATAGGTATTTTAAAAAAAATCATATTTATTACAAACGAAAAGTTTAGAATCCAATTTTTTTATATAACTTAAAATGAATCTTAAGGTTTCTAAATATGTATATATCTTTTTAATAATCACAGTAGTTTTTTAGATATACACACATCAACAAAGTCTAGGGATATCTTAATCCTAAATTATTTACGAGTTTATAGTTTAGAACCTTGTTAGTTTCCACAAAAAGTTTATATACAGATTAAAACCTCTTTTATTCTATTTTCAAAATTTGAACATGGAAAGAAAAAAAACAAAATAATAAACAAAATATGGCGGCAAATTTGCTAGTAATTCGTTACATTAAAGAAAGTTAAAACTGTTTTATTATAATTATTAATGAAAAGGGTTTTTAATTGTTTTTCTTTTTTAATTTAACGTGACGTACGAACTTTAAAAGTCATGTCACGTCGTCATTTGAGTCGAGATGAAATGTTACGAGCCGTGGGCATGTTAGAAAATGGTGCAATTCAACGCGTCGTTGCTGAGGCCCTACATACCAGTCAAAATGTGATATCAAGGTTGTGGTCACGTTATCGCAGTACTGGAGATGTGGCCGAACAGCACACAGGTAGATATCGTGTTACTACGCAGAGACAGGATCGATTTCTCCAAATGACCGCCAGAAGACAACCCAATATCACAGCGCTGCAACTAGTGCAAAGGCTCCAGGAGGACCACCAGCTGCTGGTAAGCGACCAAACCGTGCGAAGAAGGTTACATGAAGTTGATCTTCATGCTCGAAGACCATTGCGTGTTCCAGCATTGCGACGTGGCAATCGCGGTCGGCGGCTTTCGTGGGCTCGGGTGCATTTACCATGGAGTGACGAACAATGGTCTTTGGTGCTGTTCACCGATGAGTCCCGGTTTGGGTTTCACCCGGATTCACGAAGAACACGCGTTTGGAGAGCTCCAGGGAGAGTTAGCCGTCTACGGCACCCTCAGGAGGTCCACCCATACCAAGGCGGGACAATCATGGTGTGGGCAGGAATTCGTCTTGGCGGACGAACCCAACTCGCTTGGATCCAAGGCAGCATGACTGCACAAAAATACCACGAGGAGGTAGTAGAGCCCGTTATTGTCCCACACAGAACTCAAATAGGCCATGAATTTCTACTCATGCACGATAATGCTCCTTGCCATACGGCGCGGCTGGTATCGACCGCTCTCCGAGAGCACGATATTCAAGTTTTGGATTGGCCTGCACAGTCGCCCGACTTAAATCCTATCGAGCATGCCTGGGACATGTTACAACGAAAAGCTTTGAGAGATTTTCCACCAAATTTGACGACTGAACAACAACTTTACGAACACTTGCAAAGGACATGGGACCTCATACCGCAGCAAGACATTGACAATTTAATTTTAAGTATTAACAATCGATGTCGATGTGTAATCAATGTAAGAGGTGGCAACACTGATTATTAATGATTAGATTTTACAAGATTTTTTCCATTTTTATTAAAATTAATAGTTTTTTAAGAAGAAATGTTTGTTGTTATCATACTAATTTTCCATGATGATTAAAAATTTTTTTTTTTATTTAAAACAAAAAAAAACACGAAATGTTTTTTATTTTTATTAAAGACCTTAAAATAATCTATGATTCTTCTATTTACTGTATCCGAAAATTCTTCATAGATTTTTAGATATTTGATGAAATATAAAATATCCCTAGACTTTGTTGATGTGTGTAAATGCAAAATTGCGGGCTAAAATTAAGCAAAATGAACTGTTTTGATCTCTGAGTTTCTTGAAAATTATAAATGAAAGTACAAATTCTTTTTTAAGCACTCGCTTGTATAACTTTGGCTTGTACAGTTTACATTTACAGAATTATAGAACGATAAGTTTTCATAGCACTAGCGACCATTAATGTTGGCCTAAGCTACGGAAATGACGAAAATGAGTTTTTTAAATTCATCCGTTTTAAAATATTTACTATGGTAACCCATATATTTTTCTTCAGCACTCTCTTGATAAAGAACTGAACTTTCATATTTTCTGTATCTTTTACATTAATTGGTATTTATTCGTAACATAATAGAACAATAAAAACCCGCAAAATCGCCTCAGACGGAATAAACGCTCTTAACAGTGTTCATTAAAACGAATGACGAAAAAAACTGCAGATATTTTCAAGACTGCCGAATAAATCAATTTCTCTACATCACATACGATTATCTTAATACAGATTATTAAGCTGAAGAGTTCCTTTGTTTGATTGGATGCGCTAATCTCAGGAACGATTGCTTTGATTTAAATAATTCTTGCGGGATAGCCCATCTGTCGAGGAAAGTTATAGGCTACATAATATCACGCTATTAGCCATGGGTTCAGAGCAGTAGCCCTAAATAACGCGGCTGTAACTGGGGGCTCAGCTAGTTATGTAATAAACTGACCCTCATATTCTTACCTTTGGCGAGGTTATTTTGATTCTGAAGCGTGTTCATTCATGGACGATGACAGTTAGTATACAAGCGCTAACATAAATTATCGACATCATAGCAAAGTCACCGTGGCCTCTGTGCGCTAAGTTAAGCTTTTGTTTCTTACATAACAATATAATATAATAGGCATACAATTACACTTGCTCGCTAATAGGTGATAAGTAATTTATTGTATATATCATAATAATTAATAACATATGTGTCCTTTAGGTAATAGTCTCTTATTACGCCGAGGTTTTCTATTCATCTTTTTTGTGCATTACGATTACTGTATTAGTACAGCAGGTTACCACAACTATTGTTATTTTAGAAACTAAAGATATGTATAATTATTTGTAGGTAGGTTTGGCTTTTTTTATTCTTACAATGCCTGCATGACTGTTAATAGCAGTGGAATCAAAATAACAATGTTTTCATGTTTCAAATTATTAGAAAGAACAATACACCATACAGTAAATAGAGTAATTAACAAAATAATATAGCCAAAATGCAAACAATTTAGTTAAACAACAAATTTTCATAATCCTTACAGTTTAAACGGTGCAGTAAATGGCTGCAATAGCATTATTAGTTTTTGTCTGCTTTTGATAATCATGATCATGTGAATTGTACGACCTTAAACAATGACCAACATATTATAAAAAGCCCTCAGCTTGTCAAATATAATACTTGGCTAAATTAAAGCATATTACAACCAAGACTTCTTAGTCCCTCTGGCTATTCTTGCCCGAATTACGAGATATGCACACCGTAGTAGCTTCTGCTCTTTTGGATGTGCACTCCTACCCCCGTAGACACAAGACACGCTTCAGTTGTCGCCACCGACCCATCTCCAACGCCATGGTAGCCGAGATGGGCGAATTGCCGAGATGAGACCTCTATTCGGGAACTTACTGCATCGACCATCAGTTCTGTGTTAGATGTGGCTAACCACACATACACAGCACATCAGTTTCCTCCCTACCTACCTCTGAACTACGTCAGTTACTTTGGTCTTCCGCCGGGTAATCTCGTTCCGGACTTGTCTTTAGCGAGATGCCTAGATACCTTTCCGCTCTTATCCTGGGTGTAGTGACATGTAGTCTGAGGTCTAGGTTCAGTCATGACTGGCAAGAGGCATTAAGCAAATAGGTACCTAGGTTTTTAGTTATAGTGAAAAAACGATACGACCAAAACTCAAAGATTGTTGAGTAGCACACTACTGGTGATTACACTCTCAAAGTCTTCTCTTCCTAAAAGCAAGTTTTACCTCAGGTATAATTATGTACTTCGAGGGTAACACCTTTCACTGAATTTGGTTCAGGGATGTGTTCATTAGACTTGAACTTGGTTTTACTTGAACACGTCATGAGGTAGTATTGAAACTGGACAGCGTTTTCTGCAAGAGACGTCCAGCGATTCTGCCATAGTAAATGTTATTTGCAAAGTGGACATGGATGCCCATTCTATCCCACTGTAGTGCATTGCAGACATTCTCTAACGCAATGGTGACGAGTTTCACGAATATAATGTCACCCTGTCTTTCACCTCGAAAGCCCTGAATCTTTTTTGCTGGTTCTGGAATTGAACAATATAGTAGCCATTTGGTATCCAATCGACATGGCAGTACTGCAAGGACTACAGAACCGGGTTCCGAAGTTCAAAAGCTATAAATCTTGATACCTGGCGCTTCGTGACGACTCTTGAAAGCAGGCTACAGACGACGTAGCTCTTGTCGTACCGTTATATGTATTAGGGGTTGTTACATATCTGACGGAAAATGCGTCGAGCGTATCATCGGTCGCGTCTATTCCGTCACATGGGTCGGTACATATCTGACGGAAAATGCTACGAGTGTATCTGCATCGGACGCGTCTATTCCGTCAAAATAGACACATTACGCGTCTAGTTAATTTCAGCGATCAGCATCTACAGTGCTGTTATGTTGTCTGATATTGAATTTTAAAACGCCCAACGCGTCAGTCAAAATACACGTAGTGTCGTGGCGCGCGCGACGTCGCCCGACGATGCGTAGACGGAAACGGAATAGGCGCTGTACGTTCGACCCGCTAACGCATCATGGGTTAGGTGTGAACGGTTGAATGTTTTATTATATGTACATCTGTCTGTTTTGGCGTTATGCGACCGGTGATACGCGACGCATTTTCCGTCAGATATGTACCGACCTTTAGGCGTATCTACGCCTTATAAATCAAATAAAAATAATATGACATAACTTCAAGCCTTTTATCCCCGAAGGGGTAGGCAGAGGTGTTATTACACACCCACATTTCGCCAGTTATGTTTAGGTCCCAATGTAATAGAGGGCGAGCCTATTGCCATCTACCGGGCACATTATTAAGCGAGCGATAATTAACATTTTTAATGCAACACACATAACTTCGATAATTCAGAGGTACTTGGGGATCGAACCCGAGATCATCGTGTCGGCAGTCCGTTACGTACACCACTGGGCTATCGCAGCAATATAATATTGTCCACATATTTGTTGTGACAAATTAAGAAGACATCACTAGATGACTTCTTAATTGTTTAAATGACGCTAGGTAGGTAATTATGATACAGGATTCAGCTTAATGAAACACACGATTGCTATTACAATAATAGGAATGATTTATTTAGTTAATAAGTACCAAATAGAATATCATATTAAAGATAATTAAACTATTTGACTACGCGAAACTAATAAATTGTAAGAGGACATAAAACCTTAATAATTATCAAGTGATTAATATTATAGACAGAAAAAACTTAAGCATCCCACTCTTTCTTTTAGTACAATAGGTACTCAAATATTTTGAGTATATTGATGTGTAGGTACAATAATATACATTTAATATTTTGTCTAAAACCGTGAATGCAATATTTCCACGTGCAAAGGTCTTCTACGGTTAAGTAAAAGTGTGTGCTGAAAATATATGTTTTCAAGTCTATAATGAACTAATCGCAAATATAAGACAATACACATGACTAGCAGTAGTTCGTATTGTAACTTTTCAAGCACCATTGTCGAAGCTCTTTGGAAATATTTATGACTTAAACGCAACACACACGAGGGACTTTATTCGATATGCTTCTTCGAAGCATTTAACATGTGTCTATAGTCCTATCATCTTCCAATAAGCCCTTATAAGGCCGCTGGTTACACGTAAATAAAGTCCGTCGGATGCGTTGCATGCCTTATACGTAACAAGCAATGATTAACTTAACAGTAATGGCAGTAATAGAGACCCGTACGAGTATTTAGGATCTTACATATAACCTTAATTAAACCAATATTATATATCGGCCAACTTATAATAACTATTCTAAAATAAAAGTAATATAACTAGCCGCTACGTAGGTATATAGGCCGACCACTCATTGAGCGTGCGAGTACCGCGAGCGGGTGACCGGCGTATGCCGGGCGTCACTATGTAGTACAAAAAGAACGCCGGACGCACGCCGAGTGCACGCTCGAAAAATATGCATTCCCAATGTGAGGAAGGCCATAATAGTCTGTCACCCGCTAGTTATTATAACCGTCAGATAGTATGTTTGACAAGTGATTTATACCTATAAATATTTCATCTCTCAAAATATTTATTTTAATTTTATTCTAAAGATACAGTTCTAAAGCATAGTGACTGTGGATTAAGGATAATAGGTTTCTTATCAAATGCCTCCTTTATGCTGATGATCAAGTAGTACTTGCGTCTTCAGCGGAGGAGTTGCAGGAAATGCTAACAATCACGCATGCTGCAATACGTTAGAGAGAAAGGGAATAAAAGTGAATGTAAGTAAAACGAAAGTTATGGTTTTTGGAAAGGAGGAATGCGTTACGGCTTGTAATATTATGATTTAATTATTTATTTATTTTATTTATTTGTTTATGATCGATGGGCAACGAGTGGAGCAAGTTAAAGAGTTTGTATTCTTGGTAGGCTGTTTACAAGAGATGGTAAGAAAGAAGAAGATATTAAAAGAGAGTTAATGCATGTAATACAGTGAATGGAGCTCTGAAGGCCTTTATGAACAGCCAAAACGTGTCCAAAAAGGCACGTTCGGCTGTGCAGGGGTATTAGTGCCTACCCTTATGTATGGCAGTGAAAGTTTGGTATGGCAGAAGACACTTTAAAGTAGACTAAATGCTGTAGAAATGAGAGCACTGAAAAGTATGTGTGGTGTTTCTTTGACCGACAGACTAAAGAATTGTGTTATAAGAGAGTGTTGTGGGGTAAAAGAAGAAGTAGTGACAATCATCTAGAAAGGCATGTTAAGACGGTTTTGTCACATGGAGAAGATGGATGACTTAAGACCTTAAGATCTATAGGGCTAGTGTTAATGGGACAGGACGACGGGGAAGACCTAGGCAGACGTTCTCTGACCAGATTGGAGACATCCTAAAAAAACGACAGGTCAGAAGTACCCTAAACAGAAGCTCATGCATCATTGCAAGTGGCGTTCCGTAGTCTCTGCCTACCCCTTCGGGTAACAGGAGTGAATCCTATGTATGTATGAAGATACAGTTAATCTGGCTGAAGCCAAAACTGCCCTGTATTTACTCGATTGGCTCATGTATTACAGCTATATTATATTTGTTCATTCTTTAATCGAACCTATGTCAATATATTCGTATTGTAAAAATATTCGCTTAAAATACCAAATGATTTTCTTACTTATACACTACGAAATCTTTATACTATTAACGAATATTAATTTCTGACTTAAGTAAGAACCAGACGGCACTGGCCCTAATGACTTGCTTATTTATCCATACGTATACATTAAAAAATATACTTTAGCTTATAAGCGTTCGAAAAAGCAAAGCAAAGCATCTCCGTGCAACTGATATAATTTATAAATTTTTCGTCTTCAATTTACGTCGAATAGTTCTTTAAATAAAAGGCATTGTGTAAGGCTGATTCTCATCGGTTGCGTAGACAGACATGCACGCTGCTCAGTTATAATCTTTAAAACTGTATAAGAGACGCTAATCGCATACGCGTGGTATACGTGAACGTTACATATGCGTTTTGCCGAGTTTGCGTGTAGGTGCACACGTCCATGCAGTTGCAATGCAAACGGTGTGTATGAGAATATTATTTTTACTTACAAAAATCAGGCACTAAAATACTCTAATGTTTACATCTTTACAAGTAATTAGTATGAATAATTAAATGTTTCAGATAATTAATGATGTTTAAATTCTACACTTGATTCGGTTTACAATATCCGCGGATGTTGTCTACGTTTGTTGACTATGGTAGAAAAGAATTTGATCACTTAGTTATAGGTATATCTAGATCATTATGATTATTTCGATGAACATCTACTTATCAAGAATATCTACATCATATATAATTTCTGTCTAGCTCACAATTTTATCTCAGCACCAATACTGCAGCAAACATAACAAGTCCTACAAAAGCTTTAGATATCGTTGCACTATTGCAGACGTCGCCTCTGCAGTAACAAATCAATGTATTCGTAGTCCGGGTCTCGCTGTTCTCTTCCTCGGAACATTTCTCTTCGTACACCTCGTATATGTTCTGCAACTGCACCCATTTGCCGTTTATCTTCTTTTGTTCACCGTCCTGAGTCTGCGCAGCGCAACCTCGCTCGGTGTTCTGTGACGTCTCTGGAACAGAATTTGTAGGATTATACCTCGAGGTCCCATATTTTGCCTTTGCATGTGCAGTTGGGCGACTGTTCTAAGCTTATGTATTGCAGCAAAAGGTATTTTAATATTTAAAGATTTCGTTCGAGTTCAGATGCAAGGATAATAAAGTAAGAATACTAAATATATATTAATGTAAAACCCGCACTCGGAATAAATCCTGTGTCACTAGGGACTTAGAAATACTCAGTCAACGGTCACAAATAACACTCAGACAAGGAACAATTTTGTGTATCACACAAATCATTGTCTTGTGTAGAGATCGAACCCATTATGTTACCCATGAGGTTACCCATGTCACGCGGCACAATTTTAAATGGCGAGGCGACCGTTCCTAGCTCTAGACCAGTGGTTCTCAAACTTTCTCAACTTTTTATGGAGCCCTTTTGGGTAACCAAATATATGGCGGGACCCTAAAATAAAAAAGCCGAGTCCTACATGCATTATAAAACCATTTATTTTACTGACACACATCTTCGTGGAGCCCCTAGAGATGCTTCGTGGAGCCCTGGGGTTCCGCAGAGCACACTTTGAGAATGGCTGCTCTAGACCATCTTAGCAGTAATTAGTTGACTGTACTAAAAATAGCAACAGCTATGTTAGCATTACATAGATAATTGAAGTCTTTATACTTTGTAATTAAGCCTAGCTGTTATTCAACTACATTTGCCTAGTACCTATTCAGGAAACGTACTTGAAAATTGATTGTTTTCAGTAGTTACATTACATTATCGTTCGTTACAGAACAATGTGTAATGTACAATAACACCGCGCCAGTTAGATGCAGCTGTTTGCACTAATAGATACGTATAACATCATACACACTCATATGTATATATCTATACTAATATGGAGATGGGACAGACGTTTTTATTTTTTGCGGCATTAACGTACGCTTATTATTTGCATACGATCATTTTTAGATTTCCTGTCTGTAACCTACACTGTTCGGTTGTTCTGTCAGGGAATTCTGCGTCTAGTCTGATAATGTGACTAATTAGATACAGCCCTGCAAACATCTACCTAATTATCTATCGTCACGCCTGCCTCCCATTGGGGTAGGCAGAGCCTATGGAACGCTAAATGCTCCGATTGAAACACACCTCTTACGCTTCCTCGACATTCATTAACCTTATCATACATTGTATGCTAGCTCGTCGGTTATGGGTACTTTCAATTTGGTCCTTTTTCAGTATTTCACCTATTTGGTCGGCGTACGGTCGACTGGGGCGTCCTCTACCGACATCTCGATTCATTCTCACACGATACACTTTTCGTATTAAACATAATATCGGCAAAATGTAGGCGCACGATGTCTATGAGATAGAGAATGTGTTTTCGGATTGCAAAAATAATTTCAGTTGAAAATTAAGAAACTAAAATAAGAAACGTGCACAAAACACTTAGTTTTGATATTATTAAGCTCCTTAATTCGCAAATCATTTTTTTTTCCTTTTTTTATGTGATAGGCAATGCTAAGCAATTATCGCCGCCCATGGAGACACACAAGCAACACCAAAAGAATCACAAGTGCATTAACGCATTTTGGTTGGTAAAAGGAATAGGATTTTCCGTGTGGTTGACGGCATAGAATACAAGTGTCACCACCCCCTATCTTCCCGTGGGTGTCGTAAGAGCCGACTAAGGGATAACACGATGCAAATACTATCTTTGCGTAGAGACGGAAAACTCGACATCAAACCCTATACGACTGCCTCGTTGGTCTCGCGGCATAAATGCGCGCGTAGGATCGGGAGGTCCCGGGTTCGATTCCTGGGTCGGGCGGTGTTATTGGGTTTTTCTGTCACGAAATTCTCAGTAGCAGCACGAAGTCTGGAAATGTGCCCGGTACGGCAATAGGCTCGCCCCTTATTACGTGGTACTAAAGTATATCTGGCGAAAAGTGGGTGTAGAAATACACCTCTGCCTACCCCTTCGGGGATAAAAGGCGTGACGATATGTATGTATGTATGTAAGGAATAGGATGCCGACGCGTTGAATATCATGTTTCTTTTAGGAAATACTGTTGTTACTCATAACCTGGTGCATAATGCATCGCGTTTACCCGTGTGGATGCGTGTGCACAGTGCGTGGAGTAGCTATTAGCATCGTCTGTTACGAGAGGAACTGATAACTCGTGACTCACATGACGATTCATGTGTTATAAGCTTTCGCGCAGTACGGGGTTATTAACATTTATTGTACATGTCATTGAAATTACATACGGTACCGTTTTAGTCAGAACCTATAAGTCATCATCAAACCTGTTAAGTGAAGAGTCACGCAGGTAAAAATAATGCAATTAATCATTCGATTTGTTCGAAAATGATGATCAAGCAATATGACGAATAGGGAAGTTTACTGCAAGTGAAATAAATTATAAAAGTATTTTTATCTAGTGAAACATGTCAAAATAATAGTAGTTCATCATCGATTAATGTTAAAACTTTATTTAACATTTTTTATCGTCAATTTATTGATCATAAGTATTCTTACTTGACAGCAAAACACTATGACGTCACTACGTCATATTTCATACAAAACCCTTGGCAAAGGTCGTTTTTGACATTTAATTAAAAGTGCTTGATTTGACTAGTTGGAAACAACCCTATTGTGCATATATCACCTTTTCACTAATCTATGAGTATAATATGGCTGGGCTAGGTAGAAATGTCGGCGACTGATACCAGTTCACCTCCAAATCGTGTGTGGTTATGTTGGAAATTATCACCATGCGCAGCCGGTGCATTGCACTTTTATGAAACCGCCAGCATTAATTTTCATCATTTTGCTAGTGACATTTAAGTTTTTTATTAAAAATTTCATGGGCAATAATTGATTTAAGTATTTCGCAATTCGTGGATATATAACTTTTCGTACTTTTCAATCACTGACTTTTCCCGCTGATACTAATCGTTTCCAATAATGCATGCCTTCGTGGTGTCGATACGCTTTTGACATTTTATATCGTAAGCCATCCTTCATGACCGAAATGGACAAAAGGCTTATTTGGTTGTGCAACTAGGACCGGTATGTATGTGTGGCGACCGGCGCGTATGGTTTCGCCACCCAATACGTGTAACGTTCGCGACACATATTCCTTTAAAGGAACGTTGGGTTACCAAACCTTAGTAACGGTATGTAGACGATTAAGCTTTATTGTAGGAACCATCACTTCCTTAATGATAGTCTGTCTACGCATATGATTGTTGATATTGGTACCTTGTGCCTTTAGTCAAGAAACTCACGAAGTACCTAAATGATAATATTATACGCGGAGTACTTTTGGTAAAGGAAATACCACCAAAAACATTCTGTAATAAATAGCCAAGTCTCGATGGAGCTGCTTGTTTATCTCTAAAAAGTAATGAAATCTTTAGACAAAGTTGAGCTAAGTCTAAGGTTCTTAACTGCAATTTCTTTATTATTATTTTTAATGTTATTGACTGTAACATGTGCCGTTTGGATTTTTTAGACATAAGTAAGTACTTCAACGGTTCTTATTTAGGTATTGGACTTTACGTACCAGTTATAGTTTTCATTTTGTTCGTTGTATTGCAAAAAATAGGCACCATCTAAAGCCGACATACATGCAGCAGTCGTCTATATGTATAACATGACTTTAAAATTACTTAAAAGTAAAACACACTACTGTAAATATGTAGCCACTTATGAGCTGATGAATGATAAATCTGTTTGTTTGTACAAACATATCGTCGAATATCGCGTGAGGTCGAATAAGGTCATTGCCACGGTTCACCGAACAGCTGGCTCTAGCACTTGTCTATAAATGTTCTACACATTTGCCTTAGTGACTTCACCTACCGCGAATGCGTTGCCTAATAGTCCTTTGATATGGCGGTGGCGCCTCACATTTGATTTCAACATGTTGTTTTGGATTAATTTTGGCCTCGATTTGCCGGAAACATTTGCTGAATTCGACGTTGGCTTGATATGGAATTCGTTGTGGTTTTATGATATCACAATGTTTTGTTGGTAGGACTGCATGTTTTCCAAAGCTATTTGTTTTAATCTCTGTTTTTACGTCCGCTGATTCATTAATACAAAAATACGTCGCAGGTACCAGTTTCGTTTTGTGAATAATTATTTTCACACCAAATTTGGTAGGGCTTCGGTACCTGACCTTTATTTTCTTTTGAATCGACGTTCATTAATTTTGATGATAAATCAATAACTTATTTTATTCGTGCGATTGTCTTGCATTTTCTGTCACTATTAAGCGCTTCAAATAATTATTGTATCCTGTTATTTACTTCACGGTTTCCTAACATTCTGTTCAATAGGGCAATGTAGTCTAAACAAAAAGAACCAGTGCTTCTATGAATAGCTTTCCTTCAACACTTCTGTTGATGCATTCTTCAGATTATATGTACGTACACGGCTAACCTTCAGGTAGGTACATACTTTACGCAAAAACACTTTGATACCGCACGAAATTTATGTCGGCTTGTGTTTTCAAGAGTATCGGTATTAAATTGTGTATTGTATTATTCATTGCCTAAAACACAATTAGAAATAATCCCTTTGTGTGCCATGAACGCATAAATCATATTTCAAATATTTAATGTCTTTATGTACCTACATTTTGTATTACATTTACTTGTGCCACCTCTTATGAAGTCATGGTTTAATCTTGAAAATACCTATACACGTATTTGTAGCATGTCTTGGTGTTGTTACAAACTGAAATATTCTAACATTTAAATAGTAAACACTGCATTATGCACTTAGCATATCTATTCCTGGCACAAAAGTGTTTTGACCAGGTTTAGGTGAACACTTCATTGTACTCTAGACTGTTTTAGCCCAATTTTGGGCTCGATCTCCACACGGCACCGAATACTACTTATTACCTACAAAATGTCGCGAACTCTGAACCTTAGTGTTGTGTCTGTTGTTTAAATACATGTCAAATGCTACAGGAACTATGCCTATTGCTTACTGATCATCATGATTATGTTGCTGTATACTTACTTCCATTGCCGAAGTCCAGCGTGGAGACTCTCTTGAAGCACATCGTGGAATGTTTGCATTCCTTAACATATTTGTCCCTAACGGTACTGTTGAAATTCACTGGACACTGCTCGCAGGTATAGCATAGCAGCCCCGATGACACTGAAATCATATTATAAAAGCAGTTAAGCATAGTAAAACCATAATTTTGTAAGCTGTGTGGTAGAGGGTCGTTACTTTCAGCAAAAGGGATATAGCAGAAATTATGAAATAAATATTTAAACTAGCAGTATCCCTAGTGTTGAGTTATCTGCGTCTACTTAAGTACACTTATTCGCAACCTTCTTCCTTCTTTCTATGCTAATATTGCTAAAGTTTATCATAATACTAGACGTCGCCAGCGGCTTCGCCCGTGTCAATCATACATAATAAACCTTCCTCTTGAATCATTATATTTTTATTGACACACGCCTGTAATCCCCGAAGGGGTAGGCAGAGGTGTAATATTACACCCACATTTCGCCATGATTTTTTAGGTCCCACGTAATAGGGGGCGAGAATTCGGAAAACCCCAACACTTTTGCCCGACCCGGAAATCGAACCCGGGACCTCCGATCAGCAGTCGCATACGCTATCCACTAGACCACGGAAGCAGTCTCATTCTATCTATTAAAAAAAAACCGCATTAAAATCCGTTGCGTAGTTTTAAAGATTTAAGCATACATAGGGACAGACAGACAGAAGACAGACTTTGTTTTATACTATGAAGTGATTTTGTGATAGCTGTTTATTATATGTATGTATAGCTAAAGCTCATATTTTGGAATAACCTACTTAAACGCTGTAGGTACCGCATATGAAGACTTAGCTAAAGTCAATTTAGAATACTGTGATGACACGTCCCTCTTTAATTCACGTGCTAGGGCTTGTCGATATAGTGATTTTCATCTCTATTAAGTGCCATCTTCATTAGTTCCCTGATGTCACTAGACATGTTGAATATTTCCGGCGCTAAAGTTAATTTACCTTTACATAATTTTTCTACATGTATACGCAACACTTTCATCTGACTTATTGCAATGACGGACCGATAAGAAGTGCTGCTATATACTTTATGGCCATCGTATCGTTGCCTTTATTTATGATTCGATATTTGACCTAGTAGAATGTAGGTGTTATAGATATGGAAATAGGATGTGCATAAAGCTTAACAAAATATTGTCCGCCAATGTTATTGAAGTAGACCATTATGATCAGTTTACAATTCATAGCCTATATATTATTTAATAAACGTTTAATCTTTCAACGTCATTATATTAAACAATGGACATGCATGAGAGATGACCTGTTCGCTTGAGAAATTGTTTGCTTTTCAACAATCGCAAAGTACTTGTGTTGTATTGTGTGCGTAAGCGTGTCTCTGTTGATGTCATAGAAATTCGACAATACAATGATCCTAAGTATATACATCCTTCCTGCTATAGGATAATTTTAGAAGGTATTGTGTTCAAATTCAATTTAAATTGCACTGAGTTAGTAAGAGAGGATGGATGACGAAAGACTGACAAAGAAGATATATAAGGCAAGTGTGAATGGGACAGGACGAAGGGCAAGACCTAGGCGGACGTTCTCTGACCAGCAGGCCGATTCAGAATGTCACGATAAGTTATCGTACGATATGTCAAATTATTGTCCTCGTCTTTTAGCCGCCTATCAGAGATATTTTGAACAAATATTCATTGAATTCGGTTTATTTATTAATTTACTACATACTGAATGCATAAAATTGATAGAAAATGCGAAAGTTTTGACAAAAAATGAGCTAGCCCATTTGACAATTAACGGAATCGAATGTCAAATGAGATATCGAACGATTCTGAATCGCCCCCCAGATTGGAGACATCCTAAAAAAAGGACAAGTCAGAAGTAACCTAAACAGAAGAGCATGCATGAGAAACTTGATGGGAGTAAATGAAGCAAGAAAGGTATGTCAGGATCGTAGCAAATGGCGTTCCGTAGTCTCTGCCTACCCCTCCGGGAAACAGGCGTGAGTCTATGTATGTATGTAGTTAGTAAGAGGAAGTTTGGTACTTATCAAAAGTAGGTAAATTATTTTGATTTGGCTTAGGCACTGGGCAGTCTTCCTCTACAGCTTTTGGCAGTCCATTGCTAGTAAGCCTCTCCTAATTTGATTCACAGTAACACTGAGTCTACGGCAGAATTTGGCCTACTATACCACGCCGGCTAGACGGGTGGTACAGGGTTTGATGTTCAGTTTTCTCTTTGCGAAGCTACCTTTCGCTTCGTGTATTTTTCTTAGTCGCCTCTGGATATGAAATGGGGAATCACCGCTTGGATGTGGTTAGGTTATTTGAAATTTTAAATTCGTGAGCGTATGATTGGGTTTAGTGCGCTATTGATTAAATGTAAGTTCGGGCGTACAACGAAGATAGGTCATGCATGAGTTTGATTCTCACGTTAGCACATTAATACTTAGTCGAGAATTAATATTTCATACATTTTTTTAAGTGCTCGGCCCGCTTTCTTGCTCTCGAAATATGGACTGAAATATCGCCTCTTAAAACGCATCACATGTGTGACAGATAGAAATGTACAAATAATGTTGGTTTGCCACGTATTTAATATTACCTAATTTGTACCATTAAAGGTAATTTGGAAGGTAGGCTTTGGCTATAAATAGAACCCAGGTCATAGTAACATCCATTTAATGGCTGTCATATAAATAAATGTTTTATGTGTATCCCTATTTCTTAGTGCATGACTGGTGGTACACTCGGCGACAAAAGCACTCGCCGATCTCCCACAAAATTAGAAACACCCCAACTTTAATTAAATAACATCACTTTAAACAATTAAAAAACAGTTTGCACTGAAATATTTTTATTAGTCTTGTCTCTTATCAGAAATTATGGTGTGGGATTAACGCGTTAATTCAGCTTGTTAAGAAATAGCATGCTGTGTAAATACCTACTGTCTGGGTTACACATTTGATCCATTTTACACTAAAACAGATAGGTGTATTATTTTTTGTAGAGTGGTAATTATATGGATTTAGTCGCAAAACGTCCCCTTCGCCCAATGTCCCATTCGCACACCCCCAATTCCCAATACCCCATTTGAAAATTTGTCCCATAAACACCAGCTGCTGGCAAATACAAATATTTTATTATTTTGTTTGGCTAAGGGTTCTCCTCATATCGATGAGATGAACACGGCCTACGCCTCGCTAATGATTGAACTTGCCAATTTGCTAAAGTTGAGTAAATGCACAAATGCACAGCGTCAAGCTCATTACTGACAAATATGATGAATGAGGCTTTTTTGGATGGCAACATCGTTGTTTTAAAATGTTCCATTATTACCATCGTCCTAAAGTTTATTCCGGTGGCAACCAAGACTTGGAGCCCGGGGTCCGCTATCTAGAAGATATTACCGGAATAGACAGAATATTAGATTTTCCATAGAGCGTCTGCCGCTTGACCTCCGCAACCCATAGACATAACTATATTCCAATGTTTTTCAATTTATCTTAGTTCCTCTTTAAAGTTTCTCAATGAGCTTCCTAAAGGGTACTTGTAGTGAAATTATAATCACTGAATGAGATTTCCGCTGCCGGTATTATCACAGCTCTGTACATGTGAAGCTAAAAAGTATTCTGTAATATCGGCGACATTTTGTGATGTAGGCAGTAAGTAATATTATTGCACAGTCCTTATATTTGCATGGGCTACAGACAGCTCTTCCTCCTGCATTGAATATTTGTCTGCCATGATGCCGAATCACCGTCGTATTTTGAGTAAAACATCGTAGGTAGGAATAATTATGCTTGTATTTTACCGTTCTATACTTTTAATTAAGCAAGAAAGAAATAGGTGAGTCTGCCTAGTTTTTCATTTTACACATAAAAGTATTACTTTCCTCGCTTCAAGGACAAACAAACACTCAAAAATATCTGGTGATAATATACTATCTCTAGACAATAACAAATAAGTAGATAATACGTCGTAATGCGGTTTGCACTTGACCTACTCTCGCAACCCGCGGCGCTAGACGTATGTAAATTGATGTTACACCTTCACCTTTAGGTTACGCTGTAATACGATTAAATAACAACGAATAAAATCAAGCCACTTTACTTGATTGTTACAAACGTTATGTATATTCGTCTTCTTTCGTTTGAGAGTGTAGGGTATCCAGTGTCTGGTTTTGTAGGCTACCCGAAGACCTCCGACATGCCCTATTTAACCCGAGAGGAAAGAACTGGGACCGAAAGCTTTTCACGCCTTCTGAATCCTTCTGAGCTTTCTGTAAACTGTTCATAAATCAGTCACCCATCTAAGGAGCGACTTATCAAAACATTGCTGAACTTTGCCAATCTATTAGGTACTAATGACAAGTCAAGACACGCTACAGAATTATTATGTATAAAAAAGAAATGTGAATTTTTACGCTCTCATTTCACTATGTTTTTATGACCCACATCGGGACTTTTCCCTATTATATGTAGATTGTACCGAGCGAGTTTTCAGGTAGCCAGCTAAATAATCCCATAAATTATAAAAATCGTCCGCAAACGTAAGCTAAAGTTGTAGGACCTACAAACAACGTTGCACTCGAGATTAGCTCAGGATATTTCTTTTTATTTATTGAAAACAAGATATGGATTTATTGACCTCGTAACATCATATCGTAAATACTTCGACCGTCTCGTAAACATTACACTCTGTCTCTGTAAAGTACATGTTTTTATCCAAAAAGTGGTGAAAGTATTATCATAATTCATGTCTTTAGTGATAAACCAAGTTGTCTGTAGATTACAGCTGTGGTTATCGTATGTCCTCGTCTATACATTATAATAGGCATAGAATATATTCGGGAAGTGCCGGCTGTAATAAATTTACAATATTTACTCTTCTGGGAACTTGAACAGGACAATTCGAACTGCGCCTTTGTTGTATCGATAAATAGGCCGCTCGACGAATTATTTTTATATCAGTACAGCCTTTGAATAGCAAAAAATTGAATTAGCCTTCATTACGCCCACTATGACGTGACTGTAGGATCATGTGGGAATTTATAATGAAGTTCCATGCCCACATGACGTTCATTTATGTGATAAATATTATGTCCATACATAGCCGGCCGATATTTTACTACCTATTGTTTTATCATATTCGTTGTACGCATTTAATGAGGCAGACGATTTTTCTACGATATTATCAATTTAATTAACAGTAGGTAACACTTGATGTTTGAATACCAAATATTTTATGCTTGTTGAACACCGAAGTAAACAAAAATTATCCGCTTCGAAATAAATTTTAGGGGCTGTATCGCTTACAATTGGGCTATTTTTATTATTTAAAACCTGCGTTTTTTCATCAATGCAATGCGGAAGCTTGAAAATATTACCCCAAAATATTTAGTCCTTATTGTTATTGTAATTAGCGACAAAACAAAACACTTTCACTTACGTTTCCAAAACAATGCAAAAGTCAACAATGATCCGATTAAATCCATTTTAAGATTAAAACTTCACTAATATTTACACTAAAACTAAAAGTTCGCCGTATATTTGTTGAATTACATTTATGTGTAATGTATTATTGTATTATTAGCGACGTCGCGATTGCGGCGCATGTGGCCGCCACTACACACTGAACTGAAATTGGCACCTCCACGCTCAACTTCATGATTCACAGGAAGGAAACCCAGTGGCAAAACGGGACATGTCCAAATATACTAGAAATGAGGCTCTTATATTCGCGGCGATAGCGTTGATTCATGCGATCAATGCTGGCGCCGGCGCGGCACTGACCACCATTTGACGGTCTCTGCCACTTCATATTTTTGTTTGTCGCTCTCTCAGATCCCGCTCTTTAGTTTTTATTTCTGTATTTTAAAAATAAAAGTAGCAACATTATGCGGTTTTCAGGGTCGTGTCGATTTTGGAAGGAAACTAATTTTTGTAGAGTTTAGTTAATATTAAACAGAAGCGTTCTAATTGTTTTCGCTGACAACATTTGGTGCATGTTAATCAGTTTAAACAATTACTTACATTCGTAACAATACCGATGCGATGTTAAGATAGACTAAATTGTAATGAGGTTACACTAACATTGTTTTTTGACACAGCCTTGTTGAAGCATATTATCTGGTCCTTTACAGGAGAATGTTTTTCTTTCAAAGTATAAATTGCACTTTTATGTTTTACATTTAGTGTCTGTAACTGTAATCAGTTTAGGAACGTTTGAAAAGTTTTGTTTGCTAATTTTCGGTAACTGAAATTGTTCACATACCTAAATAAAATATGAACTCTAATATTGGATTTCTGACTAAGAGATACGAAAACAAATACACAAAACAAACAATCACGATCATTAGTAAGGTCAATTAACTTACGCTCAATTACAAATAGATTACAGCTTAATTCTTAAACCTGTTTCGCTATGCATGACGTAAATATAGATTGTTTATCTGGAAAGAACTTAAATGTACGCTTTTCTTTAAACTGTAGAGTCGTTTGTAGCTACAGAAGTACTTACATGAATTTACATGATGTAGAAGTAGTATATTATAGCCGGTGTTCCCTTTTAAGGGGTCCCCCCTTTTAAGGGCAATAAAAATATAAAGCAAGCTGAAGCAAGAGAGATATGTCAGGATCGTTGCAAATGGTGTTCTGTAGTCTCTGCCTACCCCTCCGGAAAACAGGCGTGAGTCTATGTATGTATGTATGTAAAAATATAAAGTTAGCGAAAATTCGCTTTATACTTGGTCGGCTTCATCTCGTTCTTCTGAATGAATTTCCGTCGGAATCGGATCTTACTTTGACTAATATGTTGTTTAGTTTTGTTTCCAATTATCTCGTTTTTCTTCCATAAACTATTTCGTTCATTGGTATTTGCACTAGCGCCTAATTTATTATACACTGAATAACTGTTGGATGATCAGTGCTCGTGCTGTTTATTATTTTTTGCCTAAGGCGGATGTTGAACCTGTTTTGTATAAACTTTTAAACTATGTGTTTAATTTTGTTGTTAAAATTCAATGTTGACTGTAATTTTGAAGAAGGTTTTACGTAGACGGTGCATCTTGTTGTTTGTTAGTACTATTAGACATTATAGGATGCGCGGAGGAAAAGCAATAAGCGTCTTTGCACCGGATCTTCTTTTAAAATGCATGATCGACTGAAATCCATCACTATAATATTAGAGCAGCGCAAAGCATAAATTTAAAAAAGGAAGAAAATTTGTTTATTACCATTGTGTGTAATGATGTAAAAAATAATATTTGCAACGTAAACGTTTCGCTATGAAGCGTATTGTGAAACATTTAACTATTGATATGGACGCGTCGCAACATCCTTTGTTACTGGCGATAAAAATAACTTCAACTCTCCATTGTAATTACACATAACATCGACAGCTTCAGATTGTATATCTAAATATTTGTACCACCTCATTGGCAATAACTGATAAACATTTCCTCACACCTTTAGAGAAAATATCAAATGTGCGTGACGTGATCGAAGCTGTTGACTGACATCAGCTTGTTAATGTGTTTGTTGTGGTTTTATATAATGTTAGTAAGGAATTTTTATGCAATATTATCTCACTCATGATTCTGATGGCACAAGTACGTTTATGCGTTTGTTCCTGGCCGTGAAGTCTGGGATGTCACATCCTGAAGAGTAGTTTTGGGGTTTACCCTAGTGGTTTCACTGGAAAACCTCAGTAATAAAATGCAGTTCGAATATGTAACACATACAGATAAGTACTGCGTAGTGCTATTACATTCTAGTCGGTTTCGGTTATATCTACTGATATTTGGTACCTTTCAGACTTAGATCGGTTGGCCACGTTTGCCCTAGAGCGTTGACGGTAAATTGTGAGCCGCGGAAATGATGAACCGAGAGCTATCTCATGATTGTCAATGTCTGGTTCGTAGCAATTTGTAATATACGTGTGCCAATTGTAGAAAGTGCTCGAAAACCCAATGCTCAAATGTCTAGCCAGACATCCAAATACGACAGTAAAGAGAAGACAATGAAGTAAAAAGAACAAGATGACAAGAAGTATTTGGACTTGCTTCTGACTGGTTTGACTCAAGCTGTTACGCAAAGATGCGACATTCCGGTCGGAATTCGCGACTGCGTGGGAGTTACACACAAATGGATGTCATGCAGTATAAAGTTTACCAGGAATAGATACGTGCCCCACAGTTGCATTGTAAAACTTAACAATAGGAGTACCAATTCTTATTGAGAAGAAAATTACTTATTTTATATTCGCTGCAACTGCTTTTCGAGCACAATCGTTTTACATTTTTAAAAGTCCAGGGGATTGTTTTTTTTTTTGCTTATGTACTTATCTATAGTATATTTATAAGTATACAGGGTGTCACAAGACCCATCACCAAGCCGAAGTCTACTCGTTGTGGACATCATGCCAAGTCATATTAAACTAAAATAATACCTGGGAAACGTTTTTTTTTAGCTTTCACATTTTTCAAACCGCAATTAAAAGCGCGCGCGTGCAATACTCGAAATATTTACTTATCCATGGGGTTATAGGGCATCTAAAGAACATATTAGCGGGGTAAATGCATCGATTTTGTACCTAATTAGAAAAATTCCATACTAACTTTAAGCCTCAATATCTCCTGAACCAGTAATTACCCAGGTATGGTGCCGAAGTAAAAAATGGTCGTAGTGATTGGTACAACATGAGATTTCAGTTTTCGTTAAGGGTCTTTTTACACCCTATATGTATATAGTGCCTTCTACGTACCTTCATAATTAATATTTTAGTTAGTTGAACATTTGCAATACTTCCCTTGAAATAAATATTATTGTTACCTGCACTATAAACTAAGAGAAAGGAAATCTCATTCTTGCACTTTGGATGATTAATATGGCTCTGTTCCCTGAAACCTTAAAGAACCATCACAAGAACTTCCTTTACTCAACATAATTCATAGCGATATACTAATTTCATGTCCCATTTCCATAATCTATGAATAAAAACGCGTATCCTCGTAAAACTATTCGTATCGTTTTGTTTTTGAGGTTATCACGAATGAGCATTTAGGTCGGAATTATTACCGCCGACGACGTTTGCTATTGATTAAATATGCGGCGGGACGTGGGTGTGTCTGCTGACTGTAGGTTCGTGTCCTATCACTATTCGGGACGACTGTCTGGTCTAGATTAATTATTATGATGAACTCGGCGAATAAACGTAAAGTCGATAATATAGGCTAGGTATTAAATCACAGGTGTGCGTGTGGTCGGAGAGCTAACTACAAAGTATTTATCTAGGTCTCTACTATGCCATGCCATGTTGCTTAATGCCTATTACGCTATTAATAATATAATTATACAGATACGGATAAAACGTACTGAATTATGCTAATAGTTAACGCAAATTCAACAGATAAAAAACCATATAGGGCCGTAAAATATAATTAATATACAGATAAAAATTATTTATGCTGCGGTCTTTCCTTCAAGGAACTTAAAAGACCATTTACGCCTATCTGTATTTCGCAAAAGCGTGTTATGATTTTGAGTAAACAGAAACTTTTGACTTAAGGCGCTGTACCTAGTCAAAATAGGCTTCACAAAACAGTTTTTTAGCCAAACGTATACATTTTAGAGCAGCTAAAAAAATATATGTTAATCTTGATCATATTTATGGGGGGACCATTGTGTTCAAAACACGTTTTCGGTAAATTTTCTCGATAGAAAAAAACCATAAAATAACCATTAAAATTGAAATTGTAGCAATTGTAACTGTATTATTTATAAACAAATCTTGATAATATTAATAACAGTGATGTAATATATAATAATAAAGGGAACTGTTGTTTTACTTTATCGATTGGAATAAGATATTTGTAAGGATTAATGTATTTAATGATAAATAACTCGTTCTGAACGTCCCGTCGTCATCGCGCTTCTCTTTCTTATGTATACAATCCGACAGTGACAGCAACAGCTGAACTCAGTGTACTGTACACAGCGCCTTAACAACGAAATTTTAATTAAAATGATATATCCAACTTTACTTTGCATGTTTATTTTTTATTTTTAACTTAAAGTAGCTATGGATAGTAGGATTAAGGAGGGAGAGGCCCCACCTTTTAATTTCGACGTATTTAAAGTCCAACGGCTTATTTTATCTGCAAGAAAAGTCCTCTGAGCTTAAGACTTTCCTCATGAGCAATGTGTAAACAATATTAAAACCGTCCTTCCTCCACGACGTAATTCAGGACAAAGTTATTTGCTTAATGTTTAGCTGTAACTCTAGCTGATGCGATAGAAAATCCTTTTTTCGCACAGCTTATATCAATTAATACTTATCTGCTTATTATTCACAAAACGTGATGCAAAGCAAGTAGGTACCAAAACTTTACACGCACGCACTCTAATCAAATTTGTTTTATTGCATCGGGCTGATGTTTACTTTTAATCGTGATTTTCTCTTCATAATCTATAGATTCGATTAAGGTTCAGTGTTCCATTAACCGCTACTGTAAAGTAGTCATAACGCTGATATTCAGATAAAGAGTAAAGGTGTCAAGGTAAATACTGATTTGCAAGTGATAAGTCAAGCGTGGAATTGGATTCTGATCGGAGCATATTACATTCACATACAATCTTGTTACAAGATGAAAGTACCTACTTAAGGGTCGGTGCAAACGGGCCACTGACCACAGCCACCGGTGTCTGTCGCGCGCTTCCGCCACTTCAGAAGCGAGCAGCATCCACCAGTGTTCGGCAGCCGCCACATTTTATAACCCGCTATGAATATGTAATATAATACGCGACCACAAGTGGCGAGTCGCGGACGCTTCTGTAGCGAGTGGCCGCCACCGGCCACACGTGTGCGGCGCGTCTATACAAAATATATGAAAAATTGTGTTAAGTGGCTGTCGCTGGCCACCGGTGGCTGTGGTCGGTGGCCCGTTTGCGCAGACCCTTACTGAGTGTAAGCAATTGAGTTCCCACTTACAGCCGGTTTTAATAAAGCCTATATTTGAAATATTTATAGTGGAGTATATTATGTATCTCAAGTAGCCAAATTAATGGATATATCAAATTTTGAAACCGGCCGTTAACCAAATCGGCGGTTTGGCCGTTCCGGCAGTTTTCAAGTATAAAACAAATATACCAAGACCGATTTCCTATGGCAAGACCGCAGGCTCTCGTCTTTATATCACTGCTAATTAATAATGCTCTTGAACGACTTGAACCCGCATTGTATTATTGTGGTCTAGAAAGGTGTTAAGACATTGTTTATCACAATTGGTGCTATGAGCGTTCGATTTTCCGCCAGAGTTGTGAATAACATTTTCTAGTTAAAAAACACAAGCCTCTAACTGATGCTAGGATCTGTGCAATAATATAAAGACTCAGGTGTTCAAAATCACTGCGTTGGTAGGTTTAGATGACCACTTCAATTCCAAGAAGTTCTACATATTACCGAAAGTATGCGAATCTGCGTTTGATTTCGAAGATAATCCTGGTTTTCCTCGAATGTACGTCGAGTTTTATAACGTTGTTTACGTTGGTTTTTGCAAAACCATGTCTGTGAAATGAGGTAAATGTTGGTAATTGTTCCATGAATAGATCATGGAACAATTTACCTTTTGGAAATAACGTAGCCACTTCATAATAATTATGACTTCTGTATTAAATTGATAATACCAATTGCAGTTTATGTCAACATGAGCCACGTGTATCAAATGGCTGATGGAAAATAACCGACACTGAAGGAAAACAAGTGCATCTTTAAATATTATAAAATGAAGTTCGCTTTTCATTATGTCTGTCTGTATGAAGGCCATCCATTCATAAACTGCCGCCGAGTCGATTTTTGTAAAGTTTTCTCTAATAGATATTGCGATTGCTCTGAGGAAGGTTAGATGTATAAGTTACGCGAGCGCAGCCGCAGGCAAGATCAAATTTAAAATCATTTTAGTAATTACCTAATTATTGCTCTTACTTATTTATTTGATTAAGTAAGTTAAGAATAACCAATTACCCTTAATCATTATTACAAGAAAAGGTTCAGAAAATATTACTAGGTACACTAAAAACCTATTGTGGTTGGTATCCTTAGTAGGTAAATAAAAAAAGGCCTATGTTTTACTTACCATCAGATATAGTAACGTATAACAGACAAAAATATTAGGTAAATGATCACCAAAATGAAACCCGCATTTTAATGTAAAATTATAACCAAAGATTTAACGTTTCGATATCCTATTTACCTAAGCAAAATGAATCCAAATAATTTATTGTTAACCCAAAAGTAGTAAATGATCACCAAAATCAAACCAGCATTTTAATGTAAAATTATAACCAAAGTTTTTTGTTAGTTGTATGAAATACCAACACATAAATTGGATTTGGTTACACCACCTACTTTAATAAACTAAGTTGCCGGAGTCCTGCTTTGCAGGGCTCCTATTTTTGAATTAAGGGTCACAAGAGAACCTAACATTACCTATTTATTTGGTAATCATTTACTACATTTGGTGTTCGAATACAATTTGAAGTGCAGTCGTGACTAAAATAGCTAGTAGGTACCTACTATTGTAATTTTAGACTTTATTTTCTGGTGGTAAATATATATTTTTGGTTAAAGAACTTAGGGTATCAAAGCATTTTATGGTGGTCATTATATTTAATTAACCCCAATAAAAAATAAATAATAACAAACAATATAATAAACAATATAATTTTGTAAGCATTACTCTCATGGCTGGTCCCAGGCTTCTACTCACTTTGAGAAGGGTCCACCATAGGGGTCGTTCAGGGTTATCGGACATCATAATAATGTTTCGCACATTATGGAAGTAGCTATTGCACTTTTGTGAGTCAGAAAGTGGTGAGTGATAGTATTAATATTACTGGAGCCACACTGGTTAGTTAATTTATGTGGGGTCTCATAAGCCGCCCCGTGCCGCTGCTAACGGTACTTTTTATTTATGATGAGCATCTGCCGTGGCGGCAGTGAGACGCTTGCTGACGTCATATCACTCGGAAACTCACAAGGCGTTACGATTAAACCTTCAGTTTTATCGTAGCGCCTGTAATACTTGCGTTAAATTCTGCAATCTTAATATTAATCTTAATTTTCAATTTCTTTTCATGATCGCAATTCAGATGCATATTTGCCATGATTCAAATCAAATTACTTGTAATGAAATCCGCTTATCTCCCGTAAAGCTTCGTTTATATACTAATTAGTTTATCACACACTAGACCGCATTTCATCCCTTGGGTATTTCGGGTAATCCCTTCTTAGCCCCCTGTAGCCCTTAAGGGAAAAACAAGCCAACTTTCATTTTGGCTATGTCTTAACTGTCAGCCATTCAGTAACGCAAGAATCTATACATACAGAATATTACGAAGATTTTATAATTTACTAGAGGACGCCAGCAGCTACGCATGCACATTTTTTTTAAATTTACTCGTTTTGGCGGATCCCGTGGGAATTTCGGGAAATCCCTTCTTAGTGCACCCCTACGGTCCCCAAGGAACATACATTCCAAATTTCAGCTTCCTGCGCCCAATAGTTTCGGCTGTAGCGTGTCTGTCAGTCAGTCAGTAACGCAAGGATTTTATATATTAAGATTTAGTAGGTAATTCTCCAAAATAAAACACTTTAAGCATATTATTGTCTCTTTACATTTACTAAATTGCATTATCACCAGATATATATACAAGACGCTGACAATAAAATCACAAAGTCACAGTATTTAACGCCCCGTGTGCTCAGTCACAGCCTTTATGTAACTATTACACAACGCACAATACAATAGATATATAATAAATCAGCAGAGTATTTATTGTCTTTTACATCATTCTAGTAAGCTTATTTTATATAAAGTATGGAATCACAATAAATCAACAACTTATTATAAGTGAACGTGTTTATTGTCACCATCATTTATGAACTAGAGGTGATGCCGTTGCGCCCGTACATTTTATTTTGTATTAACCGTTTCTTCCCAATCCCGTGGGACTTGCGGAACATCCCTTCGAATATACATGCTAAAACTAGAGGGCACAAAGGGTTGCGCCCACTAGTTTTGGCTGTGCAATGTTTGTCAGTCAGTCGTATAGCAAGAATTTTATTTTTGGTACAGAAGATGAACACAACCCTTTTCCTGACATCGTCGCTAAACTACTGAAGTTTAAAAAATTAGCTTTGGTCAGTGGGTTTTCTGACTTACTTTTGATATTCCATCTCTAGTGAAGGTGAAAGAAATTTTGTGCAACTTTTTCGAACATTCGCTAATTTTGAATGAATGCGCAAGTTATAGATTGCATCTTCAAAGCTTGTCATCACTTCATATAGAGGAAAACTGTTTCTGTTGAGTATTGCCTTACTCAACTTTAATATTTGAACTTTAAGTCTGGTGTAGACATGTTTAATTATTTAACTAAAATTTAAAACAATTATTCATCAACATCTTTCACACTATTATTACATAAGCCAAAACATGCTTTTTAAAGCCTTTTATTTTTATATTTAATTAAATCAATATATTATATTTCAATGTGTACATTATTACAGTTTCTGAAAGTATTGAGGAATTAATAATTGATTACATATTCGTATCTGCTTCACGGTTCTGCTTTTTAACAATAGCTGTGCCAGTAAAAAATCAAACTTCACCGAATATAGGGTCGGTGACAGAAGCTGATTTTATTTTTTTATTTCACCTGCAAAGCTACAAATGCATTAAGTAGCATCTTGACTAAATCATCAAATATATACAAATAAATATAAATTGGAAGCGGGGTCTACTTACATAGCTATACAATTGTATTTACGTGTCTTTTATTAATCGCCTTAAAGTTATTAATTGCAATCGAATAATTATTTAATTACAACACATTTAAACAGTTGCTACGTAACTGTACATCAGCTTGAGAGCCAGTTTCATCACTTCTGGATAGCCAGTATCATTCAGATAAAGAAATAGAACATACTTTCTATGATTTTATCTATCAAGTTATTTAAACGGCACTTATCCGGGTGTGGTGAGATTGGCCCTTAGTCATACATTTTTTATATTACATTATATCAATAACATATTCGATTAATAAATAGCTTCTGTACACACAACAAAAAATATTTACACTTTAAATACTGAAAGGTATAAGGATTACTTATATTATGATCACTATACCCTTTTCATATCACAAATAATTGCGAGTAAGTTGCGGTGCAACTGTACGTTTATCACTAGCTGTATACACTCGTTACTACCTAAGACTGTTGATGTATTTCATCAGGTTGAACACAACTATGACCCCCATGATGTCCGTGTATCCCTCATGGCTTGTGTTCGGCGATGAGTTGCACAGATCTTTTCGACAGTAGCAGTACCTGGAATTATGGTGTAATGGATTAATAACGAGATAGAGTACAGCACCATCCCTGGTTTACGCCAGGGTAAGGGCTAGCGCATACATACAATTTTTAATTGAACAACTATTTTGTTGTGTATCATATGTCTTAAGAATATATTGAAGCGCACATACTGTCAACTCGATAGTTGCTCGACAAAAAAGTCAAAAATGCTTATCGATTTGCTTTTGATTTAAAAGTTGGACAATTATCGATCAAGCGCTCAATTTGTATTGCATTGTATTGATGTGCGCAGACCATCGACTAAACAGTCGATCCGCGACTGACCACGACTAGCAATCTCGTATAAGGATTTGAAGCGGCGCCACGTCTCTATCTTTGTAAACACCTTGACTCGAGCATTGCTGAAAAAAGACTGATTGATTTGAGGAGATAAAAAAATCGATTGTATGCGCACTTCCATCAACTAAACTGTTTGGTTGAGTAGAAATCACGAAAAGTACACAACTCGACGAAACAGTTTAGTCGATGTAACAGTTGTATGTTATGCGCTCGGCCTAACTCAACTGGACAGTTCTCTTTTCGAAACACATATATCACAAATTTTGAGTGTCGTTAGTTATGCAGCTAGCCGTATAAGTATATACAAAATGGAAGATGCTTCTTAAACCCTAAGGATTACGAAGCATCTTACACTTTATCTCTACTGTCAGCCGTTGGCAAATTGGCAGCGTTTCATAGTAATACTCGCTTGGCTGAGAGCTATTCATAAGCCAATGTGTCATAGTAGTAATATGTGAAAACAGCGTCTAAATAGTTTACAACTTTTACAATTCAGATTTATTCTGCTAAACGTAGGAACAATGAAAGCGCCAATATAAAAAAACTCGCCTAAGTTTTTCTGCAAAAATGTGAGATTATTTTTATTTTATTATCGTTTACCCTTGACGGCAGAAACCTGAATAGCAAGCTAATAAAAACACCTACAATGTCCAGCTCATGATAAAGTACCTACTACGTTTTTCTTTGCTTTATTTATTTTCTTGATTTAATTATGGACCGAGTATATAACGCGAAAAACACCTGCGGCCATGTTGAAAACACCTGTGGTTATTCTTTTTGTGTGTTAAGGTGCATCATGTGCATTTTAATTTTATCCTCATCGATGATCAGTTCAGATAACGATGAGTGAATATTGAAATGAGAGAGAGTGCAGATTAGGTAATTCTTCGATTACATCTGTTGTGCTGTAAGAAACCTCATAAACGACAAGACTGCCGCCTGTAAGCGCCTAGCATAAAATATATCGCCCATTTTCGTTTTATGTAGGTGCTAAAATCAATTTCGCCATAGTTTTGTAGCGTCAGGTAGTGCCATATAAACAGTAGGTACACTAGTACAGATCATTATCATCATCATTATTTATTCTTGTAACGTTTTTCGATATTCAGATACCTACCTGCGCTTTTAAACCTATCAGTATGCACCACGTTACGGCTTCCAAAAATAGATGCTTCTTTGATGTTTTACATATACATCATCTTTGCTAATATTATAAAGCTGAAGAGTTTGTATGATTGTTTCTTTGAACGCGCTAATCTCAGAAACTATTCGGTCCGTTTGCTTTTTTTTTTTGTCTTGCATAGCCCATTTTCGAGGAGGCTCTATAACATTACGCAATGAACCATGGGTGCGGAGCAGGAGCCCTATATATTACCTAGTAGGCGTACTTCTTTCGCCCTGGTCGTCGACATGTTCACAGCCTTCCGAGTAAGGTTCCAAGATCTCCATTTTGGGCGACCACCTTCCGTTTTTGTAGTCCTGGTACTCATTCTTCTGCGGTGCGCAATCTCGAAGCACACCGTTTATTCTCACTGAAAATACAAATCGGAATTTAATTAGAATGGGTTATTATTATTAATTATTATTCACAATGATTATTTTCTTATTATGACTTGTACTGCTTAACTCACAATAAGTGATCTAAGCATGTAACTTTCGCTCCAAATGTTCAAATGTTATATTATTGATGTTCTATCGCTTGCGTACCCTACATCATTGAACCCATATTACACATAACTAAGTATTGCATACACATCTACAGCTCAAGTGCGCGTCGGCCCACGCACAATGTCGGGTATCTGTATAGATACAATACGATGCCTATAGAGGAACTCAATCGCAATATACATTTTATCGCTAGCACTAAACAATTTTTGAAGTTGAAATTAGGAAAAAGTTGAAAGTACACATTAACTTGCAAAACCGATTAAACTCTGATTAATTTACACGGCTTATAATACGATGGTTTATTGATGATTGATGGTAAATATTCCGTATATTGACGATTCGAGGGAATTAAAAAGCTCTTTCTAATTTTCTTAAATGAAGAAGAGCTATTCAACGATGTTATACCGGTACAAACAATTTTATAAAAAAGATTATTCCTTGTTTTTACAGAAATAAACTGGCCACGATATTCAAGTTTGTTTTACTAGTCACAAAATATGATTTATTTATTATGTTGTAATTGTTATAGTTTGATGCTCTGATAGCTACAACGCGCGAAGCCTTGAAAGCAAAATTTGTTTCACATATATTTCACAACCTCAAAAATTTTAAAGCCTACTTTCTGCTTGCCAATGTATGTAGCGACTTTGACAGTTGGTACTTAAAATTGCGAAACCAAAACTCATTATAGTCAATGTAATATCTTTAGTTAAAATACATCTTTAATAAGCAACTGACAAGTGAAAATGAGGTGAGAATACATTTTGTATGTACCTATATGTTTTTAAAATATGTACGTAATAATGACTTGAACACACACACAAATTAAATTTATTAAAATATGTCTGCAGAAGCGGTATTTATATTTAAGACTACTTGTTTTCCAAGGATATTTCCTGTATTGCCACGACATTACAAATTACAGACAATGGACACCGATAGTATTAAGCTGACTCCAAACAATGATCTGTGCATGTCACAAGAGTGATATCAAGTTTAAATGATCTTCTATAAGGTGCACAAGCGTTCAACATTTCATTAACGCAGTCTTCGGTTTCCTACAAAATTATCAAATACACAATTGTGTTAGCTTGCAGCGCGACAAATTGTACAAAATTATAGTCGTAATTTGCTAAACTAATGCGTGAAAGTATAGAGTCAAGAGTCAACGTTACTTATACGTCATAATTTTCTTATTACAATACAATAGCATATTTTACATAAACGCCTCAGGTATGAACGATACGGCCAGACAATGATACCTTTGACTAGATGTACAATACACACCTCCATTCTGAATGTCGAGATGGAACTCCTGTTTCATGCACATTGTGGAGTAGGGGCAGTCGACAATGAACTTGTCTGAGTGGTCGAAGTGCACGCAGAGTCGTTTCGTCGTGTTGTAGTAGTGGCCCGGCGGCGGGTTGATCAGGCACTGGTAGCATTGTAACGATGATACTCCTGAAAAGGCAAAACACAATTGATTAGACAATTTTTTTCCAAATATGACTTGAGATACTCTAAAAGTTTATCTAAATTGTCTCCTTGTTCTTTTATATTGCAAAAAAACGGCAAGTTTAATGGATGTTTGTCTTGGTCTGGGTGTTTCTATGTTATAGTATGTAGTATGTATGTATTTACAAAAAAAAAGTATGTATATGTATGTCTATCCATTGTCTAGTACCCATAGTACAAGCTTCTGCTTAGTTTGGGACTAGATGGTGCTATGTGAATGTGGTGGAATATTATTATTATTATTCTGATGGCAATATTATGCTTTATTTTGTCTGCATGACAATATTTCATGTTTCTCGTTAAAACGAAGAAACTGGTTATATAATTATGTAAGTTAGCGTCCGTTCCCATCTGTCTATATTGCCCGCTCCCGCTGTCCTTGATTGATTCTCGCGTGCCAACAATCACGGTCTTCCTGCTCTCAAGAGCAGTACTCGAACCACTCGGGACGTGGGGCTGGCACGCAAACGTATTACACTGATCCCGTCACTCGCATTCCATTGCTAATTACGTTCAGTACGTTTTACTAAGTGTATTCACATGACGAAAGAATTTCGCAGCAGGTCGTGGGTTCCAGTGTTGAACCGAGAAACTCATTGAAAAGGTCTCGGCGACACAATTTGGCTTAATGAATATAGCTCCTTGCTGTGTTTAAACTGCTTTCTCATTACTACGCTCAAAGCAAAAGGTTGTGTTTGCAAACACATGCTCTATTCCGTGGTTTAATGGTTATAGTTCCTTGCTATGTCAAACTCCTCGCTTAATACTGCCCTAAAAGCTAAACATAGTGACTGCAAACACATGGTCTATCCCGTGTAAACGTAAGCTTACCCGCATAATGACTTCGAACTTGAACCAGTTTTGTCCATATCTGTTTTAATGACGTCATCCTGTGCCATCGTTTTCTTAAGGCACGAATGTTCATCTTATTGAAATTGTCGTCCTCCCACACTCAAACTTGTAATGTTCTCTTGGTGATTGACAATACAAGACGCTAATGTGTATAACAGACAAAAGCACACTTAGTCAAAGGGCAACCACACTTTATGAAATTATGCCTTTTGTGATGTAAAAGTACAACTACTTTTACAGCCGTTAGGAGTCCACTGCTGTACTTAATTAGCCTCTTCTAATTTGCTTAACAGTAGCACTGTAAGTCATTTGGAGGATTTCGCCTAGCATATCACGCTGGCCAGTCGCGTTGGCACAGGGTTTGATCGAATTTTCCGTCTCTTCGCAAAGATTATATTTGCTTCGTGTATGTGGATGTGTCAAGACGCGACTAAAGAGAATTCTTTAATCGCTTCCTACGGGATCCCCGGCATGTAATGGGGTAGTGATATTTTGTATTCTTAATTCGTCACCACGCGGACTGAATAACTTACGCTGTAGCTAATTTAATTAAATGCTGTTGCAGCAAATTTAATTAGAAATCATATCTGATGTAAATGAGATTTGACGACGTAGAATAATATTTTGTGTCTTGATACAAAATAGTTGTTTAGCTTAGCTGGCGTTTATAATATACAGCCTAAATTGCGGTCATTGAACAATATTTTATATCTGACTAACCAGTTAGGTAATATGAGATAATTATTTAGAACTTGGCGTATTTACTTCATATAATTACTTCCGATTTATCCATTACCTACTCGTTTAAATACACCGCTTAAGTTATTAGCTTATACTTCAGTTTAATAATCTACTTTCAATAATTATGGTTGACTTTAGATTAAACAGTCAAATTATTAATTTTCAAGTTGCTTTTTAGGTCATGTTTTGAAATCGTAATACTACCTAAGTTTAATAAATGTTTGCTCGTACGTAGATATTTGTCTGTATTTTCGGCTTGACCTTCCGTGTCCTTACCTTTTGTTTTGCGTGACACACTTGGCATATGTAATTAATTTGCAATTATTCAACATTTGTTACAAAGCATTGTTACTGAGAATTATCGTATATTATTAAAAAAGAAACAATTGCCTGCCGTGAATTTATATAATTTTGTTGGATGCGACAGTAACCACTAATTACATAAACTCAAAAGGTACATAAATAGAAGAGATTCCATTTACCTTTTTTTTACCATGTTTTTTTTTTATTTTGCTGTCGATCATATCATAAAGTTAGGCTTGCTCTATAAAACTCTATGATGGACTTAATATTTTGCAGAAAACTACTTAAACGTCAATATTTCAATTTGGCTTTTTGAATACCGGTACAGTCAACCCAGGTGGTCTGATTATTACTGTACACATTTGGACATCTTTTTATTGGAATTAGTTAATATTATGTCACTTATTGAAAACTAACTCTATCTCAAATTCCACCCTGACGTTTAAAATCTTCCTTGTTGACTGTAACATTTTGATTCTTTATGTACATAGTTAGACGAATTTCTATAAATATTATTAACAGTTTCATCTTTGGTAATAACGAGGTAAAAATAAAAACTAGTTGCTTATGAAACGCTGGTACTATTCTATAATTATGTAGAAATGCAAACTTTGTACTACAGATACGTTAGAATTGTAGTATAGGCTAGCATTTACGCCAACTGTAGGCACACTCCGAGATACAAAGAATGCGTTTATATTGCATACGAGAAATATCTTCCTCACAGCGGGTGGTACGTGAATCATCGTCACATGTTCACACACGTCACTAAGCAACAGGCCTACTTTTATATTTAGCCCTTTATCAGCATTCGCAGGCATTGTTTATAAAATTCCTTCATTATCCTTACCTAAAAGTAAAATTATGTAGCGCTAATGAAAAAGTACTTTTAATGGAACCAAGTTCAGTACACATGAAGATATTTATTAAAAATGTATTATAATCAATATATGTTTAGTCATAATTGAATGTAACAAAGCTGAATATGCTAGTCACGATCTCCGTGATCTGTCGAGGTCGTTGACTGCTAACTGACACATGTATGCTTTTGGTAAATCCGCCTGAAATCATACCTACTTGAAACTATGCCCTATTTTGTACATGCTCGATCATCTCCGTAATAATACTTGATAACGGGCATTTTGTTCAGTTAACTAACAATTTTCTTTCAATGGTTGTTTATTTTATCTTATTTGTATGATACTGGGATGAGTCAGAGTTCAGTTATACCGACTCCTACGCGGGTTTAGCATTACGCATGCGCCGATGGACGCCCATTCGTGGAAGCGAGCCTTGCCTGGTTAAACTGTCAAGTGCCTAATACATTATAGTAATGATATGTTTTTTTTCGATCACCATCCACATTGACAAAATTGATCGATTAATAAGTGTTTTATTAATCTTTTCACTTGCCTTTTAAATAAAATCTTTCAATTTTCAGAAATTTATCATCTAAATCACAAAGAAGTGAATTAAAAACCGATTATAAGAGTAAAATATCAACATGCGGGCAATGAACTCATGCTTAGTGTTAATAACCATGAGTTTTAAAGCACTAGCTTTTGCGTGGTATGCATATGTATAGGAACGAACGAAATAATTTAAAGACAACCTTACAGCTAACCATATGACGAAAATAAATGACATTATTCCATACGAAGAACTGTCCAAGAACTGTATCTTTTGATTTTAATAATTCCAGTTGGCTTAATTGGGTTATCAAGTTCAAAAGATAGACAATGAAGCTACAATATATTTTAATATTTTTTATCATAGTGCGCAGTGAAGGTATCGGAGAAGATTACTTTATTGAAAAAGACGAACAAAGCACGAAAGAGAATGGTGATGAAACATCTTCGTCGATTTCTTTAAGATATTTACAAAAGTCGAATGTATTACAAGGTATTAACAACACCAATTCTCCTAATGAAAATTTTACTGTTTTGTTAAATGAATCGCGTCCTAAGGAGTTCGGTGATGATTATGATACCGACGAGAATATTATTGAAAATGGCATTACAGTGGGTATACGATTTAATGTAGATACAAATAACGATGATGTTGAATATAGTGAACCGCTAGAAAAGGGATTGAACATGTCGAATCCAAAGACACTCTTAGACGTTTTAAAGAATTATGAATATCATTACGATGAACCAAGTACAGCACGTCAAGTTCTGCGCCACGAAGACTACTCAGAGTATACGGCAGGCAATGAAACTATGGATCCCACTAACATCACTGAACATATTGAAGAACCAAATGAAAAATTATTGATTGACTTTTATAACTTGCAATCTGCAGGGAGTAAATTAGTTATAGGTGACAAGCCAATATTTTCAAGTAATCAAAGAATCCCAAGCGATAAGATCTGGTACGTGCCGGAAAATTTACCATGTTGGGAACTACCGATATTGTATGGTGAGTTGGGTGAATCGAAAAAAAGAAACGTCTTTCTTACATTTGGCGGTAGACTGAAGAATGTACTAGAAAAGATGGAAGATGAAAAACTAGCTCCCAAGAGGTTCAATATACCTGTTTCTCAAACAACCAACAAGTGGTGTTCTGCTGATCCTTGTTATGGCGACCACACGCTCTGTTTGTTCCCGGAATCTATTAATTCAAAATTATGTATGAGTGATTACGAGGTACGAGTTCCGTCTACGGTGGCTCGTATAGGATTAATCAATACTGTAAATTCAATGCGCAACAGAGTTGCTTCTGGTGTTGCAGAGTTGTATAAACACTTACCCACTGCAGCAGATATGAATCAAATGATATATGATTTTGATTTACAAGCTATGTCGCAGGCTTGGTTGCACCAATGTCTACCGGGACCAAGCGCTTGTTCATCCCTAGAAGGCAACTATGTTACACAGCTGGAGTGCACCAAATACACAGAACACTGTTGTGTAAACTCTTATAGAGTTGAAACTTGGACAAACTGGTAAATCATAATTTTACTATATTATTGTTTCTGTAGAGACGAGTTTACTAATTTAAGTATCTTTTGTTGACAGTATACCACAACATGAATGTTTTATCGATGCCATTATTGGTTGCGTACATACATGGTTTCGAAGTGCTAAAGATGAACTAACCGCAACTGACGTAAAATGCGGACATATAACGCCAAATACTTTCAACACAGTTCAGCTATTGTGGGCGGAGACAAACAAAATAGGTTGTGCATATGGGAGCAGACCACTGGGAGATGTGCGAGTGATATGCAACTTCGCTCCTGGTGCGCCATTTTCTTTGTATACTAAGTCTTTCTGCGGGTTCATAAACCATAAAGAAATGATAGAAGCCTACTCTGTTAACGTGACGAGTCCAGACTTCCTGGTACATCTCGGTATTGCGTTACATGCCGTGAAATCTTTTAATTTCACTGACGCGGAATTCACTAATCATGAGTTTAACTATTCTTTAAGATTTTCGGATATAGATATTTTGAGTAAGGTATACCCACGAAGATGGATTAGGCGAGTGTTGAACGACTACGGCAATGGAACAATGGGTCTCATAGCTCGTTTGGTTACTAAATATACCTTTGGAGATGACAGCGGGCCTCAGTGTGATACTAACAAACATATCTATGGGTCTGGCGAGCCCGGCTCGCTTTGTGTGGAGAAAGGAAGACGTTTTCATTCCTTATGTTATGATTTCCGCGATCCGACGCCTGGCTATAGGTTGGTGGCCGTTCTAGCACCGGTTGCGTTATTTACTCTTATATTGTATGACCTATTTAGTGGTGTTGTTAGACAAACTATTTAATAACTAACAATCAATATGAAGATATGAGAATTATTGTGATAAATGCGTCATCACTAATCACTAAGGCATAAATACACAACAATGAATGTAACAGTGACAAACACGTTAAACTGTTTATACTGTAATTCAAATAATTACTTACCAAAATGTTTCAAATATTTGCTTACTTGTGATTCGTTGAATCTGTTAATTTGTTTGCACAATTTGTTACTGCGATAAATGATATGTTCTAAATGTTACTGTCAATATTATCTGACTCAGGCCTTCAGGTAGTAGAGTTTATAATTGAGTCAAGTCTCGTACTTGTTCAATTCGAATATAAGTGGCGATTTATGAGTCATGACATAGTAAGTTAATAGAAAATCAATAAAGTGTACCTGATACCAGTTGGTGCTGTGCTACAATTAATGCCACGAGAATGCTTGTACTTCTGATTAGAATTTTCTGTAATCATTCAATCAACCGATTTGATAGCTAATTAGTTCTTCGACGGTTCTGTCTTTCATTGAATTCATCAATGGGACAGCGGCATTATAGACTACCAACTGGTCGAGATTCAGTTTAACAATATGTACTTGGTTAACAATCGTTCATAAAACAGTAAAAGTAGCACCTGTTTTAGAAAACGGTAGCAAATCTTATACATATACCTAGTTCTACTACATAATTCTACAGCTCCTTTTTTAAAACACAACTCCCATCACTCTGGCAGTATACCCTGTGTCGCGGGAGACAAGTGCCTGAGGTGGCCTCAGCTTTTCAACATACATACATACATAACGTCACGCCTTTTATCCCCGAAGGGGTAGGCAGAGGTGACACCCACTTTTCGCCAGATATACTTTAGTCCCACGTAATAAGGGGCGAGCCTATTGCCGTACCGGGTACATTTCCAGACTCCATGCTGCTACTGGAATTTCGTGACAGAAAAACTCAATAACACTGCCCGACCCAGGAATCGAACCCGGGACCTCCCGATCCCACGCGCACATTTATGCCGCGAGACCAACGAGGCAGTTGTATAGGGTTTGATGTCGACTTTTCCGTCTCTACGCAAAGATGGTATTTGCATCGTATTATCCCTTAGTCGCCTCTTACGACGCCCACGGGAAGATAGGGGGTAGTGACACTTGTATTTTATGCCGTCAACCACACGGCCAGCTTTTCAAATGTTTTAAAATTATATTTAGTTCTCGAGTGCCAGTTATATTGACATTGAACATACTATAATTTACAGAATAAATAATGACGTCCTACATGATTACGAAATGTTTATCGTCGACACGTAAATATATGTATAATAAATAACAATGTTTACGTCTCATTGAAATTTATAGATAGACTTGGCAGGTTATTTGGACACCTACTGCAGTGTGTTGGCAATCATAGACACTAAAAACTGCATAGTCACCTGCTATTGCGATATTAACAATATTGTGTTAAACTCAACTGCATTTGCTAAAATGTCATAGGTCTGCACAGATGGTGCAATTCCTAGGCTATTTAGTTACTGCTGTTATTCTTCAGCTACCTTAAACTAGTATCGTAGAGACAATCTCGATAAGACAAAAATACAGTTATATTTTGTGCAAGCATTTGTAAAGTAATAAGCCACCCTATGCCAGCGGGCTTCTCTCCTCTCTCAAGCTCCTTATAACATAAAAATATTTACTGTGTTCGTTCAGTTTCCTTCAAAATGTTAAAAAACTCTTGCAAGTAGGTAAAGAGTTTCAAAGCATAAAAAAGACATGTTAAGTCCGCGACAAGACATCCCTAGTAAAGGCAACCTCTACGGGCAAAGGCGTAAAATTATATTATTATAACGAAGGTGTATTTACATGTAATATCAGTGATTATATAGATGTAGTTAGTGCCACCTTCACCTACAAAACTGTGATTCATATCTTAATTAAGAGAACACGGAAAAGATAGGTACCGATTATTATTAATGAGTTACTAGAGGTTAAACAATTGTTATTTGTTGTTTAACACCTTTGATTATTGAGTTTCTAAGCACGACACAGATCAATAGTAAAGATATGGTCAAGTGCGATTCTGGCTTACAAAGCCCCTTCGTAGAGTGTTTGTCAGGGGTACTGCGCAGGCGTTCCATGAGGGTTTGGGCTACGCAGATCTTTTCTTTGCGAGTAAAACACAAACATGCAGAGCCAACGTCTAGCCTTTTCAAATGTCATGTTTATATATGTCTTTCAACACGAAGAATTACGTCCACGTCCATTTAGAGACCAATATCAAGAGCAAAAAGATTTTCTGCTATGCTCCAAAGTCAAATTTGCATTAATTTTTTATAGCATTGATGTTTTGTTTCACCTACTGCATCAAAACTGTGAACATTTTCCTATTTCAATCAAATTTAAATCTGAAATCGTATTACCTACTTGTTTTTGAGAAAAAGGGACTTGGATGAACAAACAGATGAACGGACATCAAAATTATACTGTATATGCTGGACCTACAATTACGTGTTATTCTTTTGTGTTCAAGTTCACACAGAGGCGTTCATTCATAGTTCATCTAATGACTTCATCCTTGTGCGCCGTCATTTTTGTACCGTACAATGTTAAATCGATTTGATTACCAATCATAATTTTTTTAACAAAAACTGGCCCTGTGCTCCACAAAACATGGTTTTATAACACTCGGACGTGCGTTAAAACTAAATTAAACACTTCCACATATTTATAAGTTGTCGAGCAAAACATTGGTGGAAAGTTTACGGGCATTTGCGTGTACGCGTATTATTTCCGTCTACTGCAAATAATATTTTCTTGCTTATTTTCCCAGTAACAGGCTTTTAAGGACTTCCGGATGACTAACACGTTCTAATCTATATTTTCTTAGTCACTTGTATTGAATGGGTTAATTTGGAAAATTGATCATAACAAACCAGTGTACTAAGAGTAATGAGATCTATTTCTTGATTTTAAGTACGTTTTCATGATTAAATCTACTTTTATGTCGAATTATAGCCTTGGCCACTGACGATATCTGCAAATTCCTTTAAGGTTTATCGGTTTTTATAAGAAGTAGTCATACATATGTACGTACATACATACATAGACTCACGCCTGTTTCCCCGAAGGGGTAGGCAGAGGCATATTAAACGCCCACTTTTCGCCAGTGTTTTGATCCCACGTAATAGGTGGCGAGCCTATTGCCGCTTATCGGGATATATTGTTTGCCAGAGCCTCGTCCGTTGATCGGCAGGTGCACCACTTGCAGGTGAGGTTGGCTTGGGACCCTAAGTTCTTGGTGGGTTACAATTTCACAGTGGGTACATGACACTGGTATTAACCTCGTTCCCTGATAAATGAAGTCTTTAAGTCTCTATTTACCTCTGAATTAGCGCCCATGTCTACTTTTACTTTTGATCCTCACATCAAATCAAACCTAACATCGATTACTTAGACACGCATCATCTTACATTATGAAACGATCGCATCTTATAACTAGGTTAGCATAATATTAATCGAATGATCTTCATATTGTGTAACGGCTGCAATTTCAAGAGGATTGTCCCGGTTACGTGTATAAATAAAATTATTCAGAACAAACCTGTTGTTATCAAGGACAGGACTGTGCCCACCATGGCTAGGAGACTCTGCTTCATACTTGTCTTTTTTCACTTGCCACTTGTATATCGAGTTAAACTTCTAAGTTCAATATGTCGTACTGAGTAGTTACTCTTGATGTTCTTTTCATCCATGAACCTGGAATTTAAAAACGATAAAATTATCGTGGGTGTCTCTCAAGTGGGATGTCAGGGCTATATTGAGCTCAGACAATGAGAGTACAGTCCTCATCTCGTTAGCTTAAGGTGTATAATAGACATCGATCTTATCATCGGCGAGAAGAGACCTCTAAATATTGTCATCCCTCATACATTTATTAACAATGTTGAATATCTCTATTATTTTCTGCCTATCTGCCTATTGTTTTGACTGACTGAAGAGCCCAAATCTCGTTTGCGCAATTTGGTGAACAAATCCGCTACGATCACATTTGACCAGAGAACTATCAATTACGTCACAGACAATCACGAATATTCTAGTACTATAATATTAAGTGACCGCAGAAACTAGCTGACCTAAACACGTGTCCGTTTAAAATGACCAACTACTATCGACACCTGACAGCCATTCATTTTGAAATGTTCATACGCCCTTATAGTTTAGCGGCACTAACTTTTGTATCAAATATATAATAATGTATATGACATACATACAGTTGATGAATATGCATGTAGAAGGACGAAAAGGGAGAGGACGGCCAAGGAAAAGATGGATGGACTGTGTGAGGATGGATATGAAAGAGAAAGATGTAAACGATCGGATGACTGGTGACAGAGAAATATGGAAGCGAAGGACATACTGCGCCGACCCCAAATAAATTGAGACCAGGGCAAGACAATGATGATGATGACATACATACAATTGTTTCACTACGACAACTAGCACCAAAATAATGTTATAAATTTTTACGGCTGATCGTTGGTAGCAGTTCTTGGGCTTAATACAAATTTGGTTGGACCCTTACTTTAAACAGAAAACATTTATATGGACATTGTGTCAACGTTGTTACCACAGATACCAGCAGAGCCATTTATGCAAATCATGCACTTATGACTGAATGTTGTATAAACTTGAAAAGACTACGATACAAAGAAAATACTCATGGAGTACTATTATGGTACCGGTATCTGGTGGTTCTAAATTGTTCTACAGATTAAGAAATTAAAATCCACGACACGAATCGCATACCTAACCAATAGGTATTACATTGCATTGGAGTTTAAATCCGTACTGATCGGATGCTGTAATACACAGTAGGTAATACGTTCTGTAATATTGCGTTGCAAATAAATTGGCTCACTCGTGTTGTTTTCAAGGTCCTTACATGCTTGTTAGCCTTTCTAGGGTTTGCTTTTGACCAATTGCAGGCTTTCGATTATTGCCTGTAGTAAATGTTTCGATGACGATTTAGTCGTAATAGGCCTTATCAGTATCTAATTATTTATTATTTTTATCGGTATTCTATTAGAAACCCATTAATGTGCCGCATTAGATAATTGATTTATTACTTGAACGCTTATGATAATGACTTTTTGATGGTTTGTTTTTTTCTGTAAACAATGTCGAGCAGTCAACAGCATTCTAGGTTATTCGGTAGTGTTTATGTTACTTTATTCTAAAATTGTAATATCACATTGAATTTTTTTTTACTAAAGCTTAATTTGTTTATCAATTGGACTTTCAACTTTTTAATTAATAAGTCTTTGTAAGAACACACAAGAGCTTCTTAGGTCTTTAGGTATCTGTTTCGTAAGTCTCGTTTAAATAATATTTTCCCTATAGTCACTTACCTAACCTGAGGCCTTTAATCATAAGCCCGTGTTAATTTTATGCTCCACGTAATGATAGGCTCAGAACTGGTTTTCCAAGTGTCATTTAATTTTACACCCCGTGTAAAAATATACCTACTTACTACTTGGGTATGATAAGTTGCTTAAAATGCAGCTTCGACTGAATAAATATGTTATTTTATGCTTAATATTTACCAAAACAGAGTTCGTTTTTGTTTACATTTTTCTGTCAAGGTTTCTTTTTGTTACAAATATTTTTCTCTTCAAATATCATTTTACAAAAATAATTCGGCATACATTCATAAGAAGTATGTTGTTTCATTACAGTGTGAATAAGAAAATTATAAACAATTGTCGGCAGAGAAGTTTGTGACAAGAGCAAGCAATGAGGCCATGATTAGTGTTGTAAAAATACCGTATAATACCAAAAGGCTACGTATTATACCGGTATTTTATTATAAATTACGGTATTATTGGTATTTTATGTATTTTATATTCTGATTCAGTTTATAAGACCCTGCTATATTGCGACGAGTTCTGTTTCGATTGTATTCTTTGTTTTAGAATTAGTAATTACCTAATAATTTTGGAATTTTAACTTTTGGAAAAATTCATTGCAAAGCCCGAAATTCGTATCGTCGAAACACGTAGATAAATCACGTGTTTCTAAATTGGTCACGATTTACACAAATCTTGGTGTTCCTGACAGCACATTCGAAGTTAAAGAAAGTGGTGATGAAGATGATTTAGCTGAAAGTATGTTGCTAGAATGCATTACTACGTCGTCATCTACCGAGAACGTAGCAACACAAGAGGATTTAGATATGGAGGTAGAAGATGCTCTAAATATCGGGTTTTCGAACTAGGAAGACAAAAGGCGTGGGCCACGTCTGTGCTTTTCTTATGGATCTTGTATTAAGTTTCGGGCTGTACGTGTCTCCACGCAGAGAGGAACATAATGTAATTTAGAATAAATAGAGAGATGATTCAAATAACTTTAAGGACCCCTTTGCTCTAACGTACCTTAAAATGTTACGTGTTTTTCTTTAAATCATATTTTGACCTTGTTTTTATGGTAATATTGTTGTAGCTAATAGTAATTATGGGTCGGGTTTCGAAACGCGTCGCCCGAATTTGAGGGTATTGGTGGTGTAGGGTGCTTAAGGGAGTTAGTTTTAATCCCCGTAAAGTAATTTTGGCTGCCGGAGTTGCGTCTAAATATTTTTAAACAATTTCCAAAAACTCTTCATTCAAATATGAAAAACGGAACGTAATTTTAGGTTTTATGTGAAAGTAACTAAATAGGTTGTGTTAGGTTCTATTTTGACCCTTAACCCGAAAATAGGAGCCCTGCGAAGCAGGGCTCCGTCAAACTCAGTTTATTAAACTAGTGGAATCAATAAAAGCGATATTTAGGTTTTATGTGAAAAACGTGAAACGAAACGCAACCGCCATCTTGTATGAATTATATTGACAGCTAATGTCAAATTTGTGCCTCATTGCTTTCGAGTACCTAGGGTTAGGTGCGACTGTAATAAGTAACTAAATAGGTTGTGTTAGGTTCTCTTTTGACCCTTAATCCGAAAATAGGAGCCCTGCGAAGCAGGGCTCCTCCAACCTTAGTTTATTAAACTAGTGTGAAGAATGTGGAAGTTGGCAATGCCATACACACAGATGTCTGGAGTTTTTTTTTCCAGAGGAAACCAAGTATTTCCGGCAAATGAAAATTGTGAGGGGTGGTTCCGAGACCTCCCCCCTCCCCCTCCAACCACTCACAACCCTTAAAAACGGCGACGTATTTCGAAACCTTAACCGTAATTATTAATAATACAAACTTAAAATATAATTTCTTGCTTTATTCCTGTGCAATTCTACCGTATTCAGTATTTTTAATGATTTCTATGATCATTTACTTCAAAAATATAGAAGAATTGATTTATACATAAAATACCGTAGTAAATGGTATAATACCGTATTATACGGTATTTTTCGTTTTATACATTTCAGTACAAATGGTATAATACCGCACTTACATCTCTAGCCATGATACATCTTCTAATATATAAAATTCTCGTGTCACAGTTTTCGTTCCCATAGGGTAAATTCGTTAGAGATGGCCATACGGGAGAGATGGCCAATCGATTTATTTTTGACATTTACGGCTAGATGGGGCTACAGTTCAGTTAGTATGCTCCGATTAACGATCATGAACACAGTACGACACAATTACTGAGCACAATTATAGTAAAAAGTAAGTAAATTACCTTTAATTTTACAAGGTATTCCTTAACTTTTTTAGCGTGGCGATATTTTAAGGTGAAATATTATTTTTAAATGTATACTTTTTGTGTTTACTAAGTTTATTGCGTTTTTCAAATGATAATGTCTATTCTAACCTCAAAACGGCGCTCGTTACGTTAACATTACGTTTTAGAATTGATGTGGCCATCTCACCCGTACAAAAAGGAGAGATGGCCACATAAATTCAGGTTGAGATGGCCATATCCATTATTGTTATTGTAAACGATTTTAATGTGCTTTATGTCTAGGTATAGATGCCAAACAAGTATCAGAGGAAAACTATAGCCACTCGCGGTAATTGGAGTGAAGAATCATGAAAAGCTGCCATTAATGCGGTAAACCCAAAGATAATAAATCGGATAAAAATAGGATTAGAAAATGAAAAGCTGCTAGGATCTCAGTGCATCAATTATTTGTGATACATCCGACGAATAAGATAAAGAAAATGAGGCAGACAACTCTGCCGGATGTGGAGACAATTTTATGCGACTCATCTCGTTGAAAATTGGCCGCAATGTCTTATTTGTGATAGATGGGTTCATGAAAATTGTACAGAATTTAATGGCATGTACTCCATGTGAACAACAGAAGAAAAAAAAGATAAGACAAGCTCAATTTCAAGGCAAGGGAATGGGAAAAGGGAAGTCAAGTACTGGCCATCTATCCCGTACAACTACGGCCAACTCACCCTGATATGCCGGGAGAGATGGCCAGTTCTATTTTTTTTGTAAATTGATTTATCGTATGTTTCTTAATTACAAAATTTTATTTGTAGTTGATTTTTTCGAAGACTAATTACTGTTGATTATGATAAGAATAAAAGTCTGATAATTAAAAGCCTATTTATTTTTTTATTTCTCATCAAAAAAACTATGGCCATCTCTAACGAATTTACCCTACTCCTCCGAAACGGCTTGACCGATTTTGATGAAATTTTTTGTGCTTATCCGGTATCTATTTGAATCGGCCAACATCTATTTTTCAAAAAAAAAAAAAAATATTTTGCAAAACAACGTTTGCCGGGTCAGCTAGTATTTTATAAGATAAACATTGTGATTACCTACTCAATCGTAAACTCGTGCTGATCGACTTTACATATTTTTATATGCAATTAAAATTTTCTACTCGCATAATCCATTACATAAAACTTAACCATTGTAACATGTCGCCGGCACCGAACACCATAATACTACGGTTACATAACAGACTCATACCTAATCGTTCAGTTAAACGAGTTCGGTACACAAACGCCGAACTAAAAGAATTTCAACATTGAACCAGTTGTGTATGTAAACTGTGTTCAACCATGAAACACAATAATTAGTACATTTGTCTCACTGGTACATTTGTCGCACCATGAAAATGCAACAATTGCACTATTGCGACACCCAGTTGCTGTTTCAATTTCTAGCGGTTTTCACATTATTGCGGCAAACCTACAAATATAGGGCATAGGCTTGTGCAATAGATATTACTTGGAAATTGATTTTCCCGTAAACAAACATGCTGAAAGTTACATATAAAGCTGCGACAATATGCGTAGTAAAGAAATTTAACTTGAATTGTATACTGGGTGTAAGGGACGGTCGCGGTGTACCGAAAACTGATACCAGTGATTCAGTACGTTATACGAAACCCTTACTGTCGAATTTGCCGAAAAAAATTTAAGAACTCGACAATTTTCCAAAAAATTGCGATGTAAATAGGAACACGCAAACTCGCACTATCAGCTGTTACGGCCTTACAGCGGCGGGTGGTAGCGGCAGTGATTACGATGTACTGATGCGCTAACTGTGCTGCGGCCGCGCGCCGCGGCCGTTGTCACGTCAGAGTACACGCACCATGAAATGTTTAATACTTAGAATTTTACAAAAATATTAATGCGGGTTACTATAGTTACTACTTCATTACATTATATGGCAAAAAAAGGAAAGCAAAAATCGGAAAGTTCATGAAAATTTACCGGAAAATTCGACCGCCAATGGCTTCAGTATCATGCACTGAATCACTGGTTTCGCTTTTCGGTACACCGTCCTTTACACCCCGTATTAGCGTCGTTTCCTTACTTTGAATAACACTCATAATATATGAAGTAATGAGCTTACCTTTTATAATCAAGGCATGGTCTGAAGACGATATCATTAGTTTTAACATAAATAAAATTGGTGCAGGTATCATTTTCAATACCTGCATAGCATTAAAGTTATTTGGCTGGATATCTTTTCGACGGTCATAAATTTTCCATGTAGAGGCACGCTTTAATTGTTATTGTGCATCAATGTCAAAAATATGTAATCTATAGGAAGTAGGAAATAAGATTCTGCACAGGACAACCTCGTTTCGTGGTATGCTTTTACCGTACCTAATTAATATATCATTAACATTTTCTCCTCACAAGGTAAACGAGTCGTCGACATCTCGACGCACAAGTTTGGAGCGATTAATCAAGGTCTTAAATTAAAGACCACTATGTCAATTGATCGTGTCCAATAACTACTGAAGTAGGTTTACATCACAATATTATAAGGTCACTGGTCAGGTCATTTTGTTTGTTTTTCTTACATTAATTAGAAGTGTCTGTCTGAAATGGCATTTAAAAGGACAATAAAAATGCCAGTGTTGTATAAACAATCCCTAGATGCACAAGTATATTACTAACTAGCTGACGCGGCGAACTTCGTACCGCCAAATATGTATTATGCATATAAACCTTCCTCTTGAATCATTCTATCTATTAAAAAAAACCGCATTAAAATCCGTTGCGTAGTTTTAAAGATTTAAGCATACATAGGCACAGACCGACAAAAGACACTTTGTTTTATACTATGTAGTGATAAAAAGCAATTTATTTTGCATGAAGTAATTAATGAACGACTGGCCTGCTGGACTTTTGAATTTTTGTGTGTTGAACACATTTTTTAGTTGAATCTGGGTGTAGTTTGTCTATAGGCACATTAATATGTTTGTATTTAGCAATAACTATAATACAAAAATGAATCACTGAATGTGTTGTTGCTAAGCGCAAATCTCGACAGCAGCTGAACCGATTTCCTTAATTCTTTTTTTATAATATTCCTTGAAGTACGAGGATCGTTCGTACGGAGAGAAAAATTTAAGAATTAAAAAAATTATTAAAGACAGTCCATGTAAGTCGGTACGAAATTCGCCGGGTCAGCTAGTATGCTATAAAAGTGTATATCAGTCAAATTGTTTCCCAGATACGAGCAGTGCGTTTGGGATCACATGACCGTCTTTAAGTTGTCCAAGGATATTATTATTATTATAATCTCGAAAATTAATAAGGCCGGTATCTTAAATGATGCAGAAGTTCGTTGCAGTATTTTTACAATTCCGGTTTTTTGTTTGCGTATTGCGCCACAACGTTGGATCTGATCGTTGTGACCGTTACATCACATATTATACGATATAACACTAACCGTGGGTTGGCCAGGTTAAGGACATTTGGAGACACACCTTTAAGAACTTTTAAGAAAACAGTTTACAAAATATGCAATAAATTATTGTAAGTAATCAGCATTTGGAGATACACGTTTATAAACTGCTTGGAATTAACTTGTAAGATTTTTCAAAAAACATTCTTACACGTTTTAAATAGTCTTAATTTAGAATTCAACAGGTGAGATAATAATCATCAGCATATTATGTGTGTTGTGAATATTAAACATTCCTGGAAAAGTATTTCCGTGAACAGCCTGTAATGCCGGTATTTTTCCGACCTGTACCTAACTAAAAAATCCCGATCAAAATGGCGAATAGTTCAAGCAGAATTAAAATTACGTTATACTTGCATACGACATGACTATAAATGAATAATGAGATATGAGGATGATGCAAAACAGGTGTGTGAGAATCGTAGTATAATGCTAATTCGTCTCTACTTCTTGGACAAAAAGACGTGAGTAAATTTGTGGATTATGTTTTATATATTAAAATATGTAAATTCAAGTTTCGGCAAGAATAATTTACTAAAACCTGTCGCTACAAATGTGAACATAATACGAGTCACTATGTTGAGGGTCAGTTTGCAGTAACAGGTTAACTTGTGATAACAATTTGCAGAAACATTTTATTTTAGAACAAAGCGACCATTCAAAAAACCACCTAAGTAGGAGGTCGTATTGGCCAAGACGCTCCATTGTAGGTATCTAGCTTGAATTATTTCGAATCGCTATACCTTTTATTAAAGAATGCACACTAGTGCAATAGCCGAATAACCTTACATTGAAATGCAGACACAAAAACTTTACGAAATGTACTCAAGAGACGTTCGACGGCCAATTGACTGTGCAAAATCTTATATAGAGTAGTAAATGTAGCTGTAGAATAGAAAAAAGTAAAACAAAAGTTTTAAACTCTTGCTGAAATTGGACTACACAGAAAACTTCTATTATCCACTCTAATCTACAGCATTTAAAGCACCGATTTTTGGATATTTTATATCATAGCGCTGTTTTCAGGTCCTACCTAAGAAAAATAATTGGAAGAGTACATTTCTAGTTGAAAACTTCGTGAGTACCGGTTAAAACTGACTGCCGCACAGATAAGTTTTAGTCAGTTGCCTTGTATCTTGTCTTTTATTTTAGTTGCAATACGATGAATCCCTCCGTTCAAGTGTCCACTTGTGCACTAGACAGAAATATAATAGAAAATATTTTACTTATCAATGTGTTTGTATCGCATCGCGATTGTAAACTATTTTGACGGATATGTCTATCGATATTAATATATTCACGTTTTAAAGCAAGTAGTATGCTAAGTAGTGTAATGACGTGAAAAAACACACGTATATTGTAATCAAATTGATTAGAAAATAATATATATTTAAGTAACGTGACCTAACGTCTTGGATCACCTTTTAGGTTTCGACCTTTTAATTTGATTAGACTAAAATCTTCTAAGCTGTAAAGCCTACATTGATAATCACCAAATTATGTAAACATGAGCATGTTTATCGCAGACAAGGCAAACCAAACTAAAGACTAAAACCAATTCATCGATGTTATTAGATACCTATATCTCGAGAACCTGCTTCTTGGGACGACTTTGAGAACGCATTTCGCTTATTTGTCGAATACTTCACCTTGACCTCCAGTTGACCGAGTGTACCTCGTCGAACAAATAATAATGACGAGTGACGATGACGGATGTATTACATTAATTGCGCTTGGATGTCAGCAAGGTGCATGGACACTTGGACAGTGGCTCATTGTGTCCGCGAATGCATCGAGTGTTCTCGGCCCAACATTGACTGAACTCAGGTTCAGGGAACCTGCGCATTCACTTAAATACCTACCTATTATCAACTAGTTTAGCTGCACCATATTTTTTTAAGACAAATCGCGCACTAGGACTAAAACTGTGTCGCGGGGGACTTTACAAACATACAACCAACGGACACAATGAACACCCAAACTCGAAACAACAATTTATGGTATACACAAAGTGTTGTCTCGTGTGGAAATCGAACCCACAACACTGGGCGCAGTGTCAAACGACGAGGCGGCCGGTTAAATCACTACACCAAGCATTGTTTGTCGACCTTCCTAAATTAAACACTAACACGCTAACTGGCTTGAATGTTGTTAAATATTTACTTAGAGATTTCGTAACTTCACCTCTGTGCAGTTGTTTTTTTTACGTATAAACCCAGAACTGAGGCTAAATTGGCTTCAAGTCTGTTTTTCCCCGAAGAATTGGTATTACACATGTTAAATTATTCTGATGTTCAGCTTAATTTTAAGATGCTACGGAGTTAAAAAACATTTTTACCGTATATTAGTTTTAACACTTAAGGATTCGTTAATGCGTCTAACGGTGGGTTCGTTAGACGCATTCATCATAAGTAATATGCAGAACAGAACGACTCACAGGCGGGGCCCCTTGGGAAGATTTGATTGGTAAAATTTGAATGGGCCCCGACTGTGACTCATTCTGTTCTGCATATTACTTAACAGAATTCTAAACTACTGGGCTTGTTTCTTTCTTTTTAGTTTTTATTTAAGTTTTTATTTGTATTTTTTCACGTATTTTTTTAAATTAGTTTTCATGTTACCTTTTTTTTATTTACAGCCTAACCTGTCCCACGGTAGGCCAAAGGCTTCCGTACCCTCTTACCATCTCTATCGAAAGTTTTTGGTACCGATTATTCATTATAATCTTTTAAATCCTTTTGCCACCTATCCTTAAGTCTGGGCTCTTTAGACCAGGGATCCACAAAGTGGTAGTTTTAGCCCAAAGATCGTCAGACATACGGCAGACATGCCCGGCCCAGACATATTTGAACTTGCCTGATTGTTTAGATCTTTTTTAGTAATAACTGTTAAATTCGCCGTTTCGCCGTTTGTCACGTTGTCGCTCTATAGTGCAAACCAACGAATGCGATTCTAGTAGATGACGCTGCGTGTGAGTGCTATGGTTGTGTAAAGTGCGTGTGGGTTCGCTGGACCTGGTAGCGAATATATTAGTGCTTTTTTGCATTATGTGATTATTATTTATTATTATAATTTAATAATATAATTTAATAATATATTTTGCGGAACAAACCCCAACATTATACAGAAAGCAAAATCGCCTTCCGATAACTACATAACAGATTTTCTTACAATAAATTATCTGATGCAACTGCACCTTCGTGAAAGAATTTCGATCCCAAAAATTGCACAGTTTATAAAATTCGAATCTGAAATATCATCCCCGCTATCGAACCAGCACACCAGCAGCTCTTAATCCAATCCTCTCCATACATGCAACGCGTAGAAAGATCGAAAATTTTATAAATAGGCATAATTCAAATCAGACCAGTAGTACCTGAGGTTAGCGCGTTCAACCAAACAAACTCTTCGGCTTTATTATATTAGTAGGTATAGATCTGACATTCAACTACCATCTCCAGGAAATACTCTAACTAGACCGATAGCATGACCTTCACTTGGGGCACCATCCGCACCATTCACAAAATCTAAGTATATAGCGTTTACTGAAACTTGACCTTTATTTTATACTATTAAGCTCTTTATCAATAAAAAGTAGCATACAAACGTTGACAATATCTATTAGTAGATCGTATTAGGCAAACTATAGCGCATATTTGTGAATTGGATACAAAGCAACAAATCTGGTTCTTTTACATAATCAACCTGCTACATTCCTTGACCGAGAGCTTGATGAAATAGTAATTATCAATAAATAATAAAACTCGTTTTTGACTGACTTACAAACAATGCACAGTCAGCACAACTGGGCGCATGCAAATTTAGCATGAATAGGACCTCTGAGGAGTGTAGAGGAGCACTAACAGAGGATTTTTGAGCATTCTCTTCCTTAAATGTCCCAGGCATGCGGTGCCGCGAGCGAAATCTAGTTTGAAATATTTCGGTTGTATACTAATTTATTTGACATTAGAATCAAAGTCAGCCTAAAAAATCGATGTCTACGTTATCTGTTAGCAGAGCTTACGTCAGCTTTTAATGTCATTACGAAAACAACGAATTCGTGTTTACGGCAACCTCGTGAGAAGCTTAATAAATTAACACATACTTGTCTTATTATTGTGAAATTTTAATACATGAAACTAGCACAGGATTACAGAAATATTTACAATGCAAGGCTTTATTATTAATTATGACTTCTTTGTTTATATGACAACAGCTCTCAATCAAGACTTGTTTTGGTCGACACTTGATCAATTAAAACTTAACTCCGTTGTCTTGTCACAAGCCAATTAGGATCAAACCCACTTGTTTGTGACTCTAATCAATTAATCCCAAACTCGATTTAGACTCGAATACAAGTTGAGTCACAACGAAACTTGTTTGTTAAGTAACAGCTTCAGCCAGGACCTGATTAAAACAATGGTACTGGCGAATTCGTAAAACATATTTTTACGTACGTTTCCGTTTATCGAATCAATTTTCAATGGATTCTTTTTATAATGAAAATATTTTACAAGATTGACGTAAAATAATTACCTATTAAAATTTCCATCAGGAAGACCGGTATAAGCTACAGAAACTGATAATATAATATGAAAATCCTGTCATTATTTAATTTATTAGTAGTAGAATGCGTGTTTTCGAAGGAAATTACGCATATAATAAACATACCAATGCGCATACACTTACAACTTCAATAAAGTGATTCAAAAGGAGTCATAAATTCATAATATGTGTGCATTACTACTTACATTATATGTGTGCGCGGTCACATGTAATAATTTCTATCCGTTTCAGAAACTGTTCTAAGAGCACTGTGATTGAAACGTAATTGACATAATGTTTGTTGACTCTACCATTAAAGTTATATTCAATCTTACTCTTGACCTTCCCTGCATAATCTAGTCGGAAAGAGCATTAACATTCACAAACACTAATACTATTTGAATAACGCTATTTGACATTGACTCCAATCTTTAATGAAAACTTTAATTATCATAGTTTGAAGTAAGTTATCGGTAAAGTAACGTCGTGGGAGCTCTATTTGTAAACAAATCTATGCTGACAATTCAGTTCACGACAACTTCAATCATGTTAACTGCGACAACTGTGCTAGATAATTCACGAAATCGCGTTACGTTTACAGCTTTTCTTCAGCATTTGATAAATTTATAAAAATATATTGATCACCACACAAGTGTGGATTACTTACGGCTCAACTTCGGCACATGAAACAAAATCAACACAAGGCCAAGGCTGTACAGAACAATTGTTATATAAAATATTTCACACAATATCACAGGTTCGGATTCGTAACAAAGCACGTGTGTAGGTTCGTGTAAGATATGTTCGCACGTGTGTCTCGGTGCGGTGCCGGCGACTGACTGAGCCCGTAAGCCGGTCGGCGGCCACTCGTCCAGCGTCAATGCCAAGACAATAGTCTGAGTGTCAGGCATTTCTCGAGACAAGGACTTGCGACTCGGATCGTAACGTAGGACAGCTGCGCAGACGCACTCAGTTTTGTCGCCGCCGACTGAACTCGGCCGTGCCCACTGTTGAGCAACCACGGAAAGTGTTTCATGGTTGCCGAAATATTATAAATCCATTGCCCTCTAAATGTTCTTATGATTTCCATTTAATAAGATTTCGATATCTTTTGCTAAAAGTAGTAAAAAAAAGCAATCAGCATTGTTATGCCGCGGAAATTATACTGATGCCTAGTGAATTTCCTTTTATTATTACATAATTACTTTGTGCTTCGTTATAATAATAAGCACATGGATAGAATCTGCCAATATTTTATTAGCATATAGTTTCACTCGTTACAGGCAATCGGAAGTGATCCAGAATGTAATTATGTATAGGTATTATGTAGAGAAGGTAAGGTCAGTTAGGTAGCGATAGTTGAGTGGAGAGACCGACAGACTGCTACGCATAGGGTCTCGGGTTCGAATCCACGGCACGCACCAATGACTTTTCTGAGTTAGTGCGTATTAAATTGTTAATTATCGCTTGCTAAACGGTGAAGGAAAACATCGTGAGGAAACCTGCACGTCTGAGAGTTCTCTATAATGTTCTCGAAAGACATGTGAAGTCTGCCAACCCGCACTTGGCCAGCGTGGTGGACTAACTGGACTATGGCCTTACCCTTCTCATAGTGAGAAGAGGCCCGTGCCCAGCGGTGGGACAGTATAAAGGGCTGATGATTATGACGAGAACGGTTTAATAACGTATTTTTGGCCATGAAATATGTACATTTTAGCTGGTATTGCCAAATTAATTTGAACTTAAACCACGTAATGCAACAAAACATGCTGAACTGCATAAGAAGCCTAAATCTGTCACGGTGATGCAATCTCGGGATGTGATGTCACTTGTGCACTTTTATTTTGCTTTCTTACGTCGCCAATAAATATATCTTCTCACTTTCACGCGGTTTCACCCCTGTTATATTTATATTCTGTATCACGCCGCGCCGTTTACCGGGATCAATCGTGCATCAAAACATACAAACACAACATATTGTTTAAAAGTGCTTCTATCGTTTAGAAGAAGTTCAGTGTCGTAAATATGAATTATGGAAATACTTTAAAGATTCATTATAGTCACTAATAAGTGAGAAGTATAAATAATTGTAAACTTTTAAGTACTTAAAAGATTTTTTCTTTGGTTGTCATTAATTTGTACCTATAGGTAAAGTTCGTTAACAATCAAAATTGATTTGCAATATTTTCTTTTATGGTTGTGCTCTAGCTCTATATTCAACAACTCTACCAAAACATCCTTACAATAGACTCCAATTTATATCCAAACTATATAATACTATGTACAGTCGAAGAACTTCCCACCATAAGGGCGATAATCGCTCAGCAAGACATTGTCGCTTCCAGTGCTACTTTACACACATATTGACACTCGTATACAAAACCAGTTTCTAGTGTGCCTCAACTCTATGAACGAGTAAAGGGAATTTTTCAAACTGGTCCACCGCCGACTTGTTTGATTGTACACTGACATGGATAGTTGAGTGGTCCGTTGTCACGGTGCACATTACGTTGTCAGAGCAGCGTGCGCGACGACACGACACTATTAGATCATTACTACAAGCGCTGCCATCCGGCTCCGTCGGCCTGACACACCGCCGCTACACAGCTGGCCAATTCACTCTATCAAAACATGCTATAGTACTTACTTGTTAAAGTTAACTTACATGTTAAAGTGTCAGTAAAAACAAACTGGAACTTTTTACTGGTTCATTGGTAACCCGGCCTTTTGAGCGACGGATTCGTGGGTTTCTTTGAGATGATTTTATCACTAGGAGTACAAAATCGGAACAAGTAGGTATCTAATAGTGGACGGTAGAGACTCCTTTCATGCACGTGTCTGGACGCGCTTTTGCGTTAGGTAGTTCTTTGTAGCAGGCTGCAATCTAACTACCAGAGAACAACCAGACGGTTGCAGCTCAATCTCAATCAGCCTATCGCAGTCCTCTGCTGGACATAGGCCTCTCCCAACACGCGCCACAGTACACGGTCCTCAGCCATCCGCATCCAGTCTGTCCCAGCCACCTTTTTCAGGTCGTCAGTCCATCTAACCGGGAGCCGGTTGCAGCATGGCTACCTTATTATATGAAAGCAACTTTATATTTGTTGAATCGTTTATGATAGATAGATTCATAGACGCTATATTAGGACGCGTTTTCATGGTTGTAAATATAATATCGGCAGGGTGCATAGGGTTCCCGCCAAGAACTTAGGGTCCGAAGCCAACCTCACCTGCAAGTGGTGCACCTGCCGATCAACGGACGAGGCTCTGGCAAACAAAATATCCCGATAAGCGGCAATAGGCTCGCCGCCTATGTGGGAGCAAAACACTGGCGAAAAGTGGGCGTTTAATATGCCTCTGCCTACCCCTTCGGGGAAACAGGCGTGAGTCTATGTATGTATGTATGTAAATATAATATCTGTTTCCACTATGTTAAATAATTACACATATATTTCTGTGCATATATATTTGACACAAATAATAAAGAGGACAGCACTTCGTAAGCCAAATAAAGTAGAGTTCACCATTAATATTCTCTGTTCTCACGACATTGAGCCTATTTTACATCATTTTACAATACTATTACATGTGTTACTTACCTTATGGTATTTTTATTCAAATGAGAGCAATTTGCCTTAGTGCGTCGATTTATACTAGTCATATAACGTAACGTTAAAAAGCAGTATTTATTCTCAAATAGCAGGTCATGTTCATTCAGTGTTTGCATGTGTGAGATTGCGTCAGTTCCGTCGATTATGGTAATGTCTGCGTGGATTAGCTGTTTATCTGTGCCTTTGTTCATTAAGAAATTATTGGATCTCATAATTACTTGATCATAGACTATCTTAGTTATATTTCAGTGCTCAACGGGTAGAAAATATAAGGGATTCGTTGATATCTCCGGGGTACACGAGCCACAAGACTTAGGTCGATTGGATTATTCTGAGATCGTGTATACAACTATTTGTATATCACACAATTTTTCTTCTTCGTTGGTAGAACACACGAAAATTGGGACAACTTACTAGGCAGATCGATAAGGAATGTTGATAATAGTGCGAAGTTATGTGCGTATAAAATGTTTGCCCTATGCTTCAAAGAGAGCGTTCAGTCCAAACTGCCGTGAAGGTCTTTCAGAGAGTCGATGTCTACCGAAATCAGGATAATTTATGTTGCTATGCTGGAAAAACAGAAATATGTAAGTTTCCATGCCTTGATGATAAGGTATTAACACTTTTGCCTTCTAGGCTTAGGTGAGGATAATCCCGAAGTACATACGCTTTGCATGACAAATATAAAATATATTCCTATGATTCAGCATTATAACTTCATTTGGCATCGTCCATTTTTGTATTTAGGTGAAAAATATAAACTGAAGACCGCCTTATCCTGTCTGTCTGTATGTGATATATTGTGATAAACTAAAACACTACAGAAGCGATTTTGAGTACGGTTTAACCAATAGGATTCCTGAGGAAAGGTTTCGGTTTATTCACGAGGGCGAAGCCTCAGGCGAACTCTAGTTACAAAACAAATGTATAATCGACATTTTTGTTTTGTCAGCAACATAGTGTACCTACCGCAACGTAGAGACGCTTGCATTCAGAGATGTCACCCACGTGTTGCTGACTGCATACAAATATCGTATTGATGTCATAGCGGCAATGACTGGTATTTTACTATGTCAGCAATTTATATTTTTATGATTATGCCTTTATGAATTTTTTATTAATGGTTGTACCTATATCTTGAATTGTTTTAATCTAGCTGAAATAATACTGATGTAGGAAGTAAGGAACCTGCTGATCACGTTTTTAATTCACTTCACATCATCACCATACCAATTCATTTCGATACATGTCATAACTAGGTATGGTTCAAAATATTTTTTCAGATAGGTTGTTACAGGTACATCTCGTTGTTATACAGTTCGTCCAATCTAACCATGCACTCTACTATACTATACGCATTTAAAATTGAAAACCTGCATCTAGTGTATCCACATTTAACAACCCGAGATGCAGAATGAAGAATGTTACAAGTTAAAAGTTAACCCTAGATGCAAAATGAAAGGTGTTACAAGTTTGACGTGTATTTGTACCTGTGGTATCGTAACTCCTAAGCGAATGGGTTGATTACGATGTGATTTTTCTTATTTGAAAACTGACGCGATAGAGATGGTTTTGGCTACAACTTGTGCAGATTTACGTCGGTTCGGTCCCTAAGAACATGTCACTCTTAATCCCTTCAGCAGCAAGTTGAGGTCAGTGCCCCAATAAACCTGCACTAGTTCACTAAACAATATTTACAAAAAATATCCGCTGACGTAATGACCTCCGAAACCCGGACAAAATCTTAACGATGATAACCTTAGATATGACAACTTTGATGATGTTTTATGTCTACTAGACGCATATTATAAATATTTGCTTAGTAACCGGTATGTGTAAATTTGTGTGGTTCTGAGCTTTATATATTTTTACCATTATATATTTATAATATTGTATAAATATTAATATTGCGTAGTTCCTTATTGCGATTTGTTTTATTTTATGTAAGAATCTGGATATATTTGCGTCGTGTTATGGCCAATTTATGTTGCGGTTGTTAAACTGCTCAAAAAGACGAAGTTCAGGTTTACATTGGCTGTTACTGCTTAGTGTTTATACAAAACTATGCATTTATTATATTATTATTGTACTTAAATATTGTTGAGCTCCAAAAATTCAATTAGGTACTTACGCAGCGAACTGTGACTAAAAATATCTGCATGTTTCTTATTTTCAGATCAGAAGGCCAATTCTCGTATTTTATATGACACTAGCAACGAAAATCAGGCTCGATTTTGTTTACTCTTATTAAGAGACTAGCCGTTTCCCGCGGTTTCACCCGCGTCCTGAGGGAACTACTTCGCGTACCCGAAAAGACCCAAATATCTTACTGACCCCTATTTTTCTAAAATAAAATATAGCCTATGTTACTCGCAGATAATGTAGCTTTCTAATGGTTAAAGAATTTTTAAAATCGGTCCAGTAGTTTTTGAGTTTATCCATTACAAACAAAAATACAAATTTTTCCTCTTTATAATATTAAGTTAATATTAGTATAGATTGAAATTAAATTTTGAACGGAATTAGATTATATTTTCAATTGACTCAGAATTCTGCATACCTAATTAATACCTAATGTCATTATCGTATAATTTGAAATAAACAGTTCGTCGTTGACATATTTTGGCACTTGTTTAAATATCAGCTAATTTAGGAGAATACCATTTGTGACGTAAGTATGACACTGACATTATATCGAAACTGTATTTTGAACAAATTTATTTAGGAGAATTGGGCCTCAGATATAGTTATTAAGGCGGCGAAAAAACACAATACTAATATGTTAATATGTTTTCAGCAGTCATATATATGTTACTGTAAAACGCCAGATATACGGTAAATCTTAAGATTTACCAGTAAATTTTAGGATTTACTGGTAAATCTCTACTTCTGATAAAAGTCGTTGCGGGAACCCAGACAGTTTATGATTCGCCGGAATTTAACTAGTGTTTAAATTTTGTCCTCTGTGGTCACTACTGATCATTCTGGCTATACAGGTCTTACAGAACTTACAGAAGTGAGAATGAGGCTGGGTTTAGACTCCTTATAAAAAATATAAAACTGAGTTGGTTACATCCGATAGCTAACTACATCTATATAAGAAAACAAAAGTATCCAAGTTTTATCATGATCACAACTGTAGCATAGCTTCACGGTAAACAAATTTTCTTTATCTATACGTAAAATAGGAACCCGCTAATTGAATTTATTATGCAAACAGTCTCTACCGTTGCTTTTTTAAAAGTTTATTAAGACAAATGTGTAATTAATTATACTAAACATAACAGCTATAGGAGCCAACCGCTAACTGTATTTACACATTGTTTTGGTCCAAGTAGTTGCATTATCAGTACAGTATCGAACATTCTACAGTATGTTTAATTTCGTATAGCTCATTGTGTAATCGAGAAAGTGTACTATTGTAATTCATCAAGTATTATTAAACCGAGTATGTGACGCGCATCGCTAGCGCGTACCAGCCTCGTATTTTAATTCTAGTGATCCATGTGCGAATGTTGGTAGCCGTACTAATTTATAGGTAGGAAGGTGAAGGCCTCCAAGTGAGCGGATATCGGACTTGCACTGAGGCGTGACCAGTAAATGACTGTTTTATCAATACATCTCGTACCTATTAATAGTGGTTTTCATATAAGCTTAGTCATTCATGACTGGACAAAAGAAAATATTTATGCTTCTAATAAAGTTCACGCAAAGGCAGTTGCAAAGGCAGTTATTTTTCTGTAATGAGTAATGATAATGACTATTGCTAAATATTATTTACATTTAAATAAATATTGTCGAAGTTGACAATAGATACTGCGCTCCGGTTAGTTTGAAACGTTTGCCCAAAATTAAAATCATAAAAATATAGTACAGATCCGTGCTACTCTTCAGCTTTGTGCGCAAGAAAATTTCAATTGCGTGTGAACTTTGGTGATTTCCAAAACTCGATAAAAAATATAAACATGTGACCAATTTGGTCGGCTAAAACGGTCGGACGAGCTCGTAATAGGTTTAATTTCCAACTGTATATACAAATGTATATTCTAATCTAAAAAGTGACTTCGATTATTTATCGAACATACCCGTTTAGTTATCTAAATTAAAATTGGCATAATTTGAAATGTTTTGTTTCACTTTTTTATACAAAAAGTGTTTTTAGCTTTTAGTTAGGTAGGTAAGTAGGTACGTATTTTCAAAAATCATGCAGTTTAATTATATCATGTTATGTTTCTTTGCATAAATTTCTACATAGTAATCATAAGCATTATAATGAAAAATATTTGAGTCACACTATAGTCAGGCACCATGAAGGATGATTATAATTAAATAACCTTTTCGTATGAGTCACGAGTATGCACTCAGAAGTCGTTTGAAGTGCGCCGCGGGTCACCCGCTTACTTCATAGCTCCACGCTCGCTTACAAATCAGTGAATGATGACAACGTTTAGATGCGCTTCCGTTACGTGATAGTGTTGCTTGAGTCGGCATTACTTAATACTCCGTAAATACTGTACGCTTAATAAGTAGTATTATGTCAATCGATACAATCGATGTCTATTGATTGGTACAAGATTGGGCTGTGATTGAAGATCTCTTTCGGTGATATAGGAGCAATGAGTTGAAATATGTTTACTAGGTATAAAATTGTCTCTTCATTGCTTTTACTTACCCTTCGCAAATAAAACTAAGTTGCTGTTTGGAGTCGAAACGTTGGGACCATGGGTTCCAAGTGCGCGATCTCTTTTTAGAGATCTCTCAAAGAGACTGGTTGACGCCTCGCGTGACCAGAAGGCTGGTCACGCTCCCAATGGACGGCGATGTGGAGGATTTCCAAGACGACCACTAAATTTTCTTTTCCTTCCTTTTTTCTTAAATGTATTTTTTAGTTATTTAAGTATAGAAATTATTGTTTTATTTTATGTGTAAATAGTCACTTAGCTATAGTTAGTTTTAATGTTATACTCGTAGTAAGGCATATTTTATTTAAATCTCGTGTTAGGCGCCGTGGAAACGAACATCATCCTCTTAGCGTTATCCCAGTTTGAACCTCCGCTTACTAGTCTAACCGGATTTGTCTTAATATTAGCTTTTCCACAGAGCGACTGCCTGTCCGACCTCCGCAACCCAAAGAGATAGCAATATTCCATGGTTTAGACTAGTGTCAGTTTATTTAGAGGTACTGACGCCCTATAACGACTGTCAAAGATCTTCATGACAGCCGGGACCGACGGCTTAACGTGCTCTCCGAGGCACGGGACAAGAGATAATTGACAATACAATACGCACATAACTCCGAATAGTCATTGGTGCGCGCCGTGGATTCGAACGCGATACCCTCTGCATGGCAGTATGTTGGTATCTCCACTATAGTCGTATTTTTAATTAGACGAAGCCAACTGACAGTAGCTAATGTCACTTTGTAAAATAATGTTGTCATATTTAAAGTAATAGTGATGCGTTTAGTTCTCGTTCAATCAGATGAACGAACAATGAGTGTGAATAGTTAATCATTTCAAACTATAAAATAATATTATTTCTATTTTACAATAAAAGTGCTCTGATATAAGTTACTAATAGTTAAGTAAGTAGTTACATCAGTTTATTGACGGCTTATAACAAAGCGCGGCGCGCGTCGGTCGCCATTTTGTTTGTTATTCATTCGGCTTCTAACCTCTGGTCTGATAGCAAGAATGTTTTTTCTGCGCTCACGCTATTTAGTATTTAGTTATTGTTTTTGTTAAAGTTTCCGTTACGTTGTGTTTGTGGTAATTGTTGTGTTTATTTGATGCTATATTGTTTCGTACATATGTATGTTGTGGACGAGATGGCAGCGCAGCATGGGATAATTGTTTTACGTCTGCCTCCATACCACTGTGAGCTCAATTCCATTGAGTTGGTATGGGCGCAGGCTAAAGGATATGTTGCAAGAAATAACAAAACCTTCTAAATGACAGAAGTAAAAAAACTTTTTGAAGTAGGACTTCAACATAATATGTTGAAGTCCTACTTCAAAAAGTTTTTTACTATTCCATTTTTCAGGAGTGATATTATCACTCCTGAAAAATGGAGTAGCTGCGTGTCTCATATAATTAAAGAAGAAGACAAAATGTATGGTCTCGACCACATGATCGACAATGTTTCAGACAGATTTATAATACATGTCACCGCAAGCGATAGCGATGTTTTTTTATCTGATGATGAATAAAAGCAAATTATGTAGTAAGCGATGTTTCTATTTTCATAACCTACCTAAAAATTGTTATATTTTATACATCTATAGTTTCAACTACATGATGTATTGAAATTAGAACAGTCTAACAAGTTTCCTCGCAATGTTTTCCTTAATGTTTAAAACACTCGGTATTCAGTATAGGTAAATACTATAGGAACATAGTCTTCGAAAACTCGAACACCGTACCCGATATCGGCCGTTCGGCACACACTAACTATTCACTAGACAATCGAGGCAATTTCATTAATTCAAGAGTTTTTTCAATCATTCACTTTGTCACAACACTATTTTTATTTCATCATAAACTGACAACACAGTAAACGTCAGTTAGCTTCGTCTAATAAAAAATACGACTATAGGTTATCGCTGCCTTAGTGAAAACGAACATATATGTTATATTATTATAGAATTAACGATTGCTTTAATTGTTTGTAAAAATGATCATAGCGTTGTCACGGCCACGGTTAGAGTCTGAACACTCTGAAGTCTGCTTTCTGGTTTTCATTGATTTGAGCGAATAATTGTTTGTTTTGCTAATCGACTGTAGTGCGACCTTCGCAATCCAAAGACATTACCGGACCTGGAATGTTTTAACAAAATAATTTAAAAAAATCAAGGTGATGAAATTCTATCCCCAATTGAATCATTATCAATTTGGTATTAGTATTTTTTCTAGTATTTCAACACTATTATCATAAATTAGTATTTTACCACTATTGTCATACATTTAAATAATACAAGCTTTTTAATAACATAAGTTCTAACCTTTAACTCGACTCATGCTATAAAAGTAGGTATATATTGTCTAGTAAGAATAAAGTCCAATTTGATAATGAAGACCAATATATTAAACATGACAACAGAAATAGATCTATTGCAAAATATATTGTAATATTTGAATATTTCTGCATAAACATTTTACATCCTAATTTGCAATTCTTCTAAGCAACATTAGTATCAGCTCCATAACTTTTAGTGGATATTTAACGGTCATTATAACTTTAGTTTCAATTAAATTTTTTTTTTTTTCGGCGGTAGGTGACGAAAAAGTGAACACGTCTTTGCTATTTTAAAAGTAGAATTTATTTTAAATTACCAGTATTTCCTAATTGTATTTTAATAAAATAGTGTATAACAGTTCCGTTTAGCATAGCACTTATGGAATTGTATTGATGACACTTCATTAATAAGTGTAGAACTTACCACCTGCCAGATAAGCACCTGCACATATCACATCACACAAAGAAAATAAATCCATCATCCATCATGTCACAATTACAAGACATAGAGTCTGCACAGAGGAGTCTAGAGGAGACCTTTACAAAAAGGATGGCAGCTCTTGAAGCTCCGTTAAACAGCGGGGGTTCTGCTAAGGACACTGTAGCGCGTGTTGCTGAAGAGTTTAGAACTTTCCGCGAGTTAGTCTTCAACATGCTCGGCTTACTCCGTCAACAGATCCAGGAATGCCACAAGCAGCTTGACGTCATGGAAACAAGGCATCGACGTAAGGACCTCCTCTTCTTGGGTGTGCCAGAAGCTGAAGGGGAGAATTGTGTTGCAACTATCCTGGATTTGGTACGCAATAAGCTTCAGCTGAATGATATAGCTGCCGCTGATCTGAGCAGTTGCCACCGTATTGGTGCTTCCAAGAAGGGCAGTAAGCGGCCCGTACTTGTTCGGTTCACTAAAGTTGACATCAGGTCTTCTGTATGGCGCGCCAAAACAGCTCTCAAGGGAACATCGGTGTCGTTAAGAGAATTCCTGACCAAAGCACGACAAGCTGTATTTGGCAAGGCCCGATCACATATTGGCATCAAAACTTGCTGGACCCAGGATGGCAATATTATAATAAAGGCGCCGGATGGAAGCCGCCACAAGATAATTGCCGACGTTGAGCTAAGCGGGCTGATGCAAAAATATCCCAAAGCAAGCACCACTTCATCGGGGACCAAGGACGGTGACGGGAATGCAGCACCCTCTGGAGCTACTACAAACGCCGCAAAGAACATTCCGCGTAAATAGCCTTCTCTTTATGTATTTCCTTATATATTTCTCTTTTCCATACTTTTTATTTAACGCTGAATCTTTTTCTTTTAAGTTTACGCCACAGTATCTTTGTTATACTAGTTATTTAATCTTTTTATCACACCCTCTTCTTGTAAAATGTTTTGTTTACGTTTCTCAACTTTCTCATTACCTATGCTCATTACGAGTTGTCAAAGTTGTCAATGTCAACTTACTTTTGACATTAGAGTGGCGTTCGGAAATATGTATTTTACTTATTTATTTTAAGTTTGTGTTTTGTTTATAGTCATTTTATTTTTCTTAAACATTAGTACTGTTTTGTGTATGTGTCTGCTGGCGGGTGGTGTAGCGATAAGGCATTGCATATATACGCGTGCTTGCCCTTTTCTAAAAAGTACATACCGTATTATATTCCTGCATAGTATATTTAAATATTAGTTTATTATATATTATATTTATATTAAGTATATTAGGTATATTTATTCTATGTTATCCGATGGTGATTCGTTTCACTCCGCTAACGATTCCGCTTGTTCCTCAAACAATGACAGTTTTTGCTCATTCACTGAGACGCTTGGGGACTTTGTCAAGCGTACGTTCGACCAACCTACCAAAAACTTATTAAATGTGTGTCACATCAATGCGCAGAGCGTACCTTGTCACTACAGCGACCTGTATGATACTTTCAGTAATGCTAACGTTCATGCCATTCTGATTTCAGAGAGCTGGCTGAAACCTCATCTTCCTTCCACCACCTACTCTCTTCCTGGTTTCGTTCTGATTCGTAACGACAGGGTGGACCGGAGAGGGGGTGGTGTGGCTATATACCTACGTAGCTCATTTTCTTTCAAAATTATCTTGTCTTCACCACCTAATTATACTGCTTCAGCAGAGTATCTTTTCCTCGAGGTTTCAGTCAATGGAGCCAAAACACTCCTTGGAGTGATTTATTGCCCTCCAACCATCAACTACTTCTCCAGTCTCGAATCGATTCTGGAATCTTTAGGGTCGGAATATGCACATCATATCATCATGGGCGATTTTAATACCGACCTTCTTGCCGCCATTTCACCACGTTCCCTTCGACTCCTAAAAATAATTGAGTCTGCCAGTCTACATATCCTTCCTCTTGGCGCCACTCACCACAACACTGAAGGTGTAGACACTTGGCTAGACTTAATTATTACCTCTGACCCATCCTTGATCCGTTCTCATGGCCAATTCCCTGCTCCCGGTTTTTCTCACCATGATCTCCTCTTCCTTTCTTATAACCTTAAACCCCCTAAACCCCGTCCTAAGGTTCTGCACAGGCGTTGTTTTGGACGTATAGATCGCGACAGCTTGGAAAAGGATGCTTCGGAACTAAACTGGAATCAGTTTTACACCACTGACACTGTAGACGATAAGGTGGAGATTTTCAATAATACTGTTCTGAACCTTTATAACAAACATGCCCCTATCAGGAAGGTTAAATTAAAACGCCCGCCCCTGCTCCATGGCTTACTAGAGGCGTACAAATGGCAATGAGGCGCAGGGATCGAGCATTCCGGCTATTCAGAAAGGATCGGACCGACGAAAACTGGACCCTTTTCAAAGCTGCAAGGAATCGGTGTAATCAGATGGTACGCAACGCCAAACGCCGCCATATTCTAGAAAACATAAATTCTTCTTCCTCTGCCAATATCTGGAAGTTCCTCGGGACCCTAGGTATTGGCAAACAACGTCACATTGATTCTCAGATGCCGGTTGGCTTGGACGATCTAAACCAACATTTCTCCTCTACTGCTCAGTTGGATCTTCAAACCAGACGTCGCACTGTTGATCAATTGGCTGGTCTAGCTCGGCCCGACGTAACTCCCCTCAATTTTTCTCCAGTCACTCCAGGTGAGGTCAAGAAAACTATCCTTTCCATAAAGTCCAACGCGGTGGGATATGATGGCATAAGCCGTCGTATGATCACCCTTATCCTTGATCACCTCATCCTTCCTTTATCCCACATCTTTAATTTTTCCATTGACAACGGTACCTTTCCCTTCTTGTGGCGCAAAGCCTTTGTTATCCCATTGCCAAAACTTCCGAATCCTACACTCCCTAGTCATTTTCGACCTATCTCCATTTTACCATTTTTAGCCAAAGTGCTAGAGGCTTGTGTCAATAAGCAGCTGTCCAACTTTATACACCAAAACAAGCTTCTAAGTCCATACCAATCTGGCTTCAGACCTGGACATAGCACTACTACCGCTCTCCTTAAAGTGACTGGCGATATTGGGGCGGGCATGGAGGAGACTAAGGTCACAGTGTTGGCCTTAGTTGACTTTTCGAACGCCTTTAATACCGTCAGTCACGATATCCTTCTATCAATCCTTTCCTATCTCATGATCCCACCTGGTTTGCTGGACTGGTTCTCAACGTATCTTCAGGGACGTCAGCAGGCTGTCCGCATTGATGAAACTACATCAAGTTGGCGTGACCTTAGCTCTGGCGTTCCTCAAGGTGGCATACTCTCTCCTTTACTATTTTCTATTTTTATCAACTTCTTGACCCCTAAACTTCGATGTTCGTATCATCTTTACGCCGACGACTTGCAGTTATATTCCCAGGCGAGAGTGGAGGACGTGACATTAGCGATAGCTGATGTGAACAGAGACCTGAACACCATCCTGGCTTGGTGCAATGATTTCGGCCTTGACGTTAACCCAGCTAAATGTCAGGCTATAATAGTAGGCAGTCAGCGCATGACAAACAGATTAAACCTAACATCCCTACCGCCAGTCACATTCAATGGGTTAATTATTCCATTCAGCCCAGTCGTCAAAGACCTGGGACTGTATATAGATGCCACTCTCGACTGGAAGCCACAGGTTACCGACGTAAGTCAGAGAGTCACCGGTACCCTTCGGGCTTTATATCGTCTCAAGAATTTCCTGCCGCCCAAAACTAAGACCATGCTTGTGCAGACCTTAATATTTCCCTTAATCGACTATGGTGATGTGTGTTATTATGACCTGAATGCAGAATATCTCAACAAGTATGACCGGCTTCTAAATAACTGCATTCGATTCATATACAATCTTCGTAAGTATGATCATGTATCTACTTTTCGTTCCGAATTAAAATGGTTACCTATCCGTCAGCGCCGTAGTTTGCGTGCTCTTACTACACTCTTTTCTTTTCTTCATTCTTCTTCTCCCCCTGATTACTTGACCCAATACTTTCAATATCTTTCTTCTACTCATGATAGAGCCCTTCGTTCCTCGCATAATTTACTTCTTGCGTGTCCCACACATTCTTCTGTTTTCGTTAACTCTTCTTTCATAGTACAAGCTGTACTGCTTTGGAATAGGCTCCCTCCTGAAGTCAGAATGTCCACCAACCGTTATGCATTTAAAATGAAAGTACAAGAGCTTCTCTACAACAAATTGAAGGAATCAACCCATCATTCTCATCAAATATAGTATATTATATTTATATATGTATATATATATATTTATATATATATTATAATTATATGTATTTGTATATTGTATATGTTTATACACATATTTATTAGTATTTATGTACATATGTGTATGTATATTTGTTATGTACTCTTATGTAATATAATTTTGTATTTACTTTATTTATACAATTGTTTCGCTCACTCTATATCACTTCATTTGTTTTTACGTACTCAGGTACTCTTATATTATTGTATAATTCTCTTTTACTTTAAAAACATTTCTACACTATGTTAAATGCACCTACCACACTTATCTCTCCACCACCCAGGTTGACTGGTAGATAATGCCATAAGGCATTAAGTCCGCCTATGTACTCTTCTTTTGTGCATAAAGAAATAAAATAAAATAAATAAATAAATTTATAATACCTACATAAATTTTAGAAACATGAAATTTCGCAGTAGATTCCTTTTATGACCACTCTATGAGGTTCCTTATATGGCACGCAAATGTTTCCAATGCTATAAAAATACGAGCCACAACTAGTTATTTAAATGTAGCTCTCATATTATTCATACGTGAGATAAGTCAAATTTTTCGCCTTACTGTTGGGTGTACAATGGGGTTTAGACACTTGCATAGATTCTACAGGGTGTAAAAAGACCCTTAACGAAAACTGAAATCCCATGTTGTACCAATCACTACGAACATTTTGTACGTCGGCACCATACCTGGGCAATTACTGCTTCAGGAGATAATGAGGCTCAAAGTTAGTATGGATTTTTTCTGATTAGGTACAAAATAGATGCATTTCCCCCGCCAATATGTTCTTTAGATGCCCTATGACCCCATGGATAAGTAGATATTACGAGCATTGTACGCGCGCGCTTTTAATTACGGTTAAAAATGTGTAAAACTTAAAAAATAATCGTTTCCCAGGTATTATTTTTGGTTAGTAAGACTTGGCATGATGTTCACAGCGAGAAGACTTGGGCTTGGTGACGGGTCTTGTGACACCCTGTATTTTTAACACCATTTCTCTTGGAATATAAGTCATTTATTACCTTTAATCGTTTTCCTTCCCGTTTAAGCTAGGTTGGATGCATCAGTCAGTAAATTCTGTTTGATATATAATTAACGATCAATCAAAATAACCGAAACATCTCTTTGTTCCAGCTAACAGACATAGTAAACGCCATGTCTTCCCGAGGGGAGCTGCCTCTAGAGCTGGCTCTTCGCGGCAGGAGCTCCTCTATAGCCACGACCCTCCTGCAGCATAGTGCGGACCCCGACGCTCGCGGGCCACGCGGTAGGACGCTCCTACACAGAGCCGTGGACTCTAGGGACGCCTTCTCCGCCAAGTTCCTCGTTGAGAATGGAGCTGACCCTAATATAACCACAAAGTGAGTCTTGTATCTCTGTTGTGCTGTACTACTACTACCAGTACCAACTCTCTCTCTGTTTAAGAATGGCAGGGAAAATCCCGAAACTGTACCCGATTTCGAGACAATACGGTAGCTGTATCTATCGGATCATACCTCATCTCTACATGCAGCGCATACTGACTACAACTATGCCATGATACAATTATAGCTTGAGATATGTCCAGAGGTCATAAGACCGAGTTACGAGGCTACTGACAGTGTGCGTGAGACGTGGACGCTGACTGACACCCACCGCGACAGGCTTCCGAAAAGCTATCGAAATTATCTAATCGTTGAAGCGTTCGAAATATATGTCATATGCCCAATCATATATTTCCCATAAAACATAATATATGATAGTTATGAAACGAAGAAATTTTAATTTTACTGTTAGTTTAGCAAGATATACTTATATTCCTCGTATAAAATTCCCGCCTGCGACTGCCTCGTTGGTCTCGCGGCATAAATGTGGTTCGATTCCCGGGTCGGGCAAAGTGTTATTAGGTTTTCCGTTAGGAAATTCTCAGTAGCAGCACGGAGTCTGGTAATGTGCCCGGTACGGCAATAGGCTCGCCCCCTATTACGTGGGACTTACAAATTCATGGCGAAATGTGGGTGTAATATTACACCTCTGCCTACCCCTTCGGGGATACAGACGTGAGTCTATAAATAAATAAAAGATCCCGCCAAAAGCCATTATCTTTCTCTGGGCTGTACGCAAAACACTCGCGCTTTCAGCAAAGATTGATAATGCAGCTGACCCTAATACAACTACGAAGTAAGTTACGATAGAACGTGTTTCTTTTATAAACTATCATTTTAACTTGTAGCTTGATGCAACTTAGTTGCATCAAAGAGTAGTGCCAAGTAATTTTATGTAAATAAATGTGACAACTGTTACCGAAGGGCTCGCCGACGTAATCGCATTTTACAACCGTGAACGACGGCTAACGAATGCTAATTCGACTCTTTTGAAAATTGTACTACACTCCGAAATGCGAAATCATCGTGTATGCAAGGATTTTTAAAATTTAGTCTTATATTTGATGTTTCTTGGTTTATGTAATATGGCAACTGTGATAGTTTCCAATACAGTAATAAAACATTTTCTTAATTTAGAAGCTAAGTACACGAATTTGGTTTGCTCTTGCGGTGCAAACTCTATTGCAGGCCGAGTGTGAGACTGTGTTTGATAAGGTCGTTCAACGCCTATATAGAACCACTTGACGATTTTGAGGCAAACGCGCAAAGCATACTTTGCCGCAACCTAGGCGAGAAGTAATCGGCATAGGACTTAAATCTCGTCCAGCAATTTAGAAAGTACTTAAATCATAATTACATTTAAATTGTGTTTTCTTTTCGTAGAGAGGAAGGCGATTCAGCGCTACATTTGATAGCGGCCCTTACCACTAGTTCATGCGACGAAGAGACTATGGATCTAATGGCTGAGATCGCTGACACCATGATACAGAAGGGCGCCGACATCAACCGACAGAATAGGAAAGGATTGTAAGAAGCATGTTACTGCATAAAATTTCCTTAACATTGTGTAGAGTCTTTCTACAACTTAAACTATAGCTGGATGTAAAGAAGCCATAACATGTCTAATCGCGAACTTTTAACTATATTGAAAAGTGGTCTGACATTGTATGACAGTGCCAATGCAAAAAAAACACTGTTGTGGTTCACGGGTCATTTTAACACTAAAATGTTCGTATAAAAACCAAATTCACAGAGCTTACCTATACTTAACGAGCTGTTTCATTTAAATATACTTATCCTGCCTTTCAGCACACCACTCCACCAAGCAGTAATAGCGCGCAACCAACGGATATTCGACTTGCTCCTCAAACAACCAACACTGGACACGAACCTGCGCACTCTGTCAGACGAGCACCCGCCTCTGTACTACGCGTTAGTCGACGACAGGCGGGCGTCGATATCTTCCAGCGAAACTCTAGTCATGAACGGATCTAATCCTTTCGACACTCCAGTCACAAATAAGAACGCTTTCTCAGAAGACCCTGTGGAGGGTAAAACGGAGAGCGTGGTCGAAAGAGGGTTTGCCGCTAAACTTTTGGAGAAAGGATGTCATCCTAACCCGTTGTATACTGGCTCCGGTGATAGTTTGCTGCATATTTTGGCGCAAGGGTGGTTTGAGGTGAGACATTTACCTATCGTTTTACATTTCTTCGATATTGTTACAGTTACAAAATTATATTTTTTTATAGACTCACGCTTGTATCCCCGAAGGGGTGCCTGCCTACCCCTATATAGAGGTGTAATATTACACCCACATTTCGCCACGAATTTTTAGGTCCCACGTAATAGGAGGCGAGCCCATTGCCGTCACCGGGCACATCACCAGACTCCGGGCTGCTACTGAGAATTCGGAAAAACCCAGTAACACTTTTGCCCGACTCGGGAATCGAACCCGGGACCTCCGATCAGCAGTCGCATACGCTATCCACTGGACCACGGAGGCAGTTACAAAATGTGAAAACAATAAAAAAACAAAACTGATAGAAACCCCGATCCTGTGTAAAAACTAGAGTTGCAACGGGACTCCGGCTTTGTAACTGCGTAAAATTCTGCATAAAATCATGCGTCTACTTAGAAGGCCTGCGTTGCAACCGTGCAACCTTAAAAACTAGGTATTCGCGCGTATCTGTCGCCATGAGGAACCGAGACAGATCTTGAATATCTTGATGTATGAGGGAGCTCTTACTCAAGAAAATGTCTTCATTTGTCCTTTATTAGGGTTCCGTACCTAAAAGGTAAAAATCGGAACCCTATTACTAAGCCTCCGCTGTCTGTCTGTCTGTCTGTCTGTCTGTCTGTCTGTCACCAGGCTGTATCTCATAAACCGTGATAGCTAGAGAGTTGAAATTTTCACAAATTATGTATTTCGGTTGCCGCTATAACAACAAATACTAAAAATAAAAAAAATGAAAATATTAAGGGGGGGTCCCATACAATAAACGTGTTTTTGTTTTCGTATTTTTGCTCAAAATTACTAACGGTAACAGGTAGACGCTTAAAATTTTCACGGAATATGTAGTTGTATATTACCTTTAATAAATAAATAATTCAATTAAAAAAGTAAATAATAAAGGGGGGCTCCCATACAACAAACGTAATTTTTAAGCAATTTGTTACTCGATCTTAATAAACAAGTAGAAACTTACAAAAAAATATTTAAGTATACATACAACAAACGTGATTTTCTTTTATAGATGATGGTACGGAACCCTTCGTGCGTGAGTCCGACTCGCACTTGCCCAATTTTTTTTATATTTATCTCTTACGTGTAATATTTGTCAGGAATCAGCAGTGTTCCTAGTGTCGCACCTGAACGGGGATCTGAACCATACCAACGAGGCGGGCATGACGGCTCTCCACGCGGCCTGCGCCAACGGGCTCGCGCGACTGACCGCCGCTCTGTTAGAGCACGGCGCACGACCCAACCTGCAGACCGCTTACGGAGAACAGGAGGACACTGTTTATAGGTGAGATGTTACAAAACATTCGAATCGTCATAAACATTTTCTTTTTTTTCTTTTCGAATCGGTCTTTTCAAAAACCTTTTAAGTCGCATAAATATGAGAGGAAGAGCATGCATGAGAAACTTGATGGGAGTGAATGAAGCAAGAGAGGTATGTCAGGATCGTTGCAAATGGCGTTCCGTAGTCTCTGACTACCCCTCCGGGAAACTGGCGTGAGTCTATGTATGTATGTATGTATTTATGTAAATATGAGAGGTTTCTGAAATTACCGATTCATTTGTACTAAGCAGTATTTTGGTATTACACTAGGATTTTGAAAATTTCGTATTACATATACATATTCGTATTTCGTATATATTTGCTGTCGTATTACAGCATTGCTATAACTTGACTCCAGAACTGACCTGCCGACTAAGGAGTCAGATGGATGTTTACTCGAGGCCATAATAAAAAAAAATATATATTCAATATAAAAATAAACGTATGAAATGTTTTTCTTCGATCGTTGGTACTGCCTGAAACGACGATTGCTTCGTAAACAAAATTGCGACGATTGCTTCATAAATAAAATTTTGTCGTATTGTAGACTAATCTTGAACTGCACATTATGACTTAATTAATTACTTTATAACAAGAAATAACGCGCATATTCAAGCACCATATGTTGGATATTCAAACGTAGGTCCAAAGGCATGACAAGGACGTTTCGGATTCCGATTTCGAGGCTCGCAGCAAAAATTGTTCTTTTGTAATAAATATTTCGTTAACAGTTTTTTTTGTGAACTGAAAATAAAATCCTTTAAGTAATTGGTTTTGGTTGATAAATATATAGCTATTCTGAACAATAATATACAGTATCATTACCAGCTGCCATGAATGTCAATTAAAACTTTTTGGCTTTAATTAACCCTCAATCCACCCCTTTTCTTTCTCCCTCATCCCGAACCTCCTCCTATTCCTTTTCCCATCCAGGTTAACATGTTAACAACACACAAGTCACTCCTCTGGGGTTGCGGGTGTCTATGGGCAGCGGTAATCACTTAGTGGTAAGCGATTAGTGATAATGCCTAAGGGAGAGAAAGCCTAAGGCATTAAGTTATATAAAGTTAATAAATAAAATAATAATTAGTGGAAGGCGATTCGTCGTGTCGTTTGCCTCTTATGCCACAAAATTATGTAAAGCTGCTAATAAATGCAAACAAAATTATATTACCGATTATATTGTACGATTGTTCCCAGACAAACTCCCCTGCACTTAGCAGTACTAAACAACCACGAGGGCGCAGTGCTAGCCATCATAGAACACAAGAAGCTGGTGGAAAAAGGCGACATGCCGGCCACAGACCGCTCAAACGTGAGCCTCGCGCCCAACCTTAACCTTAAGAACTCGGAGGGAGACACGCCCGTCAGTCTGGCGCTTACTGAAGGTAAGTGTTGAGACTTGTACGTACCTATGTAGATAACGTGCACGTATACGTATACGTTCATCTTAAACAACCAGGGGGGTGCAGTCCTAGCCATCATAGAACATAAGAAGCTGGTGGAGAATGGCATGTCTCCTACATGCCGGCCACAGACCAGACCATGACCTGCGGCATTGTAGGTATAGACGTAAGAGATTTTGGTCTATCTTTACGTATTTGGCGTTTTACGTCAAGGCCTTGGAGACGTTTCTCTTCAAAGTATTTTATTAAGGATGGTAGAGCGCCATATCCATCTGTTTGAGGCGATTTCCTCCCAGTTTACAGGGTTGATGCCGCAAGTGTTCAGATACTTTTTGAACACGTCTTTATATCGCAGATATTGTCCGCCCCGTTTGCGTTTGCAGTCAGCTAATTCAGAATAGAATACAGCTTTGGACAGGCGATGGTCTTCCATGCGAAACATGTGTCCTCACCATCTGATCTGGCTTTTCATAAGGAGAGCTTCCATACCATATACTTTGGAACGACGCAGGATTTCCGTGTTGGACACGCGATCTTGCCATTTTGTTCTTAAGATGGATCTAAGACATTTAAGGTGAAATGAGTCCAGCTTTCTTATGTCCGATCTATATAGACACCATGTCTCTGCGCCATATAAGGGGACCGGAAGGATTAGCGCTTTATAGACGCTAATCTTTGTCTCTAGTTTCAGGTCATGGGACTTCCAGACTCGATCATTTAATCGTCCAAAGTTAGCGGCGGCGCTGGCTATATGATGGTATCTCCGTAGCTAGGGTGTTATCTTGTCTGATGTAACTTCCTAAATATTTGAAGCGTGTCACTTCTTCTAGAGGTTTTCCATCTAGAGTCAGTGTTGCCTTATCAGCTTCGAATCCCCGTGGTGGTTGTTTGAGGAGGTGAGTTTTGGAAGTACTGATATCCAACCCAAATCGTTGACAAGATTGGTATAATGAGTCAACGTAGCGTTGGAGATGAGTCATATCGTTTGACATGAGGCACACATCATCAGCATATAGAATCTCCAATAATGAGAGCTTATGGATTTTCGATTTAGCTCTGAACCTTGATATGTCGAAAACTCCTTTCTCAGACCAGACATTAAGTTGGATTTGGCCCCGACTGCAACATAGTGCGTCTCTAATGACTACAGAAAAATTAATTGCGAAAAGAGTGGATGCCATAACGCCCTGCTTTACTCCACTCGTAACTTGGATCACTTCGGAAAGTTCGTTTTCATGTTGAACTCTTGCTTTCATACCATCGTGAAACTGGCGAATGACGTTAACACACTTCTTTGGATATCCAAATTTCTAGAGAAAAAGCCAAAGCGCCTCCCGTGGAACTCTATCAAATGCTTTCTCCAGGTAAACAAAACACATGGTTGTTGATGTTCTAACCTTTTTTCCTGGAGGTGCTTCACTACGGCTATCTCATCGACAGTGCCTCGACTGGGACGAAAGCCACACTGGCTCTCTGGTAAGTGTTTCTGAGCTGCTTGGCTAAGACGTGCATTGATAATATGCGCAAGGATCTTACCCGCACTAGAAAGTAGCGATATGCCTCTGTAAGAGATGCAGTCAGAGATATCTCCCTTTTCCTTATACAGCTTGCAAATCACCGCATCCTTCCAGTCTTGAGATACCTGCTCTTGTTCCCATACTTCTTTCACAAAATGGTAGAGTCTGTTCATAATGTTTCTTCCGCTATATTTATATACTTTTGAAGGTAATTGGTCAAAACCTTTCCATTCCACAAACCAGGTCTTTCCATTTTTGAGACGCTTTAATGCGTTCGCAAACTCTTCAAAAGTGGGTGGGTCATCCAGGTTGTTATTTACTAGCAATTCTTTTAACGAAAGTATATAGGCCAGGTCAGTCAGCACTGAGCGCATTCGGATTTAGGACGTCATGAAAATGTTCTACCCAACGCTTTAATACATCGCGTTTATCTGTAACTCGATGCTGCCTGTGAGTACATTGGTGCTGTTTTTCGTATCCTCGGGCCATAAATAGCTTGAACAGCTTCGAAAAATTTACCAGACTGATGTGTATCAGCAAAATGTTGCAGCTCAGCTGCTTTTTCTCGCCACCACGTATCTTTCAGTTTGCGAATTTGATGTCTTAATTCACGTTGAGCGTTGTGGATTTGTCTGCTTTGAGTTTAGCACCATTCGGTACGTGTCCACTAAGTTTCTAATCTGTGGGTCTGCAGAGTCGAACCAATCATGATTACGCTTTTGTTTCGTATCGATAATGCGAAAAGTACGTTTTTGCAGATGCTTGGCTAAAGATGTCCAATTACTATTTGTACTAGCATTCACAAATTGTGGCGCATTGGTAGCAAACTCTGTGTCCAGCCTATTGCCGAGTTCTGCTGAATTGATAAGCTTAGCATAGGCTAGCTTAGGTGGGATTTGGTGAGGTGCTCTTCGTGGTGCTTTAAACTGAATTAGCATTTTAGATTTAATAAGACGGTGATCAGTCCAACCAATTGCACCGCGCATCGCTTTGGTGATGTGAACATCACGAAGATCTTTTTGGCGAACAATTATGTAATCTAATAAATGCCAATGCCGTGAACGTGGGTGAATCCATGATGTTTTATATTTATCGGGAAGTCTAAAGCATGTATTGGAGATGGCAAGATCAAATTCTGCACTAAGTGTTAGTAGTCTAAGTCCATTACCATTGCATTTGCCGACCCCATGCGTGACCAGTACCCCTTTCCAAATGTGATTTTCCTTCCCAACACGAGCATTAAAATCTCCCAACAAGATGATTTTATCATGTTTTGGTATGACTTCAAGGGCGTGACGAAGTTGTTGATAGAATGCCTCTTTATCCTCATCCGGTGAAGGCAACGTAGGGGCATAAACGCTTATAAGGTGTATAAATTTGGTGTCAGTGATTGGTAGACGTAGAGTCATGAGGCGGTCATTGATGCCCTTAGGGAGTTCACTCAGATCTCTAGTCAAACCGTTACGAATAGCAAAGACTACGCCACTGCTCGCCCTCTCACCAGAGGAACGTCTGCACCAGTAATATGAGTAGCCGCCTAGTTGTTCACATAGCACTCCGCTGCCATTCAGATGGGTTTCGCTGATTGCAGCTATATCTATCTTATAGCGACTGAGCTCTCTTGCTATAAGAGCAGTTTTCCTCTCCGGGCATAAGTTATGGTCGCTATTAAGTTAAGTTCGTATATTCCATGTAGCTACGCTAAATTGTCGTGATTTGACCATATTCGAATTTGTTTCTTTGGACCGCATTTTGACGATGTCCAGGCGCCCGCGACCTGGCACCTGGGGAAATGGGTGAAAAGATCTATTTTTGGGCCACCTTTTCTAGGCCCCTCTCCTGTGCAGAGGAAAGCAGAGCGATCCTAAATACAGGGCCGAACCTTCCCTATGTGCAATGTGTGCGGCGCACACAGGCGCCAGGGTGACAGGGGCGCCGCGCGCGAGATATGCGTTAATTATAACACTTATTTTCAAAAAAGGGTGCCAAAAAAGGCGCTTCACAGATTTCGCACACAGGCGCAGTGGCGTAGTAGGGGCAAATAATTTAGGCCGGAACTGTTAGGTAACGACTAAAAAAAAAAAAAGGTCATCCGCCCTACGCCACTGCACAGGCGCTTCATAGATTTCGCACACAGGCGCTGCATTGGGTCGGAACGGCCCTGCCTAAATAGGGCTGCTTTGTCGCCAATGGTGCTGCCGAACCCTGAACCCCGTCTCAGTCGGCTCAAGGAGCGACCACTCTCCACTGACCGCCTACGTGCAGGATGTTAACTATATAAAGCCTTGGCACATCGTTACCGCGGCCCCATCGCCAACATTCCATCGCCGCAGGACTTTGAAGACTCCAATCCGGAAAGAACTGCCGAGGTCATCTGCGCGTGAATTTATTTAAAGTGGACAAGCGGTTGCGCAGGTGCAAGCCCACTCTCTCGTTCCCTCCTCCTTTGCCCAAAAAAGATAAACAGTCCAACTAAATGAACCCTTTTCAAGCTACCTTCTCTTTTTCAGGTCACAAAAATCTAGTCACACCATTAATCGAGGGGGGCGCGGACTCGAACATTCGCAACGGTAAAGGGTTCACTCTGCTGCATCAAGCGATCGTTGAGGAGGACTCCAGGACTGCCATATTTCTACTGGATCATGGCGCTGATATGAATGCCTTGTAAGTTTATTTTTTTCGTCTTTGTCATCGCGTTGCTTGACGAAGCGACGCTCAACTAGGGCACAAATTCATGACGTCACACATCACTAAATTTTAAAATGATGTATTGCCAGGACGGAGGCGGGCGAGACGCCACTGCAGCTGGCGATCCACTGCCGGCTGGGACTCGTGGTGGAGGCACTGTGCGTGCGCGGCGTGGACATGAGCCGTCTAGACGCGCACGGGGTGCCGCCACTCTGGGCCGCGCTCGACTCGGGGCAGGAGGAGGTCGCCTCGGTACGTACTCACTCCTCACTGGTGGTGGAGGCGCGGCGTGGACATGAGCCGTCTAGACGCGCACGGGGTGCCGCCACTCTGGGCCGCGCTCGACTCGGGGCAGGAGGAGGTCGCCTCGGTACGTACTCACTCCTCACTGGTGGTGGAGGCGCGGCGTGGACATGAGCCGTCTAGACGCGCACGGGGTGCCGCCACTCTGGGCCGCGCTCGACTCGGGGCAGGAGGAGGTCGCCTCGGTACGTACTCACTCCTCACTGGTGGTGGAGGCGCGGCGTGGACATGAGCCGTCTAGACGCGCACGGGGTGCCGCCACTCTGGGCCGCGCTCGACTCGGGGCAGGAGGAGGTCGCCTCGGTACGTACTCACTCCTCACTGGTGGTGGAGGCGCGGCGTGGACATGAGCCGTCTAGACGCGCACGGGGTGCCGCCACTCTGGGCCGCGCTCGACTCGGGGCAGGAGGAGGTCGCCTCGGTACGTACTCACTCCTCACTGGTGGTGGAGGCGCGGCGTGGACATGAGCCGTCTAGACGCGCACGGGGTGCCGCCACTCTGGGCCGCGCTCGACTCGGGGCAGGAGGAGGTCGCCTCGGTACGTACTCACTCCTCACTGGTGGTGGAGGCGCGGCGTGGACATGAGCCGTCTAGACGCGCACGGGGTGCCGCCACTCTGGGCCGCGCTCGACTCGGGGCAGGAGGAGGTCGCCTCGGTACGTACTCACTCCTCACTGGTGGTGGAGGCGCGGCGTGGACATGAGCCGTCTAGACGCGCACGGGGTGCCGCCACTCTGGGCCGCGCTCGACTCGGGGCAGGAGGAGGTCGCCTCGGTACGTACTCACTCCTCACTGGTGGTGGAGGCGCGGCGTGGACATGAGCCGTCTAGACGCGCACGGGGTGCCGCCACTCTGGGCCGCGCTCGACTCGGGGCAGGAGGAGGTCGCCTCGGTACGTACTCACTCCTCACTGGTGGTGGAGGCGCGGCGTGGACATGAGCCGTCTAGACGCGCACGGGGTGCCGCCACTCTGGGCCGCGCTCGACTCGGGGCAGGAGGAGGTCGCCTCGGTACGTACTCACTCCTCACTGGTGGTGGAGGCGCGGCGTGGACATGAGCCGTCTAGACGCGCACGGGGTGCCGCCACTCTGGGCCGCGCTCGACTCGGGGCAGGAGGAGGTCGCCTCGGTACGTACTCACTCCTCACTGGTGGTGGAGGCGCGGCGTGGACATGAGCCGTCTAGACGCGCACGGGGTGCCGCCACTCTGGGCCGCGCTCGACTCGGGGCAGGAGGAGGTCGCCTCGGTACGTACTCACTCCTCACTGGTGGTGGAGGCGCGGCGTGGACATGAGCCGTCTAGACGCGCACGGGGTGCCGCCACTCTGGGCCGCGCTCGACTCGGGGCAGGAGGAGGTCGCCTCGGTACGTACTCACTCCTCACTGGTGGTGGAGGCGCGGCGTGGACATGAGCCGTCTAGACGCGCACGGGGTGCCGCCACTCTGGGCCGCGCTCGACTCGGGGCAGGAGGAGGTCGCCTCGGTACGTACTCACTCCTCACTGGTGGTGGAGGCGCGGCGTGGACATGAGCCGTCTAGACGCGCACGGGGTGCCGCCACTCTGGGCCGCGCTCGACTCGGGGCAGGAGGAGGTCGCCTCGGTACGTACTCACTCCTCACTGGTGGTGGAGGCGCGGCGTGGACATGAGCCGTCTAGACGCGCACGGGGTGCCGCCACTCTGGGCCGCGCTCGACTCGGGGCAGGAGGAGGTCGCCTCGGTACGTACTCACTCCTCACTGGTGGTGGAGGCGCGGCGTGGACATGAGCCGTCTAGACGCGCACGGGGTGCCGCCACTCTGGGCCGCGCTCGACTCGGGGCAGGAGGAGGTCGCCTCGGTACGTACTCACTCCTCACTGGTGGTGGAGGCGCGGCGTGGACATGAGCCGTCTAGACGCGCACGGGGTGCCGCCACTCTGGGCCGCGCTCGACTCGGGGCAGGAGGAGGTCGCCTCGGTACGTACTCACTCCTCACTGGTGGTGGAGGCGCGGCGTGGACATGAGCCGTCTAGACGCGCACGGGGTGCCGCCACTCTGGGCCGCGCTCGACTCGGGGCAGAAGGAGGTCGCCTCGGTACGTACTCACTCCTCACTGGTGGTGGAGGCGCGGCGTGGACATGAGCCTCACACTTTACGGCAAACGTTCATGCTGTGTTTCTTTTCATATAACCTCAAAGTCTATAATTACGGCAATGATTGAATCCATTTTAATAACTGTATTTATTGTGTGGTTATGATGAAATGAATTCCAACAGATTTTGGTGAGGAACGGCGCAGATGCTGACTGCTGGGGTCCGGGACCTGATGGCTGTTTACAAACGTTATTACACAAGTAAGAAACTTCTTTTATTCCTGTAAATTTGATTTATCTGATGAAACAGTGGTGATTGTTTATAAATTCTTAATTCTCTTTTCTAACCTATAACATTTGTCTCGCAGAGCTATAGACGAGAACAAAGAGTCGCTAGCGATGTTCCTGATCCGGTCGGGATGCGACGTGGAGTCTCCGCGGCGCCTGGGGCCCAACGGAGAGGGCAGCGACATCGCCGCAGAGAAACACACCCCGCTGCACCTGTGTTGTACTTGGGGACTCACCGACGTCATACAGGTTTGTTACATGTACTAGAACAAACAGTCGCTAGCGATGTTCCTGATCCGGTCGGGATGCGACGTGGAGTCTCCGCGGCGCCTGGGGCCCAACGGAGAGGGCAGCGACATCGCCGCAGAGAAACACACCCCGCTGCACCTGTGTTGTACTTGGGGACTCACCGACGTCATACAGGTTTGTTACATGTACTAGAACAAACAGTCGCTAGCGATGTTCCTGATCCGAAACTCGAATGCAAAAGAATTCCAGTTGAAGTATTTTTTCTCAGGATATAAACAGATGCTTTTTGAGATTTAGGTATGTCCCGTAGTCCACCGCCTGGATACGTCCCTGTCGACTACTATCCGAAAAATAAACAATTAGAGGAGTTGTGGTGTCTCTAAATTAGTCAGCTTTATTGACATATATTAATGTCTGTTGCGGTTACAAAATAGACATGTGCGCTACTGCTTCTAATTTTATTTTATTTTATTATTTAAAAGAAAACTTACAGCTAAACAATAATGGTAAACAAACTTATAACATATATGAAGGCCAATTACAAGTTTTCGCTGGTATCGAACAAACAACATTCTTTAAGAAGCTAACCCACATACAAATACAACAAGTAAACAATAAAAAGCAAGCAGAAGAGAGAAAAAGAAAAGTGGGTAATTGAGTAAGTATGCCTACAAATAACAAGTTTACTTACAATTAATCGCGGGTACTACCGAAAAACTTCTGACAACAAATTGTTTTAATTTTTTGTACGCTCGTGGTGAAGAGGTCGATATCTACATCCTGGCACATCACGTTGAATGTTCGGCTCGTCCTAACTACGTACGAGTTCTGCCTGTAGTTTGTACTCACCGCAGGGACGTGTAAAAGATACGATCTACGTAGAAAAGCAGATGGTACGCGCAGACCAATTTTACTTACAAACTCTGCGACATCAATATAACCATTTATGATATTAAATAAAAATGATAGGTCCGCAAGTTTACGCCGCTCATAAAGGGGTAACAAATGAAATTTTCTGCAGCGACTGACGTAACCAGACAGATAACAGTTTCCACGGTATTGTATGTATCTTGTAAATTTTTTCTGAACGTTCTCAAGCCGATTAACGTACATGTCGTAATGAGGGTTCCATACTTGGGATGCGTACTCGAGATGACTACGAACCAAGGAACAGTATAGAATTTTTATAGTCTTGAGGCTTTTAAAATCGGATGAGATTCGGCAAATAAATCCTAGTGCTTTCGTAGCCTTTTTGACTATTGTATCAATGTGAACATCGAATAAAAGTTTAGAGTCGAATGTAACCCCTAGATCTTTTACATGGCTTACTCTAGTTACTACAGATTTTTTTAGGGTGTATTTATATTCGACAGGATTGGGTTTGCGACTAAAAGAGCATACGTAGCACTTGGAGACGTTTAAGTCTAGTTTATTAAGGTGACAGTATGTCTCAAAATGTTCCAGGTCCTCTTGCAAAAGAGTTGCGTCCTCGACACCTCTGATTTGTTTCATGATCTTCATGTCATCAGCGTATAGGATTATTTTTGAATGATTGAAACATGAGCCAATGTCATTTATAAATATGTTGAATAAAAGAGGACCAATTATTGAACCCTGAGGAACACCGGAAGGAACGAGAAATGACCTTGATTTGTATCCGCTCAACACGACAGTCTGACACCTGTTCTCCACATACGACGTAAACCATCTGAACAGGTTTCCCCTTATTCCCGCACTGTACAGTTTGCGCAGCAGCGTCGTATGATGTACGCGATCGAAACATTTGCTGTAATCTGTATACAAAACATCTACTTGTGTACGTTGCGCCATGGCTTCTGATATGAAATCACTGCATAGTACCAAGTTTGTTGTAGTTGTTCGCCCCATCAAGAATCCATGCTGGTGATCGCTAAAATCAAGCTTAAGCGCAGAGTAGACTTGCCTGTGTACTATTTTTTCTAAGATTTTAGCGAACACACAGTTTTCTACACAGTCCTTTGGTCCCTTTTTGTGTATAGGTGTGATGTAGGAGCACTTCCAAATACTAGGCACTAAACCGTCAATGAAACACCGTTTAAATAGGATCACGATAGGACTAGTTAGGCTTTCAGCGCACTTCCTAATAAAAGCTGGTGGTATATTGTCTGGACCTGCTGATTTGTTTAGGTCGACATTTGCGAGCAATTTATGAACTTCCCTTTCGCAAATTTCGATGTTACATATGTGTGAATTGGATTGCATTAGCGATGAAAAGTTTTGCGCGCTAGGTGAGGAGACAGCAGGATCCGAGATTTTGTCAAGGAAGTTTGAGTGGAAGTAATCACCAAACATGTTACAAATGTCGTCACCATTACTGGATGAACGCTGCCCAAACCGAAGCGTTGAGGGATACAGACTAGACGACCTTCTAGACTTGACGTAATTCCAAAAAGATTTTGGGTTCTTACTTATGTTAAATTCTATTCTAGTGATATAATCAAGAAATAATTTGCTCTCTAATTCTTTCGACCGCTGCCGCAGTATTACAAATGAATGGTAATCCGAAACGTTATGATACTTTTTGAATTTAGAATGAAATTTTGACTTTTCTTTAATTATTTTAATTAATGGGCTTTTGTACCAGGGAGGGTATTTCTGATGGGAAGTGACTTTTTTAATAAGCCTTCTAAGGTTACCTTTTTAAAACAATATAAATTAAATACCATAATTATTATAGAAACTCATGCAATATACTGTGGTTAAGTGTATATCACCGCCCGCCTCGTTAAAATAAAAGAAAATCAAACAACTATTTCCCACAGACCCTTCTAGAACACGGCGCAAATATAAACTCGAAGGACTCAGAAGGCAAGACGCCCCTGCACATCGCGATAGAGAACCAACACGCAGGCATAATATCCCTGCTGCTGTCTCAGCCGGGCATCGAACTGTCGGCGCGGGACAACAAGGGCGTGTCGCCGTTCGCCGCCGCACTCACCGCGAGAAATAATAAGGCGGCTCAGGCTATACTCGAGAAGAATCCTTCGGCTGCTGAACAGGTATGTTAATGTTTGAAATATCAAGTAAGTTGTATTCAGTGGCAAGACCATTGGCGTATCTCGGGTTAGGCTAGGATTTTTCAGGGTGGGTCGGCGTCTTCATCCTACTAATATTATAAATGTGAAAGTTTGTGAAGATGTATGTATGGATGGATGGATGGATGGATGGATGGATGGATGTTTGTTACTCTTTCACGCAAAAACTACTGAACGGATTTGGATGAAACTTTACAGTAATATAGTTTATAGATCAGAATAACACATAGGCTACAATTTATAAAGATTTTGTATAATGTTGCCATACTATAAGGAAAACTATCAACTAACTCGGCAAAAATCCTGTATAATCTTTTTTTGTTTGCTTGGGTCAAATTTAGTAATTGGAATTTTACTCCCTTCCTGATGATTGATCTGATATATTTTGGTAGGTATACACTCATATTGTCATCGAGATTATAAGATTTAAATGATTGTAAATTCAAGATGGCCGCCGATACAAAATGGCAGATCACTTATTACTTCACAACAACCTCAATATGGGTATCAAGTGAAAGGGTTTGATTGGTAGAATGGAGCTCACTATGAAAAATCCAAGATGGCCGCTGCCACAAAATGGCGGATTATTTATTTTCCACAAATAACTCAATATGGGTATCGAATGAAAGGGCTTGATTGGTAGAATATGGCTCACTATGAAAAATCCAAGATGGCCGCTGCCACAAAATGGCGGATTATTTATTTTCCACAAATACCTCAATATGGGTATCAAATGAAAGGGCTTGATTCGTAGAATAGAGCTCACTATGGAAAATCCAAGATGGCTGACGCCGCAAAATGGCGGTTTCCATACTTTCCACAAATACCTCAATATGGGTATCGAATGAAAGGGCTTGGTTGTTAGAATAGAGCTTAATATGAACAAGCCAAGATGGCCGCCACCACAAAATGGCAGATTACCTATTTTCCACAAATACCTCAATATGGGTATCGAATGACAGGACTTGATTGGTAGAAAAGGGGTCACTATGAAAAAAGAATGAGAAGTATCAACTAACAACAAAACTAAAAACTTGAAAAAAAATTAACTAAAAAACATTGTTTTGAGCGTAACGTATCCAGAGTAAACATTATTAAAAAAAATTCACTTGCCCAACGATTTTATATTTGTATGATCAATACCCAAGATTGATGCGATCTGGTAGCCGAATTACTTTTTAGCTTTTGGTACATAACCTAACTACATCATTTTTATTATAATAAAACAGTATAAAAAAAAATATAATTATGTTTTTTTATAATGCTCATTCTAGAGTAGTTATCAAATTGTTTTCAAAATTGATAGATTTGTTGCCAGATCATTATTTAATGTAGATGAACTTTGTCTTTTACAGTAATTAGTTTGGACGAATAGTTTAATAGTTATCACGATATAATTGACCTAAGCGCAGCGTTATTAAAACCGCTTACTATGAGTTAGCGCGCTTAAGCGCAGCGGGGCGGAGGGGCGGTCTGATTTTGTACTTTGTGGTAATGCTTTCAGTTTATTTTTGCTGCTCTTCTATTCAGTAGGTATATAAGCTGTTCGATAACTTTAATAATATACACTACATACTAATCTTTATCTGAAGTTTGACGACTATGAAAACAAAAGTAATTTTAAGTATTATCTGTTTATAATATATGTATGCTACACGGCTAATGTGTGATGAAATTTGATATGGATAGTCTGAAACCTGGGGAAGTACAAATGCTACTGTTTATTAAAATTTCATGCGGGCGAAGCCGCGGGCTAAAGCTAGTATAACAATAGTGTGAAGTTTTTTAGGTGTCCAGCCCAGAGTGTCGATTCGGTAACCAACATTCATGGGTGGGCGCTAGACCATACTAGGGTGGGCAGGGGCCACCCGGCCCTCCTTCTATATACGCCTTCGGGCAAGACTAACATGCGTACGAACCGTTGGATGTCAGTTGAGAGACGTCCACTGTAGGACATGGGCATACCCCAAGGCTCTTCACATGAACTGATCCTGCAACAAATTCTTGCGCCATCTCGCAGGAGGCCTAGCTTTGTGGCCACATCCGGTACGTGGCCAATACGTAGCCATCGTTTAGGGTGCACGGGGCCCTACCAAGTTCTTCGGGGCCCAAGCCAACCTCTCCTGCGAGTCGGTGCACCTGCTGAATGACGGACGAGGCTCTGGCGCAAGCCTTACCTAGGGGTTGGGAACTCAGACGGCAGTCGCTCCCGTAAAGGCAAAACAGCCATATCTAAAAAAAATGGAAGGCACAAGGCACATAAGTATTACGGGTAGGGCACCGCCGCAAAACTGTGCGCAAGAGCCTCGCCCGACTCTTGTGGCAAGTGGGCAAGCACTATAAATAAATAACTAAATAAAAACCTAATAAATCACTCCAGTCTTAAGAGGCAAGGGATCGGTACAGGAGTGTAGTAGCTACCGCGGTATTAAGAGGAAACACTACGGGCGAGAGAATAGAAAAATAGGTATACAATAAAATTGCTGTCGCGCAGCCTCAAGCCTCCCTCCGCAGAGCGCGATAGAGACAACTGCAGCTTGGACCTAAAATACCTATTAAATGTACACAAAATCAACGTTTCGTATTCCCTTGATTCCTTCTCCAAAACTTCATCGATTTAACTGGTTTTTTCCATATTAAATTAAAGAAAGACTTTGGCCGTGTTCCTATGTTTTCCTTTTTTTTAATAATCTAGCCAAATTTGTTTTTTGGATGTTTGAACAAAGCGGAAAATCTGGCCAATTTTAAGTAATATTTAATTTATGAGAAAAAGGAAAACATAGTGACATGCCAATCGGGGCCATACATCTTGAGGAAAAAAAGAATTGCTCTACTGGCATTATCCAGGGAGAAAACAGGAGACTACTTTTGTATGGAAAACGGCCGTTGTGTTTCCTCTTAAGGTGATGTCCCATACCCTAAAGCTCTTTGAGCGAATATTCGACTCCCGGATCCGACAGGAGACCACAGTCTCGGAGTGTCAATATAGGTTTCACCCTGGTCACGGAACCATGGAGCCAATTTTCGCCCTCAAGATCGTCATGGAGCGGTACAGGTCAAAGAACACGCCTCTGCATCTACTGTTTCTAGACATGCAGGAGGCCTTCGACTGTGTGCCGCGACAGATGATCTAGTGGGCTCTAAGATCCAAAGGTGTACCAGAAGCATATATTGACATCATCCGAGACATGTACTCAAATTCCAATTCCGTAGTTCGGACTGCTGTTGGCGATACAAAAACCTTTCCCATCACCGTCGGGGTCCACCAGGGTTCCGTCCTCAGCCCGTACTTATTCAGTGTGGTATTAGACGTACTGTCAGACAGCATCAGGGACTCACATGAGCAGCCCCCGTGGCTGCTCATGTATGCTGATGCTATCGCGCTGGCGGATGCGGACAGGGGACGCTTGGTGAGGCGTGTGAATGCGTGGAAGGAGTCGCTTGAGAACGGCGGTCTGAAAATAAACGTGGCGAAGACCGAGTACTTGGCCTGCAACAGTACCGATCCCGCGTCAGTTCGCATAGGCGGAGACATTGCCGAGCGAAAGGACCTGGTCAAGTACCTGGGATCAGTACTCCACGCGTCTGGTGACATCGATTGCGACGTCAAGACACGCATTTCGGCAGCCTGGGCCAAATGGCGTGAAGTGGGCGGTGTCATTTGTGACCCCAAAATGCCGGTTAAGCTCAAAGGACAGGTCTATAAATCCATCATTAGGCCTGTCCTGTTATATGGCAGTGAGACGTGGTCTGTGCTTGAGCGACACGAGCAGAGTCTGCGTGTCACGGAGATGAACATGCTGCGCTGGATGTGTTGAGTCACGCAGAAGGACCGCATTAGGAACTCCCGCATCTAGGGTAGCCTTCATGTCCGTGACATTGCTGACAAACTGCAAGAGTGTCGGCTACGCTGGTATGGCCATTGGCCACGTCTGAAGTCAACCGGCAAATGTCTAGCCATGCTACCTCCACCGGGCCCTGGTAAGCGGGGAAGGCCAAAGAAATGCTGGCTTGACGTCGTAAAAGATGATATGCGTGCCAATCAACTAACCACTAGGGATGCTGAAGACCGTGCGAAGTGGAGGAGACACAACTGGAAAGCGAAGCCCGGGCTCCAAGGCGTAGGTTTTGGATCGCAACCGGGACAGCGCTAGGATGATGATGATGAGGTAGCCATCGGTTCTTCTAGCCATGTGAAGTGCCCACTGCCACTTCAGCCTGATTATTCGGAGAGCTATGTCGGTGACTTTGGTTCGCCTGCGGACCTCCTTATTTCTGATTCGATCCCGTAGGGAAGCTCCAAGCATAGCTCTCTCCATCGCATGAGTGACTATGAGCTTTACCTTGCCTCGAAGCTAAATAACCCGACAATTTACGTCACAGGTGGACAAAAAAGGCCGCAACTTCCTCCACGTGGCCATCCAGACGTGTGACGTAGAGAGCGTGATGTTCCTACTATCTGTGGAGGTGGACGTGAACTCGCGCGTACAAGACGCTTCATTAGCGCCTCCACTACACCTCGCTGCGGCCGCAGGGCATGAAGTACTGCTGAGGAGTTTACTGCTAGCGGGCGCCAGGCCTAACGACAGGGATGCGCACAAGTAAGTGTATCAAACATTCCTCTTACATGTACCAAGAATATAGGAGGGGAGGGACTTCTTCCACGTAGCTATCCAGACGTGTGACGTAGAGAGCGTGATGTTCCTACTATCTGTCGAAGTAGACGTGAACTCGCGCGTACAAGACGCGTCACTAGCGCCGCCACTACATCTCGCCGCGGCCGCAGGACATGAAATACTGCTGAGGAGTCTACTACTGGCCGGCGCCAGGCCTAACGACAGGGATGCTCACAAGTAAGTACCTACATGAAACATTGCCCTAATAAGTATAAAGGAGTGGGGAGGGGCTTCTTCCACGTAACTGTACAGACACGTAGAGAGCGTGATGTTCCTACTATCAGTAGAAGTAGACGTGAACTCGCGCGTACAAAACCTCGCCTCGGCCGCAGGACATGAAGTTTGGCTGAGGAGTCTACTGCTAGCGGGCGCCAGGCCTTACGATAGGGATGTGCACAAGTAAGTGTGCAAAATACCAGTTTTTCAAATGGGTCCTTTCTTGTGATCAAAGGCGGCGATCTATGGCGAGAGAAACATCTCTACCATCTCCTTTCGTGTAAACTGCCGAAAGTCCTCCTGGATATGAATTGTCATGGTTGGTCTAGAAATCTTTAAATAGTCTTCGTCGGATACAGGTCTGCGCGCGCAAAAAATCCTGCCTGATCAGACGAGGAATATCGGACGGTACCGATCTGACTTGCTCGTGCGGTGCAAGACAAACGATGTCCCACCTCATATCGTGCTCTGCGTGCCCGAAAGCTTGCACTCAGGAATAACTTATGATGACTGCCTCTGACAACGCAGTATTTCAGTGCTTTCTGGGTTGTCAAAATACGTTATAAGAAAAAAAGAAGCGTATACAACATCCCTCATCGTTCTACGCCCTTGCATTGCAAACATGGCACTAAATGTAAATCTTTAAGTACTTTTTACGTTCATAAGCGTCATATTGTGGCCTAAGTGAAGAAAGTATATTGTCTTTGAAATGGTTGTAACATTCCGTATGTTATATGAATGTCAAAGTGGTGGTGGCCAGTTAAATATCTTTGTTACAGATAAAAAAAAAATAAAGTGTCGCCACCCTATTTCATTCCGTGTTGTGGCATGAGCGGCGACTAAGGAAAATATACGAAACAAACAGTATATTTATTATTAAGATTTTGTAGGCTATTTGCCATTGAAAATCTTCGGGTTTCTTAAAAAAATGCTGGCAATAACAAAAATCGTTATTATCAGCCTAGTGTAGTAAAAGCCGAGCAGCAGTTTCTCGATTCATTTAAACATACATATAAAATTTTACCGCTGTGGCGAATTATGTAGACCTGCTTATATGTAATATTCCTGCTATTGGAAGTATATGTGAACTTACGCAACACGCGTTAACACACTTACGTAAATCATCAGTACAGATACCACTCTGGTTACAATACTGCAAAAAGTATTTCAATATGGAAACAGGAGCAATAATACTAGTAGACATATTTTTGAGTATCTAATTTCCTCCAATATAATAGGCCCTAAAACATTACCTTGAGGTACCCTATATTTTTTTTACTCCCTGATGTTTTAGCCAGTCGTAAGTGAAATATTTAGGTGATAGTGAACTCAGTATGCTAGTTTCTATAGTATTTGATATGTTGTTTAAAGTTTGTAGGTGAAGATGGCGTGTTATATTTTCAATTAAAAGCAAGTGCCAAGTCATATAAGCTGCAACTTGTAGGTTTTAGCTTAAACTTAAAGTGATTTGATTTTTAAGAATTGGCGATTTATAAAAGGGAAAACTTTGTACACATTATGTTACTACATATCTATACTAATATTATATATCTGAAGAATTTGTTTGTTTGGTTGATCTAATAATTAACTTCAGGGACTACTGGTTCGTTTTTATTAATTATTTTTGTGATGTATAGTCCATTTATCGAGGATGGATATAGACTATATAACATCACGCTATATAAGTCACGTATTATTTGAAATTCCTGTCTCCTATCGTGGAACCTAGCTATCATCTTTTTACCTGAAAAGATGATTGGTAGGATTGAGACTATTTCAAACTTTTGTTTAGTTCGCTTCATAGCGATCAAGCACTTTAGTTGTCAATATTTAAGAACTATAAACGAGTCGTCGTAAATTTTGATTATCAATTTGCGAAATGCGCTGTTATATTTATTTGGTCAATGATAAGTTACGTACCTCTTAGAGGTAACAACAGTTCGAGCGGCTGCTTCAACTCGAGGCAGACAAAAACAGCTAAATGATTGATGATGCGTGTGTCCCCTAGGCGCACGGCGCTGCACGTGGCGGCGGGCGCGGGGCACGAGGCGATCGTGTCGGCGCTGGTGTCGGGCGGCGCCGAGTACAGCGCCGTGGACGCGGGCGGCGACAACGCGCTGCACGTGGCGGCGCGCGAGGGACACGCTGCCGCCGCGCGCGCGCTGCTCGCCGACACCGACATCGACGCCGCCGCCGCCAACCTCAAGGGTGAGCCACACTATACCATAACACACCCGCCTCTTGTTCTGAGGGCATGGGTTCAAAACCCTCTCATAATAGTTATGTGGATTTTGTTTTTATGTATTTTGGAAAATGTTTATGAATATTAGTCAAATATTTGAAAAAAAAAATAATATTTGAAAAGAAGTACGAAAATTCTAGTTATTTCAGGAACGAATGGAAGGGTTAAAAAGAGATAAAAAATGTGAATAAAAAGACGAACGAAAAGACGATCGAAATGAATAACGAAATGATATACTAGATCTAGAACATTCCTAGAGGTATAAAAGCCGTAGTAGACGGTGAACTGAACGCCAGTCTTGGTCAAGAAGTGATCATCATCATCATCAGCCTTTAACAGTCCACTGCTGGACTAGGCCTCTCTTTTGAAAGGAGGAATTGGCCTACTATACCACGCTGGTTAAACGGGTTGGTATAGGGTTTGTATCAAGTTTTCCTTCTCTTACAGTGCTGTTCTCTGCATAATATGCTCCCTCTGTCGGCTCTTACGACACCCACGGGATGTTATGGGGTGGTGACATTCCGTATTCTTAATCCGTCACCACACTGACAGTTTCAGACGCCAGACGTTTGGTCAAGAAGTGATACCTACAGTGAAATAGAAGAAGGAAGAAGTGGAAAGTAGAAGTGAAATAATACTTTATTTCACTTCTACTTTCCACGTACAATGAAGTGTGGCAGTAAAAGTCGATAGTGTCGGTGGTATCTGCGTTGAACATCGAACGACGCGTCGTGAAGTGTACGCTGCGATTTAACTAATTAAGGATCATCACCGTTACTCGGTGTTTACCCCGTCCGTAACAATACATACGGGCTGCACGTCTATTACGGGGCTGCACGTCTATTACGGGGCTGCACGTCTATTCAATGCCAGACAACTATACACTTATGCATAACCTTACTGACCAATTCTAACCATGTAACTTTATTTCCTTAGGTAGAAATCCATTACACGAGTTGTGTTGGTGCAAGAAAGACAACGCGGCGACCATCTGTGAAATATTCCTCGAGTTTATGCCCGACTACCCCATCAATAGGACTGACTTACAGGTAAACTATTGGCTTGAAATTATTAAATTAAAGTTTGTTTGGTATTTTTGTACCGTATTAATGTATTTCAAACTCTAGAATGACCTATTTCTGTTATAATCATCATCATCCTAGCGTTCGTGATAACGCTAGGATGATGAGCGGGATGATAGGTTGCAGCCAAAGTCTTGGAGCCCGTGGTCCGCTTACTAGTCCAACCAGATATTTCAGAATTTAAGCTTTTCCACAGAGCTTCCTATCTGACCTCCAAAACCCAAAGGAATAGCGATAGATATTTAATGGTTTAAGAGCCATTTCACGTTTTCGCGTCAATATCTGAGATTTCAGTGGCTTAATTTACCATCTTGGGTAAAATTCCGACATTTTTAAATACATGTAAAATATAGGCTGATCTTTCGTATTGCGATTTCATGTAACATATTTACAAAAAAATACTTGTTTACTTTGTGGTGATTAATCTCCCACAAGTTTACTGAAAAAACAACGCAGAGTTAATTTCAAGCTCTCATATCTATCACTAATATTTATAAAGTTGGCTGGAAAAAATACGTATCGTATCAGAAATATAATTTTGTTGCTACATAATGTACCAGAATATCGATTATTAATAACATTAATTCGTAAAAAAAACAAAATCTAAGGCCATTTTTTACGTTTTATAACCCTGTTTCATTGCGAATTTTTGGTTTAAATAAAGTGTAATTACATTTATACAATCATGTCAAAATAAACTATGTTCTATAAGAATTCTAATTTCAAAGTTTGATGAAAATCGCTTCATGAAATTTATCGTAAAATGTGTATCAATGCCTCTCTAATTTAGAATAAATTACGATGCACAATCCTGCACCGATTAGTACGGCGCGAGCGCCCGTTGAGGCAGGACCTGTGCCATTTTGTTTCGCGGGCCGAACTTCGAGCGTCCCTAGCGTAAAAGCATTATTATACTACGACTATAACATTTTGATTCTTTGGTTTTTGCCTTAACGACAAATTAACGATAGTCACTGCTAATTGACAAAATATGTTATTATTTTCTTGTTTTTATAGATAAATCTCTCTTTTCTTGTTTATATGTTTATATAGATTGTATAGACAATCTATACAAATAAATAAAATTGAAATGTCTGTCTGTGATTTCAAAATAATTATGTGTTTTCAAGTGCTTATAGTTAGTTAGTCAGTAAGTCGGTACCGAGTCTATATAGTATATTTATATAGAAGCGTAGGTCACTCATCATTAAATTTCGAAATTGTCAGTGCAAGAATTTGATTTAGCTACGAAGTAGGTAGTTTAGTCATTTTAGGCGTCCACTAAGAACGAATTTTACGAAAGGGCTGTATTGAGGATTTCTCAATACAGCCTTATTGAGGATTTCTTAAAGTTCTCGCAAATTTGTATGAAAGTTAAAATAAAATGTTATTATTATCCGCGGGCGAAGCCGCGGGTACCAGCTATTTTGAATAAGTAATATACTTAAGATTAAATTTATATTTGATTGATTAAAGAATATATTTTTTAAGATACCGGTAAAATAAAAATTAGCTCACTTTGGGTGATCTCCATTATTTATCAAATTATTCTAGTAGGGGAGCTCATAAAGGGATTTACTCGAGCGCGTCAGATATTGATAGCATCCACGTCCTACTTATCTATACTAATATAATAAAGCGGAAGAGTTTGTTTGTTTGTTTGTTTCAACGCGCTAATCTCAGGAACTACCGGTCGGATCTGAAAAATTCTTTTTGTATACGATAGCCCAGTTATTCCGGAAGGCTATAGGCTATATAACGTAGCGCTTCGACCCTTTGGGGCCGGGCAAAAAAAAGGCTAAAACATAATGCCGGCTAATTTCAGGAACTAGCAGTCGGATTTTAAAAATTGTTATTGCCTACGATAGCCCAATTATTCCGAAAGGCTATAGGCTATATAAAATTACGCCACAACTTTTAGGGGCCAGACAAAAATAATAAAATGGTCAAACGAGAAGGGGGAGGGTTGGGTCAAAGGCAAAAAAAGGCTAAACGAATAGGATACAATCGATATGGGTATCGTTTTCGAGATTTTCGGGACGCTGATTAATAATATGAAATTTATTTAGTGATCCAAGATGGCGGACGGGAAATCAAAGATAGCGGATGAGAAAATTTTAAATATCAATATGGGTATTGCCTTCGATATTTTAAGGGGTGGAGAATCGAAATACAACATCTATTTCGTGATCAAAGATGGCGGATGGGCAATCAAAGATGGCGGATGGGAAAATTTAAAAAAATAATATTGGTATCGTCTCCGATGTTTAAAGGGATGGGGAATCCAAATACAACATCTATTTCGTGATTCAAGATGGCGGATGGGAAATAAAAAATGGCGGATGGGAAAAATTTTAAAAATCAATATTGGTATCGTCTCTGATGATTTAAGGGATGGTGAATCCAAATACAACATCTATTTCGTGATCAAAGATGGCGAATAGGAAATCAAAGATGGCGGACGGGATTTTTTTTTAAAGTCGATATGGGTATCGTCGCCGATATTTAAAGGGATGGGGAATCCAAATCCGACATCTATTTTGTGATCAACGATGGTCGATAAGAAATCAAAGATGGCGGATGAGAAAGTTTTAAAAAATCAATATGGTTATCGTCTCCGATGTTTTAAGGGATGGCGAAACTAAATACAACATATATTTCGTGATCAAAGATGGCGGATAGGAAATCAAAGATGGCGGACGGGAGCTTTTAAAGTCGATATGGGTATCGTCTGCGATCCTGAATTCAAAAACACCATCTATTTTGTGATCAAAGGTGGCGGATGGGTTTTTTTTTTTTAAATCAATATGGGTATCGTCTCCGATGTTTGAAGGGATGGAGAATCCAAATACAACATCTATTTCGTGATCAAAGATGGCGGATAGGAAATCAAAGATGGCGGACGGGAATTTTTTTAAAGTCGATATGGGTATCGTCTCCGATATTTTAAGGAATGGAGAATTCAAAACCACCATCTATTTCGTGATCAAAGATGGCGGATGGGATTTTTTTTAAATCAATATGGGTATCAACTCCAATATTTAAAGGGGTGGGGAATCCAAATCCAACATCTATTTCGTGATCACAGATGGCGGATGAGAAATCAAAGATGGCGGATTGGATTTTTTTTAAAGTCGATATGGGTATCGTCTCCGATATTTTAAGGAATGGGGAATTCAAAAACACCATCTTTTTCGTGATCAAAGATGGCGGATGGGATTTTTTTTTAAATCAATATGGGTATCGTCTCCGATGTTTGAAGAGATGGGAAATCCAAATACAACATCTATTTCGTGATTCAAGATGGCGGATGGGAAATCAAAGATGGTGGATGGGAAAAATTTTAAAAATCAATATGGTTATCGTCTCTGATGATTTAAGGGATGGTGAATCCAAATAAAACATCTATTTCGTGATCAAAGATGGCGGACGGGATTTTTTTTAAAGTCGATATGGGTATGGGCAATTCTATACTAAGTATATAAAAATCTATGTTTGTTTTTGCATCATTTATAGACCCTGCAATGATAAGAGATTAAGCGCTTAGTCAATGGTAACTTGGAAAAGGGGCTTGGAAAAAAGGGAATTCAATAAAAACTCTTTAAAAGGCGATACGGAGTTCGCTGGGTCAGCTAGTTTTTAATAAAGAAGGAATGGTAATCGAATCGTTTTCATAGTGGGGTGGATTATTTACATTCTTATCATCTTAGCTTTGCAAACCAATAGTTCTCAATGACGCTCGAGTAAATCCCAATTTCGCATCGTGAGCTCCCCTGCTATTCCCCTGCAATTCACCATAATTATAATTAAAACCAAATATTTTCATTCATATACATATATATTTTATACTAGTTTTTGCCCGCGGCTTCGCGCGCGTTAAAGTCGGGGTAACATAAATTTACTTTCAGTCTCAAGTTGTGCGAAGGCGCTCCTGATTAGTCTAAAGAGCTCAGAAACTCTATAGAGTACAAAGTAATTCGGTCAGTATCCATGACATTATCTACCAGTATTTATTCCGAATATATATCTATAAACACTTTCGCATTTATAATATTAGTAGAGAAAATCGTTTCAGCCGTTTAAGCGTAGTCTATAATTATTAGTTTATACATTTAAGCGAATAATGTAATCACCGTGCACAATTTACGACAATATGTATGTATAATGAAGAGGCAGCGATAGCCTAGTGGAGATACCAACGGACTGCCGCGCGTGCAGAGGGTATCGGGTTCGAATCTACGGCGCGCACCAATGACTTTTCGGAGTTATGTGCGTATTGTATTGTAAATTATCGTTTGCGCCGTGCCTCGGAGAGCACGTTAAGCCGTTGGTCCCGGCTGTCATGAAGATCTTTGACAGTCGTTATAGGGAGTCAGTAGCTATAAACAAACTGACACTAGTCTAAACCATGGAATATCGCTATCCCTTCGGGTTGCGGAGGTCAGATAGGCAGTCGCTCCATGGAAAAGCTAATATTCAAACAAATCCGGTTAGACTAGAAAGCGGACTCCGGGTTGAGACTGGGATAACGCTAGGCGGATGATGATGTATGATGTGACAGTATTGATAGATATACGATAGCACATGCGCAGCACTCAACTTACAGTGCATGCGTTCTTACTTTCAAGAGGTAAATATTTGCAGTAGGATCAAACTTCTACCCTCCCTAAAATCCCTCCCAGATCAATTTTTGCAATTTATGGTTGCCTATGACCGTCTAAATGGTCCAATATATCTCTTATTTTTCATTAAATTTCGATAAAATCGGTTCAGCCGTTTTAGTGTGAAAATGGAACATACATATATACTAAAAATCATATAATATACACACTTTCGAATTTATAATATTAGTAGTGATTAGTAGAGATATAAAAATATTTGATTTCATATATTTTTTTATATTGGCTGTTTGTCAATTTTGTTGTGCCCATGGCCGCGCATCGCCATCAGTGGCGGAAAAATAGCTAGAGCGCCATTTTCCATGAATATTTGTTTTCTGTTATAACAATACAAAATGAATACAAGATTATTTTTAATCGATTTTAAACTTTTGCGATTTGTATACATCATACAATATTATTTTGCGGGTCGTGGGCTTGCAACAGTCCCTCCGCGGCCGGTAGCCGGTAGAAACGTAGGAGAATAACAGAGGTATTTATGCCTTTAAATAAGTAAATTATCGCGACTTAACGAATAATAATACTTAATATCGCCTCAAGTGTAATAGCACACTCGTATCATAATTTACTTTTTCTATAAATCTCTAACCTCTAGTGCATTACGATTAATGATAACGCCTCAAGATTGTTTTGGCCGTGTAGACTATAGCGCTATACTGTTTCTATTGTGTATGTGTGGATAGCTACGCACACATACACAATGCTGCCGTCTTTTACCTAAACTCGAGCGTTATAATTTTGTGAAATGGCTCTTAAAACAAGTCAGAAATCGTCATAACTGCTGTGTCCGACGCGCGACGGTTTAACGGGCTCTCCGAGGTCCGGGGCTAGGGATAATGAACAATGAAATACGCACATAGCTTCGATTTCTAGCCTTTCATCAGGGGATACCGTATCAGCCAGGTGATTACTATAGCCTCTGTAGAAGGTTTCATCACTGCCTTTAACTTTTCGACGTCAGATTGCCGATTGTGTACTTTTGACTAAAATATTACATGGTGACATTGATAGCCCTAGTTTATTAGACAAATTGTCTCTTAATGTTCCCTCGATTACGCGTTATAATCCACCTATACGTATACCTTTTGCCACGTCAAATTACAGACAAAATTCATTTATTGTCCGTGCAAGTAGAAACTATAATAGGTTACATAAACAGCATAACTTTGACCCATTTTGTTGTAGTGTGTCTCAGATACGGAGGTGCTTAAGTCTTACTTTCTTTACAGATGTGGATTCTTATTACTATACTATGCATGTTTCCTACTAGCGAGTAACTGTCTCATGTCGGGCACAGCCTGTATTTTACTAAACCTGTGGTAGCACTTGGCACCTAAAATTTTTCATTTTCCCTTGAGATGTTATTTCTGCTGACATTCGCACATCTACCTCACATAATTATGTCAGGTTAGAACTTCAAAGAACAATCGGTGCATGACGCTAGTGTATAATTGTGCAGGGTAACACCCCACTGCTGCTGGCGTACATGAACGGTCAGGGCGCCATGTGCCGCGTGCTGGTGCGAGCCGGCGCCTGCCTCGCGCAGGAGAACAAGGACGGTATATCTATATTCAATTATCAAGTAAGTTCTGTTTTATTTTATTTTTTTGTTAGTGCGGCTATAGACAGTAGAGCTGTGACCCACCTGATGGTAATACGCATAGCTGTGTGTCATAAGAAAACACAGGCAAGTCGCTGCCTATCGATGGAAGAGATGAGAGAGAAGGAAAAGATGGTGACAATTTGACACTGGTGAATCCCTAGGGAACGTCAAACTGCCTTGGAACTCCCAATGAAAGTGATCGGTTGTAAATATTCCACTAAATCGATACGTTATGACTATTTAAAATGTGTATCGCTTTCTGCTGTACATACATACTGTACAGTGTACAATTTCACTGTGCGACGATATAACATTGTCCCATGTGTGTAGGTGGCGACGAAGCAGCTCCTGCACAGACTTCTGGACGTGCTGCCGGCGGAGGCGCCGTGGGCCGAGAGCGACCTGTGCCAGGAGTGTGGGACCAAGTTCACGCTCACTATGAGGAAACATCACTGGTACATACATACATATAGCTCACTAGCAAACGCCCGCAAGCTAAGCCCCCACTTTTTTTTAATTTAACTGTATCTGCCCGAATCCGGGGGCATTTCAGGCAATCCCTTCTTAGTGCGCACTCTAACGCGGCGTCCTACGTAGGCGGTCTGGATACGAACGTGGTGCGGCGCGGCGCGGTAACAACAAACAGTTGATACCTATTGACGTGGCCTACGTGACCAAATGCACGTGACGTGCGATGCAGCGCGACACGAGTTGACGCGAACACGTATAGTTGGCCTGAACTGACGCACCAATTTTTACAAATAAATATTGTAATGTTGGAAATAGACATTTTAATTAACGCTATAATTAGTAACACTTCTCTGTCGTACATAATTCTTGAGTATCTGATATTTAAGATGTGAATTTTCCAATAAATGAGCTGCCATGTCCATGTCAAATTGTTTATGTCAAATGAACGGCGCAGGATGGAATAAGACGATTCGCGCGCACGTAGGACCATCGCGTAAAACCGCACCGCGTAGAAACCGCATCGGGTCAATCCGCAATCACGTTCGCGGTGAGCCGCTCACGTAGGACACCGCGTTAGGCCCTCAAGCAACGTATATGCCAAATTTCAGCTTCTTGCGCCCAATAGTTTTGGCTGTATCGTGTCTACAGACCACCTACCCCACAAGACTTGCAATAGAAGGGCACCGTTGTCTGTCGCGCATGTGCACAAACCCGCGCTCGTTCAGTAGCGACCAGGAAACAGATACGTAAACTGCGTTTAAACTGTATTAAAGCAAAATAATAATATACGAAAACAATGCCGAATTGTGCTATAGAGTTGTGTGGGAGTAACAGTCGGAATAATAATTTCAAAAAAGATAATATCACATTTCACCGGAAAGTAGAACATTTATTTTAAAATTATTTAACAGTACTGACCAGAGTTCTAGTAATAATTGTTGCTAATAAGTACTGAATCAGTGGTTGTCCTTGTCTAACACGCTATAATTACAGACTATCTCTCTCTTACAATGAGACGCCACGTGTAAGTAGTGATGCGAAGAAAACTTACCGATTGTTCGATATTTATCGATTTCTAATACTGAGATTTTTATTGATTTGAATAATTAATTTCAAATCAAAAATTTAATGAATTAGACAGGTGACTGTAAATAAAAATACAGCCTGCAAAAAAGAATTGTTAGGTATTTTATTATTACAATCTGTTATTTAGGTAGTTTCACCTGTTTGTCAGTATATCAAATCTTGCAAGTTGAATTTGATGCACTTCCCGATTACCGATTGAGCTGAAATTTAACACGCATGTGTAAATCGGATGACAATGTAAAATTATTATTACATGGAACTGATCTGATGATAGAACCGGAAGGGATAGGAACTCGGTAATTAAACGACACAGCCCATCGAGTTTAGGCTTGTTTCATTTATCTTGACGAGTACTTCGGTTCTAGGTGGTAACCAGGGTCTGATGATGGAGCTGGAAGATGACTATAGGAACTCAGTAATTAAACGACATAACCCCATAGAGTTTGAGCTCGTTTGATTTGTCTTGATGAGTAGTTTGGTGATAGATGGTAACCAGGATTTGATGATGAAGCTAGAAAGTGGCCATAGGAGCTCCGTAATTAAGCGACACAACGGTGTCGAGTTTGGGCTTTTTTGATCCGTTTTGGCGAGTATTTTGGTGCTAGATTGTAACCAGGGTCTGATGATGGAGCTGGAAGGCGGCCATAGGAATTTGGTAGTAAAATGACACAACCCCATCGAATTTGGGCTCGTATGAGCCGTCTTGACGAATAGTTTGGTGCTATATGGTAACCAGGGTCTGACGATGGAGCTGGAGCTGGAGCTGATGGCCATAGGAACTCAGTTAGCCCCATCGAGTTCGGGCTCGTATGATTCGTTTTGATGAGTGCTTTGGTGATAGATGATTACGAGAGTATGATGATGGAGCTAGAAGGTGGCCATAAGAGCCCAGTAATTAAGCGAATTAACGATGATATTATTATAAATTCATATTTCAAAATAAAAACTTTTGCTTGGATTATTGTTTCTTTCCTTGGCATTCTTGGATCAACTAAATGTAGGCATACCAAATGTGATTTATCGACTAACAATATTGACATGCCTACATCCCTATAACCCATCGTACGTGACGTCACCCGCGCCGCCCGCGTACGTCTCATTCCTCAAAATTTGACAGAATAGTTTGCCTAGAAATTGGTTAAGATTACGTGTTTCGTGGGGTAGGTGGTCTGTGATCGTGTCGCATAGTCAGTCAATCAGTCGTATCAAAATTAAAAAGTGTATTTAATACGTCATTCTTTTTCAGTCGTCACTGTGGGCGTATGCTGTGCAACAAATGTTCGAGTCAAGACGTCCCTATTCTAAAGTTTGGTCTCAACAAACCACAACGAGTGTGTGAAATCTGCTTCAATGTCCTGCAAGTCGGTGCGAGTTAGTGACATCACACATACTGTTCTGTACTGAAGCCACCACAAGTCTTATTACGCAAGTAGGCAACCCACACTTATAATAAGTGGAACAATTTTATAGTATTTCCGTTAGTCTAGAGACTAACCGCGAAATAAAGAATTTTGTATTGCGAACTAATATAAATAGCCCGTAAAAGATAGTGTTTACTTTGTACATGAGGCTAGTTCACTACTCCCATATTTCTATTTCTTGTAATAATGCATCGAATTACACGAACGCCAGAGGGCACGGCACCTGACACTACCACTTAATTTACTTGTATGTTACAAACTTTAAAATGTTTGTATCAGGGTCGGAACATATCTGACGGAAGATGCGTCGCGTATTATCGGTTGCGTAACGCCAAAACATACAAATATATAGAAAAACATTCAACCCTTCACACCTGAACGATAATCTGTTAGTACGTCGAGCGTACAGCGTCTGTTCCGTTTCCGTCAACGCATTATCGGTCGACGTCGCGCGCACCACACACCACGTGAATTTTGACTGACGCGTTGGGCGACGTTTTAAAATTAAATGTCATACAAAACAACCGCACTGTAGTTGCTGAACGCAGAAACTGACTAGACGCGTAATATAGCAGGTCTAATTTGACGGAATAGACGCGACCGATGTAGATACGTTCGACGCATCTTCCGTCAGATATGTGCCGACCCTCAGTGTTTATACTGTGCTGCGTCGTTGATATGATACATTGTGATTTAGTTAAGCTTTTAAGGTCACGACTAGATGCGAAGTATACCCTAATATATAATGGCTAGTATGTAATCTTGAAAGTAAAGAGCGCGTCCATTAGATATTATTGATAAACTTGCTTGAGAATAGTGCCTCTAATTTTTTCACTACGACACGTTTAGTTTTTTGTCTTATAAAATTATGCCAAAGTTCGTACGTGCTTTTGTTCTCTATTGAAATTTCTAGCTTTAAAATATTGAGAATTATTCATTGCTAGCTTAAAATTGGTTTATATTGTATTGTTAGATATGATTGTTGAAATTTTATAACTATTATGATGTTCATACATGAAGCTTCACAAGATTCCGGGTAATAATTATGTAATTATAGAAACTTGTTTTCTACTAGATATATATTTTGTAGTTTAGTGTTTGTCACTTTGTCTGAATTGCATTCTATGTTGAACTGATTTCCTGTGATTATAAACATATACGGTGTATCATAATTACATGCATTTTGTAACTTTTAAAGTCAATTTTCATTGCTTTAGTTGTAGGAATTTTATAGACACTGAAATGTATTCTTTTAATGCATAGACTTAAGACAACTATTATACAATGTTTACAATTTGTAAAAGCAACTATTGATGGATTAATTATTATATTTGGCATTTGTGCTGACATTCCGATTCTTGTGCACGGGTTTGTGGAAATACACTCTGTATGTGTTATTAAACCAGTTTTATTTATCTGAGTGCCATTTTACCTGAGAGCTAAAAGTGATTATTTTTATTACAAATTATTATTTCTTTTCCAAATTCTATACTTGCTATAATAAAATATATTATATGCATTATGGTTTTTTATTTCGGGTATAAAGAATAAATGTTGGCAACCTAGAAGTGAAAGATGTGAAAGATGAGTGTACAAGCATATTCGTTTTTAAAATATCGGCATAGCACTTGTAATCCTTCGCGCATTGCAGGTGTCTATGGGCGGCAGTGATCACTTACTATCAAGTGATCCGCTTGCATGTCTGTCTCCCAACGCAAAAATAACATAACAAAAAATTCGATGATTGATAGCATGATTTGAAATGTACTTGTCTTGCTGCGGGGTACGTCATGATCATGACATTGCTTTGCCTCACGAGTAATCTTCAAGTCGTCAGCAAATAATAAACGGCGTTGATTCATCGATGCCTGGCAAGTTATTTAGCATTGAAATGAGAAGTTGGGGACCCAGATAACTGCCTTGGCTAACTCCTGACCATGTGAAATATAAACACACCGGCACAATTAGGGGAACACAAAAGAAAGATCGATTTTTTTACAAAATTTCGGGTATCTTGACAAGTTGTTATTATTTATGTGTTAATACCCTCTTTGGACGCTATCTTACATAAGTGCAAATTTGTTATTTCAAAGTGTGTTGCCAGATTTTATGAAACTTTAAGAATTTGGTGACACTTAATGTTAGAATTGCTTCTGATAAGATCTTTCTTGGGTTCAGTGTAAAGTGACTGTGGGTCATTCCACTGTTTATTTTTCAACTATCTATACATTCTTGATACAAAATGAGTCATTTCTCACCAACTTCAGTGGCTAGGGCTGTAACCATGATCGGAGAAGGGCATACTTACCACTCGGTAAGCCGAGCCTTAGGTGTATCGACTTCAGTGATTCACCGCATTGTTCGCCGCTATATGGAGACGGGATCTTACGTGCGCCGTCGAGGACAGGGCAGAAATCGGGCTACAAGTGCCGTTGACGACCGATTTATCACCATGCAAAGAGAAATCGACAAACCGCTCTTCAGACCCGAAATCAACTGGCTGAGGTGCGTAACGTAAATGTTAGTGAACGGACGGTTAAGACGTCTTAATGAAGTTGGATTAAGGTCTTACGTTCCAGCAAAAGCACCGAAACTCGAGGTAGCTCATCGTGTAGCAAGATAAGCCTTCGCCCGTGAGCACCGAGATTGGACAAGTGAGTGGGGTCGTGTTTTATTCACCGATGAGAGCCGCTTTTTTGTCAATTTTGTGGATGGGAGGGAAAGGATATGGAGGTATCGAGGTGAACGAAACAACCAGACTAACTTCACGGAAACGGTGTCATATGATGGTCAGAAATGGTTTGGGGTGGCATATGTTTAGGAGATGGCACAGAGTTAGTGCTCATTGAAAATGGATCTCTCACTGCGCACCGATACCTACGTAACAGAGGTCTTAGAACCACATGTCTTGCCTTTTGCCCCATTTATAGGCCAAAATTTCATTTTTATGCATGATAATGCACGCCCTCACACTGCGAGTATAGTGAATAGCTACCTCCGTGAGGTTGGTATCAATCAAATGGACTGGCCAGCGCGATCACCGGACATGAACCCAATAGAACACGCTTGGGACATTCTGGTAAGAAGAGTTCGACAGCGAAGTCCAGCTCCCAGGAATGTTGAAGAGCTGAAACTGGCTTTGGTGGAAGAGTGGGACAATTTACACCAAGAAATGATCGACCGCCTTATTCAGAGCATGGGAAATCGTATACAAACTACTAATACTCGATATTAATTTCAATAAGTTTGTGTAATTAAAAGAAAAAATAAATGTAAAATCTCACCGTAAAAATGTTTTATTTTGCAAATTTTCGCAATTCAAGTGTATTTTCTAAAAACTTGCCAATACGTAGCTTCTTTTGCTTTAATTTAAGATATATTAAGACTATGTATTTATTTTATAACTCAAAAAAATATTAATAAAAAAAATCGACTTTTCTTTTGTGTTCCTCAAATTGTGCCGGTGTGCGTAGTTCAGACGGTTAGACTACGGAAGTCATTTCGTCTTTTGTAGTCCACGTACTAACGTCTATCCCTCAGATAGCTCGCAAAGAACGATAACGTGCGTGGCGTACAGCCCATGTTCGCTACCTTTAATAAAAATCATCAACCTCGAATTGGTGAACCTGTAGCACCGCCTGTATCCACGTCTCGCTTCCGTAGGTTTAGATTTATAAGTAGTATGGGTGTAGAACGCACTTCTTGAAGACTTTTTTGTATAGGGGGTGACGTAAGGACGTGACGGAGTTTCCTATAAGTTGCCCAACTAAGCCTCTTTCACGAACACTTTCCAATGTCAGAGACGGCTTTTGTAACGATATTCCATGGTATAGACTAGTGTCAGTTTATTTTAGAGGTTCTGACGCCCTATAACGACTGTCAAAGATATTCATGACAGCTGAGACCGACGGCTCAAAGTGATCTCCGAGGCGCGGGCCAAGCGATCATTAACAATTCAATACGCACATAACTACGAGTCAGTGGTGCGCGCCGTGGATTCTAACCCGATACATGGCAGTCCGTTGTCCGTTGTTGGTATCTGCACTAGGCTATCGCTGCCATTATTATTATGGCAGTATTTTTTGTAGTCATACCTACAAAATTTGCCTGAATTGCAATATACACAACTACAGGACTTCAGTGACTACCTACATAACATCAGGGAACATGAAAAATAATAAGGTAAAAGAATATGACAGTAAAATATTGAACTCACTGATTGCGGCCTTGTACGAGCACGAGCACACTTCAATATGGGTCTGTAATTGCCACAGGTAGAGACAAGACCAGAACGCCCTCTTGCGCACCCGGCTTATCTTGGTAGTAAACCAAGATAAGTCCCACTCTTTGCTGGAAGAATCCCTGGACATAGCTGGTCTCGCCTACTGATCCACAGCCTGTCTCAATGTCAAATCTAGTATAGGTACGTCTTCGTCTATCTAATTAATTAAACTGCTGCAATTTATAGTAAAAAAAGACTGCCTCCTTGGTCCAGTGGACATCGTATGCGTCTGCTGATCGGAGATCTCGGGTTCGACTCCCAGGTCGGGCAAAAGTGCTGCTGAGTTTTTCCGAATTCTCAGTAGCAGCGCGGAGTCTGGTTATGTGCCCGTTAATGGCAATAGGCTAACGCGTAAAGGCCGGCGCCGACTGACGGCACGGCGTGGCACGGCATGTTTCGGTAGCCCGAAGGAACCTTCGGCATGACGCAGCATTGACTGGAATTTAGTATAAATAGAATTTAGTATCAGCACTTCTTGCTGAAGATGAAGAACGACAAATACAAACTGATATGTTGAAGAGAAAACAATTTTGGGTACATTATTTATGAAGAACAAGATTTACTATCGGTGAATTCAGGAACTTATTTACCTACTGATTATGTCGTGGCACACTGCAGGATGCCGTGTCATACCGCGGCGTCCCGAAGTATGCCGCGACGTCCTGCGGTATGCCACGACGTGCCACGGCATCCCGCAGTATGCCACGGCGGGCCGCGGTGCGATTGTATCGAAATAAAGTAATATGAATTCTAAACTCATTGCAATAAGAATAAAAATGACTTGATTAGTAATAAAATCCTTTGCCATGCCGTGCCATGCCGCGACGTCAGTGCGCGCCGGCCTTTACAGGCAAAGGTGATGGGCATAATTCAAGTCTTCTTAGAACCGATGGTTCTCCACTTGATGCTACGTCACTGTTCTGAAATGCGCTATGCAATATATGTCCTGTTGCGGACAACCAAGCAAAGCAGGTAGCTAGCAACCTTGGCAAATCTCAATGTCTACGTCGATGAAGTCCTTTTGAGTAATTCTCCATGATTATGTTTGTCCACTTTAGCGTGGGAGGCAAAAAAAGTCCTACGTTGGGCGCAATAGGTAGATAAATAACATTTTAAGGACATAACTTGTAAAAGTCAGTAATTAAAACGCGCTGCAGGTTTGATTCCGATACCTAAGTACTTTAGCCTTTGGAAGAAAACAAATGCTTCAACCTCTTCCCTGGATACGCACCTACTCGGCAGTTTAGATTACATACGCCTTATGTATTCTAGGTCCCACGTAAAAGAGGGCGAGAATTGACGTCACCTGCTGCTACTGAACATTCGGCAAAGCCGGGTAACACTTTTGCCCGACCCGGGACCGAACAGCAGACACTATCCACTGGATCACGGAGGTAGTATATATTTAGGGGTATTTATATACCCCAACATATGTTTATCATGTGTTTGTTACCATAACAGAATCTCTGTAGGGTCAGATGCCAATATGTGACTTGTCCACTATTATCTATACATCTATCTTGACAGGCAAGAACTTTCAAATATCCTACCACTGGTCTTACTCTGACCCAGATCTTGAAATGAACTGAAAATAGCTGGTCTCGTCCGCTGACATATATTATAAACTTTACTATAGTGACCATTTGAAACCATGTTGTACTATACCTGTGTGGCAGATACTGATGTCATGTTACATATAACACTAATTACCTAGTAGGTTGTCTGAGTATGCGCTTTGGCAGACTTATTTCCAAAGGAGTTACTCTCAAGGCAGACAAACATTCAAAGAATGTCTGTCTGCCTTGTTGTTTCCAACTTTGGCTACACCTTTTGCATGAAATATGACATAGTGACGTCATAGTTTTATTGCTGTCAAGTAGAATAATTATTATCAATAAATTGACAATAAAAATTTAAAATAAAGTTTTAACATTAATTGATGAATAAAACTACAATTATTTTGACATGTTATACTATGTAAAGAAACTTTTATAATTTATTTTACTAGTAGGAAACTTCCCTATTGGCCCAGGTATATACAGGGAGTATTGTAAGTCATCGGACAGTTTTCAGGATCGTCTTCAGAAATACAATTTAATATGCCGAAAACCAGAGGCAAGAAACTTAAATCGTGTAAGATCATTCGGTTGTAGTTGGTGGATATGGAATAATTTGAATAAAACATATGTTAAAATTGTTGGAATTTTTTATTTACAATCTTATTACATTTTACATAATATGAAGTGGAATTTGGAAAGTTGCCGCGAGCAGTGACACTACATTTAATATTCAGTTTTCAGTATTCGTCACAAGCACCACTCGCCCTCTTTGCATGACAGTGTCTAATTGGAAAACTAAAGTCAATTAACACCCCATATTATTTGGTTACGAATTGTCTTCGAAATTATTAACAAGACGATGTACTTAAAAAGTGTACTACACAAATCTGACGTAATAGCAGAGATCTCTTTACACAAATAATGTACAACACAAATATAATTATACAGCTCGCTACATCAGACATTCTATGCCTAGTGAATCATATATTTAGACTCAGTCAAAATATCATTATAATACAAGAATCAGTTTGCCGCGGTTCATTAATAATTACATTACATATGTTCACTGGGTCTCACATTAAATACAATAAAAACACTTGCAGACTCACACCAACACGCATATTTTACATAAACATGAAAAACTCGTTTCGACTTGAGGCAGTTCAGTACCACAAGCTATCTACACACTTGCACGTTCACTCTAGCCTAGCACTATAACTTAACGCCTCGCCTTACCTCGCCACGCCTCGCTCACCCACCGAGACTGTTACGATACTTATTAAGAAGATTGGCGACAATCTTAACATGGTTTATTATGGAAGAAGATATGAAACTGAAACCTGAGTAAATTAATATTGCATTAACTATATAATAAGTGATATATTATAATGTGAGGTAGGCAAGGACAGAATCTATTCCATTTACTTACCTGCCCTAGTCACAACTCTAATATAAATTCAAATCATTGAGACATCGCGCGCGTCGGCCACTTACCAATTTCTTAACCATTTTTATATCTTTTGGGCCCCAGGCCGATCGTAATATTTCATTAAATACGCCATCAATATAATTATGTGAATAAATATATTATAATTTCATTGCGTAGTTCATGTTCTGTCACAGGCGACGCCAAGAACCATTTAAATCAATGTCTTGACATGTTAATTTGCGACTATCATCGACATAAGTCGAATATACATAGAACTTTGTAGATTTTTATACAAAATGTGATTTTAGTAATCGTTGGTGTTAATAATCACGAATCATTGAACACATGTTAGAAATATAAAACAGTATTTCAGTTCATTCCACCACCACTGTACAAGTTGTAGGTCGACAATGTTAGGTAGCATCCCGCCGACGGCATATATGTTCCGTTTCGCACATATAGTGCGAAGGTCACACTTAGTTGAGGAAGCCGCGACACTGCGGCGCGCCGCACAGACAGGGGATCTTCTCGTCCTCCAGCGGGAACTTGTAGTCGTACGTAATCTCTTCGTCTACGCCTATCGGTTGTTTCGAGTATATTACTATTTTCTTTTGAGACTCTATCGTTATTATCTTCGCGTAGCAGTTCGGCTGTAAGAAAAAAAAAACAACATACATTTTTGAATTAATTTCTTTTAATGGTGATCTTTTTCGTTTATGCATGCTTTTCTTAGCGCACTTGATGACACAAGATGATAGAATAAAGTTTATCAAAATGAACCCTAACAGAACAAACTTGTATTGGTCCAGTTTTACTACATTTTTATTTTCCAGATAAATTAAAATGAGAAGCTAAAATTTGAACAATCGTTTTATAAGCGATCTGACAAATTAATTTAGCTGGCACGTATCGAACAATGTTGAAATCGGCCATAAGAGTAGGTAAAGGTGTGTGTACTAACGTTACAGCTGTGGTTGATGAACCTCGCGAGGTTCCCGCACTTGGTGGCGTCGATGATGGTGTCGAGGTCGATGCGGAACAGGTAGGAGCTGCCGATGCCCGTCGCCTCGTAGTGCGCCTCCCGCACGTCGGCCACGATCGGCCGGATCATCTGCCCCACGTACTCGATCACCATCTCGTCAGCCGCTATTGGCTCCTACAACCAAACAATATATTTGTCAAAGCAAAAGTTGCAACGTTCATAGTTTAGATACATGTTATTGCAGCCGGCAAAGGGGGCATGTTTTCTACTCCTCCTTTCGTGAATTTAAGTTCATTACTTACGATTTCGTTACCAACATGTACATTTATTTACAATATATAAGTTGTCAACTTTGGTCCTAAAATTTTGACCAAGCTTACAATGATGTACCTTGTAACCAATCCTAGACTTCGAATTGCGGCGTTGTTAACACTATTGCACAAACCGTCACGTCATAGCTTCTATTTCACGCGTACCAAAAAGGTGTAATATAGTGTGCTTTGCGATGTTTATGTAGTTCTAAAGACTGTTAAACGGGACTTTCTTCAAGATCACGGTTCGAATCATGAGAACGTCTGCTTCATCTAGGCTTATAATGAATCAATATCCTTGCCAGCAGGCATTGTTCATATTGTTCAAAAGAAATACAAATACGGCCGGACCCAGAAATGGTCCCTGAGGTATCCCTCGAGGTACGGGAATCTTTTTAGAACATTGTCTTTGAGTATCATAGTTTTTGAAATTCATTATAGATATGCTCCCTATGTGAAATCTAAAATATATTAAAAACACCGCCTAGTATATCCATATCATTAAACCTTTGTATGAAATAATGTGACCAATTCAATCAAATGTCCTGCTGTAAACTACACTGAAGTGGTTGCTGAAGTCCATTACCTCAGCTTGACCTTCTGACTTACGTGAATATTCACTTAACAGAACCAGCCTGTGTTTGTGTCAATCGATTTCTATAACATATTGGAAACGGGACAGGAAATTCGAAATTGGCGTTAATCACCATATCGGTTGTCGGCCTGTAAAATTAGGCTCTTCTTAATACATATTACACTTACCTGAGCGAACAGACCCCAATCGTGGATACCCGACTTGGCGAACTTGAGCTGCTTCTTTCTGAACTTCAGCTGGTTGAACTTTAATAGATCCGAGTCCGTATCGGTACCTGATGACAAGTAATACAAAGTATTGAATAAATATTGTGCCCGGTAGATGGCAATTGGCTCGCCCCCTATTACATTGGGACCGAAACATAACTGCCGAAGTGTGGGTATGTAATACACCTCTGCCTATTTATTGGATATTCACATGTGATATTCACAATATCCAATACACATGTAAAAGGTGATCTACGAATAATTCTGTCTCTGTTGACAAAGAAGACCACGATTTCTTTCTGCTTCTTAATCTCAATTTTATGTTTTAGATAAACTCAGGTAAAATAGATGTAAATCTACTAAAATAAGATTAAATATCTATTCCACTGTCTAAGAATGATGTATTAGGTAAGGTACCATGCGAGTTGTTGCAAATTCTCGTAAATAACATGCTTAAGTTACCAAAGGCGGTGAGCAGTCGCCGCTGGTTGGACCTGGCCTCCCTTGACTGCTGCTGCATCTTGGAGGCCTTCTTGTCCTCGTGGTGCGCGTGTATGGCGGCGGCGGCGGCGTTGCGTCCGTGATGGTACTTGTACTTGGCCTTGATGCGCGCGTCCATCTTGTAGTAGCCCTCCGTGCGCGCTGAACCACTTGAGTGACCCTGCAAATTAAGAGAATTGCGTTAGGATATGTCGTAGTTATGGCAACCACACACGTGTAGAGATTTTGAGTCTTTCCTTGTACAGGTATGTTGTAACATGTATTGAAAGATAATTCAGCAAATCTTTGGGCACCTACGCGCTATGCGGTTAGCCGTCAATCAAAAAGTACGAGAAAGTAGTTTTTATCCGCACTGCAATACGACTGCCGGCCAACCGCTCCGGTCATTCTGGGCGCTGCGCTGCTCGACTAACGGCTAGTCATATTGATTGTATGTGATTTGTAGATATTTTACACACTCATAGGCTATATCTTTAGTGTTAATAGTAGGTATTCCAGAGGTTATAGTCAAGTGGTTTTTGACTACGCCATTTGCGCTGTAGCATGGTGCGGATGATAGTTGCCTATATGACGTTGACATCTGTCAGTACCACATGACTAGGGATGTAACGTTATGCAATTCATTTTTATCGATCTAACGAACCTCGCAGCATAAATGTAGTTCTCAGTTCTAGTCTCTAGTCCTCGTATGAAAAAAGCGAGTTGGTGAAGGGGCTGAATGGAAACTGAGTTACAGCAGATTTAAAAATTTTAAAGGCAGAGCTTCTTGCCTTAGCACCGCGTCATAAGCCACCAAAATGCTATGCTCTGGACGAAAGGGTTAAAGAAAAAGGCTACCAGGTCCTTCGACTACCAACCTGCCATTGCCAGTGTTACGAGCTGGGGTTCGGCGATAAATTAAAACTCACTATGCCACAGAAACTGTACTTTTTAACACTAAACTTACTTTCAACACAAATAAAACACCAATAAAACCTCTAACTCCACACTAGGAAACACTCCCGACTCTTCAGATCCGTCGTTCAATGCTTATCGCTCCGATTATTCAACTTACCTGATTCGATTCGCCCGTCCACGCGGTATTTATACCGGCCGGATAGCATCACTAGTGCATTCCAGTGTATTCTGAAACGTTCTTGTCTCATTCGGAAACAGACGAACGTTCGCTAGAAAACAAACAGCAACGCCATCTAGTAAAGAATAGATGAAACACTTTAAACTACCGATATATCCATTCTCTTCTAATTCTCTCATTTACTAAAAGATGGCGTTATTTTCAAAGTATCGCCATTCGTAACACTGCCCTCCTCTTAGACGTGTTCGTCTCGAACATTGTTGGAGCCATAGTAACGAGCCAACCGGTCCACATGAATTATCTTCAGTGCACCTCGCGGCCTCTTTTGGATTCGATAGGTGACGTCGTTCATCCTGGTAATTATGCGATATGGCCCGTCCCATCTGGCTTGTACCTTAGGCGATTTACCTTTGCTTCGTACTGGGTTTAGCCACACCAATGACCCCTCATCGAAGTTTTGCCTTTCCGGTCGTAGCGAGTCTTCATCTTATCAAACATTTGTTGTCCAGATTCCATGATGTGCTCGTATACGTAGTTCATCTTGTTGCGTAGCTCGGTCGCGTAATCCGTTATATTGCGTGGAGATTCTGGTGGAATACAGGTAAGTCTGCAGGTAAACGTAGTTCTCTACCGAAATTGGCAAAAGCTGGTGTTACTCCTGTAGTTTCGTGGAACGCACTGCGATATGACAGGAGAAATGGTTGGATGTGCTCGTCCCAATCTCTTTGTTTGCTTTCCACGACCTTCGCCAGGTACCTTTGCAGGGATTGGTTAAATCGCTCAAACATGCCATCCGATTGCGGATGATAAGCCGTGGTCCTGGTTTTATGTGCACCCATCACGCGACAAGTCTCCTTGAACACCTCAGATTCGAAGTGCCGGCCTTGATCACAGTGGATTTCGAAGGGCACCCCGAACCGACAAAAGACTTTATGCACCAGCTTATCAGCTGCTGTGGTAGCTTCTTGATTTGGGATTGCAAACACTTCAGGCCACTTCGTGAAGTAATCCATCACAACCAAGAAGTATTTGTTTTCGTCCTGGCTCTCAGGAAACGGCCCAGCGACGTCCAACGCTATGCGCTCTCATGGGACTCCCATATTGTACACCTTTAATGCACCTCTGCTACGAGTGTGTGGCCCCTTCACAGCCGCACAATTTGTGCATTTGCGGCACCAATCTTCGACGTCATCCCGACAGTGGAGCCAATAAAACCGCTCTCGGATTTTAGTAAGGGTCTTCTTAACACCCATGTGACCTCCCGAAGCACCATTGTGATAGAGCGGCAATACTTCCGGCACCTTAGTTATGGGCACTACCATTTGCAGATTGCTATGGTCACCTCGAGCGTTTTCCCATTTGCGGCACAGAATTCCATCCTGGACAACCAAGCTTACCCACTGTGCCCAATAACCTTTGGTGATAGGGCTCATTGCTGCGATATCGCTCCATTTGGGCCTAGGAGCGCCTGATTTCTTCCATTCGAGAATCAGCTGAAGGGCCTTGTCGTCTTCCTGAGCACTCTGCAAAGTTTTTTTTTATTCGTCGCTCAGATCCGTCTTAAACATCCTCACTAATGCTGCCTGCTTCGCTTCCTGTCGGGCACGGTGCTTGCACTGGTCGGGACACGCCCTACGCGATAGCATCTGCGTTACCATGGGACTTGCCGCTGCGTTGTTGTATTTCAAAATCAAACTCTTGCAGCAGTTCAATCCATCTGGCTACTTGTCCTTCAGGGTTCTTAAACTGAAGTAGCCATTTCAGCGCAGCGTGGTGGGTTCGCAGGTGGAATTTACGCCCCAACAAATATTTGTTGAAATGCTGCAATGTCTTTACTACAGCCAAAACTTCCCGCCGGGTGACGCAGTAGTTTCTTTCGGGTTTGGATAAGGCCTTGCTAGAGTATGCTATAACAACTTCTTGATCACCTTTCTTTTGTGGCAGCATGCCGCCGTGTCAACTATGAATTCATACTCATTGTCAGGGTAGCCTAGAATAGGTGCAGTACACAGATGTTCCTTGAGCTTCTGGAATGCAACGTCACAGCTCTCATTCCAACAGAACTGTACTCTGTCTTCGGTGAGTTTATGAAGAGGTCGAGCAATGTCAGCAAAGTTCTTCAAAAACCGTCGATAGTAGGAGCATAATTCGAGGAATGCTCTGACCTGCGTATGGTTCTCTGAAACTGGCCATTCCTTCACGGCAATGATCTTATCTGGGTCGGTTTGAATACTTTTCTCCGAGACCACATGCCCTAAAAAGTTCATTTGCCGTCTGAATAACGTGCATTTTTTCGAACTCAGCTTTAAATTACGAAGACAGCATTTGCTCCAAGTTTCGAAGGTGATCCGGAAAGGTGCGCCCCATGATGATGATGATGTCATCCAAGTAGACCTGGCAGGCGTCTCCAATCAATCCCATAAGCACTCGCTCCATCACTCTCTCAAAAGTAGCCGGAGCGTTGCACAATCCAAAGGGCATAACGTTCAATTGCCACAATACTTTTCCTGTGGAGAATGCAGTCTTCTCCTTGTCTCGAGACTCTATTTCCACCTGCCACGTAGCCATTTTTTAGATCTAAGGTAGAAAACCACTTCATCCCCGTCAGCGTATCCAATGTGTCATCGATCCTTGGCAGTGGGTAGCTGTCCTACTTCGTGATGTCGTTTAATCGGCGGTAGTCTACACAGAAGCGCATGTTGCCATCCTTCTTATTAACTAACACCACCGGAGAGCACCGGGCTGGACGAAGGTTCGATTACGCCTTCTTTCACCATACCGTCGATCATAGCTTCCACTTCACGTTCTTGTGCCACTGGCTCACGTCTTGGCTGCTGTCGAATCGTTGCCTCACTTCCCGTGTTTATTTTGTGCTGGACTAGTGCTGTCTCTCCTATATCAGCATCACTGGTCGAGAAAATATCGGCGAACCGGTTCAACATCTTCTGAGCCTTGATCTTCTCTTCTTCCGACAGGGTACTTTGGCAGTCCTCTAAAAGTGAAGACACGTCGAATCGTGCACCTTGAACCTTGGCGCTCTTGACATCTACGCATCCAAGCCGCTCCTTCATAGGTGCCCAACTCCGTCCTTTTCTTGAGCAACACTTCCTTGTCACTTGCATTCAGTGCGCGTACTGATGAAAATTTGGTACCCCTTACCAAGGTTCGTGCAATCTTCCACGATGCCTCTTTCTCTAGGCCTTCGATAAGTACGCAGCGGTTTCCCCGACCACAACTCCCTGGTAAAGAAACTGATACAACCGTTTCCGACCGCGGGTGAAGAATTACATTCATCAGGCAGTACACTTTTCCTGACGTTGCATCTTCCATGAAGACGTCTCTGAGCCACACTTCAACACTCCCCGGTTAACATCGATCTCGCAGCGATGCTTTCGCATGAAGTCTAGGTCCAAGGTGCAGTCGTCCACTATATCGGCCACAATGACGTTGTGACGGTAAGCTTTGTTGCCTAGCTTCAGATCCACTTCCTTATCACCTCGGACGGTTATGTGCTGACCGGTAGCTGTTCTCAGATTCACACATTCATTGTTCCTGACGCAGCCCCTAAGAACCCGTCTTGCCAGATGGAAACCGACGACTGTCCGAGAAGTACCCGTGACCTTTGTCAGCTTGCATGGTGTTCTGTTAATTTCACCTTCAATGATCAGCCTGTTTCCGTCACATGATTGCGAGATCGAGATACTTGGGGCTCTTCCATTACCAGCCAGCACCCGCCCCGCAGTCCTGGCTTCTTCTCGTTTCCCTGCTCTCGCTGCCTGGCAGGCACAGCAGGCGACCCCTTTGGTGGAGACAGCAGTGGAGTTTTGGGCAGCTCAAGCGGATATGGCCTCTTTCCCCGCAGTCGTAGCACCGAGGTGACGATACAACTTCCCTGATGCGGTGACTTCGCTCGTCACGTCTTACTGCTTCCATCTCCAGAGTGTGGGCTAAGGCGTCCTTCAGGGTCTTGAAGTGCCCAAGTCTTACCGCTGCTCTAACCTCCAAGTCGCGGATTCCATCCGTAAATGCCTGTACGAGGTTCCCATCTATGAGCGCAGGTGACGACTGGTATGCCTTCCTGCTTTTCCACCTCCAGAGCCAACTGCTGCAGAGTTTCTCCGGTGCGTTGTGTCCTGTCCTTCAGCTGAGCACGATAAACCTATTCGAGATGCGCGTCACCGTATCTCGCCTCCAGCGCCTCCAGAAGCTTTTCGTAGAAGACGTCTTGCCCGAGTGCCTCCAACACCGTCAAGGCCCGATCACGAAGGCCCAGGGTTAGGGCGGTTAAGGCCTGTTCTTTGATCCACCCATTCGATCGCATCACAGCCTCAAACTGGATCCTGTAGGCAGACCATGATGACGAGCCATCAAATGGTGGAACCTTAAACCCACGAGGCGAGGGCGCTACAGGCGCTGATGTCACTTCCATCCGTCATGTACACGCTTCTCTATAGAAGCGACGCAGTCTCAAGCTTGTCGTGTACGAGCGTCTCCACGTCGCTGATACGGGCCTCGTGCTGCTGAAGTTCCTCCTTGACCGCCGTTAGGTCCTTTCCTACAGTGGTGCCGAGGTCCTTCATGAGTACCAGCTGTTCATCCAGACGGAGGGCGTGCTCCTCCTTGTCGCGCTGCAGCTGTTCCTCTAAGCGGCGCGCGAGTTCCTCTTGACGGCGAGCCTGCTCCTCCTTGTCGCGCTGTACCTGTTCCTCCAGGCGGCGTGCGTGCTCCTCCTGACGGCGAGCCTGCTCCTCCTGACGGCGAGCCTGCTCTTGCATGAACGCCATCAGAGCCGCGATGTCGGGCACCGTCACGGAGTGTGTTGCGCTTGTAGGCTCCACTGCAGCCACGGAGTCGCCTGGTTCACCAGACGATAGAGAAGGAACGTCTCCGAAGCGTCCCTGGTCCAGGTCTTGTTGGCGCTGGTTCCTGGTACGCACTCCTTCAGTTTCTTTCTTCGGAATAACCGCCATAATTTATCCCACTTCTGACACCAATTTGTTACGACCTGAGGTTCGCGATAAAACTTACTTTCAACACTCATAAAACACCAATAAAATCTCTATTTCCTCACTATGAAACACTCCCGACTCTTCAGATTCTTCGCTCAGTGTTTATCGCTTCAATTATTCAACTGAACTGGGTCGATTCGCCCGTCCACGCGGTATTTATACCGGCCGGATAACAAACTAGTCCATTCTAGTGTTCCCTAGAATGTTCTCGTAACAGTCGGAAGCAGTCTATACTTCTAGTAAAAAACAGCAACGCCATCTAGTAGAGAATAGATGAAACACTTTTAAACTACCGATATATCCATTCTCTTCTAGTTCTCTCATTTACCGAAAGATGGCGCTATTTTCAAAATATCGCCATTCGTAACACCAGTATAACGCTATTGATCTGATTTGGGCCCAAATTAAAGGTCAGTATAAAGTATACTGATTACGAGTACAGAGACGTAATTCGCGCGCTTTTTTTTTGTTAGCGCGGGTTCCCACGCCTTTGCAGCCAACACGTACCAGACAGTTTTTCATACAATTTGCGTTCGATTTCTATGTATGATATGTATACGTTCCAAATTCAAATCACTTTGCCGCCCGCTAAAAAGTTCTTAACAGAAAAGAGCTATTTTGCTCCCGCTAAAAGAGGAACAAAGCGACACTTTTCGAATAGAAGGGATGAGAAACCATTTTCCTGACCTGTAGATCCTCGTAGATGTTGTTGTGCCTCTTGGACTTCTTGCGCGGCGGCTCGTAGGCGAGGTCAGTGGGCGGGTGGTCCACCCAGTGCGTGTCGTTGAGCCAGTAGCCGTGCGCGTCCTCCGCCAGCAGCGCGTCGTACGCGCGCCGCAGGTACTCCACGTCCTCGCGGTCGATGCCGCGCGTCAGGAACTCGTACATCACCTGCATCTCCGACATTATGTCGCGCGCGGGGAACGTCACCGTAGAGTATGAGTACGACTCTTGCCGCGTCGGCGAGTACAGCCTGAAACGAAACAAGTTGAATTAACTTCTATTCAGTGCCAATATTACCCGCTGTCATGGATATCTTTGAGAGTCGTTACAAAGAATCAAAGATGACCTGAAATAAACTGCTACGACTCTAAACCATGAAATGTCGTCCCATTGCATTGCAGAGGTAATCGATCTATGCAAAAGCAACCACTCTATTATATCTAATTAGAGTAGTGAGCGAACCAGAGGCTCCAAGGTCTTGAATAAAAAATATTGGATGGCACCGGGAGAACACTTGAACGATGACGATTATAATTTTGGCTATCATCCCTCTAACGCTAAATTATGCGATCGTAACTGGACTTGCAACAGAAAAAGTCATTCTAGCAAACGACCCTAAGGACAAAATTTACTAATGAAAATTAATCAACAAAGTTTTCAATTTTGAAACAATAGTATTAGAAAAAGAAAACTTTATATACTTCTTATATTAAAAATCTACTTGTAAGCCGTGAACGTACTTATTCTGTATCTCTGCGAGTTTCTTAGCCTCGTGTTTCCTCTTGTAGGGGCGCTTGGTCTCCTTCTCCTTCTCTTTCTTGGGCGACGCCTCCTCCACCGGCGACGCCACGCTCTCTGGCTCTGCCATCCACGTGTAACCTGAAACCATTAACCATTCGTCTTACTAATTATACCTGCCCACTGCTGAACATAAGCCTATCCTAATTTGCGTTACAATAGAATTGGCAATCAATGAGCAGACTAAAAGCCAATTTCACCACTCTCTGATAAGCTCCTGTTATGATAGATTGTTAGATGAATGTTATAGATATTTCGTTCTAATTTTGATTTCAACTGGAAGATGAGACCTATCTAGAAGTAGCGAAACCGGGTCTTAGCCTACGATACCACGCTAACCAGACTCATCGCCAGGTTTGGCACAGGGTTTAATGTTTCGGAACCTAAGAAGGACAATTCCCTAGAATCCTCTCTTAGTGCTCCTTTACGAACATACATGCCCAATTCAGTTCCTTACGTCCAATAGTTTCAGCTGCTCGTTGTATGGCAGTCAGTCAGTAACGAAAGAGTTCTATGATCATTGTTAATCAATGATTATTAACTCACAAATAATATTCTGTCGTATATTGTATGTAGCAAGCTGCGCATACCGTGGTCATGTTGCAGGTGATTGGACGGTCTCCTGTCCTCTTCGTGCGGCGGCGGCCTGCAGTAGGAGTGGTCGAGCGCGACCTGCGACGCTTGCGACGCCTGCGACGCTTGTGAGTGCGGCGACGACGTCTCGGAGAGAGCACTGCTCGCCTGGAAATAGATAAATATGTAAGAATGTAGAGCTTTGTGTTAACCAAGTTGGAAAGAGGCTTCCAATGTGGTTCACATTTTGTTAAAAAAATTAATAGGAGAAAATGTAAAATTATACAGGAGCTGCATTATGCAATCGGCACCTTGAAAAGTTAAGCTAACATGCTCATTTGAAATAATTGAATGTTGTAGGAAGGTGTATTTATAGTTAAATATATTTAATATATATTTATTTATAGCATGTATTACATCGCATATACTGTTTTATTTTAATCTCTTTGAGTAGTATACACCTGCCACGATCATCTCTACATCACCTAAAAATTGACTGGCAGGGTATTTTTGCAGGCAGTTTTAATAAATAAATAAAGATTTCGACGTGCATTTCTTCAAATAACCGTTATGGGAACTAGTGCAACATGGTAAATAATTATAAATTTAAAATTAATTGTTTTTTACATGGAGCAAACTAGTCAAATGCCAAAAGAATCTGCCAGAAATCTGCTTTATAATGCCTATTTGCTTATCATTGAACTATTTCGTGTCGTATATTTAGTACATAACCTACCTCCTTAACGCCATTGACGCTGACGGCGGTCTCAGTATTGCTATGATCGCTGAAGGACACGGCTCTCTGCCGTTTGTCAGACTTGTCGCTGTTCTCTCTTGGCAAGTCATCGTCGCTGATCTCATCGAGCGAGATGTCGCGCTTGCTCTTGCCGGGCGAACCCACGTGCTTTTTATAGTCCTCCTTCTTGTACGGACTGCGGGGCTCTTCTGCTCGCGTGTCTCTGTCTCGGTCAGGTTTACTGTTGGTAAAGAAATATTTTCGAATTAATTTTCATCAAAATCAGGGCATATTGGAAAATATAAGTTATTAATCAGTAAACATAACATATTTTTATTTTACAATTAGTGTGTGTAATGGAATTAAATTTGGTAATTGAGATCAGACTTTTACAAGTTTAGCCAAATTTTTCAACTGAGTTCTAAGAAAATCTTCAGGTATCTTCAACCAGTTCACATGGATTTCGAAATTGGGACTAGAGACTACATTAGACTAGAGTATGTACCTACTAGTAAAAATTTGCATATTCCTAGTTTTCTTCGAATACCCAACATACACACAAAGTTGGTTAGACCAGTAAGTGGACCCCGGGCTCCAAGGCGTGTATACAACCGGGATAACGCTAGGATGACGATGACATATACATAGAAATATGAATGAAACCGAGTGACAGTACTCCAAGTGTGAAAATTCCAGTGATGTAAGGAGACGTCGTAGCAGAAGGAGGCCTTCCGCAAAGTGGACTGATGATCTTGTTGGGATCGCGGGTGGCGGATGGATGCGGGTGGCTCAGGATCGGTCCATATGAGGAGCCTTGGGGGAGGCTTATGTCCAGCAGTGGATGTGTTTTGGCTGATATGATGATAAAGGAGACTGACCTGTCGTCAGGCGGTTTGTCGGTGGGCGCGTGGTCTCCCTCGAGCTTGCGTCGCTGCTCCTCCAGGAACTCGCGCTCGATCTGCTCCATGTACTCCGTGTTGCGTCTTCTTCTCTCCTGCACACACACACATATATACGATAGCAAATGATCATTACTGTCACGACCACGACCGGTGCTAGATGGTCGAAACTTCGGAAACACATAGGTATTTATACCTTAAATAACTTATGATTTGTCTTGATATATTACTATCTGTGAGGCAAAAGTAAGCAAATTTCTGTGGACTAAATTTTCATAGCAAGTAATTCTTCGATTTCTATAAATATACATAGCGTAACATAATGTGTATTAATAACAGGCCAATTCAAAGTGTGCCCACTTTCGTATCGCCACGTGGTGGACACCAGAGGTACGTCGTGGTCGGGGTGGATTTCGACCGACTTGCAACAGCCATAGTTCCGCCGCGACCACGGCCGAAGCGTCGGTAATACTGAGGTATTTATACCAAACATTTATTAAATATCGCACCAATAAAATAGTATGATGTAGGTAGCATGGTTGTGTACCTGGTACTCCCTCTCCTCCTCCGAGTCGGAGTACACTCTGTCGAGCAGCAGGTCGCGCGTGTCGTGGTTGGCGCGCGTGTCGGGGGGCCGAGTGCGCGCGTCAGGCGGTCTGGCGCTGTCGGCCCGCGGGGACGAGGAGTCGCCCACCATCTCACCCTCGCCCTCGTTGTCCCACGCGTCCATTTGTGGGATTGGAGTCTTTTCTGCAATACCAATATTTAATAGTCTAATTTTTTTTATTTTTTTTTAAAAGACAACTCCCGCATTAGGACTAAATCCTGTGTCGCGGGGGACTTTACAAACATACATCTAACGAGGACAATTAACACCCAGACTCGAAACAACAATTAATAGATCACACAGTGTTGTCTCGTGTGGGAATTGAACCCACAACACTCGGCGCAGTGTCAAGCGACAAGACGGCCGCTTAAACCACTACGCGAACAGTGCAGTCATTTATTTATTCTCATGTATATATAAGTGTCGTAGATACGGACATCTGTTACATATCTTTTTGTACGCTGTTTTAAAATGCGTGCCACTCGGTGCGAATGCGGTCTTGTAAAGGGGGTTGGTATAGGGTTTGTATCAAGTTTCCTTCTCTTACAGTGCTCTTCTCTGCATAATATGCTCCCTCTGTCGGCTTTTACGATGATATGGGGTGGTGACATTCCGTATTCTTAATCCGTCACCACACGGACAGCGTATAAAAAAGTATAATAGACATGACTGTCATACTTTTATTTTATTATCGGCGTAGAAACGGTCATCTATCAGTTTTTTCAAGAAAACGTAAAAAAATTAAATTTGTGTAAATAGCATTATAAATCTCTTAAAACTGTTAAAATATTGTAGAAAGAAAATATTTATTACGGGTCATAGAACTATTTCTAGGGCGTGTTGAATACAAATTACGCTCTCCTGTAAACCTCGATTTTTGACTTGACCTTATGTACGTAGGAACCGTCGATCTGTACTACCTACATTTAAATAGACATCATTATTGATGGCTCTACAGTCATTATTTTCGTCAATGAACGACTGGTTAACTGCCGACAAAAAAATAAATCTTTTTCTTCCTTCGCGATGGATATCTTTATCACGGTAGGTAGAGCATGTGTGAGGTTATCCGTGACAGGCGTTCAAGCCTTGCCCACTTAAACCATCACGACGTCCGTCGACGTCCCGTACTAGCGGTGGCACCACGCAAGAGCAGTTAGCATACTATGCCGCGAACGAGTTGTGGAAAACTGATCTTGGCAAGTACTTAACATGTATCATGTACTGAATCACTGGTATCCGTTTTCGGTACTCCGTTCCTTAGGCCCTTCTCTCACGAAGCTATTCAAATGCTACGGAACTGAGATGCAAACCATGATCGAATACTGGTGTGCTACTCGTTACCCCACACGGTGCTGCGCAAATGAGACTATATTTTATCATTTGAAGAACAACATTCGTACGATGTCTAGTGACTGTAGCGATGAAGACAATTTTATTCTGTATTTATATTACAAGAATAAACGAAAATATAAAAGAATATTCTGGGTGCATCCGTACATGGAAAAAAATATCAATTTGTCGAGGGACGTGTCGTAATTTTTATAGAATGTCAATAGAGTCATATTATTAGGTATTTGAATCTTAATCTGAGAAATTAGCTTGCCTACTAACTAATAACCCCACATGCATCGCTTCCTTGGCAATATAACTATTGCGTATAAATTTTATGTATACCTATAAATGACCTGTTATATATTTTTTTCTAAATTTCAATCCACGCCTTTTATGTAACATCTTTTCTTACGTACTCTGGCAGCTTATAATTATACAAACATGGATAATTTTCTCCCTCCTGCACAAAAATAATATTAAAAGTTTGTTCCGCCGCCATTTTGTAATGCGACGCATATACTACTCGGGTAGCGTGTGACCAGCAAGACGATAGCGTGCGACTGACATCAAACGCGTCGTCATAGCGTCTCGTCGTGTGCGAAATTAGCTGAATATGTATGGCGGCTACTCACAAGCCACGCGTAGGATACAGGTACAAAACACAAATCGTTTGAGAGTCGCTTCGTGAGAGAAGGGCCTTACACCCAGTATAAGGATGTGCTACTGACGAACCTGACAGTGAATGCAAAGCGGCTTTGACTGTTAGCTTAAAGTATTTACTTTAACGTACCTCTTCTACTCTGTTCCTCCTCGCTGTCCGATGTCGATGAGTACACTCGTCTTAGCCTCTCCTTGTTTGATACCACCTTGAGCTGAAAATGCACATTACAATTTGATTCGTAACAATTCACTAAAACAAGAAACAAGGTTTCTTTAAAATCAACTACGTTACCACACCATACAAGTTTATCTATATAGTCCTGTCGCGACCACGACCATTTTAAGCCGGTCGAAACGTCGGTGGCTACAGAGGCTTTTATAGCTTAAACAACTAGTCAACGCATGTAACCCCCTTTAAATAAACTTGTATGATGTATATAAAGGACGACAGTTTAATCGTTTGCAGTGTTTTACCTCAGCTTCGTCGAGTTCTGAGTCATCATCGGTGTCGGAGTATATTCTAGGCGCGGGGCCTTTCTGCTCCGACTCCGACTCCGATGATGATGACCGCGATGATGACGATGATGACGACCTGGAATTAACATAAATTCGAATTTCACATCTGTTAATATCGAACTCAATACATATTTTGAACAAACAGTAATCGAGTTAATGTATCTCCCGCAAAAACAAATATTAAGTCATTTACCGCTATCGTGGTATCTTCTGACTTAATCAATCCGTAAAAAATACAACTATAAAAATCCATGTTCTAGAGTTGCGGCCACGCAGCAAAGATAGTACTCCCCCATAAGGTAGACTGACGATCTTGTTGGGATCACGGGATATGGTTGGATACGGGCGAGATCAGAATCGATCAAGATCGATATAAGAGAAAAGCCTTGGAGGAAGCCTATGTTTAGCGGGTGGACATTTTTTAGACTGATATAATAATTAATATTATTGTAAAGTGATTTTAATCTCACCTAGATGAACTACTGGACTGCCGTCTTCTACTCCTGGACAAGTACGAGCCGGTGGTCCTATTCCTAGGGCTGGTGGGTAGTTCCTTCTCCTCATCCGAGTTCTGCACCATCTCCTCCTGGTCACTCAGTCTCTTTGACGAGTCCTCATCCATGACGACGGGGGACGGAATCTTCCGCTTGCGTCGGAAACTAGGCATCTTAGGAATGGCGGCGCGGAGACCTAAACCGATACCTGCGCCGTAACCGCCCAGCTCTAAGGCCAGATCACGTGATTCCATTATAGATTTTATCGAATCCACCGCTTCTTCTTTTTTGTTTGAGATGTCCTGAAATAAAAAGATGTCACATGATATCTTTGTTTACTTAGGTACGTGAAAATGTAATTACTGAATTTAAGGTTTTGCGTGTAGTTTATATGCTGGTAGAAATACTATTTTTAAACGGAAACATAAAATAACTACACGCCTTATCCCTGAAGGGTTAGACAGAAGCAAAGTGCACACCCATTCTTCGCCACTTATGTTTCGCTAACAATGTAATATGGGGCAAGACATCTACCGGGCACATTATTAAGCGAGCGATAATTAACATTCTGAATGCACACATAACTTCAAAAAGTCAGAGGTGTGTGCTCGGGGCACCTGGGGATCGATCACGAGACCATCGTCTCGGCTGTCTGTTACATACACCGCTGGGCCTAATATTAATACGGTACTACTCTTTTTAAACGGCCCTAATACAGTGTCTTGAGGCACTCTAAGTATAAATAAATAAACTGCGTTTTTTTTGTAGTTCTAGGAGGCGAAAAAGTGTAAATTGAATATGTTGGTTTGTTTCACAATGATATACTTGTCTTAATAGATATTTAGCCCGCTTAGATTTAGTCATATTTCTCCATTGGAATCAAAATGGTTTATATGAAAACAAGTCAGATGCTTTCGACATATCCAGAAATTAAGGCATTGTATATATTCATATTTTTAGAGAATACGCATTAGATCATTTACTGGTAGAAAAATTGCATCTCAGTATGTAAGCCCTCAGTGGCTGAAAAAAAAGTGCAGTTTATGTCGTGTAAATTGTGGGCGACGTTATCGTTCAGGGATAAAAATACGGTACTGATAGAGATATTACAGTGTATTTATTTTCTCTTTACTAGGCTAATAAATAATTATTGGATTAATTATTAGCCAAGTAAAGAGAAAATAAATGTCGACTGTAATATCTCTATCAGTGCCATATTTTCATTAAAATGCGATTTTTGTAATATTTTTTAGAACCTTTGACGTCTCATTACAGGGCGAAGGGCTCACCACTCTTCTTCCATAAATCCCTATCTTTTCCCTCTTGGAACCAATCCTTATTGATCTCAGTATATTGAAAAACTGTATAAATAAAATTATACTTTAAAATTGTCTACAATACCTGTAAAGGTTGACTAGTATCCTCCTTAGGCTTGGCTTGTCGCGTCTTTCTGCTCTGTTCGTCCCACCACACCTCGAAGCTCTTGAACGCGGTGCTCTCGATCATCTTTTTGTTGAAGTCTTTCTTCAGAATCTGCTTCAGTTCAGTCGTTACTCGCTCTATCACGCTGTTTATTGTTGGGTAGTACGGGTTGTCCAGCTCCTAAAGATTTTTATGGAACATTAGTGAGGTTGTTGTGTGAAGAGTTTTGAGATCACCTTTTGAATATGCGTATAAATAAATACTTTTTTATATAGCCTAGTGGAAATATTAATAGATTGCTTTACAGAGCGTATCCGGTTTGGATTTATAGCGTGCACTTTAGACTAAATTTTTTAAATATAGTCTGTCTCGTGTCTCAGAGAGCACGTTCAATTGTCGGTTTAGAAGTTGTTACCTCTGAATAAACTGACACTAGTCTCAATTATGAAATATTGCTATACCTTTGGGTTGCGGGGGTTAGACTACAGTAATTCTGCGGAATAGCTAATATTCTAGTATAGCAAGTTGATGCCGGGATGCACCTCGTGCCTGAGATAACGCTAGGAGTAAGATGTTACGCAGTAAGTTGGTGTGCTATATCGTAGAGAGCTGTGTACCTGGTGCGGCGCGGGCTCGTAGGCGGCGTAGTGGTGCGGCAGTAGCGGCGGAGCAGCAAACGTGCCGCCCGCGCCGTACAGCGCCAGCTCCGCGCCTCCGTAGCCCGGCGGCGGGTACGCTATAACACCATTTATAGTACCATCGTCATAATGTATATGTTACTGTAAAAGCCCAAAGTGCAGTCAATCTTAAGATTTCTCAGTAAATCCAAAAGTCATTATTTTCAACAGTTGTTCGTAAGGTTACGTGAGACTGTAACTCAAGAAACTAGATTATGTTAGCTTCTCTTGTGACCTACAACCCAAAAATAGGCGCCCTGCGAAGCAGTTGAAGAGCACTGTTCACCGGGGGTGTAGTGTACAAAGAGTGAGTGTTACCGGTGGGTGGCCCGATAGGCTGGTGGTAGTAGTGCGGGGGCGGCGCCGACGTCGAGTACGGCGGGTAGTGGGTGTAGTGTACAAAGAGTGAGTGTTACCGGTGGGTGGCCCGATAGGCTGGTGGTAGTAGTGCGGGGGCGGCGCCGACGTCGAGTACGGCGGGTAGTGGGTGTAGTGTACAAAGAGTGAGTGTTACCGGTGGGTGGCCCGATAGGCTGGTGGTAGTAGTGCGGGGGCGGCGCCGACGTCGAGTACGGCGGGTAGTGGGTGTAGTGTACAAAGAGTGAGTGTTACCGGTGGGTGGCCCGATAGGCTGGTGGTAGTAGTGCGGGGGCGGCGCCGACGTCGAGTACGGCGGGTAGTGGGTGTAGTGTACAAAGAGTGAGTGTTACCGGTGGGTGGCCAGATAGGCTGGTGGTAGTAGTGCGGGGGCGGCGCCGACGTCGAGTACGGCGGGTAGTGGGTGTAGTGTACAAAGAGTGAGTGTTACCGGTGGGTGGCCAGATAGGCTGGTGGTAGTAGTGCGGGGGCGGCGCCGACGTCGAGTACGGCGGGTAGTGGGTGTAGTGTACAAAGAGTGAGTGTTACCGGTGGGTGGCCAGATAGGCTGGTGGTAGTAGTGCGGGGGCGGCGCCGACGTCGAGTACGGCGGGTAGTGGGTGTAGTGTACAAAGAGTGAGTGTTACCGGTGGGTGGCCAGATAGGCTGGTGGTAGTAGTGCGGGGGCGGCGCCGACGTCGAGTACGGCGGGTAGTGGGTGTAGTGTACAAAGAGTGAGTGTTACCGGTGGGTGGCCAGATAGGCTGGTGGTAGTAGTGCGGGGGCGGCGCCGACGTCGAGTACGGCGGGTAGTGGGTGTAGTGTACAAAGAGTGAGTGTTACCGGTGGGTGGCCAGATAGGCTGGTGGTAGTAGTGCGGGGGCGGCGCCGACGTCGAGTACGGCGGGTAGTGGGTGTAGTGTACAAAGAGTGAGTGTTACCGGTGGGTGGCCAGATAGGCTGGTGGTAGTAGTGCGGGGGCGGCGCCGACGTCGAGTACGGCGGGTAGTGGGTGTAGTGTACAAAGAGTGAGTGTTACCGGTGGGTGGCCAGATAGGCTGGTGGTAGTAGTGCGGGGGCGGCGCCGACGTCGAGTACGGCGGGTAGTGGGTGTAGTGTACAAAGAGTGAGTGTTACCGGTGGGTGGCCAGATAGGCTGGTGGTAGTAGGGCGGGGGCGGCGCCGACGTCGAGTACGGCGGGTAGTGGGTGTAGTGTACAAAGAGTGAGTGTTACCGGTGGGTGGCCAGATAGGCTGGTGGTAGTAGTGCGGGGGCGGCGCCGACGTCGAGTACGGCGGGTAGTGGGTGTAGTGTACAAAGAGTGAGTGTTACCGGTGGGTGGCCAGATAGGCTGGTGGTAGTAGTGCGGGGGCGGCGCCGACGTCGAGTACGGCGGGTAGTGGGTGTAGTGTACAAAGAGTGAGTGTTACCGGTGGGTGGCCAGATAGGCTGGTGGTAGTAGTGCGGGGGCGGCGCCGACGTCGAGTACGGCGGGTAGTGGGTGTAGTGTACAAAGAGTGAGTGTTACCGGTGGGTGGCCAGATAGGCTGGTGGTAGTAGTGCGGGGGCGGCGCCGACGTCGAGTACGGCGGATAGTGGGTGTAGTGTACAAAGAGTGAGTGTTACCGGTGGGTGGCCAGATAGGCTGGTGGTAGTAGTGCGGGGGCGGCGCCGACGTCGAGTACGGCGGGTAGTGGGTGTAGTGTACAAAGAGTGAGTGTTACCGGTGGGTGGCCAGATAGGCTGGTGGTAGTAATGCGGGGGCGGCGCCGACGTCGAGTACGGCGGGTAGTACGCCTCCGCCGGCACCTGCTCCTCGATCTTAGCCTCCGTCGACGATAGAGATGACAGGGACATCTGAAACAAACGTATTATATGTGTTAAATTATCATTTACTATCATTCTAATATCACCATCACCAATATTAGTATTAAATAGTACTACCCTTTCACATAATATCGACGCAATATAACAGTATCTATATCTGTTGAATTTCGTTCGGTGAGTGACAGTGAGAGATAGACAAGTGCAAGTAAAGAAAGCACCATTCGCTTTCTTTTCTGCCTAACCCCGCTCCACCTCTCATTTCTTTTCCCATTTCGTTGGCCCGCAACGCACTTGTATACAGGCGACAGTTATCACTTACCATCAAGCGACACGCGCCTATTTGCCGTCTATTATATAAGAGAGAAAAATTGCATAAGAGAAACTGAGCCCTAAGGTGAAACTCTTGTATAATTCATCATGTCAATCGTTTCATTGGAGTGAATTGTAACCGGGACAACGTAGCGTTATTTTTTTGCAAGGATACTTACCACTAGTTTGTCATATATGTGGCTACATACCTGGTCGTCATTCAGGTTGTCCTGGTCTCGGTCGGGCTGCGCCGGCGATCGTCTCGGCTCCTCACCGGTCAACAACTCGTCTTCGGACGACGATATGTCCGAGCCAATCTTGTCTATAGGCGGCAGTTTCTTGCGCTCCTCTTCTTTTCTTCTCTGTACAAAAGGTATAGAACATTGAAGAGAATGTGTCATTTATACTGCCTATGGCGGTTAGGAGGTCAATGATCTTTCTCAGGCTAACTACTCCTACCTATAAACTATATAACCCATATGAGTTAGAGTATAAATTCGTTTGACAATTTTGTAATCGGTCAGAAAAACAAAAAAAAAATAGAAAAATTTATAAAACTGATGAAACTTATATTACTGCCTGATTGTAATATAATTAAAATTGAACTGCCTTATAGCCACCATTTAATAACAAGGAGCTACCAAAATGCACCTTGAAAGGTGTAACGTAAAACATTACCTAGTTCAGAAACGTAACCGGGTCGTTTCAATTTGCTTATGTCAAATACATATCACTAGTTGCTAAAGACTAGATCGAATATTGAAACTGGCCGTTAATCTTAATCACTTTACAAGATATTTGTTCACTCAAATAGAAAAATACTTAGTTCGAATATAAAGTAATGTGTTCACTCACTGTTTTTACTAGCTAACTAGCCGTAGAGCGAATCATTGAATATTGGAAATATAAATCGTCAGATATTTGATAGCACATGACTGCGTTGACAATCGATTCGGTAAGCTTCGGCGTGCTTACTGGTTTATAATTTAATTACAAAAGTGTGGTATAACATGTTATATCTATAGTTTAGTGCAGCTGCGCACTGTGAGCGCGGAAATTTGCTTTTTATTCGCGACAATATTTCTTATTTCTGTACCAACACAACATTAAAGAAACACTAATTAATTATATATATTTCTGCCTTTAAAGCAAAAAAAAAACAGTTATTTGAAGGATTAAAAGAAGAGCACAGCCATCTAAAGTTGTGCGCCAGGCTTGTCACTAATCTATTATGATGGAACACATGTTTATCCATAAAAAGAATCGCGTCTGTACACTTACGAAAAGCAATCATTTCAAAACGATACTTGCAGACATCTACTACCGTATACTAAATAAATGTATACACATAAATAAAATGGAAGTATCTGTTTGTAATATTAAAATAATCGCTTTTTACTAAATGCACATGGATGTACCTATACATGGTACATACATATACCGGAATGAAATTTTTACAATTTTTGTCTGTCTGTCTGTTTGCTGGACCGATTTTGACGGGACGTTCACTGGCGGATAGCTGATGTACCAAGGAGTAACTTAGGCTATAAATTAACCGGGTTAGCGAAGTAGTTCCCTCAGGACGCGGATGAAATAGCGGGAAACAGCTAGTAAATAAATAAAACTATAAAATGTATTCTCTTCGTTTTTTAAACCACAAGAACAGTCTAAAATACATTACCCAAACTTAGGTCTCAAAATTCTAGCACAACCATAATAATGGGTTATAGTGAACGAAAATAGCAGCATCATAATAATATTGTAGTATTTTGTTACCCTTTCGACGTTGATCCGGAGGCACTCGACGTAGAACTCGCGCGAGAGGTAGGGGGAGGGCGTGTCGGACAGCGGCTCGGCCTCCACGTCGCCCGGGCCCTCGCCCAGCGAGATCATACTCTCGCGGTCCGAACTCACCGAGCCTGCACAAACAAACCATTACATTAACCAAAAAATTGTGAGACAAAAAATTGAAATTTAACTATTCGTAATCATTATTTTTATTTATTTATAGACTCACGCCTGTATCCCCGAAGGGGTAGGCAGAGGTGTAATATTACACCCATATTTCGCCATGAATTAGTATGTCCCACGTAATGGGGGGCGAGCCTATTGCCATACCGGGCACATTACCAGACTCCGTGCTGCTACTGAGAATTTCCTAACGGAAAAATCCAATAACACTTTTTGCCCGACCCGGGAATCGAACCCGAGACCTCCCAATCCCACGCGCACATTTATGCCGCGAGACCAATGAGGCAATCAATATAAGCGTGATAAATGCAATAATCATCAGTCCTGTTTATAAACTGTCTCACCACTGACGAGCATTTCCTCACCATGTGAAGGACTGGACCAATCATACACCAACTCGGTCAAGCACGGTGTTGAGAAGCATGGTTACCATAATTATGTTGCCTGCAAACCTTACAGAGAACTTTTAGACATGTAGGTTCCTTCATGTTTCCCTTCGCTGATTGGCAAGAGGCAATAAGCTATTTAATAAGCAATTAACTTCGTCTTAAAATGTGAAAAATAGAGCAATGTCAGAGCTGCACACTATGAATTTAAACCCATGGGCTCTGCGTAACAACCTAACTTGTTCCTCTCCCCCTAGGTTATCACTGTTTGTTACCATTACCATAACTTTACTATCATCATTATCAAAGTCATAGCGGTTGAATTTAGTACTTTTCGTGCGGTTGAATTTAGTACTTTTCGTCCGGTTGAATTTAGTACTTTTCGTCCGGTTGAATTTAGTACTTTTCGTCTTTGAGCCCGGGGTCCGCTTTCGAATCTAACCAGGTTTGACAGAATATTAGTTTTTATTACCTTTACTATACGTAGTTACAATAACAACATAACTTTACAAGCTTAATCTGACTGGACTTTAAAAATAATTGAATATTTTTGTCGGACAGATCGATGTCATGGTATAGACATAGCTTAAACTTTTAGTTTAAGAGTGATTGCTCATCAAACAAGTAAGGTAGTATGTATGGTGGTGGTACCTTCGTCATCGGAGGGTGGTTGCGGCGCGTCCAGGTCCGGTATGTTGGCGGGCTTGCGGTCATCATCCTCCTCCTCGGACGACATGCCGAGCGACAGGAACGGAGGCGCCAGTCCGCCGCCCGCGGTCGCGCCTTTCAGCAGCATCGCTATTCTGGAAGTTACACACAATTATAAAGATATATCAACCATCAAATAAACCTAAGCAGATCAAACAATTATATAGCAATATCACCAAAACATAATAACGTATCAAGTTATCAACAGACAATCTTCTGATAATGTGTAGTCATCATCATCGTCCTGCTGTAGTCGCATTATGTCCAATTCGCAAAATGACCAGCGGGCTCAAAATGTCCAAGTCTCACAACGTCCAATTCGCAAATTGTCCAAGTCTCACAACGTCCAATTCGCAAATTGTCCAATTCTCACAACGTCCAATTCTCACAATGTCCAATTCGCAAATGGTCCAGTTAGGTTATGTTAGGTTTTCTTGTGGCCCTGTACCCAAAAATAGGAGCCCAACTTGGGCTCCTATTTTTGGGTACAGAACCGGGCATATAAGTGTAGCATTATACAATTTTATTAAAACGGGTCTTACTCGCAATATTGCATAAAAAGCTATAAATACCAAATTTAAGGTAAAATTCATGGCGAAATACTAGCCCTTCGGGGATACAGGCGTGAGTATAAAAAAATTATATAAATACCAGTCTCGCTGCGACCACGACCGTTGCAAGACGGCCGAAACATCGGTAAAACAGAGGTATACTATACCTTGTAGCGACCAACTACATAACACGACAACATTGACAAGCGCCATCTACCCAATGACGACGAAAAACGACGCGGGAAATATTCGAACGATCCTGAACCGCGATATCAACTTCCGCGCGCTACGACGCATATATACAACTTCCAAAGTATGTCCTGCGGGCCACCAAGCACTAAGCACGACCACGCAGCTTGGTTAGAGGCTCCTCCCTCTAGTTGGAGCACACCACACCTTTATCCTCCACAACCTTAAAATTGTATGATGTATACAAATCGCGAAAGTTTTAAATTCGATTAAGTGTAGCATTAGTACAGTTTAGCATTATTAAATTATAGATATTTGAGGCATGTACTATCATACCAAAAGGCAATAATAGTGACATTTGAGTTTTGATTAATTTATTAGTCACGAGTACAAAGTTCCTTTGCTTTCTACAACTTCTATGAGATAGAATAAAAAACAAGGACAATTGGTATGTACCTGGTATCCAAGTCGACGTTCTTGGGCTCGTCAGCGGGCGGCGGCGGCTTGGGCTCGGGCTCCTTGGTGTCGGCCGGCTCCTCCGGCGGCCGGGGCTCCACCACCTCCGACACCTTACTCTCTACCGCCACTTCCTAGAGACACACACACACTATTAACTCCTTGTGTCCTGTGTCGCGGGGCACTTTACAGACATACGGCCAACGGACACCAAGTACGTCCACGAAACAACAATTTATGGATCACACAGTGTTGTCTCGTCTGGGGATCGAACCCACAACACTCGGTGCAGTGTCAAGCGGCGAGGCGGCCGCTTAAACTACTACACCAACCGTGCAGTCAAACCGACTGTATACCGAATTGTACTAATTTTCACTTTGATAAGCGCGAGTGCATGCGATCAATGCTAGTGCGTAGTAGTTATCACTATACCGTCGTAAAGAGCAATAGATTAGTGCGAGTCGCTGGTCACTTTTACTCAAATTTATAATGGACTCGCACTAATCACAATAGAAATTAGCCATATTTGTATATGAACTATACCTGGAAATTAACATCATAGTACAAAAAGAATAGTAGGATAGCTTCATACAAATCGGCCGCCACCGGTTTGAATGTACGCGTGAGTCGCCGGCGCCGTGTACGCACGCACTTTTCACGCACACAATCTCATTGAAGTGCGCGGCCCGGCGCGGCCTCAGTACTGGATGCGCAGAGCGTCTGAGTACGCAAGAGTAGGCAATTAACTCGCCGATCGGCCTGAGCTAACCTACTCTTCTTTTTTTTACTATGTTAACATGCAGTATAACTCGTGGCGGACTTAGTGCCAGGTCGCAAGAAGGCAAAAGCACGATCTTTAAATAAGGCAAAAGCATAATCTTTTAGCTGCTGGATAGAGACTCAAGAGTGCCCAGAGCCGGATCCAGGATATTCTTGCTTGAAGGAAGGTAGGCAAGATTAACACTAAAAAGTGATTTTGGCTTTGGGCGAAAACTCTTAGGCATTTGCCACACTTGACGGAAATTCCGTCGCGGATCTTCCACGGTGGAACGCCTATACAAGTTAATGTATATAAATAACCGATACCAGGCACACTACGCGGATGATCCGTCGCTCCGATTGCTCTCAGCGTTTACCGTAACGGAAGATCCGCGATGGAATTTCCGTCAAATGTAGCAAAGGACTTAACCCTTGGATCCATCCCTGCTCTTGCCTATATTCGAACCCAGCATAAAGTTCGCACACTGAATTTGTAAAACTTTTCTTTTCTACATACAGCCAGAGTATATCGAGTTGTCCTTTATGTTAATTATGACATCAGTTAATTACCCAGTGAAGTGATATAAGCATTATATTGTGCAATTTAGTACATGTATCTAAATAGTTATGTTACAAATTAGCAGTACATGCGTGCCACACATTATATTCATGCAAGTTAATCACAAACATTTGTATGTATGTTTCATGCAAACATGCAATACAGTGGTGTTCATTACATGCAAACCAAGTGTATCTATGTTCAAGTAACAAAATTTACTTATAAATAATAATATATCATCGCATATGCATCTGTGTCGCGATATAATTTGTAATAATAGTGTATGTATGTGCATATATTAAACTAAATAATTTCTATGTATAAGTCAATCAATATACATTACATAAAATTTACCATCAGCTTCTCCATACATAATGTTCTATATAACATACTACTGCAACGCCAATGCCCACTAAATAGCATAATACCCAATGACAACATCTGATATACACTTACACATTAAAATTCGGTCAGATCACAATACAACTTCATACATCAACATAGTCGCGACGATTGTTACAAACCAAAATGTGCTCTGCAGGTAGAATGTAAGGCATATTTTTGGTTTGAAAGATGGCTGGATTACTTTGAAATTGTCTGAAGCATCGCTAGTCTCTATTATCTACAAGTAAGAGACCGTTTAGACAGTTATCATTACCCAGAAATTCAGCCAGGAGTGGTCAAACTGACCCTTAATCTACATATATTCCAGCTAGTTCTTCACTTAAACAGGGCTGGGTCTAACATAGCAAATATAAATAAGCAAATCACTGCTGCAGAGCTTTTAAGTATTTCTGTTGATTGTATTAAACCTAGCTATCCTTCAGAGGACAGTCAGCATAATAATAAGCTTGTACAGGCAACGATATCTAGCCTACAGTGTGTATCAGATGTGGTCAAAGGGTGCACAGCGCTTGGTGCATGTTCTTGTGTGTCGAACCTTCTCCTTATCCCTGCGCTCCTTGTGTTCGGGCGAAGGCTCGCGGTGCGCGGGAGTGGCCGGCGTCGCCCACGACCCGCCCGAAGACCGACGCTCCAGCTTCACATCATCACATAGCTTACTTACTATCGGCCATTAAACATATTACATCTATCCACGGATTTGGACACTAGAGATACTCGTCTCCTGACTGACAGACAAGCTACAGCCAAAACTGTTAGGCGCTAAAAGCTGAAATTTGCCATTTATTTTCCTTGGGGTCTGTAGGGGTGCACTAAGGATTGCCCGAAATTCTCACAGGATCGGGCAGAAATAGTAAGATTAAAATAAATGTGCAGGCGTAGCTGTGGGCATCCTCTAGTATGACATAAAATATGTGAAATATAAATATGTATCTCTCATCTCCAAATCCATGAATAGATCGAATATTGGGACCGGCCGTATATGAATAGAGTTATATTATACCTACAGGGTGTAAGGGACGGTGTACCGAAAACCGATACCAGTGATTCAGTACATGATACTGAGGCCATTGGCGGTCGAATTTTCCGGCATTTTTTGCCATATAATGTAATGAAATAGTAACTATAATCGACCCGCATTAATATTTTTGTAAAATTCTAAGAATTCAACATGTACATGGCGCGTTTTCTTTTTTTTTTATTGAATAGGGGGCAAACGAGCAGACGGATCGCCTGATGTTAAGCGATTACCGCCGCCCATGGACACCCGCAACACCAGAGGAGTCACAAGTGCGTTGCCGGCCTTTTAAAAAGGAATACGCTCTTTTCTTGAAGGTTTGAAGGTCGTATTGGATCGGAAAAACCGCAGGTGACAGATCATTCCACAGTTTAGAGGTGCGAGGCAGAAAGGTTCTAGAGAAACGCACCGTTGTGGATTGCCAACCATCTAAATGATGGGGATGGAAATGCTGTCGCGTAGAACGATGGCGGAAAGAGGCGGCAGGGATTAATCCGAACAATTCCTCGAAGCACTCCCCATAGTAGAAGCGATAAAAGATGCATAGCGAGGCTACATCTCTACGCAGCGCCAAGGGGTCTAACCGATTGCAAATATCTTGGCAGTCGACAATTCGAGCGGCTCTCCGTTGGATGCGGTCCAGAGGGAGAAGCTGGTACTGGGGTGACCCTGCCCAAAGATGAGAACAGTATTCCATATGCGGCCGGACCTGCGCCTTATAAAGGAGCAAGCGGTGGGCCGGAGTGAAATACCGTCTCGATCTATTTAGCACGCCAAGCTTCTTCGAGGCTAACTTAGCCTTACCCTCTAAGTGACCGCGGAACTGGACTTCGCTCGATATGTCGACACCAAGTATTCCAATACTGGAGGAGGCAGTTAAGGGGGTGCTCTCAAAACGAGGACATACGACCATCGGCAGTTTTTTTGCGGTGAAAACGCAGACTTGTGTCTTTGTGGGGTTAAATTGGACCAAATTAAGTCTTCCCCAATCTGAGACCATCTCCAAGGAGGTCTCAATTTCAGACACAAGTTTATGTCGGCTCTCGATGACTTTTTCCCGAGAAATGTTGGCGTGGCCGGTATATAAAGCATCGCCTGTGCTGTCATCTGCATAACAATGGATGCCGCTATCTAGCAACATATCATTGATATGCAGGAGGAACAGAGTAGGCGATAGCACGCAGCCTTGAGGGACACCAGCATTTACAGACAAGGCGTCAGAGCATTCACCTTCAACTACGACCTTTATGCTTCTGTCTGTAAGAAAGCTGGTGACCCATTCGCATAATTTCTCGGGCAGCCCATAGGAAGGGAGCTTCGAAAGAAGCGCTTTGTGCCAGACCCGATCGAAGGCCTTCGCTATGTCCAAACTGACCGCCAAAGCCTCCCCCTTTGTCTCGATCGCCTGTGCCCAACGATGTGTCAGGTATACTAGAAGATCACCAGCCGACCGACCCTTACGAAAGCCGTATTGCTGGTCACTAAGCAGCTGATTATCCTCTAGAAACCGAAGGAGCTGGCAGTTAATAATGAACTCCGTTATCTTCGAGAAGGTTATGGCTATCGGTCTGTAGTTGGACGGGTTAGAGCGATCGCCTTTTTTAGGGATCGGGTGGACCAATGCTATCTTCCACGATGTTGGGACTACGCCAAAAGAGTAAGAGAGACGAAAAAGGCGTGTCAAAACTGGTGCCAACTCTGGAGCGCAGATCTTCAACACAATAGGGCAATTCCATCAGGCCCACTCGACTTATGGATATCGAGGGACAGAAGTGCCATACGAACTGCACGTTGGTGGAACCGAATATCCGGCATACAGCCCTTCAACAGCGGTATAGTAGGCGGTTCCTGTCCCCCGTCATCCAAGGTCGAGTTGGACGCAAAGAGTTTGCCCAGAAGGTCGGCTTTCTGCTTTGCGGCGTGGGCCAAGGAGTCATTTCCCATGTGTAGCGGTGGAAAGGATGGCTTACAGAAGTTCCTTTCGATAGCTTTGGCAAGAGACCAGAATGTATTTTCATCCCCTGCCGCCACCGCATCAGCCAAGGCTTGGTAAGCTTCCTGCTTCCTGCGAGAAGCCTTTTTGGAAGATGAACCAAACCAAGGCCGAAATTTTCCACCAATGGGGACCACAGAGGATGGAATGAAAAGTTCCATACCCTGTAGCACCACATCAGCAACAGAATCAGCAGCGGCGTTGGGATCATCCGTCGAGAAGCAAACTTGTCCCCAAGGATAGGACGCAAAGAAGTTCCACATCCCATCCCAATCTGCTGACTTGTAGTGCCACACACGGCGACTGCGTGTAGCCCGCGATCGCAGCGAGCACGTGGATGCACCACACTCCGTACAAGGCAGTGGTCTGAGGAGCCAAGTGGGGCGCCTACGGATACCTTGTAGCCGTCCGGATGAGAAGTCAGCAGAAGGTCCAGCAGTGAAGGATTCTGGCTTTAAACGTCTGGGATTCGCGTGGGCGTGGTAACCAGTTGTGTCAGGCCATAAGCCAGTGCGAAGTCGTGAACAGATCTCCCCGCATGATCAGTTTTACTGGAACTGAGCCAGTCGGCGTGATGGGCGTTAAAATCGCCAAGCAAAATGATCTCTGCTGACGGGATCTGCTGCTGCACAAAGTCTGAAGCCATTTGGATGTGGTCAATAAGTCGGTCAGTTTCGGTATCACCGCTATGCGACCTATAAAGGCAAGCATAGACGCGGGGGTGGTCGTCGCTATCTATACGTAGCCATAAGGTGGAAAGGTCCCTACCTTCAAGATTCCTAAGTCGACGAGAACTGATATCGTCTCTAACATACACGCACACTCCGGCCTTGGACAGAAAGGAGTGTTCAAGTCCATACCCAGGGTAAGTAGGAAGTGTCTGCTGGAGGCGATATCTGCGTCTCAGTCAAGAAGAGCAAGGCCGGCTTTGTTGTCTCGAGGTGGTGGTGGACAGCATTAAGGTTGGCGTGTAATCCCCTGAAGGGGGTGCCAGGATATTTTTGCTCCTTTTTATGGAATTTTCGAGCGCAGTTTTGCCCCTAGAGTACGAGGGGCGTCCTGGGCGTCCACGCTTAGATGCGTTGTGTCCTGAACGCCGACGTCCAGAGAGGGATTCTCCAACGCTAGCGGTACCCTCCTGGGGTAGCAAAAAGTTTTTTAACTGCACCATCATAGGGGGGGGGGGGGGGGGGGATTGGGCCTCCGGTATCCTCACTCACTCGGCGAAACACAACGCAAGCGTTGTTTCACTCCGGTCGAGCCTGACCCATTCGTGCCGGAGCATGGCTCTCCCACGGTTTACTCTGACCTGACATCGCAGCACAGTAAGCGCATCAGTACATCGTAATCACTGCCGCTACCACCCGCCGCTGTGGGGCCGTAACAGCTGATAGTGTGAGTTTGCGTGTTCTTATTTACATCGCAATTTTTTGGAAAATTGCCGAGTTCTTAGATTTTTCCGGAAAATTCGACCGCCAAGGGTCTCAGTATAATGTACTGAATCACTGGTATCAGTTTTCGGTACACTGTCCCTTACACCCGGTATAGTGCAGTCAAGAGGAACGTTAAAGATGTATAGACAGAAGTCTTCTAAGGATTCTATTGACTAGACTACAATATCTTATGAATGTTTTTGTAGAGTAGAAATTAAAAATATTTTGTTCCGTGTAGTGAAATTGTACCTTCAACACTTGAAACCAAAAACCAAGATGAAAAGAATGTTCAGATAGATGATATATTTTACAATGAGGTGTTGAAAGCGATGTATATGCAGTTGAACAATCAGTTATTGTAATGAGGATGAAAACCGATGTCAAAGCGACGAGCTGTTAATAATAACCATATTCACACTGTTACACGATAAAAGTCACCCGTTTTGTCTAAGTATATGTTTTTATGATAATTATGTAGTTTTATGTATGAAATTAATGCATAATAAAAACTATCACTGTATGTTTGCCGTCGTGTTTTGGTTTTTCAATTTAGCTTTGCTTGGCTCAGGCGCAAAATGTCTCTTTCGCAAAATGTCCCTTGGTCGTAAAACGTCGCTTTCGCAGAATGTCTCTTTCGCAGAATGTCTCTTTCGCAGAATGTCGCGCCAGGGTGAGGGTTGTTGGAAAAACTTATAATACATTTATAAGTTTTTTTTTTTAACTACCTTCACATATTATAAGTGTGTGTCATTCATTATTTCCGAGTTGTGTGGTTAGGTGCGACGAACTAAATAAAAAGGTTATGTTAGGTTCTTTTTTGACGCTTAACCCAAAAATAGCGTCCGTCAACTTAGGCCACATTCTCGACACTAGTTTAATAAACTAAAGTTGACGGAGCCCTGCTTCGCAGGGCTCCTATTTTCGGATTAAGGGTCAAAAGAGAACCTAACATAACCTATTTAGTTACTGGAATTACAGTCAGACAAATGGGCGTCACCAAGACGTCGTTTTGTTTTGAAAATCGAAATTTTACTCTAAGTCCCTGGCGCAACATCCTGCGAAAGAGACATTCTGCGAAAGAGACATTTTGCGAAAGAGACATTCTGCGATAGCGACGTTTTACGACCAGGGGACATTTTGCGAAAGAGACATTGTGCGCCTGAGCCCTTTGCCTGACGGCTGCTTTAAAACCAGTTTCTTTGATCCAGGAATCGAACCGGATCGCCAATCCTTTTTATATGGCATGGGTAAATTTTCTCGTTATATTACGTTACATTGAATATTCCATGACAAAAAAAAAAAACTAGTTGTAGACTAATAAATGCATTTTAAAAGACGGATGTATATTCTTAAAACTGTAAGGATTGCGTTTACTCCAAACGCGTGTACGCCGTATGCGTGGACGCCGTATGCGTGTACGCCGTATGCGTGTACGCCGTATGCGTGTACGCCGTATGCGTGTACGCCGTATGCGTGTACGCCGTATGCGTGTACGCCGTATGCGTGTACGCCGTATGAGTGTACGCCGTATGCGTGTACGCCGTAAGCGTGTACGCCGTATGCGTGTACGCCGTATGCGTGTACGCCGTATGCGTGTACGCCGTATGCGTGTACGCCGTATGCGTGTACGCCGTATGCGTGTACGCCGTATGCGTGTACGCCGTATGCGTGTAAGCGTACGGTGTATACGCATAACCACGAGAACCTGTACATTAAACGTGTGCGTGTGTGTGTGTGTGTGTCGGTGTGTGTATTAGTGTGGTGATGGTGGTACTCACGTGCGAGTGGTGGTGGGGGGTGTGGTGCGGGTGTCGCCAGTCGCCCCACCACATTCCGCTGCCGCTCGCCGCCGCCGCGCCCGCGCTGTAGCTGTACCCGTAGCTACAACCACACAGGACAACATCCTTCATTCCACTATAATATTATAAAGCTGCAGTATTTTACTGCACCGCTTCTTGCATCAATTTACCAAATTGCATTTTAATAATTCATTAGTACTGACTGACTGACAGACAAGCTACAGCCGAAACTACTCGGCGCAAGAAGCTGAAATTTAGCATGTATGTTCCTTGGGGACCGTAGGGGCGCACTAAGACGGGATTTCCCGAAATTCCCACGGGATCGGGCAAAACGGGAGATTCGAAAATATGTGCGTGCGAAGCCGCTGGAGTCGACTAGTTTTCAATAAATTGTAATGCATACGGTAAACAATCATCATCATCATATCAGCAAAAAGGCGTCCACTGCTAAACATAGGCCTCTCCCAAGGCTCTCCACATAGTCCTGAGCCACCCGCATCCATCCGCTGCCGGCGACCCCAACAAGATTGTCAGTCCACCCTGCGGGAGGCCTACCTCTGCTACGACCGACGTCGTAAAACAATATCAAGGAACAAATATCTCGAAATTTCAACCGAAAGACATCCACTGCCCGACATAGGTTTCCCATAAGGCTCTCTGGATAGGACGATCTATGCAGGAGGCTCTGCTGCTCGTTGAATATTTCGACGGCTCCTATGTGCATAAGGTCAAGTCAAAAATCGAGGTTTACAGGAGAGCGTAATTTGTGTTCAACACGCCCTAGAAATAGTTCTATGACCAATAATAAATATTTTCTTTCTACAATATTTTAACAGTTTTAAGAGATTTATAATGTTATTTACATAAATTAATTTTTTTCACGTTTTCTTGAAAAAACTGATAGATGACCGTTTCTACGCCGATAATAATGTCAGTCATGTCTATTATACCTTTTTATACGCTGTCCGTGTGGTGACGGATTAAGAATACGGAATGTCACCAGCCCATATCATCGTAAGAGCCGACAGAGGGAGCATATTATGCAGAGAACAGCACTGTAAGAGAAGGAAAACTTGACACAAACCCTATACCAACCCCCTATACAAGACCGCATTCGCACCGAGTGGCACGCATTTTAAAACACCGTACAAAAAGGTATGTAACAGATGTCCGTATCTACGACACTTATTCGTGTTATTTATAGTACTTGTTCTTTTATGCGATTTGTAAAACAAGGTAAATAAATAAAGTTTTAAAAAAATCGTATGTCAGTATGTGCGCATAGATAATCCAAAGCCAAGGATGCAATAAAAAAAAATGCCATTTTCGACATGTCTTTATATACGTAGGGACCGTCGATTTAATCAAAATATATAAGGATACTAACCTCTGCTGATAATACGCATCGTAGGGCATAGCTGTAGGCGGAGGGTGTGTCGTGTGCGGCGCATGCGGCGTGTGAGGCGTGTGCGGCGCGTGCGTAGCGTGTGTAGCGTGCGGCGTGTGAGGCGTGTGCGTCACGTGCGGCGCGTACGGCACGTCCGTAGCCGCGTGCGTCGGCGTAGCGTACACCGACGCGCTCGCACTCGCCGCCACCGCCGCCGTCGCTCCGTCGTGCGCTTCTGACGTGCTACGCGCGTAGCGGTCCCGGTGCCTACATGTTTAGAGCAGACGTTAATACAACAGGTTTTAGTTGATGGCTAGATTTGGTTCGTTGTCGAACCAAATCTACCGTGGCGTCTGCAGAAAACACATTCGACGCAATGAATAAGGAGTGTAGAGCCAATCAGTGTGCAGTAATTTGTGTTTCATCACTGCGACGAGACTGATTCTAAAAATATTATTAATATGGGCTTAAGACTTATTTGCTTAAACATTTTATAGCGTTATGATGATAACGTTTGTGTTTAAGGTATAGCAGTATATTTCAGATTCTACAACTGAATTAACCGTCTTATTATATATTACTGAATCATTGCCCGACAACAATAATCTCATCTTCAATCAAACACCTACAACTATCATCTCTGCATCACCTTAGGTAGACTATTAGAGAATGCCTTTGGCATTAAGTCCACCAATGTACATATTTTATTTGTGCAAAAAGTAAATAAAAAAATAAAAAAATTCAAGGCAATTTTCAGGCTTGTGATCTTATCACCTTTCCAAATAATTCGAAAATGAATACATTGGTCCACATAAAAATACCACACAAAGGTTGAGAATTAATTCTGTACCAAACTACCAACATTATAGGGTAATTGAACTTACAATCGGTTCAATGACCCGATCGTATGACTTTACGCTTCATTGCACACACCTTAAATATAGCCCAAATAATATCTTGAAGCAATATTTAACATAAATACTGTATAGGAAAACTCACGTCGCAGCAGTAAATATTCCACAAATATATGACATCGCAATACTCCTGTTTTACACACCGTTATTTTAATTTGAAAATCAATGTTAATCTTAGGCCCACTTGCGTAACGTGTGATTTAAGTCACTCCTTAATTTAAATTCGTTGAACAGAATTAACAGCATAAAAAAATTTAAGTTAAAAGTATTTAGCGTCCTCTTGCACAACGACAACAACGCTTAGATTTAGTTAAACATTTTATGAGGTCGGTAAAGTAGTTTCTACGTTTTGTTTCATGGCATGAAGCCTTTTTGTTACGATTTTAACGATGTTATGCTTATGGTTTCGCATAAAACCTTAGACTATATATACTTTGAGCATAAAACAAAACGCATTGTCGTCGCCTAGCAACGAAATGACAATTGACAAATAATAACTAGAAACTTTTGAGCGTTAACGCTAGAACCCTACATGGGGTGCAGGTGCACCCCACACCGATTTGTTTTCTAAATATATCAATTTCTTTAATATCCACAAATTCGCGCGTCGGAGTATTTTAGTTTGGTGTCCACCGCTCGCGTTACGTCAATACCGTGACGAGGGACCGCGTTGTGTGGTCGCCTGTATAAGTGCTGTGGGGTACGCCAGTACCCCAGTGTAGTAAAATCGTAAGATTATTTATTTATTACGAGTGATGCATTTATATGTAATAAGTTATTAAATTTGATTATTTATTAAAACAATAGTCTTATATGAATTAAATACAGATATTTTAAGATATTATGAAGGTAAAATTCAATGAAGTTTATTTATTTTGTTTCGGATGGCTGTCAGAGGTTTGAATTACAAAGAAATAAGCTCTATTCTAGACCACAAATCTGGCGAGGAAGAAATAGTAGTTGGGACCAATTGTAATTCCTGGGTTCTTTTCAAGTGTTCACGATCAAATAATAAGCCAAATATAAAGTTTCAGCAGACAGTTTTGAAATTAGGTTTGGAACTGATACATGAACATTTGGAGGACCGTCACCGGATGCCAACTTAGTCCATTACAGTGATCCTCAAAAAAAGACCAAATCCTACAAGCGCTGTTGCTCAAACTACATTTAACTTTGTGTAATAAGGCTGATTTGTGATCTCAAGTTACCGATTATGTTTAATAAAACGTATTTTCATGAATTGTTTTTTTTTATTTTAAGGATAACAGTCATTTTAGTATGGGGTGTTCTAGCACCCCAGTGTAGGAATAACATGTGCGCCAAATAGTGTAGGATTCTAGGGTTAACAATAACACAAGTAGGTAATTGTTATCAGTTTTAATCATCATCATCATCATGTCAGCCTAGGGACGTCCACTGCTGGACATAGGCCTCCCCCTGCTGCGTCGTCCGGTCCAGTTATATAATTATAGATAATTTTCGTCGCTAATGACAAGATGCCAACATCAGTGTGACAGTTCTTAAATGAAATTAGCCACTAAACAGCCGATTTTCGGTAATTAATTTTGACAGTTCTTAAATCATATCACTCGACAAATTTTTCGTTGTGCAAGACGCTAGTGGTGTTTAATAATTATTTTCTCGTTAAAGACATCTTAATTCAATTTAAGAATCGTTGTGCAAGTGGACCTTATTCTCTATACAGCATTTATATCATGAACATGTTTTTAGGAATTATTAAGAAATAACATAAAACTACATACTTTCGGCGGCATTTCCTCTTGCAACGTTTGCTTGCGAAATAGAAAATCACCAGATTAAATATTAAATAGGTATATAAACATGCATATGTATATCTTGAAATGTTATTGATAAATAAATATGAAAATATATCATGTTCTTTTAAAAACGGTAAAATATTATTAAATTCTACCTAGAGTAAATTATTATATTTGAGGCATGATTGAGCTCAGTCACCTTTTGAGGATTCAATTTCTGACCCTGACTTCAGTGTTGTATTATAATACTTATAGCAGCTTATGCTTAGATCAAAGTGTCCACAAAATAGCTGCATATGTAAAAATATTTGGAATTGCCTACTCCTTTGGGGATACAGGCGTGAGCCTATAAAAAAAACTCTGGATTTAAAAAAAAGCAAGGAAATCCAAAAGCGATTTTGTTGGGTGGGTATAAAACCTCAATTACCTATCTTAGCAATCATAGTCAATAGCCACGAAACAATCCACCCAAAGTTATGTTTTAAGTTAGTATTATTATTAATTTTCATTATATTCTTATTATGAAATTAACTTTACTGAAACTACCTGTCCCTGTCTCTGTCGCGATCTCTGTCCCTGTCTTTATCCCTCTCTCTCTCACTCCTGTGTCGATGCCGATGTCGGTACTCTCGCTCGTCGTCGGACCACCGCGTGTTACTGTCGCTGTGTTCAACAACGTCCTTGTAACGGGAATATGGCTCCTGTAACGCGCAACATAGATCAAATTTTGATAGCATACTTGGCAAGCAATTAATTAAGGTTTCATGGTGGGGTTAGGAGTATAAGGCATGAGATCCACTGGATATACCTTGGCTCAGACACCAGTTAATATTCCAAAATGGTTTAGATTGTAGACCTTTTCAACTGGTCCCAATGTTTAATTATATTATATGGAATTGGACCCTATCCCTAGAGATAACATTTGACATAAGCTCCAAACATTAAATGTGCAATATTTATAGTAGCCTACTCCATGGATAGGTCTAATATTAGGACCAGCTGTTCATTTGAATTTATTGTGGTTAAGGTTTAGGTGACTAGTATTTTAACCAGTTAAATTAGTAACTGTTCAGTTACTATTGCTTTATTGAGGTTAGGGTCTACCCATTACGACTGACAAAGATCTTCATGATAGCCAAGACCAACAGTTTAATGTGCTCTTTGAGGCACAGAGCAAGTGGTGCAGGCCATGAGTTAGAACCCAATACCGACTGCACAGCAGTCCATTGGTTCCTGCACTAGGCTGCCTTTACACACTTTCATTACAGAATATTAACTGACAACTGGTCAACACAAACAGCCAAGATAAGGCTAAAAATAGTTGCTACTACAAAATTTTTATTTAATAAGGGAATTTCTTTGATGTAAAGATATAACTGGGTACTTGACATGGTTTATTTTATGCATGACTTATTTTTATTCTATTTCCTCTCATCATTGTATTTTTATTTATTTATTTATAATAAGGCACTCCAACAACAAATTCAAAATTTAAATTCAAATCAGTATTGAACAAGATTATTTTACAATGTGAACTTATCACATAAAGGTGTGCACAGCACTTACAATTTTTAGCAAGTTACACATGAATGATATTTAATATTTATAAAACAGTATACCAAGTTAAATAATAACAATATTAAGGACAAAAATCATTAAAGTTAAATCACTAAAATAACAAATCATAACATTAAATTGAAATTTTACATAAATAGGGTAATAGGAACAATATAAATACATGTCAATACAAAAATAATGCAAACAAAAAGAAGTTAAAATATAGATGAGGAATTGATAATTATTATAATTAAATTATTTTGCCTGCCATCTGCAGCGTTTGATAGCAGCCTAATGAATAGTGGTAACGAATTTGCAAAGATGTCGATATCATTGGTTTGAGAATGGTAGTCATTATACGTCCTCATCAGTCGGCCCATAGGCGCAGAATAACCAACATTTGTTTGAGTTAGAGGGAGAGAGTTTTTAATGACTGAATGTTTAAAATATTTCTGATTATAATAATTTATCATTTAATTTAATTTATTTTGTGACATTTACACATTATGATTGTTTGGGTAAAATACCTATGTATCTAATAAAGTTTAATTTTTCATATTGAAGCAAATCCATTATGAACTTCACAAAAATGTACAAAACTTATTTATATTTGTATGCCAAAAGTGACGAAATGTGAAGATCTAAATTTGTTATGTAAGACCTCGATGTACCACATTTCTAGCAAATTAACGATTTCTATTTCTATTACAAATTACTTTCAGCCACTAATGTTACGGTGATTTTAACTTTAGACTAATGACAGAATAATTTGGCACCTTTAAACTTTTCATCTGGATAAGATAGAGATCTTATTGAATTATTTGGCAAGAATACTTTTTAAAACATGCAACACCCAATCTAGACTGAGATTATGCTCTGAATTATCATATCTATGATATTTGGCCTATAGAATAAAGATCTACTTTAAACAGAATCATTATGTGTAATGCTAGAGAATAGTTTATATATTTACCTTCTCAACAAGTTTAGTATCCTCTAATCTTTTACTGAGCGTGGGATCCACTTTTTGTAACCGGACGTCTTCAAGAACTATGGGAGGCTTACTTATCATTGTAACTGGCTGCGGCTTCTTCTCACAAGTCTTATTTTCAAACATTTCCTGACATTTCTTGCCAAAAGCATCATGGAAGACATCTAGTACCTACAAAAGAGAGTTTACATTTATATATGTATATATTTTTTGTATGTTGTATGTACCTTATGCAAAATAGACTTGTGTCCAACAGGAAGAAATCAGTTAGATGGTAGTATCTATAGATTCATTACTGTTAATAAAGTTCATTATTTATTATAAAAAGTTAAGATTAACTTTATTTTTAGGATTCTATAACTAAAAATAATGTATTCATTATTGTGACAGTGAATGTTTTGATTTTGGAGTATAAAGGGTCACGGTCAAAATGGGCGTAAAACCAACAGCTTTAAAATATATTTTATGTGAAAGCTAATGACCATTACTTAATTTTATACTATGACGGCAAGCACCCAAACAACCGGTGAGCAGAGATATTCAGTGATGTTCAAACGTATTTTTTATAGAATCCAAAACAATCGCTTATACAACGGAGATAACACGACACGATGTTATGCAGAGCTAGGCCAAAGGCTATTGGTTGGCGACCTAACGGAATTACTACATTCCATCCCTTTCTAACTTCTCTCTTACTCAGGCGCCGACCAAAAAACAAGCGTGCGGGCAGACCGGGCAATGCGCGTAAGGGTCAATTCACACCGAAACGCGACGCGACGCGACGATGCGCGCACATTTTAATAGAGCAACTGAAAATATACTTTATTTACAACGCGATAACATACTCATTTCATTTTGAGAATTCAGAATACGTTGCACTACGCAGCACTGCGCCTCGAGATGCCTCGCGACGTACCGCGACGTATCGCGCCGCAGCGTTGCATCGCCGGTACGGCTGGCGTGGAAGAGCGGTGCTGCATCTCGTGATGCCGCGCGACGCAGCGCGACGCCGCGAGGCGAAACCTGAGGCCGCTGTCGCTACTTGTCTACTATTTCCGGCTAGACTTCGTTTAGAATTGGTGCAGTTCGTTCAAGTGAAAACATAATGATAGCCTGGGATCTTGTTGTAATCGGACTTCTTGCAGAAGAGGAAGAGGAAGAAGATTACAAAAATAAAATTAAAAAGAAGACAACACACAGGAGTATTTGGGTGCATAATTTTTGGCAGAATAGGAGAATTCATGGTGAATTTCATACTTTGTCTAACTTAAACCTAACTAGTCTTTGACCATATTGCCAACTATCCAGAAAAATTGTATGATTATTATGTGTGGCGCGGGCGCGGCGCCCGGCGGTCGGCCGGGGCGAGTAGACATGTTTCGCTGCGCCTCGCGGTGTCTCGCTGCGCAGCGAGGCGTAGCGCCGTTATCGACTTCACTATGCACCTCGCGACGACGCCGCGATGCATCTCGCGGAGTCGCGCTGCGCAGCGCAAAACCACTGTCCTCTTCAAGCATCGTCGCGTCGCGTCACGTTTCGGTGTGAATTGACCCTTAGTCGTTATTCATATTTTGTTATTTGCTCACATTTTGCTATCATCGGTTTATTTATACGACTTCTGACTGAATTAAAATACAATCGCGGCATGTCAGATCGCGCACATATAATACTTACATTTTGATCGATAGAGACCAAATCGGTAGAAATGTGATAGTTGAGCATTACTGTAGGTACTTGCTTAACAGGCAGAAGAACAGTAGGAAGTTGTGCCCACATAGTTTCAGCTTTGTGGTTTTTAGGGTTAGGACGGCACGAGCCTTTCATTGCACCCGCAGAACATTAATTAGATGTTATAGTTGATGATAACCATTGATATTTCAATAATACGTATCAATATATAGTAGTTTTTAACAAATATGTGTGTTTTATTTAACCAATCTTTGGCATCTTTTTGCAGTGATACCCGGTCGATATTGGGGTTAACAAGTATTTAGGGGGTATTTAGAAGTACAATAAAGTAAATCACAACACATTTTATTTCTGTTGGTTTTATGCCCAGCTGTCATACAAAAATGCCCATGATCCTTTGACGATGAATTTTCTTATGAATGCAAATTCTGTATTACATATACTTAAGGCAGGTGGCTAAATATATATACTTAATGAAATGTTTTTCAAGGTTTGTATAAGTATTTATCACCACTAGATTAACACCGATGCATTGATCAGTGTGACATAATAGAATTTTAATTATGTCAAATATTACAGCATTCAAGTGGTTAAATAATTTTGCTTTCAAATAGTTTTGCATACTTATAATATAAGAAATATTTTACATACCTGGCCCATGACCGATCTTCCGTTATATTTTTCTATACATAGTTTTGAATATTTTACATCTTGAAACACTATTCTTGCAAATCCCAAGTGCCTGTTTGTGATTGGATGGTAGAATATTGTCAATTCCTCATATGGACCAACTTTATTCATCATATCAGCCAAAAATGCTTTATCTATGTTATCATTAAGGTTTCCTATAGTTACTTCCAGCTGTGGTGGTATTCCTACATAATTTCTATCTATTTTAAACCTGAAAACATACATTTATTTTAATAAATTAGTATAATACACTTCACAAGGTTTATTGTATTTAAAATTCGCGCCCTGAAATTAGATGTCAAATCATAAGTTATGTTGGCATTACTGACAATTTTAACTATAATAAAAACAAAGAGATTATAACCACAATTTCAGTTTTTATAATAAAATCTATGGTTATATCATATTTTCAACTTTAAATAGCATGTTTATGCCTTTAATTCTGTTATTATTGTAAAATTTTAATAAAATCTGATTCTCAAATTCATGAAAACATCACAACATTTGCAGCAGCAAATCAGAAGAAAATCCATTTAGGACTCAGAATATTGTAATTTTAAGGCCTAAGTAATATTATTAGTGGCGTTTTATGTGATTTAATATGATATTAGCACTATAAAATAACAATTTGTTAGGAATCTGATGACTAGTTTGATGATTGATTTTATATACAATAAAAAGTTTGTTTTGGTACCTAGGGACAGGCAGATCAGCTGGTTCTAGTCTATTCCAGATCCTTGAGAGTTGAGATCTAGGATCTCTGCATTGTACTGGTGGATATGATGTATCGCCAGGGACACAACCATCGTATCTGTACAGTTTTGTTGCTCCTTTCACCAGAAATGGGTCCATTAGCAGTTTGTAGTTTTTAGGCGCTTTATGAAGCACCGCATTGTGACCTGGAGTTTTATGCTCCATTCCTCCATTCATTCTGCAAGACAAAACAGTAATAATGTTTTATAAAACATAACCTCAACTTTTACAATAATACGACAATTCTTCACGACAGCTAACTGTAGACAGTTGAAACTAGTTCCAGAGCCTGGAAAAGACAGGGTTAGCCGTAAAGTATCACAATTTCCATTGAAACGAACCTGAAATGTTTATAAAACAATATGTTAGGAAAATGTATAGTTTTCCGTTTTTTGTCGAATACTGGCAGTATGACGCAATATCATTTTAGACCTTATATTAACCCGAATTTATATAATACAACAACCATAGCTGCAATCAGAATTTCACTAATATAACACCACTACACGGAATTATAAAATAATTTTCTACAGCAAGCTCTCTCCATGGTGACGACCAGTTAGTAGCTGGGCAAGTTGTTAAAAACATACTTACTTTCTACAGTTTAACGTGTTAAAAAAGTGACATAGTAATTTGTACACAATATAATAACGCCTTTTTTGACACCATTTTTATTTATATTACAAGAAACATTTTATTGAAATATTCAGTTGACTACTTGCACAGTGTTTATCATAAAGTATTCACTTTAGTAAAGCAACACTGTATACAATTTGTCAAACAAAAATCTTGTACTTCATGGGCTTTCATTGGTTCCGTTAGGTTGCCTACCTGGGTAATGTCATTGTATTTTTTTTAATTGTGAGATTGCCATTTGCATAAATAATTCAACACTAGTCTACTCTTCTAAAATTAAAGTACTTAATAAAACTGAAGCAGCAGGCATTATTGAACTTTTTAAAGCATAATTTTATTTTTTTGTCAACTTCTTTCTTGTTTAAATTCTCAATTAATAAAATTCAATATTTCTCGAATATTATCACTTTTATTTATGCAATATGGCATGGCAACATTATTGTACTGATATCGGTCGTCGTTGCGTCATCGATTTAGGTAATTTTTCGTTTTATTAGTATTTCTGGACAATAAATTAGTATTATCTCACTGAAATAGTAACAACGAACATTGGTTATTCAGGTGCTACATAGTGAATTCAATTTTCAGGCAAAATGTCCGAGAAAAAGATCATCCCTGTAGTCAAAGCCGAAGAAGAAGAAGCTGCTGAAGAGGAAGATTTGGTAAACCCTCAAACAGTGCTAAGGGTAAGTTCATAACTTTCTATAAAGTTACATTAAATTAGTCACAATTTTATTATTCATCTATATGATTTTCCTCTCAATTTTAACCTTCTCCATACATAACCTCCTTCCTTTCAGATAACATAGCCACATCTCATTGCGTATTTGAATGTTTGAAAGCCTTACTACTGGTGTAAAATAATGTGTCCATGGTTAGTAAAATATTGCTTGTATCAAGGCTACACAATAATCCATTTGTTTACTACTGCAACCTATCAATTTTATTCTTTGTAAGATCATCTTTACTAGTCAGGCAAAAATGTCATGTATTTATGCTGCGCTATCAATAACAATATTAACAATAATTATTTCTAGTCAGGCAAATAGAAAGATTTACGAATATTCAAGGAATCAATTGATATTCTTCAGCTTTGACATTTTTTACTGACTCAATTGAATAACTAAATAAACTAGAATCTGTGTGGAACTTAGCTGTATGATTCAATTTCATACAACTGATATAAACTTTACACTACATCTGAGTGTATGAAATTCTTGCATTACTTACTTACTGAGTGTCAGACAAGCTTCTGCCAAAACTATTGAGTGTAGGAAGCTGAAAGCTTTAGCATATATGTTCTACCTGTAGTGGTGCACTAAGAAAATTTAATCCAGGATTTCAACAGGATAATGAAGAAACAGTTAAATTTAAAAAAATTCAGCTAAAAGAAATCTAATCTATTTAAGTAGGTAGTCTGTGTGGTGACGGATTAAGAATGCGGAATGTTACCACCCCATATCCCATGGGTAGTGTAAGAGCCGACAGACGGACCATATTATGCAGAGAATAACACTGTAAGAGAAGGAAAACTTGATAGGTACAAACCCTTTACCAACCCGTTTGGCCGTGTGGTATAGTAGGCCAATTCCTCCTTTCAAAGGAGAGGCCTAGTCCAGCAGTGGACTGATGATACTGATGATGATGATGAATCTGTTCAAGCTAAAAGTTTTGTACAGAAATCAACTAACTGCTATAAATTGTCATGGGTTCTCACTTACCACTGCCCTTTTCAAGTTATGTTTGTATTAAATTATTGATTATTGCTTGTAAAATGGTGCAGGTAAACATTGCAAGGAAACCTGCATGTCTGGTAGTTGTCCATAATGTTGAAAGACGATTGACAGTGCAGTGGAGTATGACCTAAGCCATTTCATAATGAGAAGACGTCTGTGCCTACCACTGAGATAGATTATAAACAGGGTGACAATTATGAAGCTGAACCTTGTCTCTATTGCCATTTCTCAGGTTATTGTCCAAGGTGGTCGAGGTCAAACTTACTAGTCAGTATCTATTGTATGTATGATAGTGTGTGATAAAAACGAATTATTATGTTTACTTATAGGTTTCTTGGCAGTCGATAATTATTTGCTTTCAATTATTTTAGTGTTGCATTTTTTCTATAGTGACAAGTAGGGGATGACAAAATTCTGGGATGGGCACTAGACCATACTGGAGTGGGTGCAGTCCACTGGGGCCCCCTGATAAATACACCTACCTATGCATGTCTGATGAAAAAGTATTAGTCACATTCATATTGAGCACTAAATACTTAAAAAGAACTTGAATGGGTTTACAAGCCAAAAACCGAGACTGAGATCTTTCACATCACTTATTAGTGTAATAATGGATGTGAGCAAACCTTGATTTACTTGATTATTTCCGATTCTGTGGTCAGTGGGCCACTCTAATACTATCCTGTTGTGGTAGGTTGATGAAATTATGTAGCAAGGTCGATATAGTGCAGAGACCTATAATAACATAATTATTAACTTGAATTTGACCAATATTTGTAGCATATTATAGTAATGATATGTAATTAAATAAATAAACATTCAAAAAAATTTTTGGCCCACAAACGCAACACATTAATTAATTTACTTTAATTACTGTTTTCAGTGTGGGCAAAGTAATTCTTAACTAAAACACAGGATACCAGTATTCCATCTGTTATTCTGCACCTGAGTTAAGATACAAATGTAACAATAATAATAAAACCAATATGTCTAAGTATTTATTGAAATTAGGTATTGTTGTATAAGTATTGTGCTTTCTAATACATAGATAGAATATTTTTCTATACATACTTGAGAACCAGACATCCATATAAGTCAATATTTGTATTCAATGTAGATTCCTCAGTATGTATTTAAATAGTTACAATTGCATTTTACATATCAAATTAAATAATTTTTAATAGTCTATATGCAAGCTGAATTCATTTAGTATTAGTAATAATCATTACAATTTATGATTATACTGACTATAAAATTAATGAATTCTAAACATTTACAGGAGGAGTGTGCCCAGAAGCCTGGCGCCCAGAAGCTATGGGACAGGTTCCAGGAGTGCAACAACCGCGTCAACTCGCGCACACAGACCACCGAGAACTGTGAAGAAGAACTCATAGACTACCTCCACGTCCTTGACGACTGCGTCGCCAAGGATCTCTTCAAACGGCTAAAGTAATTCAAACGACAGTAATCTACCCCAAACTGCCATAACAACATGAATTATTCTTGTATAGCACATAATATCAGTTCTGGATTTGTTGGTACAAGGGGTAGTGTAGTTCTTAGTTAAATTTATTTATGTACCAGGTGTGATGATCAACAAAGTTAATGTTATTGTTTATTTGTAAATAAATAACCTCAGTTTATATCTCCCTTTATTTTACTTTACTTTTTCTACTGAAAGATATCTGGTCTAAAAAAAAGCGGCGATAGCCCAGTGGTGTACGTAACGGACTGCCGAGACAATGGTCTCGGGTTCGATCCCCAGGTAACTCGGGCACACACACCTCTGACTTTTCGAAGTTGTGTTATCGCTCGCTCAATAATGTGTGCAATAGGCTCGCCCCCTATTACATGGAGACCGAAACATACTGGCGAAAAGTGGGTGTGTGAAACACCTCCGCCTACCGCTTCGGGGATAAAAGGCGTGAAATGTTTTTGTCAAATAGCAACCAGCACAGTATGTGGCCACAGCAACGACATAATTGTCACCCAGATAACAATGCAAACCTGCAGCAAGTTTAAATCAAACTTGCTACCTAGTTTCACTGTGGCAAACTTGCATGAAGTTGGTTTTTCAAAGGATTTGGATGACGGCGAGCACAGGTTGGTGGTCGGTCGACCTAGATACAGCAGGAGGTGCTCGACAACCATCTGTTGTCGGACCAAGTTTGTCACAGTGAAACTAGAAGTTTGATTTAAACTTGCTGCAAGTTTGTTGTTATCTGGGCAGTAGCTCGGCATCGATCGGCCTCCGAACATCTGTGTGGACACTTAGGGCACTCCAGTAGGTGGCTCAAGGTCTATCCTGGAGCGTACTGTGTGTAGGCCGAGTCAATCATACCCCATTTCGCTAGGTTGTATCTATAGCGGCCAACCTGGCTTCGTAAACGATTCAGGGATCTCCATATGGGCCACTGCAGATTACTATCGGGGGGGTAGATGTTCTTTAGCTTCTACATAGTTCGCATGGGCTGGAACTGTCTCATGCCGTATCTTTTTTATTAGATTAGCCGGATGGTCTTTGCTAGCTTCAGTATATCGCAAGAAGCTTTTGCGGTTTTTAAGTCTACCACGGGGCAATTTATGGGTGTCGGGGGTCCTCTTCCTGGCGGCGTTTCTCGGCGAACTGCTGGCGGGGCAATGTGTGCCAGGGGGTAGATTTTATCTAGTGTGCTGGCTTGAGATATCCTGTTATTATGCGACACGTTTCGTTCAGTGCAAAGTTAGTTGTTTTGCGTGAGCAGATCGATGACACACTGAACTCGCAATGCACCCGCGGAGTAGCATAAAACAGGCCAGCTGTTCGGGCTACACCTGGCAAAGCTCCCCAGTGGGTAGAAGTCAAACTTCGGAGAAGGTTATTACGGGTGCCAATTTTCTGCTTGGTAGCCTCGCAGTAGCGCCGATATAGGTGAGAGACCTATCAATATGACTCCCAGATATTGGGGGTTCGGATTATGTTCGTGAAAAGTGTTGGTGCTAGAACACTTCCTTGTGGGAGACCACTTCTTTGTCATCTCCACCTACTCTTGTTGCGGCCTAGTGAAACCTGGAAACGCCTATTATGTAGGAGCTCGCCAAATAATTTTAACAAACCTTTATCTACGAAGACGGATTTGGGTGTTAACCGTATCGTACGCTGCTGTCAGTAACAGTTAGGCTAAGAATCAGTACCTAATGGAGAATTTAAAAAGAAATCTGTCTGTTTATACACGCTAATGGCCGAAGTTAATTGACGGATTTGAATTAAACTTCTTTTGTTATTGTTATTTAGTCTGGGCAACATACAGGCTATCATTGATTTTGGAAAGTGAAACACCTGATGCAGAACCACAACAGCCCAGCTAATCTATCTTATACTAGTATATAAGGCTGAAGAGTTTATTTGTTTGGTTGAACGCGCTAATCTCAGTAACTACTGGTCCGATTTGAAAAATTATTTCACTAATAGATAACCCATTTATCGAGGAAGGCTATAGGCTGGTATTGTCTTATCTGTGCTATAGGCTAAATAACATCACGCTATGAGCGACGGGAGCGGAGCAGTAGTCTAAAACAACGCGGGTGTAACCGCGGGCATCGTCTAGTAAGTAATAAAAAATGCGGCTTGGCAAAAAACATTACATCTGATGAGCATTTTCTATTGAGAGATTAAAACTTGAAGATCTCGAACATCTAATGTGGAACTCTAAGAGCCCAGCAACACTGGAACATGAGGAATGATTCTTCAGTCTGATGAGCATTTTCTGTTGACTTAAAAAATCGAATATCTGAAACATCTGATGAGGTACTATAAGAGCCTATCTAAACTAGACTATATACTGACTTAATGGCTTAGCAAAAGTTTTCAGTTCAATGAGCATTTGCTGCCGACTTATAATAGTAGGGGAGCCCAAGAAGGGATTTCGGGATTTATTCGAGCGCGTCAGATATTGATAGCATCCATGGTTAATCTGATCGTTTGCACAGTGGAGGTAAGATTTCATTATGTAAAGAAAAAAAAAACTAATCGTACGTGTCAGATTTTCTAAGGGGATGTTAAGTGAACCAAAAAAAAGGCTCTCATTGAATAATCTGACGATTTAGCTGTCACGCAAACTCTTGGCCATTATTTGAAAGTTGCATGTGAATGAGTGAATTCGCCGTTCTGAAATACTCAAGCGCGTCAGATTAAGATATACATATTATGCTTTATCCTAACATCCAAGACGTGCCTTCTCATAATCCTGACGATTATCTGAAGGGGTTTTGGGGACAGCTCTTTTTAAACAATTTGAAATTCTACAGCCACTACCCCCACCGAAGAAAAATTATACTTACATAAGGTATTTACATTTTTATCTTTTTATCATCTAAGCTTTGCAATCTATAGGTCTCCATGACGCTCGAGTAAATCCCAATTTAGCATCGTGGGCTCCCACTAACTGGAACCACAAGTGCCGATCTAAACTATAACATACTTACCTAAGTACATAGTACCTACTCTTAGCAATGAATGGTCAGCCTGACCATTTAGGGTTGAACTACACCTATCAGCACCGCATCGCACTTTCCTATGCTTCTATCCTTTTCTGTCACTTAGGACCGTCATTTACTAGAGCGAGAAAGAGAGAGGGAACGCTTCAGCACGCCGCGGAATCCAAAAGGCGATCGTGTTCCCTCTCTCTTTCTCGCTGTAGTAAATGACGGGCTTAAGTGACAGAAAAGGATAGAAGCATAGGAAAGTGCGATGCGGTGCTGATAGGTGTAGAAGCTGAGTATTTTTTGTTGACTCAGTAAACTTGAAGACATAGAACATTTGTTGTGGAACTTTAACTGATTCATTGCTACCTTTATTTTACCAACACTTAAACCAGGCCCCATACATTTGGTCTATGACGCGCCAGGTGGTCTGATTGGTAAAATAAATATTATACAGACGTACCTACTAACGACTTCAATGTTCAATGCAGGAAAAAAATATAGTTTTCGTAATCCCATAATTTTTTAACTTGTTTATAGTTAATTTAAAAATGACGCACCACGCGCGTCATTCACCATTCTAGTTAACTTATGACGCGCCAGAGACGTCATTAGCTATGAATTGGTCAAGAACCAATCTTCATAAGTATAATATCGGCGACGCAGCTTCTGCGGCAAGTCATTTGCGAAAAGTCTTAGCACATGTTTTCTTGACTCCATCAGAATAGTCACTACTATTCCAACCAAAGAAAGCCACTGCTTTCTTTGGTTGGCAGCATAAACCCTAGATTGTGTGTGCATAAATGAGCAGACAGTTCGCTGTGTGCTAAATGTCGCCAATTTAAAGAATACTTAAAGAGCAATACTTAAAGCCCATAATATGTGCATGATATTATTTTTGTTGGGTGGGTTGAGCAGAGTCGTGTAAGTGGGCTAAGACCTTTATAATGACAACCACCAGCGTATCCTATTACCAAGGATTCATAGCTTTTACCAGATCATTCGAGAGATCGCCAGGAATAAAACCAACAAATTGTATTTAAAAAATATATATTTTAACATGTCAAAGAACATAAACAAAGATCACTTACAGTTAAAACTAGTCTAAACAGAAATTAAGTCAGTTATAAAATCACAGTAAAAATAAGTAAACAACACAGTAGGATTATTACAAAACACATTTATCGATACTTTTAAAAAATCCTACCAAATTAATAATGGAATCATTCCATTCAAAACCACACAATGTGAAGTGAATCTTACAATACAAAATTGAGTTAAATATATAATAAATAAAGATAGATATACCTTTAGTATTCTACAGTTAATACGAATATTATTAGTTAAAACCTAACCTGGCTGGTATAAATAATATTACCTATCAAACTTATTACCACCTATAATTAATACTATAAAATTATTCGGTAATACCTACTTATTGACTCAGTGATGACTAACACTCAAAAACTATTATCTGTCAGGTACATAGCGATGTAATCCTGTATCGTACAAGCTCTATATATCAGACTCTACTCTCTAGTGGAGTGGCAACAACATTATCACTGGAAGCGCACCTGCCTCGAGAACATTTCTGCGCAGAGGTCGGCCGTCGGGTTCACACTGTATTTATTATTTTCCTCGCTTTCCTCAGACTCTTCTGAGTCAGAATCAAATTCTGAAATAGTTGCCGGTGACTTTCTGACATTATTAGTTCGTTTCATTTCTACCTCGGTGGTCAATATTTCCTTTATAACGTCGTCGGGTGTGGGCTCCTTGCGGTGCTTATTCCGCAGCTGACGCGCTCGCTTTCTAATATCGGCAAGAAACCCCGTCGTCACTTCAACGCTTTCTTGAGATACGTCCTGCGTCGTCCCCAGATCACTGAGAGACTGAGACAAGTCAAACGAACCGCCTTTCATATCCGACACTGTGGCTAAAGATTCTACAGACGCACCAATACTTCTGAACGCCGCCGCGCCCTCTACCAGCGAGACATTGTATCCTTCTTCAGCTTTCGAACGCACAATGATACCTTTTGGCGCAGTACCTAGGAGTGCGGGCTCTTTCATTTTCAAATTGTATATCTCTGGTAAATAACAATCGGAGTTAGAGGACGCTAGTGACGTCACATCGCACGTGCACGGCGGGGCTCTGTAGGCCTCATCGTTCAGGTACACTATCGTAATCTTGTCGTCACCTATGACGTACAAGAAAGGCTTCACGAATTCCCAGCTGTACACTTCGGTGCTCCATTTCGGATCCTCGGTCCGAGTACGTTTGCCGTTCTCGTCGATGAAAATACCGCACTCGGCGTAGCATAGTAGTATCTCCATTGGGTCGGTTTGAATTAGTAGGAATGCTCGAGGCGGCGAACGCTTTCTCGCGGCTGCGGCTATCGTTGGCTCGTCCATACCAAACGTTTCTAGAGCGCCGGACGGTAGGTTCACTTTGAGAGGTTTTTCTCCGGCAATGTATAAGTACGCAGGGGTGAGTAGTATTGAAGAAGGCGCTCGGTCGATGGTCAAGGAGCGTGCGACTCTAAACTCGGAGGAAGACGCGTCGAAACGCAGCAGAATCACTCGTCGACCGCAGGCTACCGCCACGCTGGGACCATCGTTTGAGTCGCCGACCAACGCCTGCAAACGGAAAATGTTGTGTTTAATAAGCAACCAAAAACAAAACTAATATAAAAGATAAATGTCTGTATAATCTAGAAATTTGGCGGACTATGGCAAGCTGATGATAATGATGATAGAAATTATTATTCGTATTAGATTTATTTCAGTTACTTAAGGAGAAGGAGTTTGTAGAAACGTCTTTATTGTTGGTGAATACTTGTAGTAAGATATTCAAATTAATTATCGGGTTGACATACAAATACGTAGATTTTGTCTTGACGTGGTCAGGGACGGCTGTACCTTATGTGCGCTTCTGCACTGAACTACCAGATAAAAAGGTCTATAAAAAAACAAAATATAAAGGTATTCCGTTTAAGTAATAAAATCTGATTAACGATCTATATACAACATTAACGACAAAGATGTGTTTTTTACTTTTACAGCTGACAAATGATCGGTCGTGCGCTAGACGTAGCGCACGACCGACGTTCATACAACTTCTATGAGATACGGACGAAAACGCCTGGCGCGTGAGACAGAGATAGTTCAATACAAAATCTACGGCGAAATAACATCGGTCCCGTACGGCGCACGCGCGACCCGCATGATTCCCGAAAGCGGGCGAGGTTTGACGGCAATTTGCTTATTCATCGGCGCCGGCTCAAGCCTCAGTTGTTTGTTTTGTTTATTTTTGGCATTCTGAAGGGATTTTTGATATATTAGGGAGTGAGAGCTTGGAAAATGAGCATCAACTATAACGTTGACTATACTATTGCGTTTGAGTGTTCTATGAGACAAGATCTGATGGCTGACGTCTTTGAGAACGTCATTGGTAGGTATGTAATACGTATGTGGTCGCGAGACACCTTACTACAGTGCGCCGTAGACAATGTATCGCTCGCTTGGGTAAGGATTTCATGGAAATACATAGAAACCAATAGTGTAGCGGCGTTACGTCGTGTGTACTTAGTTGCCGTCTGCGGTCAGCTACGCACCCGTCCTTAAGAGTTATCAGTAGTGGCATTGCAGTTCCAAGAAGCAGTAGTTTGCGATGTATTTTAGGATGTGAGGTGTCACACCACTACGTCACACCATGTGACGTAGTGGTGTGTGGTGTGTGGTGTGTGCGGTACTCACGCTGAGGAGGTGCGGCGGCGAGTGTTCGGGCAGGCGCAGGCGCGCGAGCGGCAGCGCGGGGCGCAGGTGTGCGGCGCGGCGCAGGGCCGAGGCGAGCGCGAGGCGGCCGCAGTGCGCGAGGGTGCCGCCACACGCCAGCACGGCGCGCCCGCCGCTGCCCGCGAGGCTCCACACGCGCGCGGTGCCGTGAGCGCGAGGTGGCGAGCCCTCGCCCTCCCACTCCAGGCGGATTGCGCCCCGCAGTGAATGTAGCCCGTCTGCGGTGCCTGTCGAATACACATCAAAGAGACATTTTAGTATAGTGTGTTTGACTAACGTGATTGATTGCTTGTTTGTGACGAAAAATTTCAATGTTAGAATTTTACGGCCGGGTAAGTTCGATGGGGGTACCTGTGAAGCGAGCTGTAAGCTAGTTGAGCTGCTATGCGTACAGGTAGAAAAAACTAGAAGTGTTGCTAGGGTACAGGTGGAGCGAGCTAGAGGAGTTGCTAGAGATACTGGGGTACAGGTGGAGCGAGCTAGGGGAGTTGCTGGGGGTACAGGTGGAGCGAGCTAGGGGAGTTGCTGGGGATACTGGGGGTACAGGTGGAGCGAGCTAGGGGAGTTGCTGGGGGTACAGGTGCAACGAGCTAGAGGAGTTACTGGGGTTACCTACTGGAGGTACAGGTGGAGCGAGCTAGGGGAGTTGCTGCGGGTACAGGTGGAGCGAGCTAGAGGAGTTGCTGGAGATACTGGGGGTACAGGTGGCGCGAGCTAGGGGAGTTGCTGGGGGTACAGGTGGCGCGAGCTAGGGAAGTTGCTGGGGGTACAGGTGGAGCAAGCTAGAGGAGTTGCTGGGGATACCGGGGATTCAGGTGGGGCGAGCTAGGGGAGTTGCTGGGGGTACAGGTGGAGCGAGTGAGAGGAGTTGCTGGAGATACTGGGGGTACAGGTGGAGCGAGCTAGGGGAGTTGCTGGGGATACTGGGGGTACAGGTGGAGCGAGCTAGGGGAGTTGCTGGGGGTACAGGTGCAGCGAGCTAGAGGAGTTGCTGGGGATACCTACTGGGGGTACAGGTGGAGCGAGCTAGGGGAGTTGCTGGGGGTACAGGTGGAGCGAGCTAGAGGAGCTGCTGGAGATACTGGGGGTACAGGTGGCGCGAGCTAGGGGAGTTGCTGGGGGTACAGGTAGAGCGAGCTAGAGGAGTTGCTGGCGATACTGGAGGTACAGGTGGAGCGAGCTAGGTGAGCGCTGAATGTACAGTGGGTGTGAGTTACTTGATCTGACAAATGCGTGCACATGCGGAGCATTCGCCAGAGTAGAACTACGGGCTGTTCTGAAATATAGTTTATATGTATAATTGACGCGGGCCAAGCCGCTGGCGAAGTCTAGTTTAGTATAGTTTTGTAAATAGACTTTACTAACTTTAAGGGCGGTTTCAGATTAGCGTATTTTTCTAAGCGTATACGGTCGGCTTAACGGTCTTAGTCGGTCGAACATACCTACGCGCTTACGTGCGCGCTTCATTACGCGTTTCACAAAACCGGCCTCGCGTAAACGGGCATACTTCGGCGTATTCGCTCGAAATGGTAGTGTCATCTTGTCAGTGTCAACATGGATTCTGATGGCTCAGTGTGCCAAATTAATAATATAATAATAATAATAAATTGTTTATTTATTCATAGCTTCTACAATAAATATATGAAGTTCTAGGAAAGAGATAAGATCTAAGTTACAATGGGTGCCTGTACTAGGATAGACCTGTGCCACAGGCTGTAAAGGCACAATAATCATAATGTATTACTTATGTAATATCTAAAAATAAAGTATATATTTATTACCATTAATTAAAGACTATATTAAGCTATTAAGCAAATTACATTTTACTTACCTAAAAGAAACTATGTCAAGACCACGAGTTATGCCTGGCTAGCTAATATTTATTTTAGTACAGTCATCAAATCTTCAGTCTGTTCGTAATTCAAAGGTTGCAAATACTTATAAACTAATTGTTTACATTTATAAAAGTTTACGTCATAAATACACAGTACTTTGTTAAGTTTGTTATAAACAAAAGGTCCTAGAAATGCATAAAATCTGTTCGTGAATATAAACTTAGATTCGGAAAGTGCAGTACAAACGATATCTTTACGTCTTTTATTGTTAGTGAGATTAGGGTTATAAATAAGCGTAGAGTGATGCCTTAGGATCGTATACAACAGGAAAAGTTGGCGTACAGTTAGTACTTTACAACTCTCAAATAAGAGCTGCGTGGGGAATCGGAAGGGTCGGTTAGTTGCTACTTTTAAGAGTGCTCTTTGTGCTCGTTCAATCGGCAACATTATAGATTTTGGGGCTCCACCCCAAGAAGTAATACAGTATTGCAGTACTGATTGACATAGAGCCTGATATACCCGTATGATTAGCTTATTATCTGCTATACAACGGAGTTTTTTAAAAACGTGGAATAATTTACGAATTCTACATGTAAGAGCACTTATATGTTGTTTAAAGGAGAGGCAATCGTCTACAATGATTCCTAGGTACTTAATGTTAGTAGTGTAGCGAACAGCAGGGCAAGTGCATGTGTTAAGTGCAGGGTTAATACAATAATGAGCTTGTAATGTATTATTATATGTCGTAGTCTGAGACTTCCGCATTGAAAATTTGATGACATTGGTTTTCTCAGCGTTTAAGGTCAATAGGTTATATTTCAGCCAGTTGTTTACTATGTCAAACCCCCGTTGTGCAAATTCATGTACCTCCTCAGCAGTGTCAGCGGAAAACAGGATGGCGGTATCATCAGCATATGCAATGATTTTGCCATGATCTAAATTGTGCAAAATAAGACTGATTCGCGCAGTGACTGTAGGTATGTGTGTTTGTTAGGCGCCCTCAGTTAAGCGGCCGCGCCGGTCTAAACATTGAGTTAATTGTCAAAGTATATGATGACGAAAATTTTTTTAAACTTTCGTGACTTATTTTTTCATGTATTTGTATTCAGCTTAAAATACTTTGCAAATGCAAATCAACATCCTGTATAATTGAGGTGTTGTGGTCTTGAGTTTTCCATATGTAGTGGCTGCTGACGCTACAAATTATATACAAGGCGAACTATTATGTGAGCGAAGCGCAGCAGTCTAGTTGTCTCCCGGCACCAATACGGTTTGGTCATAATTTTATTATACCTACAGTGTATTTATATTTATCAATAAAAAGTCATATATATTTCCATTTTTTGGAATTATTTCTTTCTTCACACATATCATCTTCACAAACTCCTACACCATTTATGAAATGAATAAATCTATACTAATATAATAAAGCGGAAGAGTTTGTTTGTTTGTTTGTTTGTTTATTTGTTTGTTTGTTTGTTTGAACGCGCTAATCTCAGGAACTACCGGTCGGATCTGAAAAATTCTTTTTGTATACGATAGCCCAGTTCTTCCGGAAGGCTATAGGCTATATAACATAACGCTTCGACCCTTTGGGGCTGGGCAAAAGGCTAAAAAGGCTAAAACAGAATGTCGGCTAATCTCAGGAACTGGCAGTCGGATTTTAAAAATTGTTATTGCCTATGATAGCCCAACTATTCCGAAAGGCTATAGGCTATATAAAATTACGCCACTACTTTAAGGGGCCAGACAAAAGTAATAAAATGGTCAAACGAGAAGGGGGAGGGTTGGGCCAAAGGCAAAAAAAGGCTAAACGAATAGGATACAATCTATATGGGTATCGTTTTCGCGATTTTCGGGACGCTCATTAATAATATGAAATTTATTTAGTGATCCAAGATGGCGGACGGGATATCAAAGATGGCGGATGAGAAAATTAAAAAAGCTCAATATGGGTATCGCCTTCGATATTTTAAGGGGTGGGGAATCCAGATACAACATCTATTTTGTGATCCAAGATGGCGGATGGGAAAAATTTAAAAAATCAATATGGGTATCGTCTCTGATGATTTAAGGGATGGTGAATCCAAATACAACATCTATTTCATGATTCAAGATGGCGGATGGGAAATCAAAGATGGCGGACGGGATTTTTTTTGAAATTCGATATGGGTATTGACTCCGATAATTTAAGGAATGGGGAATTCAAAAACAACATCTATTTCGTGATCAAAGATAGCGGATGGGAATATTTTTAAAAATCAATATGGGTATCGTCTCCGATGTTTAAAGGGATGGGGAATCCAAATACAACATATATTTCGTGATTCAAGATAGCGGATGGCAAATCAAAGATGGTGGATGGGAAAAATTTAAAAAATCAATATGGGTGTCGTCTCTGATGATTTAAGGGATGGTAAATCCAAATACAACATCTATTTCGTGATTCAAGATGGCGGATGGGAAATCAAAGATTGCGGACGGGATTTTTTTTTAAAGTCGATATGGGTATCGTCTCCGATATTTTAAGGAATGGGGAATTCAAAAACACCATCTATTTCGTGATCAAAGATGGCGGATGGGAATATTTTTAAAAATCAATATGGGTATCGTCTCCGATGTTTAAAGGGATGGGGAATCCAAATACAACATCTATTTCGTGATTCAAGATGGCGGATGGGAAATCAAAGATGGTCGATGGGCAAAATTTTAAAAATCAATATGGGTGTCGTCTCTGATGATTTAAGGGATGGTGAATCCAAATACAACATCTATTTCGTGATCAATGATGGCGGATAGGCAATCAAAGATGGCGGACGGGTTTTTTTTTTTGAAATTCGATATGGGTATTCCCCATTTCCAATTCCCCATTCCTTAAAATATCGGAGACGATATGGGTATCGTCTCCGATATTTTAAGGAATGGGGAATTCAATATTATATAAAATCTATGTTTGTTTGCTCATCATTTACATACTCTGAAATGATAAGAGATTAAGCGCTAAGTCAGTGGTAACTATGGAAAAGGGGCTTGGAAAAAAGGGAATTAAATAAAAACTCTTAAAAAGGCGATACGAAGTTCGCTGGGTCAGCTAGTAAATAATAAAATGCATTACGTACCGAGGGCGATGACGTTGGGCGCGATATAGAGCGCGGCGAGCGGCTCGGCGTGGTGCTGGGCGAGTGGCGCGGGCGCGTACTGGGCCGGCGCCTTGTCCGTCCGCTCGGCGCTCAGCAGCGCCGCCACCCAGCCCGCTCTCTCCGCCACGCTGCTGCACACCACGGCCGCCGCGCCGCGACCCGGCGTACCCTCCACGCGGATCTGCTCACACATAACAGTATTATCAATACACTCTTAAAGCTATGGTATAAGTTAATACTTTAAAAACTTCATCCAAATAAATAGAACGCGTACTTAGCGCGCGTCAAAGCGCTAACCTGACGCCGCGCCGCACAATAGCGACGATCTGATTTTCACATTTATTAAAAATCGGAATTCGACTAGTTGGTAACATAACTATGTGTCCTAGAATGACTGCAGACCACGACTCGGTAAGCGTAAGGTAGGGTGATGTGGACCGACGACCTGAAAAGGGTGGCTGGACAGACTAAATGCGGAAAGCTAAAGAGTGAAGACCGTGTACTGTGGCACGTGTTGGAAGAGGCCTATGTCCAGCAGTGGACTGCGATAGGCTAATTAAAATTGAGAAACATAACTATATTGGCCGATTTGTGAACATGAAATGAAAAATGAATACTGAGTCTCTTGAATATAATCAGAATAATTACGCTGATGTTGACGACCATAAAATGGACAGCAATATCTTAATATATAAAATCCTTGCGTTACTGACTAACAGACACGCTACAGCCGAAACTATTGGGCGCAGGAAGCTGAAATTTGCCATGTATGTTCCTTGGGGACCGTAGAGGTGCACTAAGAAGGGATTTCCCGAAATTCCCACGGGATCAGCCAAAACTGGTAAATTAAAAAAAATGCAGGCGTCGCTGCTGGCGTCCTCTAGTAACTAATATAGATTAACTTGAGACTAAATCGTTTTGCGTGTATACATAGGTATACTTATTTGTGTATACTAAGATCTATAGATACTAATGAATAATTAATTTGAACAAGGACTCACAGCGAAGGCCCTGTTGGCCTCGTTATGCGGCAGGTTGTTGACGTCTGCGGACAGTAGCCGCGCACGCAGTTCCCGCTCGCCGCTGTTCAGCACCAGCACGTCGTCCACGCACTTGGCGCGCATGCGCTCGCGACTCTCGTCCGGCCTAAACCATACATGACAGATATTAATAATTGGTTATGTTGCATTGCAATGATACCCTAGTGGAGAGACTGATAGGCCGCGAGCAGCAATGACTTTTCGAAGATAAATGCGTATTACGTTGTTAATGACAATTTCAAAATTAAATGTGTATCAAATTGTTAATTATCGCTTGCTTAACGATAAAAGAAAACGTCGTGAAAAACCTGTATGTCTGAGAGTTCTCCATGATGTTTTCGCGAGGAATGCGAAGCTCGACAATCCGCACTCGGCCAGCGTGATGGACTATGGCCTTACCATTTTCATATGATGAGAGGCCCGTGTCCAGCAGTAGAACAATAAATCATACAGGAGTGATGGACATAAGGTGCATTGCGATGCATCACGGCCGATCACAGCCCACGTCTGCCGCACGAGCTTGATTGCGCGCGAATTATTCGACATTTTATTTAACAAAATTAACTTTCGTAGCTTGCAAAAAGTAGCATTCTCGTAGCATAAATATGTACATTTATGTCTCTGGTGTAGCCACCCTTACTCCCAACAAATGAAAAGTGCAATGCTGATTGATATTACGTACCAAACAATGAGCAGCGTCTTGTCCGGCGCGTCGGGCATATCGATGCTTTTCTTAGACCTGCACATAAACAAATAGTGCTTCAATAGCGTCATCTGTTATAACAACTAAAGAACACATACCTCGTGAACATGTAATACATATCTAATATATAAAATTCTCGTGTCACAGTTTTCGTTCCCATACTCCTCCGAAACGGCTTGACCGATTTTGATGAAATTTTTTGTGCTTATCCGGTATCTATGAGAATCGGCCAACATCTATTTTTCAACAAAAAAAAAAAAAAAACATTTTGCAAAACAACGTTTGCCGGGTCAGCTAGTAATACATATAAATTAACTATCTTTCTAGACATAATCGAGCGAACAATGCTTCGATTTCGAAAAAAAATATTCATCCTTGTCACGCATACTACTAGGCAATCATGGCAACGGCACAGCTGCAGTGCACTCATTTTATTTGACCATTAAATCGCATGCCGTAGAATTTATTAATTCATTTCATAACGTCAATATGACGAGGTAAGGGCGGGCTATGAGCGCTACATCATAGAAGACAGCTTCGTGCTACAGCTGTGCTGTTACCGTGCCGTAACAGAGCCATGACCAAAAGACAACAAATATCAACTTCAACATACCCATTTAGCATCGCCTTCGATTTTTCTCGTCTGGGTGTAGTTGGTGGGTAGTTGCTGAAAATGTCATACAAACATTAATGTAGCATACTCCAAAAAAAATTACAGGCATTTGGATCTTAATATTTTACTTTTAATCGACTTGTCACAAAAATAATAAAAGACAACGAATAAATAATTGTTGTTTAGCAATAAACAATAATCTTAATATTTTAAATCCAATCCTATATGAAATACTCACTCGGAGTCGCCTCCTCCATTGTAGGCCGCAAGTTTAGCTCTCAATCTTTCTACCTCCTCTCTTAGCTCCCTGATAACAAAAGCATACATCAAGTTATGTAATAAAAGAAGGAAAAGGAAACATGTTGTCGGATAAGGTTCATTGTTTGCAACTCTCAAATAAAAACTTCAGCAATCATTGTAACCAAATTGAACAGACATTGAGAGCTCTGTGTTCTGTATTCAAAGTTTAATCCTTTGACCGTTTAGTTTCTTTTTATCGTTTGTATAATAAAATTCTACTGTTACTGACTGGTACCATAGAGCATAGATATTTAAATAGAGGCACATTTCTTATGGGCGCTCTGTAGACAAACATTCTGTGACCAGTGTGACCCATATTGCCGCTTGGCGGCGTGCCAGTCGCGCTGTGACAGCTGACTCTACGAGTGCAAGAGACAAAAGTTTCTTCTGTGTATCTTAACTACGAGAGCAAGAGAGACGGAGAACGACGCCAGCGCCGCCAACGGCGCCAACTATGTACTACATTGACAACCGTCAACACGCCAGTTGGAATTGGCACACGAAATCCTTAAGAAATGCGCTTCTATTATGTAAATCTGTATTCATTGCATCTCCAAATGACAATTCAATACATGAAAATTTCAGCGATTTGTGTTCAGTAGTTTTGGCTGTGCCTTGTCTGACAGATAGTTAGAAACGAAAGAATTTTAATATATATTTATGATGATAGATGTCTACATCTCAGTTGGCACGTACCTGTTAGCTCTCCTGAGCGGCGGCGAGGCGGCGGGCCGGCGGCCGGAGCGGCCGAACAGTTTGTTACTCAGAGAACACTTCTTCCTGCCCGCCTCTTCTACTTTCGCCTAAGCAAAAGTATAGTGACGTTATAATTTGATTTCCGTCTAAAATTATGTCGAACCTTTAATTTACGATCGCGTAAGAAAAGGTTTTATACAGCTATGGAATTGATAAACAAAAAATATTCAAATGATATTACACACATACGCAACAGACACTGGTAGAACACTATGACAACAGATTTTTTGGGTAGGTATATCGTTACTCCACCTAGCTGTAGGGCGTGGTACACTACGTTTGCACGAGGCGCGGTCTCTACTCTAGAACACGACTACTACAACGGTTATCAGTTCTGCGACAAATGTGACCAGCCCACTGCCACTTCAGCTTGCTAATTCTTTAAGCTATGTCGATCACTTTGGCCCTTTGTCAGATCACTAAATTCCGATTTCGGTCCTTCAGAGAAACTCAGAGCATAGTCCTCGCCATAGCTCGAACGATGAACGACCTTATATTGGCCGATCAGTCTCGCCGTCACATTTTGGTACGGTTTTCACTAATACATAGTGAGTTTGTTGAAAAGATTAAGTAATAAATGAAGTACCTGGAGGAAGTCGATGAGCTTGGCCTGCTGTCGGAGCGTGGCGTCGGCCTTGGTCTCGCGCGTGCGCCACCACGCCGCCGCCGCCTCGCCCGCCTCGCGCGCCGCGCACAGCTCCTCCTGCGAAACACATACAAAGTCATCACAACTGCGAGTCGTTAGCTCGTAGTCCGCGCTCTGTAAGCATGAGGATGGTGAGTTCACAGTGCACCGACTGCAAACGAATACAAATTTTCCGTAACCATTGATTTAAATAGTAAAGATACGTTTTTTTTTTTTCTCTTTATTAACGAGCTGTGTCATATTTGCCAACGTCGCTCAATAACATGCTTACATATATATAAACTTATCACATATACCTTATTTCTATAAGTACCAATACATATCATATCACTTATGAATAGCAACAATGACACTATAAAACTATGTAATTATATATAATATATATGTCGGCTCTGACCGACAGCACGGCAGCCCCGACCAGCAAATATTACATATTATGTAATACCTACTAATCGAGACCACCACGCCACACCACCAATCAGAGCCGACATATACTTTTAGACTATTTTATACCTAAAATAAACAACTTATATAGTAATCGGGCCCTACTAGATGTTGGCTGGGCTAAGATCTCATTACATACGCCAACATTCGTCATGTTAAAGTTCAGAGCAGCTCTGAAGGCCCCGTTGCGCACACACTCCACGAGGAGATGATAAGTGTCTTCTACTACTTTGCAGTCTGGGCAAAGGGCATCCTCAACCTTTCGCATCAAAAAGGCGAATCTCCTGCATGGAGTGTGCCCGGAACGGAGCCTGCATGCTGTGACTACTTCAGATCTACTCAGGTCAAAATTGTCTATCCAAGGTGTTCTTAGCGGGTGCGGCACGATGGTTTTATACCAGATACCCTTCTCCTTAGAACGTAGGTCAAAGTATTCACTCCACCAGTTGTAACAATGGTTTCTAATTAAGTAAATACCATCAGTAAAGTATGGAAGTATGTTCACTGTGTCTCCCTCTGTGCAGGCCTGTTTGGCCAATAGATCAACCTCGTTATTTCCAAAAATGACGGAATGAGAAGGTATCCACTGTAATATTACAGACTTACGTTCGGCTCTCAACTCTAAAATAAGTTTTAATACGGAGTAGGCTATCGTTGTGCCTCGGATAGCCGAGGTGCAGCGAGCCAGGTGTTGCAAGGAGCTGCGAGAATCGGTAAATATTACAAATTTATCCGATTCAATGGATTTAATGTATGATAAAGCTTCATAAATAGCTATAAGTTCCGCACTCATAATGCACATATTATTTTTAATTTTGAATTTCATACAAGCATTTAATTGACTGTCAAAAATTGCAGCTCCTATCAACTCTCCGTCTTTAGACCCGTCCGTAAACAATTTGTAATATTCACTGTATTCTTTTTCCATAAACTCCTTACATAATTTTCGAATATCTGAGATATTATAAAGGCGTTTGGCAGATGTAATGCTATCAATGTATGGATATACAGTTGATGACATATCAACACTACTCATCCACGTATTTAAAGAGAACATGTCTAACTTATGGCTCGACTGGATGGGCTGTTCCAGCAAGTATTCATGCATATCTAGTAAGATAGGTACCCCCTTACCCCGCCAATATCTATTGCTTTTATGACATATAAGACTTTGCAGTAAATTTATTGTCACACTATTTTCTATAGATTTACACTTTAACCAAAACTTGCCTCCCAAGTATAACCGCCGTACATGCAATGGAGGGAGACATAGCTCACTCTCCATCACATGTATTGGAGTACTTTTGATAAAGCCTCCAATAATCCTCATAGCCTGATTTTGTATTTTATCTAACTTATACAAATTAGTTTTGCTACAATTGCCATATAAAAAGCTGCCGTAATCCAATCTACTTCTTACAATAGCTATATATATCCTTCTCAATTGCTTAGGATGGATCCCCCATCCGCATCCAGCTAGTGCCTCAAATACGTTAAGATATTTTGCTACTCTAAATGTTAACTCATTAATGTGTTTAGTCCATCTCAATGATCTGTCTACCCACATCCCCAGATACCTCACATTGTCAACAAGCTCCAACTGCGTACCATTTATGTTTATATCTAGAACCTGTCTATTTATACCCTTTTTAAAAATACACACCTTACTTTTAGCGTGAGATGCTTCTAATGCGAGGTCTGCTATTAAACGAGAGAACCGGTTTAGAGCTAGCTGTAGCGAGTTACGCCCTTGTTCAATTGTTCTACAAGTAGTGTACAAAATAAAATCGTCGGCATATTGTGACACATATACATCTCTTATTAATTTAGATATATTTATCGTTGCTATATTGAAAAGCAAAGGAGACAGAGGGTCCCCTTGCCCTAAACCCCTACTCGTATTTCTGCTTATTATCATGTTGTCAACCGATACTCTTAAAGACCTTTCATTCAAAAACGACCAAAGGTACATACATATACTCGAGCCTACCCCTAGCTCATCCATAATACGAAGTAATGCATTAATATCGACATTGTTGTAGGCGTTATCAATATCTATAAAGCAACCAATAGTGACAAGATTATTAACAAAACCTAATTGAATCCTAGAAATTAAATTAGCTAAATTTTCGAATGTAGACTTTGATTTCCTAAAACCGGTTGTTTCTACGTGTAATAAATTATTGTATTCTAAATACCACTCAAGTCTATTGTTAATTATATTATGGAAAATCTTACAAACACACGACATAAGACATATTGGCCTGAGCGCAGCAGCCGACGATGAATCGCGGCCCGGCTTTGGAATTGGTATTACATATATATCACGCCATTGTGAAGGCACATAACCAATGCAAAATATTTTATTATAGATATTGACAAGCATATCCTTACCAATTGTGGGTAAATTTTTAATCATTGAGTATGATATACCATCATACCCAGGTGACGTATCTTTGGATTTAATGCATTTTTCTAACTCGCATAATGTTATCTTGTTCTCTAATTGTTCATTGTAAGAAGAAAATATTGGCCTTTTTGGCCTCACATAGTCAGGTGTTAAGTTTTGAAGAAGATTTTGAGCCATTACTTTATCAACATGCCAGTTCGAATATTTACAACCCTTAAGCCATCTCATTTTTCGCCACATATCATTTACTGTTGACGACTCATTGATAGATGAACAAAAATTGTGCCAACCCTCACTTTTAGCTTTTCGCACCAATCGCTGGCTGTTTCTGGTTTTAATTTTTAGGTTACATAAATTGCTAGGGGTCGGATTCTTTCTAAATTGTTTCAACGCTAACCGACGCTCTGCAATAGATTTAGATAATTCAGGTTTCCAAAAGGGCTTATCGATTTTAGTCTTCCACACGATCTACAGTCGGCCTATGACGTGTTTCTGAATATTATTAATGAGTCAGCTGATATGCATATACCCTTTATAAAATTTCATCTAGATCCTTTACAGACATTTACCCCAAAGCCCTTAAAGATACGTTCGACCGAACATTTAACGGACGCAGTCAGCCTACAAAAATAATAACGCCATCTATTAAAACTAGTATGAACTACGATGTAAATCGGCGTGGTCTACTCCTAGACATAACCTTATAAGAGCGGGGTGAGGTATTCTTCGAGGTACAAAAAAATATATACTTTTTTTTCATTTTGGATTCGTAATGTTTTTTGACGTTGGTGTATCTTAAAATTATAAGAATTAATTAAAAAAAAATTGTACATTATTTAATCTTATAGTAATGTTACGCCATCTATCGGTGAATGGGGGTACTAGAAGAGATTGAATGTATCTGTGGTTTAAAGGTAATTCATCTACTCTGTACTAGATGGCGTTGCTGTATCGAGCATCGACTGTTCGCGATTATTTCGATAGTTTTGTGGAAACATCTAAAATGCGCTAGTGATGTTATCAGGCCAGTATACATAGAGCGCGAGCGAACGGACCGTACATAGTTTCAATTGAATATCGGAGCGATAATCATCAAGCGAAGGGAAGTAAGTCGGAGTGTTTAGTGGTGTTTCTAGTGGTGTGAAATAAGTGTGTTTTTATTAGTGTTGAGAAATAAGTGTGTATAGTGTTTGTGTTAGTAAATAAAGTGCAGTTTTTCGTGCATCGTGTATATAATTTATCACCGAACCCCAGCTCGTAACAAATTGGTGCCAGAAGTAAGGGATAAATTGTGCCGGTAATGCCGAAGGAAGAAACTGAAGGAGTTCGTACTAGGAACCAGCGCCAGCAAGACCTGGACCAGAGACGCTTCGGAGACGTTCCTTTTCCATCGTCTGGTGGACTAGGCGACTCCGCGGCTGCAGTGGAGCCTGCAAGCGCACACTCCGTGGCGGTGCCCGACATCGCGGCTCTGATGGCGTTCATGCAGGAGCACGCGCGCCGCATGGAGGAACAGCTACAGCGCAACAAGGAGGAGCGGGCTCGCCGTCAAGAGGAGCACGCGCGCCGCCTGGAGGAACAGCTACAGCGCAACAAGGAGGAGCGGGCTCGCCGTCAAGAGGAGCAGGCCCGCCGTCAGGAGGAGCAGGCTCGCGCCTGGAGGAACAGCTACAGCGCGACAAGGAGGAGCAGGACCGCCGTCAACAGGAGCAGGCTCGCCGTCAAGAGGAGCACGCGCGCCGCCTAGAGGAGCACGCGCGCCGCCTAGAGGAGCACGCGCGCCGCCTAGAGGAGCAGCTGCCGCGCGACAAGGAGGAGCACGCCCACCGTCTGGAGGAACAGCTGGTGCTCATGAAGGACCTCAGCGCCGCAGTGGGGAAGGACTTGAAGGCGGTTAAGGAGGAACTCCAGCAGCACGAGGCCCGTATCAGCGACATTGAGAAGCGTGTACATGATCACCTCGAGACCCGTATTGCCAGATTGGAGAAGAAATTGCGTGGGCTTGAGACCAACGACGTTACACCTGCAGCTGTGGCGCCCTTGCCTCGTTGGTTTAAGGTTCCACCCTTTGATGGCTCGTCATCGTGGGTTGCATACAAGGTTCAGTTTGAGGCCGTAATGCGAGCGAATGGGTGGGACAAAGAACCGGCCTTCACCGCCCTAACCTTGGGCCTTCGTGATCAGGCCTTGACGGTGTTGGAGGCACTCGGGCAAGACGTGACCTACGAGAAGCTTCTGGAGGCGTTGGAGGCGAGGTACGGAGACGCGCACCTCGAACATGTGTATCGTGCTCAGCTGAAGGACAGGACACAACGCACCGGAGAAACTCTGCAGCAGTGGGCTTTAGAGGTGGAAAAGCTGGTCAGGAAGGCATACCAGTCGTCGCCTGCGCTTATTGACGGGAACCTCGTACAGGCGTTTACAGATGGGATCCGGGACCTGGAGGTAAGAGCAGCAGTGAGGCTTGGGCACTTCAAAGACCTCAAGGACGCCTTAGCCCACGCTTTGGAGGTGGAAGCAGTGCGACGCGACGATCGAGGTCACCGCATCAGGGAAGTTGTGTCGTCACCTCGGTGCTACAACTGCGGAGAAAGAGGCCATATCCGCTTGAGCTGCCCAAAGCGTAAGCGGCACGTTGGTACCCTGTCTCCACCAAAGGGGTCACCTGACGTACCTGTCTGGCGGCAAGAGCAACGTAGCGTAGATGCTCTGACAGGTAGGGCTTACTCCGATCAACGCAAACACTGTGCAAGACAGGAAGCGAAGCCGGCAGCGCTAGTGAGAATGTTGAAGACGGATCTGAGCGACGGATGGAAAGAAGCTTTGCAGCGTGCTCAGCAAGACGACAAGGACATACAGCCGATTCTCGAATGGAAGAAATCAGACGCTCCTAGGCCCAAATGGAGTGATATCGCAGCAATGAGCCCCATCACCAAGAGTTATTGGGCACAGTGGGAAAGCTTGGTTGTCCAGGATGGAGTTCTGTGCCGCAAATGGGAAAACGCTCGAGGTAACCAATGCCATCTGCAAATGGTAGTGCCCAAGACTAAGGTGCCGGAAGTACTGCGGCTCTATCACAATGGTGCTTCGGGAGGTCACATGGGAGTTAAGAAGACGCTTACTAAGATCCGAGAGCGGTTTTATTGGCTCCACTGTCGGGATGACGTCAAGGATTGGTGCCGCAAATGCACAAGTTGTGCGGCTGTCAAGGGGCCACATACTCGTAGCAGAGGTGCATTGAAGGTGTACTATGTAGGAGCTCCATGGGAGTCAGGACAACAGATGTCTGAGAAGATGAAGACTCGCTACGACCGGAAGGCGAACAACAAAGGCTTCGATGAGGGATCATTGGTGTGGCTTCATAACCCAGTACGAAACTACGGTAAATCGCCTAAGTTACAAGCCAGGTGGGACGGGCCATATCGCATAATTATCAGGATGAACGACGTCACCTATCGAATCCAGAAGGGGTCGCGAGGTGCACCGAAGATAGTTTATGTGGACCGGTTGGCTCGTTACTATGGGTCCAACGATGTTCGAGACGAACACGTTTAAGAGGGGGGCAGTGTTACGCCATCTATCGGTGAATGGGGGTACTAGAAGAGATTGAATGTATCGGTGGTTTAAAGGTAATTCATCTACTCTGTACTAGATGGCGTTGCTGTATCGAGCATCGACTGTTCGCGATTATTTCGACAGTTTTGTGGAAACATCTATGTCGTGTGTCGTGTGTATCTAGAGTTATTGTGTTAGTTAATAAAGTGCAGTTTTTTTGGCATAGTGTATATAATTTATCACCGAACCCCAGCTCGTAGCAGTAATATTATAAAATCTTTTCATTTCATCGGCTACAACGCCCGCCGCTGCAAAATTATGTCGCACTTTTACGCGGCTTCGCGCCTTTTTTATCAATATGAAAAAAAAAATTGATTTAAATAATGTTAGAAGTTGATTTAATGACATATTTTTAAGTTACCGGTGATATTATGAAATGATATCATATTTTTTATTATGTTTTTTGTCGTAGTTCACGCAACTTTCACGACACAACTTAGCATTTTTGTTCGTAAATTTTACGACCTTTCCCGATGACAGTTGATCGCGTCCTAGTTCACTTCGATATAAGACCATTTTAGGACCAAGTTCTAGGCGTCATTGTAACATGCGGTCTGCCCAGTCCTTACGCAGTAATATATATGTCAATGTCCGTAACGTATTTGGCGCCGCGGACTGTGAGTTTGCTCCTCGTGGTTCAATTGGCACGTGGTTATCACGCTAGCGACTAGCGGTAGCCGAAATTCGAGTCGGCGTTGTGTTGCAGCTGAGACGTTGCCGGGCCGGTATAGTATGTCATGACATTTAGTGTTTTTAATTATCAATGTCTTTCAATTTTTACAAATTGATGTTTTAGACAATGTGAGTGTGTATGTTACCTGTGCGTCGGCGAGGCTGGCCTGCAGCTGCAGCGCATGCGCGTGGTGTTGGTGCGCGCGCGTACGTAGTGCTGCGCACTCCTCCTGCAGGTCGCGCACTCTTCGCGCCGCGCTGTTCAACGCCGCGTCACTAGCCGCGCGTTCGCTCTCTAGGGCCGCGTTTCGAGCCTCTAGCTCTGCTACACGAGTCTCGCGGGCTTCGAGGCGTTCCTGTTACAATAGATATAATAATTAATTATGTGATTTTGTAGAATTGATTGTTGACACTATTTCATGAGTAATTGAGGGAAAGAATTGATATTGAAAATGTTTTTAACCAATAAACTGTTTGTTTACGCACTGTAATGTAATAACAAAATAGGTTCAAGATACTGAGTAAAGAAGAGAAGGCACGTACCCTGAGCAGCTGCATCTCAGCGTGCGCGAGTCTGGCCTGCTCTCTTGCGTCATCGTGCTGCAGCGTGGCGCGCGCGGCGGCGGCCCCGCGCTCGCCCGCCTGCTGCTGTAGAAGGTACATACCCTGAGCAGCTGCATCTCAGCGTGCGCGAGTCTGGCCTGCTCTCTTGCGTCATCGTGCTGCAGCGTGGCGCGCGCGGCGGCGGCCCCGCGCTCGCCCGCCTGCTGCTGTAGAAGGTACATACCCTGAGCAGCTGCATCTCAGCGTGCGCGAGTCTGGCCTGCTCTCTTGCGTCATCGTGCTGCAGCGTGGCGCGCGCGGCGGCGGCCCCGCGCTCGCCCGCCTGCTGCTGTAGAAGGTACATACCCTGAGCAGCTGCATCTCAGCGTGCGCGAGTCTGGCCTGCTCTCTTGCGTCATCGTGCTGCAGCGTGGCGCGCGCGGCGGCGGCCCCGCGCTCGCCCGCCTGCTGCTGTAGAAGGTACATACCCTGAGCAGCTGCATCTCAGCGTGCGCGAGTCTGGCCTGCTCTCTTGCGTCATCGTGCTGCAGCGTGGCGCGCGCGGCCGCGGCCCCGCGTTCGCCCGCCTGCTGCTCGGCCGCCGACAAACGTTGGCGACACGACTCCAGCTCTACGCGGACTGTCTGCAGCTGCGCCTGCACGACAAACAACGCATATTCATCTATACACGACGCCAAAAGACCAATCACCATGCCAGAGTCTACTCGTCCTGCTCATGTACTAAGCAAAAATAATACCTGAAAAATGTTTTCTTCTGTTTTTGACCTTAAACATTTTATAAGCCGCTATATTAAGCTTGCGTGTGCAATGCTCGAGATACCTACCTATCCATGGGTGCATAGGTCATTTATAGAACAAATTGGTACGAGTAATGCATCGATTTTGTAATAATAAAAAAAATGAATGGCGAAATTGTACCTCAATATCTCCTGAAGCAGTAATTTCCCAGGTGTGGTGTCGAGGTTAAAAAAAATCGTAGTTATTTGTACAGTATAGGATTTTAACTTTTGACAATGTTCTTCCTACACCGTGTATGTACGATTTCCATCAACCGCTTAAAATGTTCTCCTTGAAAATTGGTTATACCCATGCGTATGCCGCGACACCCGGAATACTAATACCGTGCTAATAATTATGAAATTTAACAATTATATGAAAGGCTGAATTTTCTTTAACACGATTTAATATACGCTGCAACGCGCTCCGGTTGATGGAATTCGTGCTTAAGCAAACCCTGTGCTGGTACTCAAGAGCCGCTTATGTACTTTTTGGATCATAGCCGGGTCAGCACTAAGATGATGACGTATTCACTCATCATACTTGAAATGAGCAATAATTATTAACTGTCAAACTATACTCTCAGAATGACAACACAAATTCAATAACAAATATATTGAACTATATTATATTCTTACCTCTAGATCCTTGTTTTTGAGTTCGTGAATGTCAGCCAACTTCTCTAGATCGGTGAGTTGCTCCTCAAGCATACTGCATGCCTCCTGCAGCGCTTTGTTATTCTGTCAACAACAATTAAAACATTAATTTTGGTCTATTACCTCTATACAATATCATGCATAGAGTGAAGACGCTTTAAAAATACAGGTTGTTGCACATTCGTCAAAACTCTTGACGAAAATATTTATTACAACTGAGAACACTGATAGTTATTTGATATAATTATGTTACTGTGAAACCTGAAACTACGACAAATCCTAAGATATTTTAAACCTGTAAAGAAATGGTGAAAGCCCGAAATTGGAATCAGCTTTTGTATGGTATGGTGCGCACCATGGATTCGAAATCGAGACTCTATGCGTGACAGTCTGTCGGTCTCTCCACTAGGCTATCGCAACCACTTTAGTCATATTTCAACATTAAAATGACCTCAGACAGTGTTTAACCCAGGGTCGAACCTTCCCTATGTGAAATGTGTGCGGCGCACACAGGCGCCAGGGTGACAGGGGCGCCGCGCGCCGAGATATGCGTTAATTATAACACTTATTTTCGAAAAAGGATGCCAAAAAAGGCGCTTCACAGATTTCGCACACAGGCGCAGTGGCGTAGGAGGGGGAAATAATTTAGGCCGGAATTGTTAGGTAAAGACTAAAAAAAAAAATGATCATCCGCCCTACGCCACTGCACAGGCGCTTCATAGATTTCGCACACAGGCGCTGCATTGGGTCGGAACGGCCCTGGTTTAACCTATACAACAAACGTTTAATGCTCTAGTACCGTCTGGAACTGCTTATTGATGGCAGTGATAGCAGTATCAGCGGCCCTGCACCTGCCATGCAGCAGGTCCGTGGCCAGCGCGACCCGCACGCGCCTCGCTAGCGCCGCCTCGCGGACGCGCCGGCACGACGTCGCCGCGCCGAACAAGTTGCGGAGGTACGCTGGCTTCGGACGAATGGGCGGCTTTTCGATGCACTTGCGTTTGTAGCGGGACGGATCCATAGTAGGCTATATGGTTTATCTTTTGACACTTTAGTTTGTCACAAGATTTCGTTGAATTGTTATTTTCGCAATGTTCCAGATGTGTATGTATGTTTATTTTCGAAGTATTGATGTTGGGTCTATTCATGCACCGCGAACCACTTAACTGCCTGCGTTAAATTATTGATGTCTAATTACAGAACTAGCTTACGTGCTTTTATTTAACTGTTTAAATATAGCCAAAGCATGAAGTCACAAAAATATTTAACACATTAATTTAAATATTTTGCCATTGCCATTCTAACTTTCAATATATTCAAATGAAGGCAATTATAATAAATTACAACAATGTGTAATTCGGGAGCAAATTTTAAGACAAAACGCAATTATTTTTTGATTCGGTACAGTTTGCGTAACAAAGGAAGTCACGTCGTTTTCAGCCTATCAGTCTCATTATCCGTGTTATAACACTATCGACCACATCTTTTAAATAATTTAATTATGAAACGCGCACAAGGAACACACGTGTTGCACCGACGAAATGAGACGTTGAATAGTTCTCTCTAGATCATCGCTCTCCAGCACAATGATGTTTACATGCCGTCACGCATTCTCACAGCGTTAACAATTACTTCTATATTGTAAATATAAACAAATATTATCATAATATTAATATATGTTTATCTAAGTAGCCAATACAGACTGTTATACTTTTAGTACAGTCATAATAAAATAGTTCGTGTGGTGACGGATTAAGAATACAAAGTCTCATTACCCCATAGTATTCCGTGGGTGTCATAGTTACTTAAATTGTTAATTATCGCTTGCCCCGTACCTCGGAGAGCACGTTACACCGTCGGTCCCGGCCATCATGAAGATCTTTGACAGTCATTACGGGGAGTCAGTACCCTCAAATAAACTGATACTGGTCTAAACCATGGAATATCGCTATCCCTTTGGGTTGCGGAGGTCAGGCGGCAGTCGCTCTGTGGAATAGTTGATATTCTGTCATATCTGGTTAGACCACCAAGCGGACCTCAGGCTACAAGGCGTGCCAGTCTAGGATGCAACCGGGATAATGCTAGGGCGATGATGATTCCGTGGATGTCATAAGAGGCGACTAAGGAAAATACAGGAACCAAATAGTGGCTTGCGGAAGATATGGAAAAGTCGACACCGAACCCTATACCAACCAGTCTAGCCAGCGAGGTAAAGTAGGCCAAATCTGTTTCACAATGCTATTGTAGCGCAAATAAGGAGAGGCCTTTGTCCATAAGTGACCTTTAAAAGGCTGATGATGATTATAATAAGACATTAGAGTCAATTGAATGGATGCAATTTTGGGCTCAACAGGCCTGCACATTTTTATGAACAGTATAAAAGAGTATGAATACTTCCTATAGGCCGCATGGAAAGCATCTGGACAACTGAGATATAATAAGTAGCGCCAAAAAGACTTTTGTTTTTGTCCTAATGCCACAACAGTTTTAGAGTAACGAATGTTTAGGAACCTACAGCTTTATCTTCTACGAAAGTAAAGATAAAGCTAGATATGGGAAGTGAATTGGTATACTTTCGTACATAAATCGTGATTCTGTCTGCAAATTATAAAGGCAACATGGGCCTCTGAAAAAAGGTCATTCAAATCTACAAATCTAGAACAGAGGCTCAAGCACGAAATATTTGCGAATTTGATAAGTAAACGTATCGAGTCCTCGATAACAGAATTATAGCAGCCAGCACCAACCAATTTTGACATCTATCGTTTACTCGATGACTTTACATTAGTATCGTAATGTCTAGTTTACACTCTCGCACGAGTGGCGAGGCGAGCGACGAGGTGCGCGAGTGTAAACGCTCGCTCGTGGCTCGCCTCGTAGCTCGCCTCGCCACTCGTGGCGCTCGCGTCGGAGGCGGTTTTTAGGCACGAGTCAAAGGGCCTCGCGAGGGACGCGAGCGTTGTGTTTACACTCGCGCAACGCACTCTCGTTTCAGTTTGTTTACGGCGCCCTTCCGTGCAGGTTGTGTTATTCGATTTCAATTAAAAATGGACTGGTTCCAAAAAGAAATGCTGCAGTTCTTGGAACTCTATCAGGCCGAGCGAATAATTTGGGATCCAAAACATAAGATGCATAAAAATACCCAAAAAGTAAATGATGCAAGGCAAAGATTTTCTGAGGTTATGTGCAGACTAATGCAGACCGCTAGCAGAGTTCTGTTCAAAGTAGAAAAAAAATATTTTTCTTTTTAAGATCGTAAAAACTTGTTAAGGCTAGAGCTAATGCCGCTATTACTTTGACGTCTTCCATCGTTGCTGGCTCAACGCAAACTGAACGCATCGCGAGAGTGTAAACAGACACTCGCTAGCTCGCAACAACACGCGAGCTGCGAGGCGAGGTACGAGGCGAAACGCGAGGCGAGAGTGTAAACTAGGTATAACGGTATCGTACATAGGGATGTGGCCATGTGAGCTTAATGACCGTCTTATTGAATGAATGGTACGTTCCAAACTAGCTGAAATAGTTAATATTAATAAAATTTATATTGTAAAAACTCTTTTGTAGAAAACATAAAAAATATTTTATGGTTTCCGAATGTCCTTTCTTGTCATCGTCAGATGACGGACTTGTGTCAATAAATAAAAATGTAGTAAATCAAAACACGAGTAATTAAATCATTGGCACATTGTTATATAAAGAATTAGGTAAATACTATTATGGAAGGTGTTTGTGATACATTATTTTATTTTGGTTAAACTGCGTGAATACTACAATATAAAGTGTTCAACGAGAAAATTATAATAATATAAGTTTAAAAGTTTCATTGTTGTTGGAACACCTTAAATGTATGTCTAAAGAAGATTTCGGTTATTTGTATAGCTAAAAAGCATGAAGTTATATGTACCTGACATTCAAAGCCTATTTTTATAAGAATATTTAGTTGAAAATAAAATAATGGTTATTGTTGTATTGGTGTTTTTCATTTATTACTACAGCTTAATAAGATTAAGGCCTACCTCACATAGGGCGTCAGCGTTACTCGAGCGTACACCCAGCGTGCGCTCGGCGTTCACTCTGTAGTACAAAGTGAACCGCGCCGGGCTCACGCCGAACGGAGGCCAGGATACGCTCGAGGAACGCTCATGACCAATGTGAGGGAGGCCTAATAGACAGCTATCTTATCACATGTCTTCTGACTAAAGCGTTCGTTTTTTATTGATATTCAGTCATATCCGAGAGGGCTAGGTAAGACGCTGATATCTCACGAATTATTTACGGCAGATACTCGTCCGTCACCTAAATTTTATTATTATATTCGCTGTGCCCGCATATTATTTTTTCTAAATAAGAAGGTTTTAAAACAACCTTACAAACCCAATTTTACCCCCTTGAAGATACAATATGAAAATCCTTCCTAAGTGTTATAAAATAAAGCCGCGGTCCAAATTGTATGTTTCTATCTTCAGCGTTTGATTATATGTTAGTCAGGATAAGTTTTTATACTTGTAGGGTAGAGCACCTACTTAATTGTAGAGTAGAATACGCAGGAGTGTTAAAAGAGTCTCTAAATAACATCCTATGTTCATATTAGAAAATTGATATGATGTCGATGTCGATTGGTACTTTGTTTTTCGTATATAGATAATTTTCACACATATTTTTACATGCTCGCAACCAAAATATGGGGTTATTTACTACATATTTAAAGTGGTGAAATTTGCGTGTTTGCTTCTTTATTGTGTCAATAATCAGGTCCTACATTCAAAAGGAACACATAAAATATGAATCTACATAAATATTCATCATAAAAAGGCTCAAAACGTATAAATACCTACGATACATATATATGTTTCGAATCTTTTCTCACCAACAAATTCTAGGTGAAAATTGTTTCGACAAAATGACATTAGATTTACATTAGGTTTACTTTGCTTATGTCAAATCAGGAGTTCGTGCTGCCGTTTTTTGCTTATTTGTTAGAAAACTCGATACATTTACATGACATTTACCGCAGGATTGTCGTCGAAAGTAGTTTGTGCTGCCAATATTAGTTGCATCTTACGCACGATAGGGGCGCTGTACAATTGCCATACAAATTTTGACATTTACGATACGAATACTTTCTCGATAGTTTTTCGTGCTAGGGCCTCTGTAATAAGTTTGCCAGTGACAAACTGACAAGAACGGTAATGCGATTGAATCAGAAGCTTATACATAGTCATGTTATTTTGCATTTTTCTTAACACAGTTACTCGCTAGGTGTTATTGATAATAATAATATAAGGATGGGTAATACTTTATGAGAAAAGTTTTGATTCACGTTCTGTCGTGACCCAAGTACCTACTATGCTGCGTAACTCACTGGAGAGTTTTTGAAATTGGTTTGCATATAAATTAAACATTTTAGGCAACTTAGGCTGCATGTTACAAGTACAAGTTTCAGATTTTTTTTATTGGCACCAGTTCATTATTAATTGTGAGATATGAACCGTTTAATTGTTTTCGTGGTTTAGTAATACGTATTTTAATAAATTGCCACGGCGTACGCGAAATACCTACTCGGGTCTCTGAGGGCGTCCTGGTCGGCAGCGGCCCCGGGTCTGCTGTCCGTAGGCTATATCCTACGGTGGCTGAATGATCACACACTTTTCGACCTTTAAACTCTAAACTGACAAGAGAGGGCAAAGACGCTCCCTCTGCCGCTTCGCTGTCTCCCTGCTTAACGTAGTCTAACAGAAGAAGACGCCGGTGTTTCAGACTTTCGCTCCGGATCATGGCTTGCACCAATATCCTAAGCGAGAACGCATCCGAACAAACTGGTTCAATCAAGTCACGACGCTACTAGACCAAGGGAGAGAACTCTGCCAAGGTGTGCAGCCCGTGTCTTTGACAACGTGGTAGCAATAGGTCGCGGTTTACTGGCTAAAGCAACCATGATCACCCGGTAGGTGAGTACACTGTGACGCCTCTCCTGCCTTTCCCTAAAACGGCTCCGTCTTTATTGTAAAATGCGAGTCGCTCGGATGTACGATGCACAAATCGTGCTACCCATTCCGCCACTGAACCGACGAGTGTCGGTATCAGAAGTTATACATTTTACTGAGGCTAAGTGAATGAATGAATCCCTCTAGCGCCAAGCTTAATACGTAAAACTTGTCTTTTAAAAGTGGCTCATTGTCAGTGGCGTAGCTAGCTTGGGTGGCACCCGGGGCGGAAGTTGGCGAATGACCTTTTTTTTAGTTGATTCCTAACAATTCCGGGTTAACTCTCGTAGTGCTGGGCTAGTGCCTATGTTGTTTTATATTTTTGTACGCCTCTTTTTTTGATGGGTGGCACCCGGGGCGGACCGCCCCCGCCGCCCCCCCTTCCAACGCCACTGCTCATTGTGACCAAGTGAATACATAATATTGACTTAAATATAGTGTTTGGGTGTGTTGTGTACCTGTATGAGGTCGTTGTTGGATCGGCGCACCTCCTGCAGCTCGTCACGCAGCTGGCCGCGCTCGCGACTCGACAGCTCCTCCTGTTCCTCGGCGTGCAGGCGACGCTTCTCGCTGTACTGCAGCTCACTCTTCAACTTGCGGATGTCGTTGCGAGACCTGGACAATACAACATAATATTAAATACACCTGTACCCTCGTCATAATACGGATGTACTTTACCCGCATGCAGAAACATCAGATCGGATATTTGGAAAACCCTGGTACGTGGTATATATCCCGAAAAACAATTCACCAACTCATTTACATAAAGGTTGACTACATTCCTCCAAGACCTTGGATATGACTGGGTCACTGTGTAACGTAAACATACCCCTTCACGCAGCCTTTACTAATACGTCGATAGCCAATTTTGCGACAGCAGTTTTGTCACCGCGGATATTGCGCTACACGGGCGGTCCGGAGCACAGCCCTCTTTCCTGAGGAACCCACGGAGCTCGCACTATAAAGTCCATGCCGGACGAGGCAACAAACCGGCACGAAGTACCTCAGTATGGTTTGTAACGGTGCAGAGAAAGAAGCGTCGTCAGGAAACCAAGGTCTGATGCAGAACGACTCCTATGGAGCCTGGTGCAAATCTTCATGTTGATGCACCGAAAACAACTGTACACGTCTATCATCCACACTACACCACCAAGGCGGACGACACCGCGGAGTACGTACATCGAAAGTCTTAAGTACGTGCCGAGAGCAACTTCTGGATACGCGTCTCAATGTTAACATTAAGGGTTTGTGGTGCGAAACACGACGTATTTTATGCATGTTGTAAGGAAGGAGAACATTTGGCCGAGAGATGTTGTGTTGTGTCGCTACACGAACGAACAGTAGGTCCCGTGCAAGTAAACTTCAATTGGATCATATGGCCAAATTTTTAACGCTCTCTTCTAGATTCACCCGTGAGAAATACATAATTTCCTTCGACCAGTAATCCAATCTAACTATTTTGGTAGACTGATAACTATATCATAATTAAAACAATATCCCTATCCCCTATGCCTTCTCCCTGATCCTACTCCTCATCCTATCCCTTTTCCCAACCCAAGGGGCGGCAACGCACTTTTGACGCCTGTGGTTTTGCTTGTGTCCATGGGCGGCGGAAATTGCTTACCATCAGGCAATTCGTCTGCTTGTTTGCCGCCTATTACCATAAAAAAAAACAAATATAAACAATGCTTACATTTTTGAGCTCGATGAGAAAAATTTCAATAAATAAGACATTATCCTGTTAAGCTTCGCATGGTCTTAAGTGGTTCGATACGTGTGGCTGAATGCATTGCCGTGGTACCAAGAACTCTGATAGACAATTAAGATGCTAATAGTTAAAACACAATGAACGGAATTAAAATAATTTAAATGTGTAAGACGAACATTTCTTTCTATTGTTTACTGGTTGCCCGCAAATTCTCGGCATATTCTACATAAATCCACATTTGTGTATTTTATTTTTTATTATAAGGAATTCATCATCGTTTTCTTGCCCTGGTCCCAATTTATTTGGGTTCGGTGCAGTATGTCCTTCTCTTCCATACTTCTCTTTCACCAGTCATCTGATCATTTACCCCTTTCTCTTCCATATCTATCCTCACACAGTCCATCCATCTTTTCGTTAGCCGTCCTCTCCCTTTTCGTCCTTCTACATAAGGAATTCATACACGTCCTTATTTTAGGAAACCAGAGTTTAGTACTACGAATAAGACGGAACTGGCCGTTTATCATTTCCTGTTAATAATTTTACATGCTATTTCTAATATGTGAAAATAACATAGGGTTTTTCACTGTATAATAATTTCATTCTCTATCATTAGTATATTTTATACGGCTTGCTAAGCACATGGCATTTTTCAGAATTAGTTAGACGTTACACATACCTGCCTACAACATAATGAAAATCTCTCGTATATTATATGCAGGACAGGCTTTGTCTAATGTGCAAGGCTAGACACTAGCAATTGTATAATGTTTATCTAAATAAAAGAAAAGTGTCGTAGCTTCAAATTTTTTTTATATTTTGGCCTGAATTGTTCTGGTGTACAATAAACTATACTATCTTCGCCATGTTTTCACTCAAAATGTTACATATTATTTGAAATATAACTTTATTTGTTAAAAAAACATATAAATAACTTAATTTTGCCTCAAGAAATAAATAATATAGTACCTTTGTTTAAATTTGGATGCCATGTCACGCAGTACTAGTATTGTCCATCCCGAACATTGTTATTGTAATGTCATATTTGATATCTAAGGAGCTGCTCTTAGTTTAGCCATGATTGACTTATCTTATCTGGCGGGCATTTTATCACAGATCCCAATATTTATAGAGCAGTCGCACAGTAAAGGTGACGCCATGTATATCTTCCAACGGGATTGCATATTGCATTCATTGATTAAGTAAATAAATAGTTACATTATAGTCAAAGGCGATTTAAGGTCTGGGCACCTAAATCGTCTTCGATACTAGTATGTTTATGAGTTGGTATAAGACATTCGGTCACAAAGTTTATTTATTGCAGATGCCACAAACTTTTAGCCAGTTAAGTTAAATCGTCAAACCATGCGATTGGTCTCTAAGCAAATCTTTCGGAATACAAGTTACCTCAAGGATGACTATGTAGCTATAACGTAGATGGCTGTGTAGCTATAAATGACAGCCGAATTCAATATTCCTATTCATTTTTTTGAGATTAGAGACACATATCTTCTTAATATATAAAATCCTTGCGTTACTTATTGACTGACAGACGCGCTACAGCCGAAACTATTGGGCGCAGAAAGCTGACATTTGGCATGTATGTTCCTTGGGGACCGTAGGGGTGCACTAAGAAGGGATTTCCCGAAATTCTCACGGGATCGGCCAAAACGGATAAATTAAAAAAAATTGCAGGCGTAGCTGCTGGCGTCCTCTAGTTTGTCATTGTCATAAGCTTCATACAAAATATGTCAAACATGTATCTTGAATATCGATATCCATGGATAGATCGAATTTGATTGAAATTGCAATCGGCCGTTTATCATGATGAAGATACAACCTATCCTCAACAAAACGACAAACGATAAACGCGAAACGATTTCATATTAGTGTATCATTGTACGGTCGTCGACGCGTCGATAAGTGTGGGTGATACCTAACACGTTCAAATGAAGCACAACCTTCGGTTAAAATTGACTGCATTACTCTTACTGCGATATGTGAGAAGATAAATGTAGGATTACTATAGGTATTTCGTTCAATCTAAAATCTGAATTACATCATATTTTCGTGGAACCAGGAAGTTGCTCGTACGTATCGAGTACAATATACAAAACAATATAATTATTACATTCTTCAAAAAACTAAGAATAATGGGCAGCAGTTGCTTCCGTGGTCCATTGGATAGCGTATGCGACTGCTGATCGAAGGTCCCGGTTTCGATTCCCGTGTCGGGCAAAGGTGTTACTGGGTTTTTCCGAATACTCAGTAGCAGCCCGGAGTCTGGTGATGTGCCCGGTAACGGCAATAGGCTCGCCCCCTATTACGTGGGACCTAAAAATTCATGGCCAAAAGTGGGTGTAATATTTACACCTCTGCCTACCCCTTCGGGGATACCGGCGTGAGACTATAAATAAAATAAATAAAGTTGCTTCCTTTTTTTGGTGACAGTAATTTTCCAATTAAAATTGAGTTTATAATTTGGTGATGGTAGAATGTACGATTCCCAAAAGAACTTCGGTACCACAACCGTGTCCCGGACTTCTAGTATAGGTGAGGTCACGCGAATTATCTCCGTGGGCGGTTTTACTTTTAGGCGGCGCTTGCGGGCAATGCACCGCCTGCACAGCTATGGAGGTCGGCTATACGTTAGTGACCGATCAGTAACAACTGGTCGGAGGAGTAGTTCTTTTGGTTCGTCGAAGGCAAACTTCGCATTACGTTACCCCCGGATACTCGAAGCGACAGACAGACGCAGCGCGTGACAGGACATGCCTACTACCAAATTCTTTCCATCTTTATTCGCACGATTGTGGTCGAGTACGACTGAACATACTTAAAAAACTCACTTTACTTTGCGAGCTTAGAGCCTGTCCAGAAAGCGCGATTTACGCGCGTGTCCACTCGCGCGTAGGCACTCGCGCGTTTTCGAGATACTAGAGCTACATACATCCCGTCCAGATGCTCTCGCGCGTTACCTCACACGCGCGTAAAACGCTTGCAATGAGCGAGACTTTCGACTCGCTCGTTTTACGCGCGAGCGCCGCGCGAGTCGAGATACTCCGGCCTCATTGCTGCGCCCAGTACTAGGCGCGTGTCCGTGGCGAGTGGACGTATTCAATTCAAAATTTTGCGTGATAACTTTGACACAGAACTTTTTATTGACGAAATTGGACAAAGAGATTATTTTGGAAAAATAGGATATACCGCAACAGACCCTTCAACATCTTCGTTTCCACCTGCAACCTTTTCGACTTACAATCGAGGTTATTGCACTGCGTCACGACCACCAACAACGTTTAGCTACAAAACCCATCACCGGCATCTACACAAGATTCTAATGAATCTGAATTAATGGAACTATACGATAACTAAATTAAATGTTAAGTACCTACCGTGTGTAGTATATTATATGAATGATTCCTAATTTTTGTAAATTTCGTTCAAATTATTTAATTTTGTTAATTGGGTCTTCTGTTTATTACTAAAGCGATAAAAATATATTACCTCAAAGTAATCACGAGTTATTCTTCTGCAGAAACAGTGTCCCGTACCACATAATTTTGACATGGAGTCAAATCTTCTTTGATAATTTCTAGTAAATCATCAAACGATGCTACTGAGATCCAAAAGTAGTTGAAAAACTTTTCAATATATTCTCTGAGTTTTGGGTATAAAGTTAAAAACATACTATGCGTCATTCTGTCACGTAGAATAGGATGCATGTTGAATCTTCAACTTTCTTTTAGTTTACGACGTCTCCATTGACGTTATGCAAGCCACAACACAACCACTGTATCCAAGTCCATGTTTATAACTGACTAAATACGTCTCATTATATGCGCGCGTAAGAACGCGCGTGAAACGCCGCATCTGGACGCAATACAAATCAAAACGCGCGAGTGGACACGCGCGTAAATCGCGCTTTCTGGACAGGCTCTTAGGTCTTATATTGAAAACAACTTTAAAACCGCTGTTTATCTGACATATATTTTGGGACCTTGGGCGGAATAACCCCGATTTTTTGTTAAGCCCGACACACAGACACGGTAATAGACAAAAAGACATACCTGTCAACCTCAGCCTGCGCCACTTCATGTGCCTTAGTCAGTTTGTCCAGTTGTTCCCTCAATCTGTTCGCTTCGCTACTCGCGTGTTCGTACTTGGGCTTGAGTGTGGCTAGCTCTGTCTGTAGTTGTCCCGCCTTCTGTTCCGCGGTCTTGCGAGCTTCAATGGCCACGGACAATCGCTCTTCAGCGCGTTTCAGGTCCCGCGCCGTGGATTTCGATTCTACGGATAGTTCGTTGTATTCGCGTTCCTATGGGTACAAACATATTAGAAGGTAAGATATTTGTGTTCTGTAAAACGAAATTAGTGGCAAATTACTATCTTATGACGATAATGGAATATTTTGCTTACCTTGCGCCATCTGGCTAAGTTAGCTGCCCTGGTTTCTTGACGCAGAGTGGCGAGTTCTTCAGCTCGTGCCTGTTAAAGTTTCCAAGTTATAATAAAAAAATATACTCAGTAACTGAAGCATTTGAGATTCATGTTATACATGAAGCTCAAATGCTGTTTATATGTTTTATGATTCATTTCATGTTATAAACCTAAATTCAATGTTTTATATCTTTAATAACATGTAGTTTAGCTGTATATTAAAAACACAATATTATAGAGCTCGAACCTCATTCAGTAGCATCACATAAGTAATCTTACGACATATCAAATTATTTTTTGTCTTCTAGTTCTCTATGATTTTACATTTTATTTTATTTTTGTGTGTCAACTAATACGAGTAGGTAGTAGTATATTGATCGATTCTGAATCGCACCTCAAGCTCTATTGCTAAATTGGAATAAGTGTACTTTATTTCTTATACGGCTTCTCAGAAAAAGTATTTACCTGCAACTGCGCTTCGGCTCTTTCCAGCTGTTCCTTTAGTAGCGAAATTTGCGCCTGCGCCTGCTGCACATGTGCATCAGTCAAGCTCTCGGTGTCGCTGTGCGCGTCTTTCCTCGCACTGTGCGTACCGTGCGCATCGTGCGTGTCGTGTGTACCGTGCACATCGTGCGCGTCGTGGTACGAAGAGTTAGCCGTGGGGAGCTGCTCGCTCTCGGGTTGTGCGGCGTTTGTTGCACATCTCATGCACGAACGCTTCTCTAGTGCGCTGACTTCCCGCTCTAATTGGCGGACCAGTTGTTCTAGGGTGTTTACCTGTAAAGTTATTTGTGGTTATAGGATATTTTATGTATTTATATATTACGCTAAAATGCTGCCTCTAGAAGATGTGTATTCTTTTTATAGTAGCATAAGGTGTTCAAACTTAGTTTAAAACTGCAGTCAAGATAAATAACTTAAGACCCAGCCAGCTCAGTATTAGCACTTGTACAAATTATTCAAAATATTACGACTAAATTAAAATAAATTTCACATTTAATCTGGAAAATGTTCAAATAGTGACTGCCAAATGCACTATATAGCTTTCTTATGCCGCGTAGTGCTTTGCGTGGTCTCAATACCACCTAAAGCACTACGCGGGACTACCTACTTTAGAAAAAACTGATTTTATTAAATATCTAGGAATTACGCTTGACACTAATCTTAACTTCCGCAAATATATCGAATTATTGTGTAAAAGAGTGCAGAAGCTAATTTCCATATTTAAAAATATACGCGACGTTGGAAACTTAAAATTGTTAAGACAGGTTTACACTGCACTATGTGAATCCATCATCTCATATTGTATAACCGCATGGGGAGGGGCAGATAAAACGATCCTACTGCCTTTAGAACGGGCTCAAACAGCTATCTTAAAGCAACCCTTCGCCCTTTCATTTTTCCCACTTATGAGTTATATCAGTCCACCGGTGTTCTAACTGTGCGCCAATTATTTATTCTACGCACCATACTAAAACAACACACCCTTCTTCCTTATACCCAATCCCATCGAAAGACGGAAAGATCTAGTCTGCACCAAACCTGTAGGTAAACATGTTTATGTAAATAGATTCTTTGCTTTCCTCGGACATTTCCTATATAATAAATTAAATAAAACCTTAGATTTATATAGCATAAGTTATAAGCAGTGTCATCTTGTTGTTACAAAACATCTAATGACACAGACCTACTCTGATACAGAGAATTTGCTTACGGTAATAAAATAGTGTGTAAGTACCTTTTTTTTTTTTTTTTTGGTGTCGGGTTGGAAAATCCTCATGGAGTCCCTCCGCCCTGGGGGAAGGGCGAAGGGGACTGTCAGACTCTTACTGACTAAAAACCAACCCGTGTTCCTCACGTACCCATGTGTCGGAGGGTCGGGTATCGCAGGAGCATTCCTCGCTACCCCCCGACGGGTATTGGCCCGCCAGATGGTCAGGCGGGCCCCGAACAAAACCCCCTTGGCGGCGGATGAAGGTGTTGGGCTCCGCCGCCAAAACACTCAGCGGCCGCAGAGGATATGGAGGACGGCAACGCAACACCGCATCTGCTCTTCCTCTGCGGCCCCACCGCGACGCAACGATGGTGCGCCCCCATTAGCGGGCCATCCACTAACGTTCATTTCTTCTGACTTGTCCCGTTGTGCAATCCGTACAGAAAAGCGACGGGATAAAATAAAACCGTTGAAGCCGTTAATTAAACCACAATCCTACGTTCTTTCCCCTGACTTTATCACGACACGCCAGTCCGACAGGAAAAACAATCCTTCAATGACCATACACACGTTTAGGTACATTCCTGTCAGTTTGCATTTTGTCAGTCCTACCGAGGGATTGCGTGTCTGTGGATGGTTATAATCCTATAATTTTATGAAGATTGTTGTCATTTAAAAGGAATGCTCGTCATTTTGAATTATCTTTATGGATTATTTTCATTTTGCAACAACATGTGTACCCGTAAGCAAGAGATTGCTATTGCTACATCAACCAGATCAATGTATTGCTATGAGTTTTATTGCGAGTGAATATCTATTTACCTAAACCTAAAATTCAACTGCCTCTGTGGTCCTGCTGTAGTGTAAACGACTGCGGATCATGAGGTCTCAGGTTCGATTCTCGGGTCGAACAAAACTGATGGTTTTTCTGTTAGGAATTATCCAACAGAAGTTCGGAGTCAGGGAGTTGGCGGTGTCACACCCCCGTGCCTTGGAAAGCACGTTAAGCCGTTGGTCCTGCGCCCAATCTCTCTCCGGTCGTGTCGCATGTGGCGTCCCATCGGACTATGAGAGTGAGGGAATAGAGAGTGCACTTGTGTTGGCGCACACACTTGTGCACTATAATATGTCCCGCGCAGATGGCAAGTCTCATGTATGGACAAGTCGCAGTGGGCGAAATCCGTCGGGAGGACATTATTATTATTATTAAACCTAAAAGAAGACATAGAATGTGGGTTAAAAAGTGGTTATTAGAAAAGGAGAAATCTAGTGTTATAAGACTTTTAAAAGATCTGGCATGCGATATCTAATATCTTGATTTGACGACCGGTTGGCGCAGCGGGAGTGTAAGCGACTGCTACGCCGAAGGTCGCGGGTTCGATTCCCGCTCAAGTCAAACATTTGTGTGCATAGATGTTTAAGAACATAGATGTTTGTCTTGTTCTGGGTGTTTCTATGTATATGTATGTATTTACAAAAAAAAAGTATATATGTATGTTCATTCATTATCTAGTACCCATAGTACAAGCTCTGCTTAGTTTGGGACTATATAGATGGTGATGTGTGTATGTGGTAGAATATAAAAAAAAAACATTTCTAATATCATCTTTATCGTCTATTTCTTGGGAATCCATTTTATACTTCCGGGACGAAGACGAACACAAAATGATAACAAACGAGCAGTCAATCACGCCGGACAAATAAACAGGCACTAACTTGATCACATCGCGCGTCGCGTCCTTCGCGACGGGAGGGAAGGCGGTGTTTTAATACCGTCATTCTTTCTTGCTCTTGCAAATACACTGGCGTTCATTCCGTAAGGATTGTAGATTCCGGCAGGAATGAACGTTAGTGGATGGGCCGCTATTAGGTCGCGGGAGATAGGGCGCGCGGCAACGCAACACCGACACGCCTCTCCTCCCGCGACCGCACCCGACTGCGAGGGACAGAAGAACTGTCTCTCGCACCCGCCCCTTTGGACGCATCCTGCGCAGGCCTCCGTCAAGCCCACGCGGAGCGTCCCCTCCTGGATCCCTCTTAGCTTCACCGCGGGTGACCAATTCACGGTTACTAAGCCTCCCCACCACGACAAGGTGGAGATCTCACGGGGGGGAGTGTGTAAGTACCTACGCTAAGTTACAACAAATCATAATATTAAGTCTACTTTCTATTACATATTGGCAGTTCATGATTATTATTATTTTGTTAAAATATAGCCCTTTATAATTAATATTTAAGATTTTTTTCCTGAAACACGGGTGTTAAAGCCTAGGTCAGGTAAACATTAAAATAGCTATATATACCAAATATAATGTATTACCGTAATAAATAAAGTAACTACGCATCAATGTACCACAATTTAACAAAGGCACTTATCGCATACATTATACTGAATTATAAAATTTAATTATTTTTATTGTAATACTTTCCTACGTAACATGTGACGTTTATTTTATTGAATAAAGTTATTATTATTATTGGTTTTCCTTTCTTTTTCTCAGCGTTTAGCTGATTTTAACTATATCTACGGGTAAACACCAAGTAAATGCAGTGTGTAGTGAGTAGAGATTATGGTGTGGCGATTGGTGGTGTGTCATTTTCGTCAAGTGACATGAATTTGAGAACAATCCTACAAGTATTTAAGATGGCAGCTTTCTGTATATGTATGTAAAGACTGTCTTTGAGGTCTATTGAACTTTAAGCTATGGTGAAGATGTTTAGGAACGACGCCAGTGGTAGAAATCACTACTGGTACTATGTAAACTTTGCTCTGGTTCCATATCCTTGCTACCAGTGTTGCTGGACCTGCCCCCATTGCACCTGTTTATACAACAAGAAGCAACGATGTCGGCGGTCCGGCTAAGAGCTCTGAAGCTCTGGAAAGACACCAACACACCGCACACTAGCAACTTAAATACACTCTTTAAAGAAGTTCCTCTCACACAAGCCATTGGCGACCAAATACCGAAACAATTTGTGTTCGACAAGAAATACAAAATCCAACTGTACGAGGATCTACACGAAGGAGCGGTTAATCACAACGAGCTCACGATCTTCACAGATGGGTCTAAGACGGATACAGGTACGGGTTCAGGAGTATTCTCCGAGGACCTAAATATCAACATCGCAGCACCGCTGGGAGCCTACAACACGGTCTACCAGGCCGAATGCTTTGGCATAATCCTAGCTGCCACAGCAATCATGGCACGTGAGGTAAGGGAACGATCCATTAGGATCCTCTCAGATAGTAAGGCAGTCCTCTCAGCCCTCAAAAGCCATACTATCACCTCGGCGCTCACGCTTGAATGCCACCAGAAACTAACAGAGGTAGGTAAATAAAACAAATTAACACTGCAATGGATCAAGGGCCACAGTGGCTCTAGAGGGAATGACGCAGCCGACGTACTTGCCAGAAGAGGGGCCACTTTAGAGGTGGTGGGACCCGAGCCCATTATTCCCCTCCCTTCTGGATTTTATCGCAACCTGGTAAGAAATAGGACCAGGACCCAACACAACCAGTCCTGGATTGGTATTGAAACATGTAGGCAGGCCAAGGAGGCTCTTCCCGCAGTAGACGGTAAGATAGCTAAACAAATCCTCCGGCTGTCCAAACAACAACTGCGGACAGTCACGGCCGCCTACACAGGACACGGATTCCTTAATAAACACCTATTTACTATAGGTATCACCGACAGCCCGCTGTGCAGGGCCTGTATGGCAGCAGACGAGACGGCAGCCCACCTGCTCCTCGACTGCCCTGAGGTCGCACAGTACAGGCAGCAGTACCTGACAAGACACAGCACCCTGAGGGAAGCAGTGGGCCATATCAAGAGTCTGCTGGCCTTCCTCGAAGAGCTGGGGTGGCTGGAATGACGACACCATTCCCACCCGCACGCAAAATACACGCCAAGACGTGGAGTTGCGGAAACAGCCCGTGCCATCAAGTATCAAGTCAAGTAAGTATCCTTGCTACCTCTTCTTTCAATTCTGTATATTTGCTAATTTTCTCAGTAATAGTCATTTGTATGTTGTGTGTATTAGGAACGGCTATGTCTATGAGATATGTAGTTTTCTTGTGTTTATCGATTAGTGTTATGTCCGGTCTATTATAGTGTATGGTTTTCTCTGTAAGGACAGCGCGGTCGAAGTAGAGCTTGTGTGTAGTGTTTTCCAAGATAGTCTGTGGTTTGTATTTGTAATATGGTGGCTCTATGTCTCGGATTAGATTATGTTTAAGTTGCTAGGTTTTGATGTATAATATTGCCAATTTGGTTATGTCTGTGGGTGTAATCTGTTTGTGTGAGTGTTGTACATGCTCCGGTTATATGTTGGGTAGTTTCGGGCTGTGTATGGCATCTACGGCATTTGTCATTGGTAACGGTGGGATCTTTTATTATATATTTTCTATGATTTTTTGTGTTTATTATTTGATCTTGTATGGCTATCATGAAACCCTCCGAGTTTCGGGGAATAAGTTACCTACTTGCAAACAGTTATTCGACGCTACAGAGTCCACGTGTCTCTGTTCAATGTCATGTGGGTGTCGTCCGTGTAGTATTTACTTTTTCCACGTGTCTATTTTTCGTAGTTGTATGTCGCTATTGTTTAGAATTTGTGCGCAAGTAGGGTCGTGTAGGTTGAGTGGTGTGTAGTTAAGACCATTTTTAGTATTGCTTTATGTATATTACTTGAATGCGCTTTTGTTAGGAAGAATGCTTTTAAATTGTATACTTTAATTTTGGCAGTTTTTGCCATAGGTGGTTAATATCTATAAATCCTCTGCCTCCATTCTGCCTTTTGATTGTGAGTCTCTCAATTGCAGATTCAGATTTGTGTGAGTAGTTATATTTAGTTAATGTTGTTTGCGTTACTCGTTCTAGTTGTTCCAAGTCTGTTTTGGTCCATTTTATTAACCCAAATGAGTAAGTATTGGAACGGCGTAGGTGTTAAGTCCTTTAATAAGATTCTACCCAGACAGTTGTGATTTGCAGATGGCGTTTATCCTTTTATTGTACTCTGTTGTCAGGGTCTGCTTTATTGTTGCATGATCTAAACCCTTAAGTTGATTATAACCTAAAAATATTTATACATATCAGTGGGCTCCATCGCTGAAATTGTGTGTGTGTATCATCTTTTGTGTAGTCGCCGGCTCGGATTTTGCCTCTTATTACGTGTAATGTTTTGCATTTATCTAAACCAAATTCCATGTTTATATCTTTGCTAAATGTTGTTGTTTGTTCCAGGAGGGTATTCATATTTTTTCTGATCTTGCGTACAATTTTATGTCGTCCATATATATAAGATGTGAGATAACTGTGTCTCTAGTGTCTGTAAGATCATATTCTACTCGGCAACGATGTAGTAAGTGTGACAGAGGATTAAATGCCAGACAAAACCAGAGGGGGCTTAAGGAATCTCCTTGATAAATACCTTTTTTGATTGTAATTTGTCTAGTAGTAATTGTATTTTGGTGATTATTAAGCTGTAATGTTGTTTTCCATTGTAACATGATGTTACGTATGAAATTCGTTATTTTTGGGTTTATTTTGTAAATGTGTAAAATCTTAAGCCAAGAATGAGGTATGCTGTCAAAGGCTTTTTTGTAATCAATGTATGTGCAGTGTAAGTTTCGGTTTTTTGCAGTAGTATGTTTATGGATTGTGGAGTCAATGATGAGTTGTTCCTTGTACGCCATGTGGCCGCGTCTACATCCTTTTTATTCCTCCGCTAAAATGTGATTTTGTTCAATGTGTGTATTATTATTATTATTAATACCTAGTTTCAGAAATATATATGAGAAGTGCACGTACTTTCTCCCGATGCCTGGCGTCTTCATGCAGCGCGGCGGCGGCGCGTTGCTCGGCCGCTTCCAGCCGCTCGTTGAGTCGCGCCTCGGTGCGCGCGCACTGCTCCTCCAGCGAAGCCTCGCGACGCACTGACTCCTCCACGTTGCGCTCTAGCTCCTGGGGAACTTGTTATGTGAGTAGTCTGAACGCACTAGCCGCTGGACACACTATGTACATTGGCCGCAAGTTACATTTTCGCTGCAAGACGGTGCCTTTACATCGTGCGTTTTCATGCGTGTCACTGTAATTTAATCAATTCACTGCTAACAGTGAATTGATTAAATTACAGTGACACACATTTTTAACATAATTTCTTTTTATTAGTAATCAACGAAATATTATTATAAGTAGTATTTTTACTTCACGATGAGCTTAAAATAAAGTGAGCGATTTTTCGAAATCAGAAAAAGTATGACAACATACTTAGACGTTATTTTAAGGACTGTTTGCACACATGAAAATTTAAAATTTAATTAATTCTTAATGTAATTAACACATAATTTATTACTTTTTACCGTAGAATTGTACGTCTTGTTGTGTTAATTTCAAAATTACCTGTACTTGCGCGAGCAGCGTGGAAGCTCTAACTCGCTCATGCGCCAGTTGTACTTGTAATTCCTTGAGCTGATCTGATGACGTAGTGGCCATGCGCTGCTTCTCGCCTAGTCTCTCCTGTATAACAGATACGTATAGTTCAATTTCTTCTTCTTTAATCATTACAATGCCAAAGGTTATACTATAAATATGTGTAATACTTCATTCAAAATTTTTGTGATATTAAAAAAAAGTATTTATGTCATCTAAATACATTAATGAAATGATCAGCTAAATAAGTATACCTATAAAGTCTTTAGAATAAAAAGTCTCGTTTGCAACTATAGACTACAAGACCTATAAGCACGGAAAGGAAAGACGGAGATATAATGCTTAACAAACCGATATTTACTTTTATTCTAGTAAGCAACTATAACTTATTTTAGCTAATACCTGTGTGGTAGCCAACTGTCTCTTGACATCTTCCAGCTCCTCCCTGACCACATGATTCTCCTCCTCGAGTTTAGCGAGTTTCTTCTCGAGCTGCTGCCTCGCACGCAGCTCCTTGGAAGCGTTTGCTTCGGCCGCGGCGATACGCGAGGCAGCCTCACGGCTCTCCGCCTCACCGCCGCTTAGAGTTTGACGGCGAATCGCACGCTCTTTTGCTATCGTGTCCTTGAAATAACAATCACAAAATCTTATTTATTGCAAACCAAGTGTACAGCTAGGTCTAATGATATACAGTAGTTTTAAATGATAATTCTGTTTGTTTTCCAAATAAAATAAATAAAATTAGTGACGACTTACGACTGGTCACAATATTGATCTCTCCATAGATTTGGCTATTAGAGATGCATATTTAACATACGTTTCATACAAAATATATAAATTGTGTATTTCTAATAGCCAAATCCTTAGACGGATTGAATATGATGGGAACATGGTAACTTATAGTCATACAAATTAAAAACCACTATGCAAAAATTAATTATACTTAATGTTATTCTAATTGTAAAATATTTCTACACTGGATATGGTAGTATATGTGAAACACTGTATAATATTTGTAACATCTGTAATACCATAGATTATACACTTATACTGGTATAGATGCGCAACTCTCAGTTCGAAATTGAAGTTCAATAGGCATCCTCGACTGACCTCGACTCTAGATGGCGTACAAATCAATTATATTTTTATTCGATCGTATAGATGGCGTTAGTAGTGGATTCATTTTTCAGAATAAAATAAATGTTTAATTTCGGTGTTAATAAATAAGTAAATGACAACTGATATGTAAAATATGCAATTTAAAAGTAAAAAAAATATAAAAATCACAAAATGTAGTTCGTGGTAAGCGTGGATTCGATCCACGGACTTCTCAGATATGAGCCCAGCACGCTTTCCACTGCACCACGGAGTTCTTAAGAGAGTTGGCGAAATTACCGTTCATTTGTTGCTTTTTCTTTAGTTCTTACAATCATTGGTAGATGGTGCTGATTTATATGAAATTTACCCATGTAGGGAACTTTCACGGCCCTGTGTAATACCATGTACTAAGAAATAAACTATATTCTATTCTAAATACTACATTCTAAGTAGGTATCTCTTACAATGTCTATGACTATTCGAAATAGAATCTCAAAGTCAGTGAACCCTTACAATACAACATAAACATGCAACTATTTAATTTCAGATCTAAACTTAATAACTACAATACTAGACAAAACGACTTTATTTTTATTTATGTATCATTCACCATATATCAACTTCTCTAAACGGAATACTTACTACACTAGTCTAATACATAAAGTACAAACAAACTCGACAGGCGATCGTGTCAACCGACTAATCAATTAGTCAACTGATACTAGAACTGTCTATATAAATACTTAAATATTAGACTATCTATCTCTATGTGTAGATGACTCACGATGGGTCGCACGTTTAGTTCCGTCAGCCGCCTGTGCCGCAACTCATGCACATGTTCTATTATGTCCTGTTATGTAAAGTTTATTTTGAAAGGAGTACAAAAACTACACATATTTAAGACAGTTACAAAATTGACGAGTTTATAAGGAGCCCTATACACCGGCGTTTGTTAAGAACAGGCGTTCCACTTCCATGCAATGACGTATTATTATAATATAGACGCGCCATACTCCCGCAAAGCGGCTCTGAAAAGCGGTTACAAATGCCAAATAATATCTTGTACGAATAAAGAAAGAGAAAGTAAATAAATACTACTATAGGGGACACCTGTTGTTATAGAGAGATAATTTTAGTTGATTTTAAATTCTTACACACAAATTATTGTTATGGAGCGTGCTATCACAACGTAGGTTCGCGCGTAACTAAACGGAATGGCGGCAATTGCCTACATTTCAGTTTGCCATTTCAGTGTGCGGGGAACGCATCTATAGTTTTTATATATCTTTGGTTCCATGAACGTAGGCGTAAAGCAGACTGACTGCTAGCGCAGCGTTCAATTTACTGCAAAGAAAGCGCCGCAAAAACGTAGTGTGAAAAGGCTCTGAGCTGTAGGTAAGCTAAATCTATTATAACATTATAAATGCGAAAGGATGCGCCGGTTTTAAGGTGCTAGGCGGTGAGATAGGTGGTTCGATCAAACATAAACAGCTTTTTTTTATTAGGTAGGTTTGGCTGAAACTGGCGATGAAAGATTGTATCCATTTTTTTTTCTTTTAAAGGACAACTCCCGCATTAGGACTAAATCCTGTGTCGCGGGGAACTTTACAAACATACAACGAACGGACACAATGAACACCTAGACTCGAAACAACAATTTATGAATCACACAAAGTGTTGTCTCGTGTGGGAATCGAACCCACAACACTCGCGCAGTGTCAAGCGGCGAGGTGGCCGCTTAAACCACTACGCCAACCGTGCAGTCATTTGTTGTCTGGTTTTACAAATAGTATAGTTTTTATCGACATACCACACAGGCGAAGCCGTGAACCAAAGCTATGCAAAGAATCAACAAACATCTCACCTTGTAATGTTGCTGCTGTGATTTCGCCGAGTCCGCCTCAGCCAGCGCTCTGCTACAGTCAGCCTGTAAGCCATCACACTTCGCTTGCAGCCTCTTCATGTCCTCTTTCAACGCATCCCTCTCAGCTCGCAGCGCAGCGACTGTAGACTTTGCGCTACGCACTTCTATGTTATTGCGCTCCGTGATGCCAGTTGTCAACTCCTGGTTGGTGCGCTGTAGCGCCATGCGTTCCTCTTTCTCGACTTCTACTTGGCGTTCTAGGCGTCTGTAATGTAAGAAAAAGGTTTTGTTATTGTGGAAAGATGAAGATTAATTTCCAATGTTTTTTTCGAGAACTGTTTCCTATGTTGGTTACTAATGTCTATTTTTGGTATTGTCCAAAAATCCCAATAATCTTGAAAATAACGAGAGCTTTGATTCTGAGTTTGAATTTTTATTATAACATTTTCCATCATTATCCTCCTAGCGTTATCCCAGTTTCAATCTGGGGTCCGCTTACTAGTCTAACCGGATTTGGCTGAATATAAGCTTTTCCACAGAGCGACTGCCTGTCTGACCTCCGCAACCCGAAGGGATAGCGATATTCCATGGTTTAGATTAGTGTCTAAACCATGGAACTGAGTTTATCTAGTGGTACTGTACTGACGCCCTATAACGCCTGTCAAACATCTTCATGACAGCTGGGACCGACGGCTTAACGTGCTCTACGAGGTACGGGACAAGCGATAATAATTGTCAATTTAATACGCACATAACTCCGAAAAGTCATTGGTGCGCGCCGTGGATTCGAACCCGATACGCCGATATCCTCTGCATGGCAGTTTGTTGGTATCTCCACTAGGCTATCGCTGCATAGGCTGCATACAATTGTGATTATAATCATGCAATTTAAATAAGTAAAATTAAAATTAAAAAAAAAGAATTAAATTATAAAATCTGATAAATGATTTTTGATTAAATTGAATTCGATTAATTATTTATATTTTAAATTATTTATTTATTAAGGACCTCTTCATAGAGTAAAGGCCTCCTCCATTTTCTCCACATATTTCCATCGCTTGCTTTAACAGCCCGCCCAATCTTTCCCTGCTGTTTTTAAAATTAGTAATGCAAACGCAATATTGATTCCTTACCATGAGGTGAATATTGCAATTATATCTATGTAGGCGCGATGTAATATACATATTTATTTCAAAGGAGTTGTCATCAAAAATAACAATGCCCATTTTTCTTAGAGACGCCCAGATGCAGACAGTAAAAAATTGTAGTAGTTATTTTTGTAATAGATAAAAGAGTGTTAAACTAGACTTTTGAGATTGATTAGAGGTCCGCCACATTCATAATTTATTACAAGACGTACTTTTATAAACTCAAAAAATATTAGGTGTGTACATACTTTTGCTAGAATAGTTAAAGTATTTCGTTGTTTTGAGTAGAAAAGAATGAGTAAATCGTTTGGTAAAGGTAGAAATCCGAAAGAAAACACCAAAAGTTGTAAAAGAGAGCCAAAAACATAAAAAAGCATTCACAATGCGCACGAGCAAATAACAAACATAATAAAATAAATTGACTATGACATTATTAACATTTACTAACAGTCAAAAAAGTGTTACCATTTTGCAGTTTTTAAATGATATTGATTAATCGATATAGATTTCGGACAAGGTTAATCAATCTATATATTTGGTTCAAAATCGAAGTTATTTGTAGTTAATCACATAAATACCTTAAAAATACACACGTCAAAAATGTTTAAGGACCAATAAAGGATTTGCAAGTCACTAAATTCATTTTGAGTAGAAAAAATCGATTAAGAAGAAGTGATAATAAAATGATAATCGATTTAATATTATGGTTTCTTTACTGGCAACTTCAAATCTATTACGTTATGGACACATTAGACGCTAACACATCTTTTAAACATCTTAATTGAATAAGTTTCTCGGCACACTTTTAGTAATGCCTATAAATTAAGTTATAAATAAAAATTATTATTCAACAAAAAATTGAAACTATTGTGCTGTTCATGAGTTCCTAACTGGGCCAGAAATGGGCAGTGTTCATTCTAATTAGATTACCTAGTTACTTTAGTAGAGTTATATTGTTATAAATAACGTTATTTTGAGATTATTGAGATTAACCATGTTGATATCTAACTTTTATTCCAAATACAAAAACATATCTAATTCAGACCGTTGCTGACATTATCACGCATACACTCTAATTTTAAAAGTGGTGGCGACTAACAAGGAAACAATGTATAAAAAACATTTCGATGCCATGAGTCAATCGCTAACTATAGAAGTGCTGGTTGGCAACGTCAGACATGTAGGATTACATACTGTATTGTGTTTATAATTACTACCACATATCACTACTTAAATCAACCCTAACAATTAATGTAGAGATCGGTATTGTCGAGTACAGCTAGGGCTGCCATCCGTCCGGATTTCCCCGGATTTGTCCTAGTTTGAAGAGCGTCCGGTGCCCGTCCGGCAGAGGTTTTTGAAAGTGTCCCGGGAAATCCTATGTTTTTTAATGATAAGTGATAAATTGTGCTTTTGCAAATGTGTCCGGGGTAATAACCATAATTATTTCGCCTAAATGTCCAGGATTCTGGCCGTGTTTATGCAGCCTCGGCGATTAAGTAGCCCTAAGTAGAGATATACATGATTGGCATACTTTCTATGGAGCTTATGTCGTTTAAGCATCCATCTACTTTAGTACCATATGCATGGAATCGATGGAATGATCGACAATGAAACCGAATGTGATTCCTTAACTAGATTACCCAAGCCTAGTAGAGTTGAACAAGGGGGACAGCGCGTACGCAGTCCCCACTACCAAAAATTACGCATCCGAGTTATCCACATTAGGGATAATCGCAGGGGTCAACCCAACCGCAGTGCAATGGAGAGGTCTCGCCCTGGGGGAACCGCCTTCATGATCACGGTGTCCCCTATGCCAGGTAAGTATGCCTTAACGCGTTCGACGGCAGGATAGTCATTCAACGGCGGAGAATCTTAACACCGACTTTTAATTTTTCCCGTGCTGCCACCTCTGATCTACGATGAGTACTTTTAAGCATGTACTTTTTTAGTTGTCACTGTGACACGTACAAGACCGAATGGAATGAACGATATGAATGTACAAACGCCTGTCCGAGTACTACAGTTAGACTGGATTGCACCACATCACCGGTTAAAGTAAAAGCTAAAGTCAAATTTTACAATAACTTTAACAGTAAACTTGACGGCTGCCGCAAAATGTGTTGCACCAACGTTTTTGTTGCTAATGTTAAAGTTAACAGGGTTGCTAGACAAATGAGGCGTAATCTACCCCGATTCGCTGCGGGAACTATTTTTAAGTCCGGCAATACTAGAGCTTCGCTGTTATTTTATTGATAATGTCAAGATGTCAATTGTCAAATATTATATCGAACGTCAAACGAATTGAACGCGCTGAACGCGCATCTTTTTAAAAGATTTTGATTATCTTTCTTGTTTATACTACACCTATTACCTACGAGTTCAAGTCTTACGAAGTGTAGAAGATAATAATGGCATCAAATACAAAAAGCTTGTACGTAAACAGCCAAACAAAGTAAGTATGCACAACTTATTCTGTTGCCCATAACACTTGCTTGTTATTTTTTTTACAGCACACAAACTTATGCCTATCTTTACGTTAAATTCTGTATATTTCAGGGAAAGAAGCGTAAACTTTACCGGAGCTGAAGTCGATAGGCTTCAATCGTTAATAATCAAACATCAAAATGTATTATTTTGTAAGAAAACCGATGCTATAAGTAGTAAGCAAAAGGATAGCGTGTGGACTTTAATAGAAAGCGAATTTAATGCCCTTGGAGAGATCCCACGCACTGTGAAGCAGCTCAAATACAAATTTGAGAATATCAAGAGAGTGGCAAAAAGGTACATAAATAGATACAATGATAAATATATTGAAGGGCCTGGTGCTCAAAATTTCATACTTATTTATTCTTCGCGACAGATATTAAAAAACTCTATAGTGAATAGTGTATTCGAAACCGCGAGCATATGACCGCGAGTGAAAATCGTGTAAAAATAGTGCTATCCAATCGTGCGGTAGGTATACCGGTTTCGGTTCCCGGACGCGTCAAAGTGATAACATAACGCTAGAACAGTGAAAATTCGCAAATCGGTAATAAGTAGTGCCGTGTAGTGTATGTATAAGCATTAAACTTATACTTGTGCTAACCGTAGGGACTTAGATATCGATTATAAATAGTGTTATCAGTTGTAATAGATAAGAACTAATAGTTGATAAACAGCTGTTTTGTTTACATACATACATATCGACACGCCTTTTATCCCCGAAGGGGTAGGCCGAGGTGTATTTCTACACCCACTTTTCGCCAGATATACTTTAGTCCCGCGTAGCAGGGGGCGAGCCTATTGCCGTACCGGGCACATTTCCAGACTCCGTGCTGCTACAGAGAATTTCGCGGACATTTATGCCGCGAGACCAACGAGGCAGTCGTATAGGGTTTGATGTCGAGTTTTCCGTCTCTACGCAAAGATGGTATTTGCATCGTGTTATCCCTTAGTCGCCTCTTACGACACCCACGGGAAGATAGGGAGTGGTGACACTTGTATTCTTTGCCGTCAACCACACGGCATTTTTGTTTACATAGTAGTTTTATAAGTGTTTTTAGCTTTGAATAGGCTTGAAATCATGTTTAAATAGTTTCTTATTGCTAGTTATTGGTTTATATAGTCAAAATAATCGTAAGAATAAACATTTGCATGTTTATCATAAACTTTCTTTATGTACGATAGAAAGAAAGTTTGTATTTTATGCATCGTAGGTTTTATTATGTTATCTTAGAATTGAATAAAGCTATTTCCATGGCGTTTGTTTTATTAGATGCGGCCCACCAAAATTACATACCTACATAACTATAGTATTTCATAGTTTTTTTTATAGAAAATATAGTGGGCGGATCCTTGTGTGACAACATTTTTCGATAATTTTTCTTGAATAACTTAGTGATGCAAACAGTTATTTATTATACGGTTTATGTATTATATACCGTTCGATAGAACTTTTTGAGACCTATCTAGCTATGTATAGAACATATATGCATGTACCATAGTATCTAAGATAATTACATGTATCACAAATAAAGATTTGTTGTGCATATGTTTGGTGCAGTGGTCGGCGTTAAGGTAAAATTTCGAAGTAGCTAAGCGAGCATATTTTTGGCCAGTTTGTTGGCGTCCCAACCACCATGTTGTAACCAAGTAACTATATGTAGCCATCCAGCACCGAACACCTGAACAGCATCGCTCTCAACGTATATGATGACGTATGAAGATGTTTTATTTTTGAAGCCCGGAATAGATCGAAGCCATACAGTCCACTAGCACATAGAAGATGATCGTCGTAGGTCTAGGAACACTCGCCAGTCACACAGCACCAGCGCACTGGCGGACCAGCTAAGGTTCGATTCCTGGCATCGTCACATTTATCTTTTCAACTGTTATTATTTTCATTTCTACATACATACATACATAGACTCACGCCAGTTTACCCGTATCACATGTAATTACATGTATCACAAATAAAGATTTGTTGTGCATATGTTCGGTGCAGTGGTCGGCGTTAAGGTAAAATTTCGAAGTAGCTAAGCGAGCATATTTTTGGCCAGTTTGTTGGCGTGCCAACCACCATGTTGTAACCAAGTAACTATATGTAGCCATTCAGCACCGAACACCTGAACAGTATCGCTCTCAACGTATATGATGACGTATGAAGATGTTTTATTTCTGAAGCCCCGAATAGATCGAAGCCATACAGTCCACTAGCACATAGAAGATGATCGTCGTAGGTCTAGGAACACTCGCCAGTCACACACCACCAGCGCACTGGCGGACCAGCTAAGGTTCGATTCCTGGCATCGTCACATTTATCTTTTCAACTGTTATTATTTTCATTTCTACATACATACATACATACATAGACTCACGCCTGTTTACCCGAAGGGGTAGGCAGAGGCATATTAAACGCCCACATTTCGCTAGTGTTTTGATCCCACGTAATAGGTGGCGAGCCTATTGCCGCTTATCGGGATATTTTGTTTGCCAGAGCCTCGTCCGTTGATCGGCAGGTGCACCACTTGCAGGTGAGGTTGGCTTGGGACCCTAAGTTCTTGGCGGGAACCCTAAGCACCTACCATTTCTACCTAATACCTTTCATTTCTACCTAATAAAATTTCAGGTAGCTAGCACAGAGAGTGTTCCGACTGTTGAGCTAGCCACTGCGCTACATTTTTGGAGACTCGAAATCTAGCCAAGAATGATTTGTTGACCCCTTTTGAAACTCGATCGGTTCTGGAGAAATACACTTTTCTTTTCCTAAGCCTTTCACTTATCGGGTCTAAATCACATTCGTCTTCAGAAGAACTAGTTTCTGCGAGTATTTCTCGAAGCAGTGACATTTTTGGTGGTTATATTCGATGCGTATCAATAATAGAACAATAGAACTGACTTTAACAATAACATTAACCGGCCAACATCGGGCGGTTACAGTTAACGTAAAATTATGACGTCATTTTAACAATTGTCAAGTGGTGCAACTAATTTTTTGCTTAACCGATACTTTGACAGATGTTGCGATCTTTGTCATTGTTAAAGTAAGATGATGCAACCCAGTCTTATTCTGTCGATGGAGTTCTTAAAAATTAAGAATTTTAACAAAGGTCTTCCAATGCCTGCCGAGTTCTGACACAATTTGAGATTAAGTAAGCGACATACAGTCTTCAAATTCAGTATATCCAATGGATTAAATAAACATAATTATTTTTAGAGAACATGTAATTGGTTAATATAATTTTTTTAAGTGCATAATAATATGACCAATGACCATCAGTCTGCAGAAAACAAAGGACCATCCATGATGTTTGTTTTATTCTATGATAATATCGCAATATAATAAATGTCTAGCTATTATTTTGGTCGTTTGCATACTAGCCTGTTACAGCGTTAACAAAGCGGGCGGCGCATAAAAAGACATATTGATGAACCGTCAATTTCATAACAAAAAAAAAACTATTGTCACCATACTGTAAAGTATACTGTCGGATATCTGTGCCGTGCACCAACATTGCCATTTGCAGATGATTTTATTTTACATATGTGTATGGAGGGCTAGACAGTGTAAAGGTTGACCCAAATTTGTGTATTCGTATTAGTAAAGTACTCTGTGTACCTCTTGTACCTCGGCCGCCATCTTGGAAAGAGTGCAGCAGTGCAGCTGTAGATCGTTTTGTTTTTTGTTGCAAATTAAATCTTTGAGATGAGCGAGGCTTTGACACAGGGTCTAATCAAACGATGGTATCAAAGGAGATCACCCAAATTGGGCCAATTTTGTATTTTGCCGGCCAATCAATAACATTGAGTTATTTTAATAGAACTAACCAAACTGCTAAATCAATTCTCTAAGACAATACTTAGGTATGAATGTATGTTTCAAAGTACCGTAAAGCAGTTTTGTTTTGTCAAGTTTGTGAAAACCTAAACGTTTTCAGCCTCACGTGAAATACGTGAGCCATGAATGCAGTGGATTCAATAAATATTCTTTTAATTTCTCCTGAACAAACCTTCAGTTGGAATGTCTATGACAAGCAGATGTCTTGTTTATGGGCACGCTACCAAAGTGGCGATAATTTCTGTTCTCGACATGTGGTTGAAGAGATGTCGCATCGCGGGGTGCTCACTTTTCATGGTTGTTTCAGCCGATATTTGTAGAGGAAAGGCCAGGAGAAAATGCTTAGATGTCACAATTGTGACAAAAGCCGCAAACCCATTTGAGGAGACTGGTAAAGTTTTCGGAATGCCCCACATAGGCGTCCAAGCGCCGTGAACTCATGATCATCTTAAGCCATTGTCGACCATTTTGGTGTGGGCCTCTTCAACAAATTCCATTCCGTTCTGTTTTGGACGGTCTTCAACCAGTTACTGCCCGCTATCTTTATGATGTCAGCTTTTCATCTCAATTGCGGTCTTCCAGCTAGTCGTTTACAATCCCACGGTCTCCATTCCAATATTTGCTTGCACCATGTTTCGAGTTTTCTGGCTACATGTCCGGCCCACTGCCACTTTATCTTTGTTACTCTTTTGATAACATCTGATACTCGAATTTCTTTTCGGAGCAATTTATTCGTAGTTCTGTCTCTTAGTGTCTCTCCTACGAGTACCAGTTTTTTCTCCTTTGTCCTTTGAGCTACTTCCAGTTTCTGGAGAGCTGCCTTTGTAGTAAAAGTTTCGGATCCGTAGGCAAGCATCAGGACGCACTGGTTGAATATTCTTGCTTTTTGTTGTTTCGTAATATTCATAGCAAAAGCTAATGCAAGTTTGCTGAAAGCGGTCCAAACCAAACGGATACGTCTATCAATCTCGTTCACGGTTTGCTTTGCCCATCTTTATCTGCTGCCCTAAGTATACATATTTATTTATTGACGAAATCCAATGGGGTAACTCCTACTACAATTCTTATTCTGCTGGATTTTCACTGGTCATCTTTCGAATTGACTGTGAACTGGTCGCGGCAATTATTACAGTTGTACCCTCGCTCCTTGCCGTGTCCATGGGCCGGTGAGTGATCGCTTGGAACGTCACTGTCTCCTTCGGTGAGGCAGTAATGCTGATCAAGGAGACGGCGAAGGGAGAGAGAGATATGTTGGCAGCCAAATATAACAAGGCCATAGGGGCCGCTCCACGTTCGCCGGTAGGCTGAGGCGGCGGTGCCGTGACGACGTGCGCCTTCAGAAATTATGATAACAAATATGACGTTGTTCGCCAGCATCCAACGGCTAGCTGAACCCTGACAGGGTCACGGTGTAAGACGCGATGCTAACCGGCATTCGCGTGGCTCCGCTGTTAAGGGGCACCGTGGTGGTTGTAGTGAGAAGACCCAGCCACGCACCAAAAAAAGGTGGCTTTCATATCTAATGTACCACAAAATGCACATTACACAGCAGGTCGATAGTTCTTTTGCCATTAATGCATACTCAAAGACTAACAGAAAGCAAGCAGCGCACTCAGTGAGCGCGGTGCGAATTAGAGCGAGAAAACGTGACAGCTGATGCTGCGACTAATGCTATCTCGGTGCTCCTATTTTTGGGTACAGCGCCACAAGAAAACCTAGTATAAACTATTAAGTTTGCCGAGTGAACGAAATGATTTTCATCAATAAATAGATCGTGATTTTCGAAATGAAGGCCGCGTCTTCTCTTCGTCTCTTTTCGTACTTCTAGTCGCTTACCTAGTAATTTAGTCGCACAGTTAAAATTTTATTATCTGAAAGGGATTAATTACAACCCGCTTTTAGATAGCTCGTTCTAGATTTTATTATTAATAAATATTCGTCGCTAGTATAGTTAATTTTTCGCTTACTCAAATTCATGCCGCTCAAGTTATTAAAACAGTATCTCATCATCAGCCGCTTAGTTTTTTTTAATCGCTCGTTTTATAATTCCCCTAGGCAAAATATAACAATCATTATGATTCATTTCACTAACAGAACAGATTCTTTGAGTTCGAATATTATCTCACAGACTACATTTAGAAGTTTAGTGCAGGAATAAAAAGTGTTTATTTCGTACTATACTATAATAATTTTAAGTTTATTTTAGTTGGCCGTCACTTTTAGAATTTGTATGGTGGATGGGTGATCTCCTTTTTGATGAAGATCTTTGGAGGAAGGTCGCATTTTTGTCCGTCATCATTTTCCTGCAGGTGTCCCCAGATTACTGAGGCACCTTAGGCCCATCAAAACAAGTTGCTGTATCCTCTGACTGGCAGACTACAACTTCAGATGCCTAGGGAAAGAGTTTGTGTTTTTTCTTAAACCTCAGTTTTAAGGATGGTTGTAATCATTGAAAATGGGACCATTTGGTACGGCACAGTCTCAAATAGGCAGTCTGGGTCCGGTTTTGGAAGAATTAAAGACAAATTAATTGTATTTCTGTTACTGACAACGAAATAATTATAACACATTGAAAAGAAAATTTGTTAAAAAGGTAAACGGGCACCTTAGTATGGAAACCGTATGGTATTTCGTTTGTGTCCGCCATGGGTATGTATCCATACCAATGGCGGACATAAACGAAATATAGCAGTGTATTCGTCTTATTATATTAGTCGCATTAATATGAGCCACGGGAATCTCTAAAAATTAAGTGTTATCTATGTATACGTATGTAGCTCATTATCTCTGAAACTACTGATCCGATTTGAAAAATTCTTTTTGTGTGTGATAGCCATAATCATGTGAAAGGTTATATGCTACTTTTATTCCCGATATTCGCGGGATCACTGAATGAGGCCGACGAGGTCGCGGGCGTCCGCTAATTTAATGATATAGGTAAGAAAAAATGTCTAATTCGTTAAAATATTTTTAAATCAATTTGATCCAAATCAATCATAAGATCATTTAAAAAGGCAACGGGTGCGCCTGTTTCTTCCTGGTGTTTGGCCCAAGGCAGATAATAAACAATGCTAGCGATATGGGCGCAGCTATTTTATGTGCGAAAAAAAGCAGTTTTAATGTGCGAAAGAGACAACGTAGGTATAACATATCTTTAAACATTGGCTCATCCGTGCACTACGCCGTACGATTTCGATATTCTTTTTATGCCTTTATAAGATGAAATAAAGTCCTTTGATACCGTTTGTTCTTTTTTTTAATGAATCCTGTACATTTTCTCCTACGTTTTTTAATCAGACAATTATATGCAATGAAAGGTCATATTATTCCCCTTTGTTTAAAATGATTTAGGTTAATGTCCGCCACTGTTCGCAAAGCGGGTCAGATATACCCAATAACCTTTCATTCGATTTTCGTTTGTAACTTTGTTATTTTTCACCTTACGACTAAATGCTAAAAGGGACCAAAGTTGTAGAGTTTGATTTGCAATTAAACTTTGTTGTCATTTTTCTGAACGGCCCAAAGAAATATAACCTAAGGCATAGAAGTAACACTAAATAACAACAGCGGTTGCTATGATTGATATCTTCTTTCTAATGGCACATGCAGTATGATAGAAAGAGCTGTCGATAGGTTTAGCAGCACGCTCTTATAGCACAATCGTGGTAGCAAAGAAATATAACCTAAGGCATAGAAGTAACACTAAATAACAACAGCGGTTGCTATGATTGATATCTTCTTTCTAATGACACATGCAGTATGATAGAAAGAGCTGTCGATAGGTTTAGCAGCACCCTCTTATAGCAGCATCGTGGTAGGCAAACAGTAGACAAAACATAGAGTTATTAAACCGAGTGTTGTTCGTAACAGTGATGATTTATCGATAAATATTTTTGGTCAAATGTCTAACTTCAGTATGTGTCGATATATTTAAGCCGTAGAAGTAAACAACTAAAATATTGAAATTGTAGTTTTTGCTGTTGACGGTGCTTTGCAAAGACTTGCCAGACAGACAGTACTAAAAATCACGTGTTTAATTGTTCGTTTTAGCCATAAAATCTATTGACAAAAAGTATTCATAAACTAATGAACTATGCGTTGCGATGCGATGCTAAGAAACTGTCACTTAGATTATGTATTGTACGAATTATACCAGATTGGCTAATGCGGCACGGCAGGCTTTGGCAATTTGTTTGCGTCGCATCATATCACGTTGCTTGGTATCGCTAACGTTGGACACTGCTCGATTTTTTTATAGAGTTGTAGGTAATCCGACTGCCACGCCGAAGCTTGCGGGTTTGATTCCCGCTCAAGTCAAACATTTGTGAGCATGAATATGGATGTTTGTCTTGGTCTGGATGGTACTATGTATAATATGTAATATATTTACAGAAAAGTATATATGCATGTTTATCGATTGTCTAGTACCCGTAGTACAAGATATGCTTAGTTTGGGACCAGATAATGTTGTGTGAATGTGAAAGAATATTATATTTTATGGTAGAATATTATGTAGCGGACTACAAGGCAAGACGTCTTTGATTAGTCAGGATAGCACTAATATGATAAATAATATAGAAGTAGGTAGATTAATGAAAATCTTTGAAATTATTATATTTTATTAATATATTCAAACTAAAATTACACACTTTTTGTTTAGCTTTAGATAAATAATTCTACCGGGTGTGCAATGTCCGGGCATAAATGTAATGTAGGCACAGCTTTCGGTTTTAAACGACGCCAGGTGCTTTCTGTCTTTAAAAAACAGTCTTTCTCAAAATGACGTGAACAAATACGATGGTACTTCTGCTAAATCAAACTAGGCCGTCCGACGGCATATGTCCAAAGTTTTCTTGTGACGTCATTAATAGGCAACCTGTAATAAAAAACACCATCTTAATAATAAAACATGCTACTCACATCCCTAATCCATCTACTATTTTATAGATGCAAAAATGTAAGCCTACACACACGTGCGTACACTGGAACACTTGGCTTTAGGTTAATAGACGCTACTTTTAAGGTAGGTATCTAAGTAAATTATGTACATTAAACTGCGCTTACTATCAAACGCGCGATAGAAAATTAGACCGCTGGACGTCTTTGTTTATTACCAACTTAGCAACCGCGGCTACCCGCTGTCGCTTCCAGCTACAGTTTTACATTCATGTCCGATAGTTAGTTTCCGTATTTATCCCTCATTCAAAAAACATCGATATCTCCTTTCACTGCCAAATCCCATCACTAAGGCTATTAAATCAATAAATGTACAAAATAACAATTTGTGGGTTAAATTCATAACACATATGTATGCAAGCTGTTCCTTTGATTTGCAATACAATGATATTGTGTAAACTTAACACTCATTATAGCATTAATACGAGAAAAGTAAATAAATTTGTTGGTAAATTCCGACTCACCGCTAGAAGATAAAGTTTCTCCTGTTATTTCCGTTCCGAGAATAGCGGAATCCACATCCCGATATCACATCCACGATGTGTATTAATTAATGAGTACACTATGTAATTATTATAAGCTTACTTACTATTTAAATGCAAAAAAGTTATTAAAAATGAAAACACAACCGTCCAACAAATTTTACACTGATGACAGATCACAGCACGGCTATTTAGAGAATGTAGTCAAAGATATGAGTATGTAAAGAGTCTATGCCTCTTTAAATGAGACGCGTAATTTGACGTTATGATTAACCAACTAAGACCAACTGACATTACATGTTGCACGTTCGGTATAAGGAAATTTATAGGACATGTTCTCTCTAGTCTAAACCATCCAATCTCTTTGCGTGGTAGGCAAACAGTAGACAAAACATAGAGTTAGGAAACCGAGTGTTGTTCGTAACAGTGATGATTTATCGATAAATATTTTTGGTCAAATGTCTAACTTTAGTATGTGTCGATATATTTAAGCCGTATAAATAAACAACTAAAATATTGAAATTGTAGTTTTTGCTGTTGACGCCGGACAGTGCTTTGCAAAGATTTGCCAGACAGACAGTACTAAAAAAATCACGTGTTTAAAGGCCCGCACAAACTATCTGTCGTGACTTACTGTCGCGACAGTAAGTCGCGACAGAAGGGTAAGGCATTGCCACACGATACAATTTTACCACTGATCAAATTTTCAATCGAATTGGCTTTGCCCGTCTACACGACACAATCAAATCATTGATTTGCATTCCGCCCACCCGATTGGTTAAAATCTGGTGGTACCGCCCACCCGATGAACTTGAGTTGGACGACTCGCGTCTACACGTCACGATTTCATCAAGTGATTTAGTCAAGTTGGACGTAAAATTGTGCCGTGTGGCAAGGCCTGTATCTGGACAAGGAAAATCCATTCAAGTGTGCACAATATCGGACGTCTGTCGCGGACGTGACCTTGAGCGTTCAGACGTCCGATAGCAATCTGGAAAAATGACAGTAAGCGTCTGCGGACGTTTACTGTCATCCGTATATTGTCCATGGTACGGCCTTAATATTGATTTTATACCGAATATAGTCAAAAATGATAAATTCACTTTCAATTCAACAGTTCTGCTTTACTTCAAGGTATACCAATAATATAATTTAATAGTGCTAACTGCTAGTGCCCTGAATTAAGAAAAATATGCTCCTACCTAGCCTTAGTGTATTGCATAGACAGCATGGCGTGTCTATGGTTGTATCGGACGTGGACGCGACAGAAAGCCGCGTCCGAAAGGGTGTGCACACTATGTGTCGCGACTTACTGTCGCGACAGTAAGTCACGTCCGAACAGTTTGCGTGCGCCTTCATTGTTCGTTTTAGCCATAAAATCTATTGACAAAATGTATTAATAAACTAATGAGCGATGCGTTGCGATGCGATGCTAAGAAACTGTCACTTAGATTATGTATTGTACGAATTATACCAGATTGGCTAATGCGGAACGGCAGGCTTTGGCAATTTGTTTGCGTCGCATCATATCACGTTGATTTTTTTAGAGTTGTAGGTAATCCGACTGCCACGCCGAAGCTTGCGGGTTTGATTCCCGCTCAAGTCAAACATTTGTGTGCATGAATATGGATGTTTGTCTTGGTCTGGATGGTACTATGTGTAATATGTAATATATTTACAGAAAAGTATATATGCATGTTTATCGATTGTCTAGTACCCGTAGTACAAGATATGCTTTGTTTGGGACCAGATAATGTTGTGTGAATGTGAAAGAATATTATATTTTATGGTAGAATATTATGTAGCGGACTACAAGGCAAGACGTCTTTGATCAGTCAGGATAGCACGAATATGATAAATAATATAGAAGTAGATAGATTAATTAAAATATTTATATTTTATTAATATGTTCAAACTAAAATTACACACTTTTTGTTTAGCTTTGGATAAATAATTCTACCGGGTGTGCAATGTCCGGGCATAAATGTAATGTAAGCACAGATTTCGGTTTTAAACGACGCCAGGTGCTTTCTGTCTTTAAAAAACAGTCTTTCTCAAAATGACGTGAACAAATATGATGGTACTTCTGCTAAATCAAACTAGGCCGTCCAACGGCATTTATCCAAAGTTTTCTGGTGACGTCATTAATAGGCAACCTGTAATAAAAAACACCTTCTTAATAATGAAAAAATGCTACTCGCATCCCTAATCCATCTACTATTTTATAGATGCAGCGCTTACACTGGAACACTTGGCTTTAGGTTAATAGACGCTACTTTTAAGGTAGGTATCTAAGTAAATTATGTACATTAAACTGCGCTTACTATCAAACACGCGATAGAAAATTAGACCGCTGGATGTCTTTGTTTATTGTCAACTTAGCAACCGCGGCTACCCGCTGTCGCTTCCAGCTACAGTTTTACATTCATGTCCGATAGTTAGTTTCCGTATTTATCCCTCATTCAAAAAACATCGATATCTCCTTTCACTGTCAAATCCCATCACTAAGGCTATTAAATCAATAAATGTACAAAATAACAATTTGTGAGTAAAATTCATAACACATACGTATGCAAGCTGTTCCTTTGATTTGCAATACAATGATATTGTGTAAACTTAACACTCATTATAGCATTAATACGAGAAAAGTAAATACATTTGTAGGAAAATTCCGACTTACTGCTAGAAGATAAAGTTTCTCCTGTTATTTCCGTTCCGAGAATAGCGGAATCCACATCCCGATATCACATACACGATGTGTATTAATTAATGAGTACACTATTTAATTATTATAAGCTTACTTACTATTTAAATGCAAAAAAGTTATTAAAAATGTAAACACAAACATCCAACAAATTTTACACTGTTGACAGATCACAGCACGGCTATTTAGAGAATGTAGTCAAAGATATGAGTATGTAAAGAGTATATGCCTCTTTAAATGAGACGCGTAATTTGACGTTATGATTAACCAACTAAGACCAACTGACATTACATGTTGCACGTTCGGTATAAGGAAATTTATAGGGCATGTTCTCTCTAGTCTAAACGTCCAACCTCTTTGGAACGGCCAATAGTTTGACAGATAACCCATTTGAAGCACTCTTTTTAAGATGGCGGCCGCTGGACAAGGGCTGCGTTCGCACTAACTTGAATCTTGAATCTAACTTTTACACTATCTATGAACTAAATTTCCGGTCTCTGACTTAATAATATGCACACTCAGCCCAAATACATGTAACGTACCTATCAATGGATGAATGGAATACTTAAACCAAATTGAAGAAGAATGGTATTTATTACTTAGACCAGGGGTCGGCAACGCGCGGCCCGCGAGGGTCATACTTGCGGCCCGCGAATGTTGAAAATAATGCTGCGCAGAATAGCAACACCCTATTTCCATTGAGGATTTTCCAAGGACGGAATTATGAGTGGATCACTAAGGGACTATCAGTACACAATCCCTTGAGCAAGGTACCGATAATAATACTCAAATTTAGTGATGACTGTGGGCAAAATCTACCATGATAAGTAGTTAAAGACCGCCCAAGGTATCCAGCTGCCGTCAGCTGGAATTATTATTCCAGCTGACGGCAGCGGCCGTGGTCATCGTAGAGCTTACCTTAGCACCCCCTAGAGTGCAGAGTATCCCCGGGCTACGAATAGCTGCCAAAATCAATCAGGGAGGACATGATAACCTTTACACGGGATCCCCTATTCTACTTTATGGATTATATAAACCTACATGAATAAAGCTTTATGAAAATTTCTCGTTAATAAAGCTATCCGTAACAACGTGGCTGAGATCTGCATCCGGATAGCATACCTTGAACTGGGATCGACCAAGAGCTTCTTTCTAAATTCTTGCAGGTATAAAATAATGTTGATCTTGAGTAGCACAGAAGAAGAGGCTATATAATTACGACGACATGTGGAAGGCTTTATATTGCACCAGCAACGCTCATTTTACTGTTGTCATGGAGACTTCAAAGCCAGAGTTAAGTAAGGCTATTGCCTTACTTAACTCTGCTTAGCGAACTATGTTTTGGATCGTATAGTTATCGACGCAGAAAACACAGGTTGCAAATTTTAGTCAACTTCTCACAGGAGATGATCTGCATGAGGAGGAAGTTTCCACTAGTAAAGTCCCCATCGCTAGTGCAATCGCCAATTACGTTCTCTGCACTAAAATCCTGGCAACTGTAGATGAGGACTTGAGGAGCATAGACGAAGCTGTACGCAAACAAGGAATAAGGCACATTTAGAAAGGAAATGTTAACTTTCAAACGAGGCTCTTTTGTGATTTCGTTGGGAAGCATCAGTCAGAGGCTGCCTTATTAGTTCCCCAGTCACGCTATAAAAAGATCTAGATGAATTGTTATCTTCGAAGATGGAACACGTGCCTCATCATCATTATCATCATTATCGGCAGTGTATATAAACTGGGTCACTGCTGCGTACGGTCCTCTTCTCACTATGCGAAGGGTAAGTCCAAGACTGGCCAAGTGTGGGTTGGTAGACTTCACAAGTCTTTCGAGAACATTATGGAAAACTCTTAGACATGCAGGTTTCCTCACGATGTTTTCCTTCAAAGTTTAGCAAGCGATAATTAACAATTTAATACACACATAACTTCGAAAAGTCATTGGTGTGCGCCGTGGATTCGAACTCGGGCCTCTACATAGCAGTCCGTCCGACTCTCCACTAGGCTATCATCGCTGCCTTCCGTCCTTCCGAAATCCGTCTCTACACAGTAAAGCAGTGGTCGGGAGTAGTACTGTGCTTAACCTATTCACACTTGTCGCAATAAGCTGTAGGCGAAAGCTATTGTAAATCTTACACTTGACTCATAAAAGAGGATATTGTGCAAAATGGGAAGTCGAACTCGAAAATCTTGGAAAACAGTCATCTGACAAAGCCGATAACCTCGAATAGTGATACCATCAGATCAGTTCCAGAGACACTCGCTGAAATTTAACACTTAATTCTGCTAAGAAGTATACCCACTAAACAACAGCGACCCTGAAGGTGCTCGCCACTAAACAGAAGATTTCCGAGGAGTATAATGTGAACTTTGAAACCGCCTTTGGCTCCATCGAAACCTGCCATGTGGAATGACAATATGTGAAAGGGTTGCGAGGTCTCTATTAAATGGTGACGGTGTTTGTTCGTGCACTGAACCACCACACATGACCCATCCAGTTGCTGCAAGGTAATACAGGGTGACATTACTTCCCGGTACTATTTACTAAAGTGCTGAAGTTTTTAATACGCTACAATGGGATGGAGTAGACGTCAATGTCATTGGTCGGCTATGCCGATGACATATTCATAGCTGAAAATGCTTCCTAGATAATATCATAGCCCAAGAAGACAGGCCTGCTCACTTCGGTGACAGCGTGCCGTGGGTCGTCGAAATGACGTCAAAATGACGTCACATTTTCATTGCCACTTTTCGAAAAAAGTTGTTTAGGGTAAGTATTATCTAATTGCAGATCTTTTAAGAACAAAATACCATACAAGTCCATATCTCATAGTTATTTGTAACGATTTAATAACATTTTGAGTTCAGCAATGCAACTCTTACTGGCCTAATATTTTTATACAAATAGCATATCGATTTAAATGAGTACAATATATTTACAGTACTGGCAACATTACTCCGGTGACAGCATTGACAGATACAAAGTGCTCAGCTGTTGAAAACGTTTCTCTTTCCAACACATTAAAAAGTCGCTTGTGTTCACTCGTTTACTCATTTTTAACTGATATTCCCAAACTTTTCTGTCATCATGTGTGAAGTCAGTGGCGTAGCGTTCGGGGGCATGGCCCCGGGCGGCACATTTAAGAGGGCGGCAAAAGATGCCGCGAAAATAAAAATTAATACTTGACGCGCGCACTGGCACGATCCCAGTAGGACCGTGCGGCGGCACGCGCGCAGTACGAACAAACGTAAAGAACAACAATCGAAAACAAAATCATCATGATTTTCATTACGTGAAGACTTGCTTGTGTCCGTGTATAAATTCTTGAATAGGTTGCGTTATTCCGGTGATCTGTGAGCCTGTTATGAGTAATTAATAAATCCATATATCAGGGCCGAGCCGCCCTTGTGTGCGATGTGTACCGCCCCTATTTCCATGGCGCAACTGGCGCACACAGACGCCAGGGCAATAGGGGCGACGCGTGCCAGATAAAATATTACAACATAATCTTTATAGTTGAATAAAGCATCTAGTGATGACCGAAATTCATCGACATTTAACTTATTAAAATCCTTTAAGACGTCTAGGCCTAGGTCCGTGTGGTGACGGATTAAGAATACGGAATGTCACCACCCCATATCGTCCCATGGGTGTTGTAAGAGTCGACAGAGGGAGCATATTATGCAATAAACAGCACTATAAGAGAAGGAAAACTTGATACAAACCCTATACCAACCCGTTTGGCCAGCGTGGTATAGTAGGCTATTTCCTCCTTTCAAAGGAGAGGCCTAGTCCAGCAGTGGACTGTTTAAGGCTGTTGATGTTGTCTAGGCCTAGACTAAGCTATACATATATTGCAGCAGAGAAACGGCCGCCGCGCTGCCGTGCGCGACCCACCCACCGCTGAGAGCTGCCACATTTTGCCGCAAAATTGTTATACCGTATGCTCTATGATATTCGAGCGAGTGAGACGAATCAAATGACAACAATTTTTTCTTTTTTAATCCTTTAAGTCGTTGAGCGTGTAAAGCCAAACTAAAGGACATACTAATAAAATAAACATACAAACATACCGAAACCCGTAAAACGTTATACTTTCGCAGAAACATTGGGGTAAAAAGGGTCGGCGAATTGCCGAACGGCCCCGGGCGGCAGAAACCCACGCTACGCCACTGTGAAGTACCACCTATTTTGTTGATGCATGTAGGTTTAATGCCAACTTTGGTTACTGTTTGAAAAAAGAAGAAATACAAGAACAAGTGAATAGACTTTTGATCACCAGTACACGTGTTCATCGACGTGCCTCATCTGATAAAATTAGCCCGCAACCACTTTTTAGATCATGGTTTTGTCTATAACAACAAGCAGCTTAACAAGTTTCCACTCCAAAAATTTATTGAAGTATCCAATAGTGACCTAAAACTAACGCATAGATTAACTCCGCACCATCTGAATGTTTAAGGAACTCAAAGACAGAAAGTGTCAATAGCTGCACAAACATTTTCTAAATCCGTTGCCACTGCCATAGAATGGCTTGGGTTAAAAAATCAGTTACCGAATGATAATTGGCAATAACTATCATACATAATTAAAACATTTAATGACTGGTTCGACTTATTTAATAGCAAACTAAAATACAACTCCACCACCCAAAATGCTTATGGCATAAATTTGGAAGTCCAAAAACTAATTCTGGAGAGAATAGTGCATATCATTGAACATATAAAAACGGGCAAAAGGCAAACATCCAAGATTTTCAAAAAGGGATTTTAATATCTTCGAAATCACTTTTAAATCTTTATGAGGACTTAAAATCAGCATACAATAATACATTTGAGTATGTTTTAACATCGCGTCTTAACCAAGACATACTCGAAAAAAAATTCTCATACATTCGTGGCATGGGTGCAACCAATGAGCATCCTTCAGCACTTGCATTTAAGCATCGCTTGAGGTGGTACATCCTAGGTAAGCACTCCACCGATGCCTTTAAATCTGTCAGCAACACGGAAGATGACACTAAGGAACAATGTTTGGCGAAACTTTTGCAAGATAAAACTGCCACTGAAGAGGCTAATAGCGACCGATAATGCCGATACCTGTAATGATATCGAAGTTATGTTTCCCTGAAATGAGCCTGACCCAAGCGGTTACATTCATTCTATCAAACAGAAGAAAATTTATTGGAAGACTTTGAAGCGCAAATTATGAGCTCTGAAATAAATGATGAAGCCATAGTTTATCTGGCTGGCTACATCGCATCCCGGTATGTACCAAAATACACTTTTCTAGGCGTAGCCACAAGAAATTTAACACCCAATTCCAATGTACCTGAATGGATACATATGTTGTCAAAGGGCAACTTAATATATCCAAGCAAAGAACTGCTGGATGTTTTTAAAATATTGGATAAAAAATGTATTGAGTACCACGAAAAATCATTGTGTGATAAAAAATATATATTTACGCATGTGGCAAATGTCGTCTATCAAGACACAAAAGAGCGCTTCCCACAAATTAACTATGACATTATAAAATCTATGTCAAGACTGCGTACTTATATACGATTACGGGAGCTAAATAGAAGCGTAACCAATACCGATTATTAGAAGCTCCTATTTACCTACATTGATTTTACTTACTGATTTATTTTATATATTATTATATTCTTTTATAATATGCTTTTACTTTTTATTTCGAATTCGAAAATTACCCGCAAACTTGTGGGTAAATTGTGATACGAAAAGTTTGAGAACCATCATACTTTCCCGATGACGTGCCCTTGGCAAAAATTGCCAGGAATTTTGACAAATCGAGCAGGCCTGTCTTCTTGGGCTATGGATAATATAAAAAGTGCGGCCCGCCTTCACTTTATTTGGCCATCTTGCGGCCCTTCCCCTTGTCTACCAAAAGGTTGCCGACCGCTGACTTAAGACGATCAAAACCGGTTTTAAAAATAGAGTTTTACAAGGGGGACAGCGCGTACGCAGTCCCCACTACCAAAAATTACGCATCCGAGTTATCCACATTAGGGATAATCGCAGGGGTCAACCCAACCGCAGTGCAATGGAGGGGTCTCGCCCTGGGGGAACCGCCTTCATGATCACGGTGTCCCCTATGCCAGGTAAGTATGCCTTAACGCGGTCGACGGCGGGGTAGTCATTCAACGGCGGAGAATCTTAACACCGACTTTTAATTTTTCCCGTGCTGCCACCTCTGATCTACGATGAGTACTTTTAAGCATAATATGTACTTTTTAGTTGTCACTGCGATACGAACGAGACCGAATGGAATGAACGATATGAATGTACAAACGCCTGTCCGAGTACAACAGTTATTCTACAGATGGCATTGTATTATAATATGTATTTGTTACCGTAAGATAACAATATCCGCATATTTCCGCAAGTTTTAGGAAATTTATAAACTTACAAACTTCGCGGTTCTCGCTCTTTGCCGGTGACATATACATTAAAAAAGTACTTACTTTCTATGTTACACAAGGAACTTGTACCCACTAACTGGAATGAGTACAAACAAAATGCTTAAAAAACAAAAACAACTCTATCTTAAAACGCTAGAGTTTACATTTGCATAATGGCTTCAATGAAAAAAAAACACTCCGAGCGAGAAACCGACATTGGTGGAGTGTGTCTCTGTCTTGCCTTGTCACCGATCAAGAGTTCCTTGTCACTATTGGTCACTGATGTAAACAATATGGCCGATACACTTTCGCGTTGAAGTCATATTTTTGCGTTCTCAATTTCTTTTCACTGTATTAAGGTGAAACCGCTTTTAAATATGGTAAAATCGTGTTGTGTGAAGGGGTGTAGTAGTGAGGGGTATGCTGGATGTGGAATTTCGTTTTTTAGGTAAGTTTTCTTAACTTTGTTTGTTGATTAAAACTAGGGTTACCAATGTTTTAGACTGACATACGGAAAATCTATATTATAAACTCTAGCTAGTATCCAACTTAAAATCCCTGCATTAAAACTGCTAAGCGTAGTATCTCTAAGTAGTCTGTGCTGCTAAGTTCGAAGTTTCGAACATTGTTGTAGTACATATGTATGTAGGTACCTAGGTATTCAAAAGTATATTTTCAAACTCTGATAAACATTGGACATCGCATTAGTAGTAGCTAGTTTGTTTTGTAAATACAAGTAGAGTACAAGTGTATTTGTTTGATGTCCAGATTCCCTAATAGTGAAATTCTGCGGCAGAGGTGGCTTGAAGTTGTTCCTATAAAGAATAAATATTCAAGCTATAGCATAGTTTGCAGCCGTCATTTTAAGTCAGAGGACATAATCATTCATGAGAGAAAATCAATACTCAAACGTGATCAATACACAAAACGATACTTTTTAATAATGTTTAATAAACGTGTTAATTAAAATTGTGTTGTTTTATTATAAAGACAAGCTCAAGCTTGGTCAATTTTTTTAATTGCATCCCTGTACTCATGCTTTGAAATCTCTTAACAATATGCTCCCAGACACTGAATGTATACGAGTGCCACGTATCTTCACATCACATAAAAATCTGTGCCTAGCGGGTAAAGACCCAATACAGTTTTTTTATGGGCACGCTTACTCTGTGGCATCCTGCGGGCACGTGGGTGCGGGTAATGCAAGATGCCTCGTGACCCGATGGTCGTGAGGGTAAAATAATTTAAAAAGTTAATGATATCCACCCTTGAAGCTATCTCGCCAAGAATGCCATTGTGTTGCAGGTGATCATCATAAAATAACAGTTTTTATAGCTGTCCCAGAAGTTTGTAGGATTTAGGATTAGGATTGGACATCCTATTAGAAAGAGAGAACACCCACTCTCGAAGCTTTCTCGCTCGGAACGTTTTTCGGTTGCCCGTCATCATTCCAGTTAGTAGGTATAAGTTCCTTGATGTTACCATGCCTGTTAGGTTATATTTCTTTGTGCCTGCTAACAGAAATTGAGACCAAATGACCGACTGTGAACATTGCACTACTACATTTCAATAAGAAGTATTTTATAAGTCACAACAATTTTATATTTAGCGATAAGCAAAAATGTACTTATAATACTAACAACTTAATGGTATAGGTTCCACAATAACTCATTTTTATTTACTTTTTCAGTTGTGTTGTTGTCCACAGGGCAACTTTATTTCACTAAGAAAAAGGTTGATATTTCGATTATGGGATATTTTCTCCATTCCCATTTCCGTCATAAGTTCTTTAATAAGGAAAGTCTAATAACATAATAATGTAGCATAAAAAGCTATTTCTGGCATTTTCACCTTGCAATGAATGTCACCCTTCATCATACAACAGAACTATACAGCTTGACTAAAGAGTTGTTCATTTTCTACACAAAGAAGAGGCGCTGGCAAAACTTATTTGCTACAGACCTAAGCACCATAATAAGCTGACGAATACCGATACTCGTAAATATTAGCTTTTCGTTGCAACCTTGCCTTACTAAGAATGCGTTCGAGCGCCAATTTATATAGACTCCAAGATAATAATATCTCCAATTTTAGTTTTGCCACAGAGCTGCCCTGCCCGAGCCCTCCGTAACCCAACGGAAGCGCGATATTTTGTTCTACTGAGTTTTTATTATCTGAGAGCCATGACAACCCTAACGAATTTCTCCTGTCTGAGGCATGAGACAAGCGACAATTAAAATTTTTATATGCAAATAGCTCACAAAATACAGTGACGCACTCTATGAAGCCAAACTCAAATCTTATGAAATTCAGTCTGTTCGTCTCTCTACAAGTAAATCACTGAGTGCAAAGTTTAAGAATAAAGACGGAAACAAAGTTCAGCCGAGCTAGATATCCAGTAGCAATAACTTATGAAAGATATTGTGTACTGCTCTAAATTTTCACCACCTGATTAAAACTTATTGCACATTTCTGAATAGCCGATAATGCCAGGAAATTTTTATTATTTTAGTATTAAGTGTAGTGGCATAAATCACTATACCACATAATTTTTTTTTGTCAACTAATTGCATTTTAGTGAGATCATTTTATGGTTCCAGAAAAAATAACGGTGTTTTGACTCCGTTTTCAAATAATACGCAGTGTTAGCAGTTTTATTTTATTTAAAAGCTTAAACCACCCTTTAAAATGTCATTTAATTGCCTATCAAAATATAATGAGGCCAAATTTATAACAGGTTTCGCCTAAAAAAATTGAAGATTAATTGCAAAATTGAGCATTTTGGAGCCCCATGGATGGAGGCAGGTTAAAATACTTCATTAAGTCCTTATACACAAACAGACTATGAGCAATTATAAGTTACCGTGTATAACGCCAAAATTACCAGTCGCGAGATTTTATAGGCATGAGCAAGGCTTTTGATTTAATAAAGTATCGCCCAATTTTTCCTGCAAATATGTGCATAATATTATGTATAACTAGACGACGCGCGCTGCTTCGCCCGCACATAATTTGTAATTTAACAAACCATAAAAGTATAACTAGACCACAAGAGATTGCTAATGCTTTTAATAATTTTTTCATAAAAAAGATAAAACCAATACCAGGCGCTGGTAAGGACGTAAATGTAAATATTCAGAAATCAAATCAATCTATGTTCATGGCACCAAGCACTCCACATGACATACTTCAAATCATAAGATCTCTTAAAAATACTACAAGTGTTGGATATGATGGGATCTCTACTAAAATCCTAAAGTTAATCGCCTATCATATCTGTGACCACCCCAGCCATATCATTAATATGTGTATAACCACTGTCACATACCCGGAAAATTTAAAAACTAGTATCATTAAACCCATCTTCAAAAAAGATAACAAACAGAGGATGAACTGCTACAGGCCTATTGCACTTATTCCTATTATTTCGAAAGTTTTTGAAAAATACATATACAATCAAATTTATAACTTTTTAGAAAAATTCAACATTCTCACAGAATACCAGAAAGGTTTCCGCAAGAATAAAACGATAAAAATGGCAATTTTCGATTTTATAAATAACTTCATGAGAAATGTAGATAACAGGACTCCGGTATGTTCCATTTTCTGCGACATGACCCAGCCTTCGATTATGTTAATCATAATATTCTCCTGCTTAAATTAGAAGCGTATGGCATTAGAGGCAATATATTCAATCACAAAGAATCTTATCTTAAAAACCGTAAGAATTATACAGAAATTTCCAAAATAAATATTAACACTAAAAAAGAAGAAATTTATTCATCAAAAAAATGTATAGTTAAATATGGAGTCCCACAAGGTACCGTATTGGGACCATTGTTATTCATAATCCACATAAATGACTTGCCATTAGTAACTTATTTTTCAATTTTTCAATTCAATCTCATAGAATCTTAGATATGAACAAGAAATTAAGAATACCACCAATTCAATAGTAAACTGGCTAGATAACAATAATCTAAAAATCAATCTTGAAAAACGAAAATTATGTTCTTTAGTCAACGTTTAGAAGCACCAAATATATTCAACACAAATTAACTGTTATAAAAAAGGTAGACACAGCAAAATTTTTAGGTGTAATCATAGATGAACGTCTGAACGTACGAATGCGATCATAACTGCCTATCATTGAATTGTCGGCTCCTTATTGAGGGTTGGGGTTATATTTTGGGGAAACTCCAACAATAAGGAAGTTATTTTTAAGTCACAAAAAAGGTGCATTAGGGCAATGTCTGGTCTGAATAGAAGTGATAGTTGCAAACAGTATTTTATTAAATATAACATCTTAAGTCTGCCTTCATTATTTATTTATCAAATAGCGAATTTTGTAAGGACCAATCCACACTTATTTAAGAAATTATCAGACGTCTTCATTCGCAATAGACGAGCTGAAGATTATGCGTACCGAGATCAACCACGGCTTTGATAAAAAAAACTACTTTTTGGTTTTCACCAACCATTTATAATAAAATCCCAAAGCCTATAAAACAAAATTGCCTACTGCTGTTTAAAAAACATTTAATAAAATATCTCATTGCTAAATGCTACTACAGCATAACGGAATTTTTAATGAGCGTAATTAATTAAATGGATTTCTTAATTTCTACGAAATTTTTTCGCAATTATGTACGATATTTTCTAATCTATATTTTTATTTAGGATTAAGTTAATTTTTATTTTTTTTGTTGTGTAGAGTTAATTACAAATTTTTGTTTTTTACTGGACCAAAAAACATGTTTGTTATTGTACGTCATTAATGGAAAAAAACATGTTTGTTATTGTACGCCATTAATGGCAAAGCATGCAGATCTACCTGTTATTCTTAAGACCTTGCACATATTGTTTGATGTTTACTCATGTTACAATAAATATTTTCTATTTCTATTTCTTCCCGATCCCGTAGGAATTTCGGGAAATCCCTTCTTAGTGCACCCTTATGGTCCCCAAGGAACATACATGCCAAATTTCACCTACTTGCGCCCAGTGGTTTCGGCTGTAGCGTGTCTGTCACTCAGTCAGTAACGCAAGGATTTTATATATACAGAAGATAACGTGATACTAATAGATCACCGCATGAATGGATACAAAAAGCAACTGGACACAATTTCTTAGTCAAAATTTTTTAAGTGCAATGCGCGATATTATAAAGTATGTTTGCCGCAGGGAAGCATGGTCATCTTAAGAGAAGTTGGCAGAAATGTTTTCCTCTCTCCTCTTCTGTATAATAATGGTATTTCTTTAGCAACAAAATATGAAGAAATGTGTAATTTTATATGCACATGATATTTCAATAAATGTGCCTTATGATTATTTACCGCCTTCAAAAAGGTTCCCAATTAGGCGGTATGTTTTACATATTACCACTAAGATACCCTACTACATGATTATTTTTGATATAACAGTTTCTACCCGATCCTGTGAGAATTTCGGATGGCTATTTAAATTTGAACAAGATCTAATAAGTAGTTTTTAAGTTTTATAAATAATGCATTTTTAGTTTATTTATTTATTTGAGGAGCTTAATATTTTATTATTACTACAATGAATGGTCTCGGGTTAGATCCCCTGTTACCCCGGGCACACACCTCTGACTTTTCGAAGTCATGTGTGTAATGAAAATAAAAAAATGTTCATTATCACTCACTTAACAATGTACCCGGTAGATGGCAATAGGCTCGCCCCTTATTACATTGGGACCGAAACATAACTGGCGAAGTGTGGATGTGTAATACACCTCTGCCTACCCCTTCGGGGATAAAAGGCGTGAAGTTATGTTATGAATTGCTTGTAGGTCAACAGACTGTAAAGGATTGACTTAATTCAGTAATTTCAGTAATATTAATATTTTTGTGGCATTGAGAATGTTAACATTATGAGCAGGCTTTGGCCATATTGTTTTGATAATGTTAATTATTCATATCAGTAGAATCTTCCATATGATTTATTATCCAATCCTACTAGTGACTAAAGCGGCGGTTAAAGGATTAAGTAAATTTTTTTGAGTTTATGATTATCATACATTGGTTACGTTCCATGGATTTTGACTGTCGAAAATAAAATCCCTTTGAAATTAAGGGTCAATGTGAAACTAAATGCACTCGTGTTAAGTGTGCTTCTGCTTGTACCAACATAAGAATCGTGTATTAATAACTCAATTTGCGCTCGATGCAACAATTTACGATTTCTGATTGCTTATATATGGGTAATAACCTACGCTATCTCATTACAATATGCTTTCATTTCTCGCAAATAGAGTAAAATACTCCATTGGCACTGTTAATTTAAACTAGAAGTAAATTGCATTTGTACTTAAAAAGTCGATCATCCGAAAATAATGTTAATATTGATAATTGCCAAATTATTTTAATTTTCCCTCAATTACTTACTGATCTTGATGTATACACATACTTGGGTATCTAGTTTAGTTTTTAATTCTATTGCATATAAATGTTTGCCTCAATATGTACTAGTTACTGACATGTGTCTTTAAGAGCGTTTAATCCGTCGGAGGCGATTTTATGGGTTTTTATTGTTTTATTACGTTACGGATAAATAACAATTAATGGAAAAGATATAGAAAATATGAAAGTTTAGTTCTTTATCAAGAGAGTGCTGAAAAAAAAATATATGTGTTACTATAGTAAATATTTTAAAACGGATGAATTTAAAAAAGTCATTTTCGTCATTTCTGTAGTTAAGGCCAGCATTAATGGTCGCTAGTGCTATGAAAACTTATCGTTCTATAATTCTGTAAATGTAAACTGTACGAGCAAAACTTATACAAGCGAGTCCTTAAAAAAGAAATTGTACTTTCATTCATAATTTTCAAGAAAATCGGAGATCAAAGCAAAGTGCACTGCTTAATTTTAGCCCGCAAATTTGCATTTATATCTAAAAATCTACTGAGATTATTTAAAAAGATATATACATATTTAGAAACCTTAAGATTCATTTTAAGTCATATAAAAAAATTGGAATCTAAACTTTTTGTTTGTAATTAATATGATTTTTTTAAAAAGACCTATAAAGCTCGAAGCGCGATGCTATGTCCGCCATTCAGCGCTGAGCGCTCTCAGAGGACGGCCCTGTCGCTCGCGTCCGCGTCCGCCATTTTACGTAAATATTGCATTCCAAAACGTTTATAGCGCGGCTAAAGCCTCTTGATCCTTATTTTTTTTCTCAACGTATTTTTTTATAAATATGTAAAGTTGATGTACTTAACTTTATTTATATATTACGTATTAAACAAGTGTGTTAGTCAAGACATCTGGAGTCTAGTGGTTACTGGTTCGTATAGTAGCGCGGTCAACTAGGGGCTGGGCGAGACTGACAGAAACGGACCGTTAGGTATATTACCTTGCTGCAAAAATCAAGTGGCAATAAACAGTATAAACAGGTACAGTAGTTAGACGCTGAGACGGAGGATCTCAGGTAGGATGTCGGGGTTCGAGAGAAACACTGCTAAGCTGAACAGGTTCTTTATTATGTCTCACTACCGCTTACATGCAGTATGACCGAACTAGGTAAGCACTGGCCTGAGCTGGCTGGAGTGTAGACTCCTGCTGCTCTCCGACGCTCGCAGGGTAGCTGCTCGTAGGGTCGCCGATGAGCTGGCCAAGGTGCGCTGCGCAGGCAGCTCTGTGGTCGAGGTTCAGGCTGAGCGGGGTCTCAGGCGGTGCAGCCGATGTGGGCCGAGCGGTCAGGCTCAGGCGTCCGTGGCCTGGCTGTAGGAGCTCGTAGGCAGGAACGGAGGCTTGGGTGGCAGCTGGCTAGTAGCGGCACGGCGCCAGCAGCTCGTGGCTTGTAGCCCGTAGGAAGAACGTAGCCCGTAGGAAGATCGTCAGGTGCAGTGAGCTCGTAGGGTGAACCCCAGCGGGACAGTAGATAGGAAGTAGAATGTAGAATAATCGCGAGGTGTAGCGGCAGCGTTCCGATGTCTAGGGAAAGTGACCATTCTACAACGCGCACCCATCTTATATAGGCATAAACCTGTGACTCACAACTGCCTTTGGCTAGTGAATATGACCATATTTGGTAATATTGCGAACGATGTCTGGCTAAGCTGGCGTTAAGCACCTGCGAGATATTATAACGCAATACGTGTAGTATTACGTTACAACGCATTTGATCTTTGATGGATTTGAGCTTGCAGAGCCTATATCGCAGGTTTATTTTCGTACAAACTACATAAGTTAAGGTAAAGTAACTGACATCACGGTCATAGTATGGATGGGTGACCGACCGATGAATTTACAGAGTCCATGTATGAGGTTCTTAAGGGGGGCAAAATTATGGTTATTTTTAAGCTAGGACGCGCCGCCGTTAGCATGATACCAATGTAATAGGTATTTACCTAATACGTACTATGCAATGCAATTAAAAGCACACATGAATCGAATATTATCTTACAAACCGCCGCAGCTCAGCTTATCCCCACGAGCTCGCATTGCAGGTACCTAACACACACAAGCACACGTACCTACCGTGCAGTCTTATTCTGCACCAGTTAACAGTTTATTTTGTGACTCAATTCTTCTAACTATATTTGTTCAAAATGCAGTTTCGATCTAATGTCAGTGTCATACTCATGTCACAAATGGTATTCTCCTAAATAAACTGATATTGGAATGTTATCGTGACTAGATCGTTAATTGAACAATGTCATCATCATCGTTCTAGCATACCGTGGATTCGAACCCGATACCCTCTGCATAGCAGTCCGTTGGTATCTCCAGTAGGCTATCGCTGCCTGTTGTTAATTAAACAATGTGTCAACGTCGAACAATAGAAGTCAAATTATAGTTGGTGCCAAGAGAAGATAGACTTTTTGTAAACAAACATTCAGGGCTTCACAACCTTTTTTCAAACAGTTGCGTTTTAGATTTTATGCTTTTGAACAGTCTTTTTTTTTTCAATGCCTAATTATGCCACTATGTTTTTAAATTTTACTGAGATAAAAATATTTGATTTTGTGTTTTAATGGTCGAATGTTCATAAATTTGCCGATTTTTTTGTTGTTTTACACGTAATAATCTGTAAATTAATGAAAAGTAGAGTTTACTGCCTCCGTGGTCCAGTGGATACCGTATGCGACTGCTGATCGGAGGTCCCGGGTTCGATTCCCGGGTCGGGCAAAAGTTGTACTGGGTTTTTACGAATACCCAGTAGTAGCCCAGAGTCTGGTGATGTGCCCGGTAACGGCAATAGGCTCGCCCCCTATTACATGGGACCTAAAAAATTCATGGCGAAATGTGGGTATAATATTTACACCTCTGCCTACCCCTTCTGAGATACAGGCGTGAGACTATAAATAAAATAAAGAAAAAATAAAGTAGAGTACCATGTTTGTTAATTATAGAGTACATACATGTTACTTTATTATTGACACGATTTTTTAAAAATCAATATGCAATAAATAATTTTTCTCAAAGTAGCATATCTATTCTAAAATATTAAATTATTGACCAACAATGAATAATATAACAGATAACTAGCTAATACATTGCATAAACATTTCTAGGCATAGAGATTTTACGTTGTCTGTGAATGAAATCGTCAGAATGAACTTAAACAAAAACCATTAAACGTTACGGTAGTCTGAAAACGCAATTTCTTTTTTAGGTATAAATAATTTTCTGTCATCTGATATTCTGCACGCGCTTTTTCGAGATGCCGGCAGCGGGAAGAGCGTTGCGATCCTATAAACTTGTATTTAACTTAACACCAACGCCTTCTTGATAACTACAAATTTAATTTTGTCCTCCGATAAAAAGATGTTAAGCCCAAGAATGTATCATTTCAATGAACTAATGCCAAATGTTGACACTCTAGGCGTCAGTACCTCAAAACATTAAAAGATCCTGTTTGCAGCGCATAATATTGATAAAAACCCGATCCATTGACATATTAGTTCCAATGACACGTATCTATGTACCGTTGCGCTCATTGGATTTGAAATTATTTGTTTTTGACAGAACTATCGCTAAGTCACTTAGTAAAAATTCTTTGTTTACAAAAAGTCTATGTTCTCGTGGCACGGACTCTAGATGATAATGACATTTAAATTAGAAGAATACCAATTCTGAGTCAATTTAAAATCTAATCTCATTTCGTTCAAAATATAATTTCATTGTCATATAAAATACGAGAATTGGCCTTATTTACTATCTATGTAAAATTTTATAAAAAGAGGGATTTATATCATCGCACACTGTGTGAAATAATTTTAGGTGAATATAGATTGTATAATTACAATATTTTGTAAATGCAAATCAACATATTGTATATTTTTTTCTTTCTTTTAATTAATTAAGTATTTTCTTTTACCCGACTCTTTTGGTTTTGTATTTAGTGTCATTCGTGGGTTTTCATGCATTAATAACGAAATAGATGTATATTTGAAATGTGACAATTATGTAGATGACAATTATGAATTATTTCTTTCATTATAATAAAACTGCGCCAAATTATTATAAATAGTCGTTGTTATCCTGAGGAACATCATCCTACTAAACAAATATGTATCTTTATTTGATACCTTTAAATGCATGTGCATTGAAAATAATTAATTTGAATACTTTCATATCATAATCGACGTATTACATAAACGAACACTGTCCATGCATGGCAAGAAGGATCAAGATTATTATTCCACGCGACACCGTCATAGTGCGCCGGGTCTCGCATGCGCGGTGTGCGGGCGACCGCGGTACTATAAAAACCTAAACTCGAGCCGCCGCTCGAAGCGTATACGCTCTTAAAACAATTTGACTGCACGGTTGGCGTAGTGGTATATGCAGCCGCCTCGTCGCTTGACACTGCGTCGAGTGTTGTGGGTTCGTTCTCACACGAGGCAACACTTTGTGTAATTCACATATTGTTTCGAGTCTGGGTGTTCATTGTGTCCGTTAGTTGTATATTTGATAAGTCCCCCACGACACAGGATTTAGTCCTACTGCGGGAGTTGTCCATTTAAAGGAAAAAAAAACAATCCTTACTTGTTCTGCAGCGTTAGCGCGGTGATCTCGGCCTGCAGGCGCGCGCGCTGTCTCTCGGCTTCAGCTTCTGCCTCGTGCCTTGTCTTCTCCACGCTAGTGCTCACCAGCGCTTCGGCCTCTGCCAACTTTGTCTGTAAGGCTTGAATCTCGCGGCTACGCATCGCTGCGAGTTTCTCCGCTGACCTGACAAAATACGAATGGAGCTTTTTTACAGTAAATGCGATGCCTATGTCGATAATATACCGTTGATGTAGTAAGTAAGTACGTAAATTTATGTAGGTCTATTTTGTCAGTCTTGTTGGAAGCATAATTATGTCCGGCAGTGCACGTCAATAGGCTAAGATGATGGTGATGATGAATAACTTGTGGTTTAATTGACAACTAGCCGTTTCCCGCGATTTCACCCGTGTCATTTTCGATAAGTTGACAATAGCATCTGCCAGGTAAAAATACAACTTGGGTATATGCACAAAGTCCTCTACTTTCCAGTGAAGGCCTATTTAAATCGGTTCAGTAATTTCAGAGCTAACCCCGGACAAACAGAAAAAAAATAAGACTAAATCTATACAAATAATTAAAAATTAAAACTGGTTGCTACTGAACTTACTTGAATGTGGCTAAATCTATGGCGGTGCAGTCGTGAGACGCGTTGAAACCACCGCTATGTTCTTCATTTTCTTCTGGTGCGACATACGAGTATCCTGTAATAAATAACATTTTATAACTTTCATTACTCTCATTCTCATTTTCGACATATTAAACACGCATGAGTTTTAGTTACAAAGTTTTACAACTCTCACAGAATATCGGTGTAAAATAATAGAAGCCTACCGCATGTAGAAATTCGTGCAGAAAAGATGTTATACACTGAGAGTTTAATCTAGTAGCTTGTGTCCTAAAATGTAATTAGCGATTGATTCGTTCCTTTATTAGATGTTAATCTGAAATACTTGAATTTTTCTTAAAAAATCGATCAGCGACATTACTAATTACGGCTTTTTAAAAACCTTTTTGAATTTGACACGAAAACGCTGTAAACCATCATGGCGGTTGAGTGATATCTTAAAGTCCAAAACAAAACAAACCGTGAATGAAGTCTGGTCTGATGTACCCACTTTTGTTTTGTTATATTCGATTTGACAGGTAGAAAGTTTGACGTTTTAGTTGTATTTACTACTAAAACGTCAACAACATGAATGGCGGACGTACTGTTTGACGTAATGCTCTCTGATTGGTGTTCACTGTCACAAGAATAAATACATTATTTTTAGTTTTTTGAAAATTGATTATAACGATCAAAACATTGCTCAAGTAAAAGAAACAAAATTCTTGGGTATACATTTAGATGAACATCTAAACTGGAAGTCTCACATCCATAAAGTGTGTAATAAAGTAAACAGTTTTGTTTTTGTACTTTATAAATTACGTAAGACTTCAACTGAAAAAACGGTCCTAGCAGCTTATCACGGATGTGTTGCCTCTGTTCTAAATTACGGTTTAATTTTATGGGGAAACTCTATAGAAATACAACGAGCATTTCTTGCTCAAAAAAATGTATTAGAGCCATTGCTGGTATACCGCCCTGGGAATCGTGTAAGACATTATTTAAAAAGTTTAAAATACTTACACTACCCTGTATGTACATATTAGAAGCAGCTAAATTTGTTAAATTATACCCCAGTCGATTTGAAACTGCTAAAAACATATTCATTCGAAACACTAGAAATCCAGACAGAATTGTGTTAAAAAGAGTACCAAGAACGACGATGTACCTCAAAAATTGTAATACTATGTGTGGAAAAATTTACAATGCTGTACCTCCTAACATAAGAAATCTACCACTTAATCAATTCTGCAAAAAATTGAAACAATGGTTGTTAGAAAATAATTTTTATTCTGTCACTGATTTCTTGAATCGCAATAAACAAAATAATATATGACATCTTTGAAATTAAATTCCTATTAAGACTATTGAATATAGTTATTGTTACGCCATCTATCGGTGAATGGGGGGTACTAGAAGAGATTGAATGTATCGGTGGTTTAAAGGTAATTCAGCTACTCTGTACTAGATGGCGTTGCTGTATCGAGCATCGGACTGTTCGCGATTATTCGACAGTTTTGTGGAAGTATCTAGAATGCGCTAGTGATGTTATCCGGCCAGTATAAATAGAGCGGGAGCGAACGGAACGGACACAGTGACAATTGAAGATCGAAGCGATAAACAAGAAGCGAAGGAAGTAATTCGAAAGTGTTTAGTGTTGTTCTAGTGGTGTGAATATTGTGTTTTATTAGTGGAGTGAAAATTAAGTGTGTGTATCTAGCGTTATTGTGTTAGTGAATAAAGTGCAGTTTTTCTGGCATAGTGTATATAATTTATCACCGAACCCCAGCTCGTAACATTATTAATAATGTATGTGTGTTTTCATGATTAATTATTATTGTATTGACTTCTATTTATATTTGACATTGGCTATAATTTTTTATTTAATTGATTTAATTTAAATGCTATTATATGTATGATGTTTTGCATGTCGCTAAGCGACAAAATGTACTGGCTCTATGTACCATTTTGCTCCATCTCATTTGTACCTACATTTTATGCAAATAAAGATTATTATTAGAAACTTTTAAACACTCGCGTTGCATGTTTAAGAATATATATATGGACGGGAATTAACGCGAACATGCAAATTAGGTATTTACATACCTTATTTTGCTTGACGTTTCGAGACGGTTGCACGTCCCGTGGTCGCAAGCTGACTGGTGTGGCGATATCACGTCTCCGAGTGCGAGGTAGAAGATTCTATTTCTACCCCCGGGTCGTTGATATTCGAAGTACCGGCGCAAAATACACTAACCGTATCTGTATATTGCTTTTATTTTTATTTGCTGTTATAACACCCCACTTTAACGCGCAGTCGGCGAATGTTCAATATAAAGATACGGTTAGTGTGTTTTGCGCCGGTACTTCGAATATCAACGACCCGGGGGTAGAAATAGAATCTTCTACCTCGCACTCGGAGACGTGATATCGCCACACCAGTCAGCTTGCGACCACGGAACGTGCAACCGTCTCGAAACGTCAAGCAAAATAAGGTATGTAAATACCTAATTTGCATGTTCGCGTTAATTCCCGTCCATATATATATTCTTAAAGATTATTATTATTATTATTATTATTTGTTTCTCTTTCACGCGTACTTTTCTAACATAATGATGTTAAAAAGTACACGGCCCTTTGGCAGGCGTACACGGAGACATAGGTCCAACGCGCAGAGGCCCTTTGAGAATTTTAATGTAGAATGTGATGGGACACCTACTGAGGAGCCTCCATAACTGCACTATGAAGTACAGCCACGGATTAGCCGCAGCAGGTGTAGGACTATTACTACTTGTATGGAAACTACTTACTCTGGACTATTGTGATGGGTGTTCAATGGATAAGTGAATATGAAAACTATGGATGAAAAACGGCGTCTGCCCTAAGTACTCTTATAGTACGTCGGAAAGGGGCAGACGGTGACTCGCCAACTCACTAGATGGACCCTCTCTAAATAGCCACCATGGTAAACGAAGTCTGCCATAAAGGCAGCCAGAGGGCAACACCGGTGCGAGTGGCTAGGGGTTTAGAGCGGTGCGGCACCGGTTTCGCCATCGCGGGTCGCGACCTGGAGCGGGTTTCCCCGTAATTACGCCCTTGAAAATGACACTTCCACCCCCGAGCTAATAGCTCTTGCGGCTTCCCTCTGGCCGGCCGACCAAGGCAAGCCAGAGTTGAGAGTCCTGCGGGCACTCTTGGAAATCCACTCCGGCCAGCCAATAAAGGCAATTCGGAGCCAAGGCCCTGACCGACTCTCTGAAGCATTCGGGACCGCAGTGTCGTCACACACATTCAGCTCGCCACAAAGCTGCCCTATTATTATTTTTATAATAAATAATAAACTTTATTGACATCTTAAAATCATAATGAATCTATAGATACTACAATCAAACCGATTTATTCTTAATGGACACAAGCCTATTAGAAATGTAAGCTTTTACTGTACAGTACATGTCTACATATGCACACTATAGTCGTATTCTTTATTAGACGAAGTCAACTGACGTTTACTATGTTGTCAGTTTATGATGAAATAAAAATTGTGTTGTGACAAAGTGAATGATTGCAAAATCTCTTGAATGAATGAAATTGCATCGATTGTCTAGTGAATAGTTAGTGTGCCGAACGGCCGATATCGGGTACGGTGTTCGAGTTTTCGAAGACTATGTTCCTATAGTATTTACCTATACTGAATACCGAGTGTTTTAAACATTAAGGAAAACATTGCGAGGAAACCTGTAAGACTGTTCTATTTTTCAATACATCATGTAGTTGAAACTATACAGGGTGTCACAAGACCCATCACCAAGCCGAAGTTTACTCGTTGTGGACATCATGCCAAGTCATACTAACCAAAAATAATACCTGGGAAACGATTTTTTTTTAAGTTTTCACATTTTATAAACCGCAGTTTAAAGCGCGCGCGTTCAATGCTCGAAATATCTACCTATCCATGGGGTCATAGGGCATCTAGCGAACATCTTGGCGGGGTAAATGTATCGATTTTGTACTTAATTAGAAAAATTCCATACTAACTTTGAGCCTCAATATCTCCTGAACCAGTAAATTCCCAGGTATGGTGCCGAAGTAAAAAATGTTCGTAGTGATTGGTACAACATGGGATTTCATTTCTCGTTAAGGGTCTTTTTACATCCTGTAGATGTATAAAATATAACAATTTATACTGCTTACATAACTACTAGTAACTTATATCAGAGCACTTTTATTGAAATATAGAAATAATATTCTTTTATAGTTTGAAATGATTAACTATTCACACTCAATGTTCGTTCATCTGATTGAACGAGAACTAAACGCATCACTATTACTTTAAATATGACAACATTATTTTACAAAGTGACATTAGCTACTGTCAGTTGGCTTCGTCTAATTAAAAATACGACTTTAGACTAAAGTAACAGTATCTATACCGTTGCGTTTCGTTCGGTAAGTGGGCTTCCTGAGTTCCCATACCCTATTCCTTATCCGTCATCCCACTACTCGTTCTATTTATTACTTTTCCCAACCCAAAGGTCTGTAACGCTTGCGACTCCTCTGGTATTGCTTGTGTCTATAGGCAGCTGTAATAGGCTTGTGTCTACTAAGAATAAATCGGTTTGATTGTAGTATCTATAGATTCATTATGATTTTAAGATGTCAATAAAGTTTATTATTTATTATAAAAAGGTAAGATTAATGTTATTTTGATGATTCTAAAACTAAAAATAATGTATTTATTCTTGTGACAGTGAACACCAATCAGAGAGCATTACGTCAAACAGTACGTCCGCCATTCATTTTGTTGACGTTTTAGTAGTAAATACAACTAAAACGTCAAACTTTCTACCTGTCAATTATAACAAAACAAAAGTGGGTACATTAGACCAGACTTCATTCACGGTTCGTTTTGTTTTGGACTTTGTGATATCACTCAACCGCCATGATTGTTTACAGCGTTTTCGTGTCAAATTCAAAAAGGTTTTTAAAAAGCCGTAATTAGTAAAGCTGCTAATCGATTTTTGAAGAAAAATCAGGTAATTCAGTTTAACATCTAATAAAGAAACAAATCAATCGCTAATTACATTTTAGGACACAATTAAGCCTATTGCTTACCATCCGTCTGCTCATAAATAAAAGTACACGTATGTGTATAAGCGTCGATGTATTATGCGTTCCAGCGTACACGTACGGTTTGGAACGAGCAATCTGTATACAAGGTGACGAAAATTAAAATCTCATATTGTACTAATCATTACGAATATTTTTTACCTTGGCACATATCTGGAAAATTACTGCTTCAGGAGATGTTGCGGTCCAAATTCACCATATACAAAATCAATGCATTCATTTTTACTTAGTATGACTTGGCATGAAAACGAGTAGACTTCGGCTTGGTGATTGGTCTTGTCACACCGAGTATAGCTACGAAGTAGTGTGAAAGGTGTACTGACCAACAAAAGGCAGTTGTCCGGCGAAGGGCGGGCGCGTGCGGAAGGGAGCGGCGGAGGGCGGGGCCGACACGCGCGGTGGCGGGGAGAAGTGCCCCGCGTCCTCCGCGCCGCGGACACACGGCACCCACGGCGGCGCCTGCGAACAAACGTTACATACACATGGTGTAAAAAGACCTTTAACGAAAACTGAAACCCCATAATGTACCAAACAATTTTTTACTTCTGGACCAGACCTGGGAAATAACTGGTTCCGGAGATATTGCGGCCCAAAGTTACTTTGAAATTTTTGCAATTAAGTACAATATGGATGCATTTACCCTGCCAACCTGTTCTATAGATGTCCTATGCACCCATGGATAATTAGGGATTTCGAAAATTGCACGCACGTACTTGTAATTGCGGATTAAAAAATGTGTTTCCTTAAAAAATATATCGTTTCCCAGGTTTTATTTTCGCTTAGTACGACTTGGCATGATGTCCAAAACGAGTAGACTTCGGCCTTGTGATGGGTCTTGTGACATCCTGTATACTAATATTAACAAGCTAAAGAATAAGCCCATTTATCGAGGAAGGCTCTACGCGCGGCGACACTAGCGCCTGACCCGGTGACACACACTCCTCCCTAGGTAGGTCTGGTGTCGAGTGTACAAGTACAAGTGACAATGTTACCTGGTCGCGTATATTGTGCGCGGGTAGGTGCGCGAGCGCGGCGTGCTGCAGCGTGTCGAGGTACGAGTACCGCCGCGCCGGCACCACGCGTAACAGCCCGCTCACCAGCGACCGCCATGATGGCGACACTAGCGCCTGACCCGGTGACACACACTCCTCCCTAGGTAGGTCTGGTGTCGAGTGTACAAGTACAAGTGACAATGTTACCTGGTCGCGTATATTGTGCGCGGGTAGGTGCGCGAGCGCGGCGTGCTGCAGCGTGTCGAGGTACGAGTACCGCCGCGCCGGCACCACGCGTAACAGCCCGCTCACCAGCGACCGCCATGATGGCGACACTAGCGCCTGACCCGGTGACACACACTCCTCCCTAGGTAGGTCTGGTGTCGAGTGTACAAGTACAAGTGACAATGTTACCTGGTCGCGTATATTGTGCGCGGGTAGGTGCGCGAGCGCGGCGTGCTGCAGCGTGTCGAGGTACGAGTACCGCCGCGCCGGCACCACGCGTAACAGCCCGCTCACCAGCGACCGCCATGATGGCGACACTAGCGCCTGACCCGGTGACACACACTCCTCCCTAGGTAGGTCTGGTGTCGAGTGTACAAGTACAAGTGACAATGTTACCTGGTCGCGTATATTGTGCGCGGGTAGGTGCGCGAGCGCGGCGTGCTGCAGCGTGTCGAGGTACGAGTACCGCCGCGCCGGCACCACGCGTAACAGCCCGCTCACCAGCGACCGCCATGATGGCGACACTAGCGCCTGACCCGGTGACACACACTCCTCCCTAGGTAGGTCTGGTGTCGAGTGTACAAGTACAAGTGACAATGTTACCTGGTCGCGTATATTGTGCGCGGGTAGGTGCGCGAGCGCGGCGTGCTGCAGCGTGTCGAGGTACGAGTACCGCCGCGCCGGCACCACGCGTAACAGCCCGCTCACCAGCGACCGCCATGATGGCGACACTAGCGCCTGACCCGGTGACACACACTCCTCCCTAGGTAGGTCTGGTGTCGAGTGTACAAGTACAAGTGACAATGTTACCTGGTCGCGTATATTGTGCGCGGGTAGGTGCGCGAGCGCGGCGTGCTGCAGCGTGTCGAGGTACGAGTACCGCCGCGCCGGCACCACGCGTAACAGCCCGCTCACCAGCGACCGCCATGATGGCGACACTAGCGCCTGACCCGGTGACACACACTCCTCCCTAGGTAGGTCTGGTGTCGAGTGTACAAGTACAAGTGACAATGTTACCTGGTCGCGTATATTGTGCGCGGGTAGGTGCGCGAGCGCGGCGTGCTGCAGCGTGTCGAGGTACGAGTACCGCCGCGCCGGCACCACGCGTAACAGCCCGCTCACCAGCGACCGCCATGATGGCGACACTAGCGCCTGACCCGGTGACACACACTCCTCCCTAGGTAGGTCTGGTGTCGAGTGTACAAGTACAAGTGACAATGTTACCTGGTCGCGTATATTGTGCGCGGGTAGGTGCGCGAGCGCGGCGTGCTGCAGCGTGTCGAGGTACGAGTACCGCCGCGCCGGCACCACGCGTAACAGCCCGCTCACCAGCGACCGCCATGATGGCGACACTAGCGCCTGACCCGGTGACACACACTCCTCCCTAGGTAGGTCTGGTGTCGAGTGTACAAGTACAAGTGACAATGTTACCTGGTCGCGTATATTGTGCGCGGGTAGGTGCGCGAGCGCGGCGTGCTGCAGCGTGTCGAGGTACGAGTACCGCCGCGCCGGCACCACGCGTAACAGCCCGCTCACCAGCGACCGCCATGATGGCGACACTAGCGCCTGACCCGGTGACACACACTCCTCCCTAGGTAGGTCTGGTGTCGAGTGTACAAGTACAAGTGACAATGTTACCTGGTCGCGTATATTGTGCGCGGGTAGGTGCGCGAGCGCGGCGTGCTGCAGCGTGTCGAGGTACGAGTACCGCCGCGCCGGCACCACGCGTAACAGCCCGCTCACCAGCGACCGCCATGATGGCGACACCACCGCCTGACCCGGGGTTGGAGACTCGTCCCACGGTAGCTCTGGGGCGGACTCACGTTCATACCTGCAACGAAGGATTGACAAAAAACATTCACAAAGATCCTCCTATAACTATTTTTTGCAAGTTGACTATCTTTATATTTATTGATGATTCATCATCATCATCATATCAGCTGTAAGACGTCCACTGATGGACAGGCCACCCCCAAGGCTCTCAACATAGACCGGATCCTAAGCCACCGCATCCATCCGCCAACCGCGATCCCAACAAGATCGTTAGTCCACCTTGCGGGAGGCCTACTCTGCTACGACGTCCTGTACGTGGCCGCCACTCCAGAACCTTTCTGCTCCAACGGCCATCGGTTCTTCTGGCTATGTGCTCTGCCCACTGCCACTTCAGCCTGACTATTCGGAGAGCTATGTCGGTGACTTTGGTTCGCCTACGGACCTCCTCATTTCTGATTCGATCTCGCAGGGAAACTCCGAGCATAGCTCTCTTCATCACCCTCTGAGTGACGCTGAGCTCAGATGAGCTCAGAGGGCGATGAGCAGAGCTATGCTCTCTAATGCTGGATAAGGCCCATAGTTAGAGACCACGTCTCGACTCCGTAGATCATCACTAGTAGGCAACACACACTGGTCAAAGACTTTCGTCTTGAGACACTGCGGGATATCGGACGTGAAGATATGCCGTAACTTCCCGAACGAATGACCTCTTTCTCGAAGTTGGACCAGGTACTCTGTGGCTGGACCTACCCAATTGGATCATTTATCCCAGGTAAACGACTGGTAAACAACTCCAGGTATTAGGTAAACTGGTCGACAACTTCGAGTGTAGAGTTCCCAACCTGTATAGGATCAGGTAAAACAGGATGCAGGTACAGATGTCAGACAATGCACAGCCAAAACTATTGGGTGCAAGAAGTTTGGATGAATTGAAATTTGGCATGTATTTTCCAAGGAAAATACATGCCAAAATTCTCACGGAATCGGCATTAAACGATTCAATTTGAGAATAATAAGCGGCGATAGCCCAGTGGTGTACGTAACGGACTGCCGAGACGATAGTCTCGGGTTCGATCCCCAGTTACCCTGGGCACACACCTCTGAGTTTTCGAAGTTATGTGTGTATTCAAATGTTAATTATTATCGCACGCTTAACAATGTGCCCGGTAGATGGCAATAGGCTCGCCCCCTATTACATTGAGACCGAAACATAACTGGCGAAGTGTGGGTGTGTTATACACCTCTGCCTAGCCCTTTGGGGATAAAAGGCGTGAAGTTATGTTATGCTTATTTGAGATTAATATGTTCAGGCGTACTGCTAGGTACATTAGAATTTAACATCCACTAGGTATGTAGAAAAAAGGTGAGGGTCTTATGGCAAAGTGAAAAAGCTAGATACATAGATTGATCACACACTTTTGAGGACTATAGAAATATACAGACATGCATAATTACTAATGATACTGGATTTTATTTTTAAAATATCTCCAGGATATAAGAACCCAACATGCATTAAATTTAATATCAGCGGATTTATTTTTAATGGAAAGATTAAAAAGCTATATAAGTATAATAAATATTTAAAAAAATATATAGAATAATATCACTGCAAAACATGATTCAATGCCACGCAGAGACATACCTATTCACACTTTGTTTATTAGATCAAGTTGTTTACAATTGATAACTTACTTCTGTATATTGCTGAGTATCTGCGGAACGGAGTCATCGTCTTCCTTGGAGAACGGCCGTCGCAGGGTCACCAGTTCGAACGCGATCACTCCCAGCGACCAGTAGTCGCACGACGACTGCGGAATCACATTCAACAGTTTTAATTAAAAAAGAAAAGAAATATTGACATAAAAAATCAGCCACTACGCCATATGTTAGTTTCATCTCAATTTGCTACTTTTACCATTCCAATTTCTACAATACCAAACAATTTAGTAAGTTTTGTTAATGAATTCTAATTAACACTCTCCAATCCATTCGTGAATTAATAACAATTAATATTGCCCATCCCGTGCCAAACAAAAACCTTAATACAGTTTTGTTGCTATCTACATTTCAAATTCTATGTTTTTATCTATTTGGTTACTGATTGTGCATGCTTATAAAATGTTCCTTTTATTAAAATATTCTATAAATTTCGGCCGCAAATTACTAGAAATATTTTGATGGAAATTTGTGCTAACTGACATCTCCTGAATAGTAAATTCAGTAGCTTAATAATCACTACAGTTTTGATTTTTTGCATTACTACTGTTATAAAGATATGCTCGATTCTTTTTCTTTCTCGTGGTTCTACTTATTGCATTGCGAAAGTGGCAGTAAATGTAAATGTAGAATCATTAAGTAATTAACTTCAATTATGACGTTCATAAGCCTCACTTTGTGACCTAGGTTAATAAATGGTTTTGACTTGGACATAATGCTAAGGTAAGCATAACGTTCTTAAGTGGGCAATGTTAATATCAAGAACTGCACTCTCAGTGCCCGAAAAGAGAAGCGAACCGGAGTTCTTTGAAGGAGACCTAAATTAAATTATTGATTGATCCAAGTTAGAAAAGAGAATAATGACATCAAGGTCTTAGTTTATTTATTTATTTTTTATTTATTTATAGACTCACGCCTGTATCCCCCGAAGGGGTAGGCAGAGGTGTGATATAACACCCACATTTCGCCATGAATTTTTAGGTCCCACGTAATAGGGGGCGAGCCTATTGCCGTATCGGGCACATTACCAGACTTCGAGCTGCTACTGAGAATTTCCTAGCGGAAAAACCCAATGACACTTTGCCCGACCCGGGAATCGAACCCGTGACCTCACAATCCCACGCGCACATTTATGCCGCGAGACTAACGAGGATATTAGCCCTTTTATGATTCACCCGGATTCGATCGTAGTTTAGCGCAAGGATTGTTTCATTCTGAGTCCTACAACAATCTGACGATCATCTGAGCACCCCTTATGTGCGACTTCATTATATGTATAAATATTTTTCATTCATGAAATGTATTCTCAGTTAGATTTTCCAGGGGCTCATAAATCATATTAGTTTTTATAGTTTGTAGTTCATAGATCTATTTCTTAGTTTAACGTTAAGCGGGTGTAACCGTGGGCTCATCTAGTTACTCAATAAGCGTGCACAATCGCTCTACAATGAAGTGTAAGCAGTAAGCGCGTGCGTGTGAGTGCACCCACGAGAGCCTGGGTGACGGCGCGCTGGCAGTACGCGACACACACGGTATGCGCGGCGCAGTCGGCCGCCGCCAGCAGCTCCGGCGCCATGTAGTCCGCCGTGCCCACCACCACGCCGGTACACCCGCCTTCGGACAGCCGCGCCGATGACCCGAAGTCGGCTAGCTTCACGTGACCGCATCTGCCAACACACACGAGACAGTGGTTAACACATTGACTGCTGGCCTAAGATTCGTAGACGGCCTTTTGCTATGCGGCCAGTACGCATATCCTGCGTGTATCCGCACCCGCAGAGCGTGCCCTGCCTCTCGTGCTTAACGACACGCAACGCGCGTGCAGGTCGAGCGTGTGTCTGTGCTGACGCGACACGCGACGTACGAGTTGCTATACAAAAAAACACACATGAGTGGTCGTCAGCACATGTGTGGTATGGGTATGATTCACGCGTCGCGTGTTTCGGCAGCACGCTTGTATATTTTTCCCTAAACACGACTATTGTGGGCTAGCCGCATCGCAGGATCCGACACTTGGGACACACCATATACGTTTCCAGCAGTCAATGTGTTAATGGCGAAATTTGTCATTTAACTATGTCAGCAAAAATTATTACACTAGATTGGGCTTATTAAGATTTGACAAGGTACTATTATTGAACTGAATATACTATATAAAGCATTTAACTTTATACGACGGTCGGAACGCGAGTTATAAGCGTCTGTATTTTTTTGCGAGAGTATTGTGGCGTAAAAGGTAATGTAGTAACAAGCATTGAGAAAGGCATATTAAGATGGTTCACAAGGAGAGGATGGATGACGAAAGTCTGACAAAGATGATATATAAGACATGTGTGCATGGGACAGGACGAAGGGGAAGACGTAGGCGGATTTTCTCTGACCAGATTGGAGACATCCTAAAAAAGGACATTTCAGAAATACCCTAAGCAGAAGAGCATGCATGAGAAACTTGATGGGAGTGAATGAAGCAAGAGAGATATGTCAGGATCGTTACAAATGGCTTTCCGTAGTCTCTGCCTACCCCTTCAGGAAACAGGCGTGAGTTTATGTATGTATGTAAAGATAAAGATAAAGATAAAGATTGATTTATTTGTGAGAATACAGTCAATAAGGTCTTACAATATAATTGTGTCCATGATATTCTACTGCATTAACAGTGTACAAATATTTAGTGCATACAAAGATATAGGTATTCAATTCAATTTAAGTTAATTCTTTAATTGTATTTGAAAGCAATATTACCTACGATCGAACATACAACAGCTCAGTGATTAATTTAGTCTTTTGGATTAGAAAATATTGTAAATTTTCTGTCAATATTGAAAATCACTCTATTTGAAAATAAGAAAATATGTTTATTATAATTCTACATCCAGCTTACAGAATATTGAAACATGATTACCAACAATTATTAAAACATGTTTAATTATTTTTTGGCGCGACAGGAACTCACATGTAAAAGACATACAGGGGAATATTATGATTATACTAGAAGACGCCAGCAGCTACGCCTGCATTTTTTTTTAATTTACCCGTATTGGCCGATCCCGTGGGAATTTCGGGAAATCCCTTCTTAGTGCACCCCTACGGTCCCCAAGGAATATACATGCCAAATTTCAGCTTCCTGCGCCCAATATTTTCGGCTGTAGCGTGCCTGTCAGTCAGTCAGTAACGCAAGGATTTTATATATTAAGATTTTGATAGAACTGACCTGTCTAGCAGTATATTGTGCGGCTTGACATCCCGGTGCACGTAGCCCATGGCGTGCAGAGCCTTGAGCGCGTGTGTCACCTCGGCCACGTAGAAGGCTGCGTCGCGCTCCGCTAGCGGTGCCGAGCGGCGGGACATCAGCCCCGCGAGGTCGCCGCCCGAACATAGCTCCATCACCAAGTAGAGGTTGCTGCTGTCCTACAAAGTGTTTGTTTGGTGATTAGAATATGCCCAAAAAGAAATACACAAAGAAATGCAAAATAAAGTTTTCATCCCTTCTATTCAAAAAGTGTCGCTTTGTTCCTCTTTTAGCGGGAGCAAAACAGTACTTTTCTTAAGAACTTTTTAGCGGGCGGAAAAGTGATTTGAATTTGGAACGTATATCATTCATAGAAATTGAACGCAAAATGTATGAATATCTGGTTAGTACGTGTTGGCTACACGGGCGTGGGGACCCGCGCACCGTGCCCGCGCCACAGAGTACATTGGTAATTGGTATATACCCGCACTAACAAAAAAAAGCGCGCGAATTACTTTATTGAATTTTGCAAAAAAATAATGAGTTCTACATGGAGTTATGAAAGTGTCAATGCTTAAACTCCTGAAACCATAACTAAAGAAGCTAACAACGTCGTACAAAACTTATTACCCACGAAATTATTTATTTTCTCATAGAAAGGCGATGAAAAGTAGAGTATATGACTCGAGTGCAAATTATTTTCCCTCGGGCAATGTAATTTGAATCCCTCGCTGGGCTCAGGATTCTACGTTAGAATCCCTGGCTATGCTCGGGATTCTATTCTAGAATCCTTCGCTTTGCTCGTGGTTCAAAGTAGCATCTTCGCACCCTCTCAACTATTTTAAAAATATTTTTATAGTTTATAGCCTCCTAATAAAAATACTATTTTGCTCTCTTGTCATACAATCTACTATTTCATCATTGACATAGATTGGTTTAATTTTTCGAGTTACTACTATGAAAATAATACTTCTTTATATGCAGAGTGGGCGATTTTAGGATGAATATTTTTGCTGGATGAGATAATACGATTATTGTTAGTATCTATACTAATATAATAAAGCGGAAGAGTTTGTTTGTTTGTTTGTTTGAACGCGCTAATCTCAGGAACTACCGGTCGGATCTGAAAAATTATTTTTGCATACGATAGCCCAGTTATTCCGGAAGGCTATAGGCTATATAACATAACGCTTCGACCCTTTGGGGCCGGGCAAAAGGCTAAAAAGGCTAAAACATTATGTTGGCTAATCTCAGGAACTAGCAGTCGGATTTTAAAAATTGTTATTGCCTATGATAGCCCAATTATTCCGAAAGGCTATAGGCTATATAAAATTACGCCACAACTTTTAGGGGCCAGACAAAAATAATAAAATGGTCAAACGAGAAGGAGGAGGGTTGGGTCAAAGGCAAAAAAAGGCTAAACGAATAGGATACAATCTATATGGGTATCGTTTTCGAGATTTTCGGGACGCTGATTAATAATATGAAATTTATTTAGTGATCCAAAATGGCGGACGGGAAATCAAAGATGGCGGATGAGAAAATTTTGAAAATCAATATCGGTATCGCCTTCGATATTTTAAGGGGTGGAGAATCGAAATACAACATTTATTTCGTGATCAAAGATGGCGGATGGGCAATCAAAGATGGCGGATGGGAAATCAAAAATGGCGGATGGGAAAAATTTAAAAAATCAATATGGGTATCATCTCCGATAATTAAAGGAATGGGGCATTCAAAACCACCACCTATTTCGTGATCAAAGATGGCGGATGGGAATTTTTTAAAAATCAATATGGGTGTCATCTTCAATACTTAAAGGGATGGGGAATACAAATCCGACATCTATTTCGTGATCAAAGATGGCGGATGAGAAATCAAAGATGGCGGATGGGAAAGTTTAAAAAAATCGATATGGTTATCGTCTCCGATGTTTTAAGGGATGGGGAATCCAAATACAACATCTTTTTCGTGATTCAAGATGGCGGATGGGAAATCAAAAAGGGCGGATGGGAAAAATTTTTAAAATCAATATGGGTATCGTCTCCGATATTTTAAGGAATGGGGAATTCCAAACCACCATCTATTTCGTGATCAAAGATGGCGGATGGTATTTTTTTAAAAATCAATATGCGTGTCATCTCCAATATTTAAAGGGATGGGGAATCCAAATCCGACATCTATTTCGTGATCAAAGATGGCGGATGAGAAATCAAAGATGGCGGATGGGAAAGTTTAAAAAATCAATATGGTTATCGTCTCCGATGTTTGAAGGGATGGGGAATCTAAATACAACATCTATTTCGTGATTCAAGATGGCGGATGGGAAAGTTAAAAAAAATCAGTATGGTTATCATCTCCGATGTTTTAAGGGATGGCGAATCTAAATACAACATTTATTTCGTGATCAAAGATGGTGGATAGGAAATCAAAGATGGCGGACGGGATTTTTTTTAAAGTCGATATGTGTGTATCGTCTCCGATATTTTAAGGAATGGGAAATTCAAAAACACCATCTATTTCGTGATCAAAGATGGCGGATGGGATTTATTTTTAAAACCAATATGGGTATCGTTTCCGATGTTTAAAGAGATGGAGAATCCAAATACAACATCTATTTCGTGATTCAAGATGGCGGATGGGAAATCAAAGATGGCGGATGGGAAATATTTAAAGAATCAATATGGGTATCGTCTCTGATGATTTAAGGGATGGTGAATCCAAATACAACATCTATTTCGTGATCAAAGATGGCGGATAGGAATTCAAAGGTGGCGGACGCGATGTTTTTTAAAGTCGATATGGGTATCGTCGCCGATATTTTAAGGAATGGGGAATTCAATATTATATAAAAATCTTTGTTTGTTTGTTCATCATTTATAGACTCTGAAATGATAAGAGATTAAGCGCTAAGTTAATGGTAACTTTGGAAAAGGGGCTTGGAAAAAAGGGAATTAAATAAAAACTCTTAAAAAGCGATACGGAGTTCGCTGGGTCAGCTAGTAAATTATAAAATAAATGAGATCATTTAACTTACTTGGAAAGCATACTGCAACTTAGGTATCCAGTTCCCTGTGGCAGTAGCGAGAACATCGCGCTCGTCATCTGCGGCGCGCTTCCGCGACTGCTCCTTGCGTAACGTCTTCAGTGCGTAAACATCGCCAGTTTGTTTCTCTCTCACCATCTGTTAGATTTTGATTTGATAAATGTAATTAACTAATTAATACCGAAATTGTCTAACTCTATACTAACTTTATAAAGCCGAAGAGTTAGTTCATTAGGTTGAATGCACTAATCTCAGGAAGTACTGGTTTCATTTCAATAATAATTTTTGTGTTTGATAACCTATTTATTAAGAAAGGCTATAGGCTTGTATATCATAGTAAACCTTAACAATGTAGGTGTAACTGTAGGCTCAACTAGTTTGGAATAAAAGTCAGTGGTGCGCCATAGGTTTAAATCTGCAGGGCAGGCTGTATATACTGCGTTGCCTATTAGAACCTACTTTCATCCATCTTATGTTGACTTTAGTGAAAAAGGCTTTAAATTTATATTAAAAGATAAAATAAAATAAACACACATGAACTTCACCAAAGTGTCCTCTGCCAATAGTTTGCAGCACATCAAAGTCTGAGATGCATACTCTCATCCTCCGCAGCTCTGCCAAGGTGCTGCGATCTGAAAGGTTAAAAGTAGAATGTATCATAGAATAAAGAAAAATATTTTGCAGCGGTTTGCATCAAGAGATGGAATAAAGTTAGACACATAAAGGTAGACATGCAAATCAAATCAAACTACTTGAAAATATTTTATAGTTTATAGCCTACTTCTAAGCCATAAGACCACATGACAATGTAAAACACGATAGTATCTATAAATACGGACCAACGTACCAAGTAGTCTTACACCACTCATTTGAATGGATTTTATGAAATGATCACAAATCTCATATAGTACTTACTAGCTTTTTCCCGCGGCTTCGCCCGCATGAAATTTAAATAAAGAGTAGCCTTTGTACTTCCCCAGGTTTCAGACTATCCATATCAAATTTCATTACAAACGGATCTGCACATTAGCCGTGTAGCATACATATAAACAGATAGTACTTAAAATTACTTTTGTTTTCATTGTGTAGGTATATTATTGAAGTTATGAAGAGCTTATATACCTACTGAATAGAACAGCAGCAAAAATAAAAACTGAAAGCATTACCACAAAGTACATGATCAGACCGCTCCTCCACCCCGCTGCGCTTAAGCGCGCCAATTAATGGTAAGCGCTTTTCATAACGCTGCGCTTAGGTCAAATATAATCGTGATAACTTTTAAACTATTCGTCCAAACTACTTACTATAAAAGACAAAGTTCATCTACATTAAATACTGAAGGCAATACATTATGGAGTTTGAAAACAAATTGATAACTACTCTAGAATGAGCATTGTAAAAAACATAAATATTTTTTTTTATGTTATACTGTTTTATTACAATAAAAATTATGTAGTTAGGTTATGTACTAAAAGCCAAAAATTAATTCGGTAAGTCCTAGCTACCAGATCGCACTAATGTTCTCATCAATCTTGGGTATTGATCAGACACATTTAAAATCGTTGGGCAAGTGAAATTTCTATCATAATGTTTACTCTGGATACGCTCCGCCCAAAACATTTTTTATTAATGTGTTAATTTTATTTTCAATTGTTTAGTTTTGTTATTAGTTGATACTTCTCATTCTCTTTTCAAAGTGATCCCTTTTCTACCAATCAGGCCCTGTCGTTCGATACTCATATTGAGGTATTTGTGGAAAATACGTAATCCGCCATTTTGTGGTGGCCGCCATCTAAAATTTTTCATAGTGAGCTCTATTCTACCAATCAAACCCTTTCATTTGATACCCATATTGAGGTATTTGTGGAAAATATTAAAACCACCATTTTGTGGCGGCAGCCATCTTGGATTTTTTATAGTGAGCCGTATTCTACCAATCAAGCCCTATCATTCGATACCCATACTGAGGTATTTGTGGAAATTAAGTAATCCACCATTTTGCAGCGACAGCCATCTTGGATTTTTCATAGTGAGCTTTATTCTACGAATCAAGTCCTTTCATTTGATACCCATATTAAAGTATTTGTGGAAAATAAGTAATCCGCCATTTTGTGGCGGCGGCCATCTTGGATTTTTCATTGTGAGCTCTATTCTACCAATCAAGCCCTTTCATTTGATACCCATATTGAGGTTGTTGTGAAGTAATATGTGATCCGTCATTTTGTATCGGCGGCCATCTTGAATTTACAATCATTTAAATTATCTGAATCTTGATGACAATATGGGTGAATACCAAAAATCAGATCAATCTGTCATCAGGAAGGGAGTAAAATTCCAATTAATAGCTTTCAGAGCCTAGGATTTTTGCCGACTTAGTTGATACTTTTCCTTATATTATGGCAACATTATACAAAATCTTTATAAATTGTAGCCTATGTGTTGTTCTGATGTATAAACTATATTACTGTAAAGTTTCATCCAAATCCGTTCAGTAGTTTTTGCGTGAAAGAGTAACAAACATCCATACATACATCTTCACAAACTTTCACATTTATAATATTAGTAGGATTATAAAATTACCATTGGCCCAAGAAAATTTCTTTGGTGGAGACACAACTACAGGTAAAGTGTAAAAATATTTTGTGTTTTTAAATCTAGTTGCACCAATTATAATAAAACACCACATGCAGTGTTCTGTAAGAGTATCATCATAATAAAAATAACATAATCAGAGAATATTATTTCAAATCTACAATCAAGATCTTAAGTCTCATAAACTTTTATTGACATAATTTAAATATTCTTGTTCATTGTTCAAACTAGATTGTTACTTTTATGTATTAGCACCCTAAGTATACAATCATAATTATCGCAAGATACCTATAATATAACTAGATAAAAAGAAGTGTAAGGATAAAGTGTGACGTAATGTGAAAACAAAATAATTTCCACTTTTCTATATAAAATGTAAGAGATAACTATTTTCAAAGTCAGCATCAGCAGCTGGCAATTTAATAAATTGACTCAATGTCCAGGGGGTATACATAATAATGAATAGAGGCAGAATATTAAGGCATTGATATTTACACTAAACTTTTGTTTGAAGTTGATGACACTGTGCAGATGACACAGTATTATTGCTGTTAGTAGTTGAGATATTTACAAAGCACTAATACAGGTTTTTCATGGCAGATACTGCTGCAGTATCTGCCAGGTGAAAGACACATTACTAGAATATACATTTAATTTAATATACTCTAACACAGATACAATGTGTATTACTTGGTAACTGATAAAATAACACCAAAATATCTTAAATATTAACATTATTGTTTATTTGGTATTAGCAAAATGCTAAATATTTGTATTGGACTTTTTAGAATGAAGATATCTTTGGAAAAAAAGTCATAAACAAGATACCTATCACAGAAAAAAAATTGTGGCAGCTGCCTAAAGTAAGAGGAAAGCAAAAAATATCAACATATAAACAATGTGCCAAAAGTCCAGCTGCAACTTACATTTGTCCACAAAAGTTTTAACCAATTCATCCGTTTTTTTAACAGGGTCGTCATTGCACTCATCATATAATACTGTTAGAGCATCCAGCAGGGCTTCACGGTCAATTGTCTTTTTATTGAACTTCGTAGTACCACCTGCTATTTTACCAAGTATTTGGCGATTCAAACGCGTGATTCGCACAGCAATCGGTTCTTTTGATGGTTCCATCATGAGTTTTAGTAACACCTTAAATTAATACAGTCTATAAATGATACATTTTCGTTGTTTATTTATAACAAAAAACAGATTCAGTATCCGCAAAGTTTTGAGCCCGGTAGTTTCGTCGTTACTATTTGAAAATTGAACTTGTCAACTTGCCGACATTCCGTGTATTGACCATAGAGTGGTATTGACAGAATGACATAACCTACACGGTGTGGCCAGTTCAAATTATAGTAAGCGCCCTCTAGCAGCCAGTTTGAGAATTACTTAAAGCCTGAATTCTCGATAGGATTAAAGATTAAAATTAAACGTTAATCTACTATTCGATAATAGATGGCACTTAAACAATTTATATTTGTAATATTATATTTCATTTTTATATTTGAATACGCAAATACGACACCATCTTGTCGCAGACTAAGCCGGGGGTCTAGATCGACTTTAGACTTAATTGTTACGGTGACTAGTGACTTGCCGATGAAAACAAATTCCATATTCTTATTCACATTTGCCTCACATTTAGAACCTAACTAGTCTACCCGCTTGACCGCGCACAAGTGACTATTCTCCCTTTTTCAAAATTCCGTAGACCGCGCACAAGTGACTATTTTCCCTTTTTGGTTACAGCGCTATACTCGGTCTGAAATTACTGTTTCTTTCTATTACGTAATGTTTTAAATTCTTTTTCTCTGTTCTGTTCAAATTATTGAACATTTCTTCATGCTAAAAATACGAAGCGAGTCTTAAAATCGTTAACCCGGGTCGAAAAAATAATGTCAAATGCCACTCTTTGTTTCGCGCGCTCCGTGATTACGTACATATCGTATGCGTGTAATTAAATATTTTTATACTACATGTTTTTTTTTATTTATTTCGGTGTAGATAGAATCCCTCTACAATGAAAAGTCATAAAATATGTATATCATCGATTTACTTTTTAAAATAATCCTGTTTAAAATACACAAAGTGTTTTTTTCAACGATAGTCAATGTTCGCTGCTAAGAAAAATAAATTAGAAAGTAAATATCAACAAAGAATTCATACGACTTGAAAGAGTCATTTATAAGGTTGAAGAAAAACATCACTTCAACTTACTCATGTAACCGACTTATCAACAATAAATGTTTATGTTAGCGCGCCCATCTGGCGAGCGGCGCGACATTTTGTTTAGAACGTGAGCGGTCGAGTGAATTCGGCGAATTGGCGCTAGCGGTCAAGCGGCTACTAGTAAATCTTCGGAAATTCGGACTAGACCCCTGTATAAATAAATAACGCAACAATTTTCTTGTAGGCGTAAATTTGTTGCGTTACCAACTGACTGACAGGCAAAGTACGGCCGAAACTATTAGGCGTAAGAAGCTGAAATTTGGTAGTAGGTATGTTCCATAAGGAGCGTAGGGGTGCACACAGAAAGGATTTTTCGAAATGCCGAAGGGATCGGGAAGTAACGGATAAATTACAAAAAAAAATGTGCGGACGTAGCTGCGGGCATTCTATAATTTTATACAAAGTTTTAAAATATAATTGTTGAGTCTTTTGTAAAAGTCAAATTAGGGCTGCCCGCAGCGATGATGAGCGGAGCTGTGTCAATACAATACTGAGAAGTAGGTACATTTCTGTTGGTTCTCTTAATCCTCCAGGCCTCCAGCGGACTGCCAGCTTTAGCCCGTTAAGGGATCATCCATTTATTTGCTTTCATGTTTTGTTTCTTGAGGAGTAATAAAGATAAAGATAATTTATTTCGTTTAAAAATGAGTTTTTTATTTTTTTTGCATAGATAGTATGTAGCTACATGTTTGACCATAGTGGTGTACAAAATTATATATATAATAAAATTAGAAGCGGGTTTATACAGTGCAGAATATTGATACAAGGTTTACAAATTTGTCACAAATAAAAATAATAACAAAATAAACTTGATAAGTGGATTTTTTTATTTAGAAAGAAAGAAAGAAAGAAAGAAAGAAAGAAAGAAAATACATTTATTTGCAGTAGATTATGCAATAAACACAAAACACAGTTAATTACAAAAATAAAATGCGTTTATACAAAAAACACAGTTAATTACAAAAAAGGAAAAAAAAAAATAACATACTGCAAAATGGTCGCAACTCAGCAAAATGCTAGTTTTGAAAAAAACTAGCGCTGGTCTTCCGTTGCGACCATGTTGGTAAATAATATACCTAATTTAGCACAACTAATTCATTAGACGACATTAAAAAATAATAATAATAACAGCGTTTTCGGTACCTACTAATGTTTTAACAATACAATACCCACCCATTTTTGCACCCCAGTTAAATCTAGAAAATAACTCAAAACAGACATTATATTTCGATACGATGCTTGCAGAAGCAAGTTGGATATGAGCTCCTGCATCTGGAATCCACACTAGGTTTCTTACGCAATTTTGCTCGAAAAGGTTCTGAAATGGTTTTTCTATATTTGTATCAAACCAAAATTAAATATTTGATAGGATGTTTAGGATAGGTATAATATGTTTGACACCAGCCTCATTACATCATGCTCAAAATATGCGTAGCGATAACTGATGCTCTTGATCTCCATGATGAACTGATAAGCACCGCCTACTGCCTGTCTGTGCCCGTGTGCCGTACTGTGGCTCGCAACGTCCCATATATACCTCGCGTCATGTCCACGCTCAATAGCTACTAGGAAGTCTATCCGAACGGTGAGCAAAGGAATTAAATACTGTTAACAGAGTAGGAGTAGGTTTAAGTTTTTGAAAGTATAAATACAGATCGCGATCAGCGGATTAATGCGGGTGGCCCAAGATCAGTCCATGTGGAGAGCCTTGGGGGCGATCTATGCACAGCAGTGAACGTGGTGTAAAAAGAACCTTAACAAAAATTTGAATCCCATGATGCACCGATCATAACGAACATTTTTTACTTCGGCCCCATACCTGGGTATTTACTTGTTCAGGAGATATTGAGACTCAAAGTCACCACACATGATTCCTTAAATAATTAGGAACAAAATCGATGCAATTTTCGCGCTAAATTGTTCCATAGATGTCCTATGCACCCATGGATACGTAGGTATTTCGAACATTGCACGCACGCACTTTACATGTGTCTACCTAATTAAGAAAGAAGTTCGTTGCCCAGGTATTATTTTTGCTTAGTATGACTTGGCATGATGTCCAAAACAAGTAGCCTTCGGCTTCGTGATGGGTCTATTGACTCCCTGTATGTAGTTAAAAATATTTCTTTCTTTTGTTATGTTTGTTTTGCTTTTATATTATTCTGTTATGTAAGTACTTCTCCTTTGTATCTCTAATTAAGTAATTATATTAAGTACTTAGTATTATGTTGTGTTAATGTAGCATTTTTTTTTATTTTTATAAAGACAACGTCTGCATTAGGACTAAATCCTGTATCGCGGGAGACTTTACAAACATATAACTAACGGACACAATGAACACCCAGACTCCCAACAATAATTTGTGAATCACACAAAGTGTTGCCTCGTGTGGTAATCGAACCCACAACACTCGGCGCAGTGTCAAGCGGCGAGGCGGTCGCTTAAACCACTACGCCAACCGTGCAGTCAAAATTGGTTAATAAAAACGTGTTACATAACATAAATAAATAAAATAATTATAATACTTAAATAATGTATATTGTATAATATATTAATCGCGTACGCAAATATAGTGCGTATTTCCGTATCCCTAAAATACATAAATACAGATTAGTTTATCAATGATATACACGAAACCTGCGCGGAGAGTGTTGACTTTTGGCCTTCATACTCTGTCAACTTGCCTGTTCTACATAATATTTGAGCTGTCCAATATAATTCGACATAACATAATTATAAGCCTACTAATAATCGTACTTTGGCTCAAAATAAAGTTATTTAAACTAACTGCCTCGTTGGATTAACAGTAGTGGGTAGTTAGGACTAATTATTACGAAGCCTCGTTCGATTATTGCACTTGAATATGATTAAGGTAGGTAAGTCCAGGAGAGATGGCCATATAGGAGTGATGGCCAAGTTAAAAGAAATCGGCATAGAATTGATAGATGGTAAGTGTTGCGTTTTTTCGTTTCGCAGTTCGATCGCAATCATCTGTTAGTGTGGGTTATTTTACGAAAGAAAAATAAAAAAGTAGGTAAAATTATGATAGGTATAATTGCTTTAAGACACTCGTTTATTTTGTGACTCTATTGACAATGCATAATTATGGTAAAGTTGGTATTTTGTTATGGGAGTGTATTATTTCATGTGTAATGGAAAGTTAATGAGTGAAGCTTTATGTTAACCTCGAAATTGTCGGTGTAAACAAAAACTTTGTAGAATGTACTCATATGGCCATCTGTCCTAGACGATTAGGAGAGATGGCCGCTTTTTTCGAGGATAGATGGCCAAAACATTGGATTTCAATTTAACGATTTGTAACTAGTTTTATGATTTTATTTTTAATGCCGAATTTTCATATAAGGAAAATGGTAAGTTCTTGTGGGAATTGGTCTGAGGAAGCCTTACAAAAAGCTATGTGTGCTGTGAAAAATGACGGTATGTCTGTAAACGCTGCGGCCAATTTGTTTGATAAACCCCGAAAAACATAGGAGAGGAGGATAAAAAATAAAAATGACAGAAAAGGGCCCTTGCGACCATCAATACCATCATGTGTAATTGAGCTTGAAAATGAAGAAAAATTACTCGTCATATTAAAGAAATGCCACAAAGTAGCTTTCCTTTGACGATTGATGACGTGAGAAAAATTGCATATCATTGTAAGAATTTCTGACTCAGAGAACAGCAGCGTTGGAAAAGAACTGATTTCAGATGCCAATAAGCAAAAAGAAAATATTTGCCGTCGATGCGCGGAAAATTATTACAGTACGAAATTAATCGAAGGTTGGCTCCAGTGCCTATTTTGTGACTTATGGATACGTATATTGAACGGAATTCGAGGATATGTGCTCAATTTGTAGGAATAATAAAAAAGAAGAGCTCAGGAAAATCGGAAGAAAGGAAAATAGGAAAAAATACTTCAAATGAAACATAGGCCATCTTTCTTATACATGTATGGCCATCTCTCCTATAGGGTCTAGGAGAGATGGCCAATCAAGTATTTTCGTAATATAATAATAGATATTAATATGCGCCATTGATTTTATCTGTGATATCTGTTGATTTTTTGTTAAAATGACTACTAAAGTTTATGATTTAATTTAATTGGTATTTTTATTAACCCTGGTTCATTTGTTGTTCAAACTTAAAAAAACTATGGCCATTTAACCTCGACTTACCCTAAATAATTTATTCTTTATCGGTCTGCGTGGAGAGCCTTGGGGAGGCCTATGACAAAGAGCTCAGATATTTACATAGAAGCGCATTTCCTATAGGCGCTCTGAAGACAAACTTTCTGTGACACAAATTGCCGCTTGGCGGCGTGGCAGTCGCGCTGTGACAGCTGTCTCTATGAGAGCAAGAGAGACGAACGTTCCTCCTGTGTATCTTAACTACGAGAGCAAGAGAGACGGAGGACGACGCCAGCGCCGCCAACGGCGCCAACTACGAACTAAACTGGAGACAGTCCCCACTTGGAATCGGCACACGAAATCCTTAACAACTGCGCTTCTATGTAAATCTGTATTCATTGCTTAAGACCAGTAGTGGACGTCTCTAGGCTGAAATGATGATGAAGTACAAGAAGATTAGCGATCCCACACTGGATTTACGACTACACTACACTGATCATATTATTATGACTACAATTTAGGATTCAGGTGGTACTTAAGTGCAACGGATTCAAAGATACGTCTGAAGCGGACCGTAAACCGGAAGTACCCAAGCAGAGTACCGGCTTAGGTAGATGCATTACATAATGGGAGTGACGGACAAAGTTGGAACAGTACTAGGTACAGCAATACTCCATCAAGACTGTATATAGTCCGCTCTCCAGGGTAGCACACAATCAGCGCACCGCGAAGGATGTCATTCCTCTACAAACACCTTGTCACGTTGTGACACCACTGTGACGTTGCACGTGGGTCAACGCTATTTAGTTAAATAAAATATCGATATATATCGGTAACAATATGTATATTTCTGTTAAAGGAATCTATACAACCTTTAGCAAAAGGAAAAGAAAACGGATTTACACAATTTTGACTCTAAAACAAGTTAACAGGGTTCGTGTAGTCCAAGTAAAACGCATTCCCAGATATGCAGAGGGAAGACGACTTAGCTTGCGATGTTGCGGCGCGGCGGCCAGAAAGGGGCGTCCACTCCAGCGCCACGGTATATAATTATAGCAGCTTGAGGTGCGCGGGGGCCGGGCGGAAGGCCAGCCGAGAGGTGCGACGACGATTGACGTCACAACCTGGCGTCTACAAGGTCGATTGCAGTTGTGGTAGTTCCTATATCGGTCAGACCAAACGAACCATCGCTGAAAGAAAAAAAAGTTAACAAGTCTGTCATAGCTGAGCATTTGTTGGAGTCTGGACCAAACAAACCCCTGGATTGAATTACATCAACCAAAAGTCTTATCTACCGATCGTCACTATTACTCCAGGATAGTACGTGAAGCGGTTGAAATCAAACAGCATAAAAAATTCTACAACTTGGAATCCAGTAATCAACAAATGAACGAAAGCAGCGATAGCCTAGTGAAGAGACCGACAGCCTGCTACGCAGACGGTCCGGCTTCGAATGCACGGCGAGCACCGATGACTTTTCGGAGTTAATATGCGTATTAAATTGTTTATTATCGCTTGCTAAAACATTGTGAGGAAACCTGCAAGTCTGAGAGTTCTCCATAATGTTCTCGAAAGACATGTGAAGTCTGCCAACCCGCACTTGGCTAGCGTGATGGACTATGGCCTTACCCTTCTCATAATGGGAAGAGGCCCGTGCCCAGTAGTGGGACAGTGTAAAGGGCTGATGATGAATCAACAAATGTAAACCCTGCCGCAGTAACACAGCTCACCAGTGTGTAGACGTCATAAGTGTTGTGTGTTGACGTACCGACAGTTCGGATAAAAATAAAAATAAAAACAAGTGAAGGTAGAGATGACATCAGTCCTGCCGCGACCATGGCTGTTGTAAGACGGCCGAAACGTAGGTAAAATATAGGTTTTTATACCTTAAATTAATTAAATATCGCGAATAAGTAATCAATATAAAGAATTGTCCATCTTCTTATACTAACTTCAATTTACACCTACTTTGTTCAATCTCTGCACCACCCAAAAGGTAGACTGGTAGAGAATGCCTTAGGCATTAAGTCCGCCGTACATATTCATTATAGTGTATGTATGAAGTTTAATAAATAAAAATAAAAAATAAGACCCGTTTTCATAAAATTGTATGATGAGACTGACAGATGCTAAGCAGGGTTCGAATCCACGGCACCAATGAAATTGTTTCTTATTATCCATGTGGTGACGAATTAAGAATACGGAATGTCACCACTCCATATCATCCCATGGGTGTCGTAAGAGCCGATAGAGGGAGCATATTATGCAGAGAACAGCCCTGTAAGAGAAGGAAAACTTGATACAAACCCTATACCAACCCGTTTGGCCAGCGTGGTATAGTAGGCCAATTCCTCCTTTCAAAGGAGAGGCCTAGTCCAGCAGTGGACTGTTAAAGGCTAATGATATATACTATATACCTACTTACATAAAAGACTAATGATATTGATGATGAGAATTTAGTTTATATCGCCTTGGTATTTGAGTTCCGATGGGGTCCAACCAATTAAATCTATGGGTCCAATGATTGTTTTCCTAAAACAATTACCTAACAACATTACATGTACCCCGAAACATGATAGCGCTCTGATGTTATTGTTTTAGCAAGCGGTCATAGGTCCAACTCAGTGATGATTATTGCAAACGACTAGAGGTTTTATACTTATACATTGTTATACCTTGCTCTCATCGTTTACCTAATTGTATTTATTTATTCATTAGGTACTTTAGGTAGTAGTTTTAACATTGTATTGTATAATAAAAAACAGGAGTGATAAATTTTAACTAAATGCACAACATTCTAAGATGTCACAACATGCACGTAAAGGAAAAAGATTTTCATGAAAAGCATTGATTTAGGTAATTAGCTATAGACGCAAATTTGTTAGTAAAATATAAAAATATAGTCTCAAACTATTATTTTCATAATATTTGCAATGTTTATTGTATGCAGTGTTGATAGGATAATGTTGCCTCAAAGTGATTTATAAGATGGAGTTTACACTAGTTCTATAATTTGCGCCATTCTATGTAAATAGTTAGGTATTTAATTGATATAGTTTATAAAGCGAATACCTTTCATGTGGGTACATTACTGACTGCACGGTTGGCGTAGTGGTTTAAGTGGCCGCCTGCGCCGAGTGTTGTGGGTTCGATTCCCACACGAGACAACACTTTGTGTGATCCATAAATTGTTGTTTCGAGTCTGGGTGTTCATTGTGTCCGTTGGTTGTATGTTTGTAAGGACCCCGCAATACAGGATTTATTCCTAGTACGGGAGTACTCTTTAAAAAAAATACACAAAAAAAATTATACATCATTTAAAGTGTTGCGATCTTTTAGCATTAAACTTTTAACTTTTCACGGAGCTATTTCTGCGCAAAAAACGTGAATATAAACGTGCACTACCTTGTTGTTAAAACCAAGGAGTGGGATCGAGGCAAAATATACTAATTGCTATTCGCGTGACCTAGGACCGCAGCGGCCACTGCGTTGGTTTTAGTAAGTAGGATCCGAACGACATTCTGCAACAGTCTCTCATAGTCAAACATATTCAACAAACAAATCAATGTTTTAATTAATAACATTGGGTTTGCAAATGAGCTACAGTTACACGTTGGCAAGATGAAAACCTGCTTTAGTTCTCGCCGGTTAGATATAAGTTATTATGATTTGAGGAAGTAACTTACCGGATTTAACATATTATACAGCTTATTAGTCAACATAATAATTATATGATGGACCGAGTACATTTGGTGCAGACATATTCAAGATTTTTATTTGAATTGAAAGACAGCGTGTAATAATAATCTTAATATATAAAATCCTTGCGTTACTGACTGACTGACAGACACGCTACAGCCGAAACTATTGGGCGCAGGAAGCTGAAATTTGGCATGTATGTTCCTTGGGGACCGTAGGGGTGCACCAAGACGGGATTTCTCGAAATTCCCACGGGATCGGGCAAAACGAGAAATAAGAAAATATGTGCGTGCGAAGCCGCTGGGAACGGCCAAAAAGGGTAAATTTAAAAAAAAAACAGGCGTAGCTGCTGGCATCCTCTAGTAAGTTAATAATGATCATAGGTAACAAAATCCATCTACGAAGTTGACCATCAAATCATCTTCACCATCACTAAACCTAAGAATTAATGAGTCAGTTGTCAATTTCAGTGATGCTTGAAGGCTATAAAAAAAAAGCAGGTGCTCACCAAATATTAATTATTATAACAAAATTATAATTATTTATAGCTATGTAAAGGTAATGAAGGCTGGTACGGTAAGTTTCGGGACTCTCACGCCCCGGCCACGGCGTACAGCGACGGCGGCAGCGGCGAGCGATTTCGATGTACATGGCGTGTTTACCTTGAGGCGGTGGTCTGTTACGGCCCTGTCACGACCTTGCCGCTCTGAGCGGCGGCTTAGCGCGGGGCGGCGAGCGGTAAGATCAAATGTATGAAGACGTTCGAAGCACGCCACGAGCCGCCGCGCACAGCGATAACGCGCGCGTTTTTTTTGGCGCGAATGGCTGCGCGGCGAGCGGCGCGGCGGGCGGTGCAGCGAGCGGCGGGAACAAATGTACTGCGACCGAGTCCAACGCCACGACTCCGAGCGGCACAGACAGCGTTACGCGAGGGACGAACTAGGCGGTTAAACTATTTGTTAAATATTTTGTGGCGGTAATGAATACGGAGACATTTAAAGTCGAAATTTTAAAACGGTCGCGTGTATGGATAGCAACACATCCGCTGTATAAATACAAAAAATGTTAATAAAACGTTGCGAGATGTGATGAAACAATGTTTTACAGAATGTAATGGTAGGTTTTAATATAAATCGCAAACATTAAAACATTGTGTAATGTACATTTATGTACCTATTTAGGTACCTACAGACACAGCTACTATGAGAGTTGAAAGGTGATTTACCTACCTACTTAACGTAATCTACGTTGTGTAGGTACCTATTCAACGCCTCATTAATTGCGAATATGCATTATTCCTTTGATATAAAATACTTGTAAGAAATGAAGATCCAATGTCGACAATTTTGTAGGTAAGTATACCGTATAGTTACACAAAGATATTTTGGTTATTGCCATATTTATGGGTAACTCAGTCGGCCCAAATACTTCCACATTTGCCGCTGCGTTTACCGCTGCTGTAGGGTCGTGGCGTGCACGACGCTCTGCCGCGCCGCCCGCCGCGACGCGCGCCGCTTAGACCGATCTCGTGAACAGGCCCTAACAGACGCCGTAGGTCGCGTCCGATGGCATCCGGCGTCTGCTGACGCTTGACGCGGCGTCCAGCGTTGTTTGCGATGGTCACTCAGAATTTTAGTTTCTCGCATGCGCTCAATGTGAATAGACGGGATGAACAGACCATTTTAAGAGTTCTTCTCGAATAGGAGGAGGATAATGATCTTATTTTACAATGATTATTAAAACAGGAGATAATAAAAAGGCGTCACGACCTTTTCGTGTAGAGAGAGGTCGAGGGTTGTATTAATACGTTGATAAAAAAAACATTAATATAATATTATGGTCTTTATCGCTGGCATCAAATAAAATTCTGTATTAATTTAACTGCTTCTATCAGTAGGTAATTCATCTTGCTCCTTTGTAAATTTCACAATTTTTATGTCATAGACGCGGCGTCCGTAACGCCAGAATCCCCCGAAATGACGGCGTTGGCGGCGTACGACCTATGGATGCGGCGCACGGCGTTCGTGCGCCGCGTCGGGCGTGTGAGAGAGACCACTATAGTGCATTTTCATAGTAAGCATTCGTAGGCTGCGTACAGCGTCACGTCGGACGCGACCTACGGTGGCAGTGGTCTGTAACAAACGCTGTAGGTCGCGTCCGATGGCGTCCGGCGTCTGCTGACGCTGGACGCGGCGTCCAGCGTTGTTTGCGATGGTCACTCAGGATTTTAGTTTCTCGCATGCGTTCAATGTGAATAGACGGGATGAACAGACCATTTTAAGAGTTCTTCTCGAATAGGAGGAGGATGATGATCTTATTTTACAATGATTATTAAAACAGGAGATAATAAAAAGGCGTCACGACGTTTTCGTGAAGAGGGTTGTTTTAATACGTTGATAAAAAAAACATTAATATAATATTATGGTCTTTATCGCTGGTATCAAATAAAATTCTGTATTAATTTAACTGCTTCTATCAGTAATTCATCTTGCTCCTTTGTAAATTTCACAATTTTTATGTCATAGACGCGGCGTCCGTAACGCCAGAATGCCCCGAAATTACTGCGTAGGCGGCGTACGACCTATGGATGCGGCGCACGGCGTTCGTGCGCCGCGTCCGGCGTGTGAGAGAGACCACTATAGTGCATTTTCATAGTAAGCATTCGTAGGCCGCGTACAGCGTCACGTCGGACGCGACCTACGGCGTTTCCTACAGACCACCGCCTTACAGACCACCGCCTTAGGGCCTGTTCACGAGATCGGTCTAAGCGGCGCGCGTCGCGGCGGGCGGCGCGGCAGAGCGTCGTGCACGCCACGACCCTACAGCAGCGGTAAACGCAGCGGCAAATGTGGACGTATTTGGGCCGACGGAGTTACCCATAAATATGGCAATAACGAAAATATCTTTGTGTAACTAGGTATACGGTATACCTACAAAATTGTCGACATTGGATCTTCATTTCTTACAAGTATTTTATATCAAAGGAATAATGCATATTCGCAATTAATGAGGCGTTGAATAGATACCTACACAACGTAGATTACGTTAAGTAGGTAGGTAGGTAAATCACCTTTTAACTTTCATAGTGGTAGCTGTGTCTGTACCTAAATAGGTACATATGTACATTACACAATGTTTTAATGTTTGCGATTTATATTAAAACCTACCATTACATTCTGTAAAACATTGTTTCATTACATCTCGCAACGTTTTATTAACATTTTTGTATTTATACAGCGGATGTGTTGCTATCCATACACGCGACCGTTTTAAAATTTCGACTTTAAATGTCTCCGTATTCATTACCGCCACAAAATATTTTACAAATAGTTTAACCGCCCAGTTCGTCCCTCGCGTAACGCTGTCTGTGCCGCTCGGAGTCGTGGCGTCGGACTCGGCCGCAGTACATTTGTTCCCGCCGCTCGCCGCGCCGCTCGCCGCGCAGCCATTCGCGCCAAAAAAAACGCGCGCGTTATCGCTGTGCGCGGCGGCTCGTGGCGTGCTTCGAACGTCTTCATACATTTGATCTTGCCGCTAGCCGCCCCGCGCTAAGCTGCCGCTCAGAGCGGCAAGGTCGTGACAGGGCCGTTACAGACCACCGCCTGACGCGCCATCGGTCGCGGCGCGCGGCCGCGATGGAGTAAAGCGCGCCATGTACATCGAAATCGCTCGCCGCTGCCGCCGTCGCTGTACGCCGTGGCCGAGCCGTGAGGTGACATAATAGTAACGCCACGGTAATATAATCTAACAGTATTGTAACTCGGCCGTCTTCGTGAGTTATATACCTACCAGACGCGCCGCATGCGAGCTGCGGCACGATAGCGGCTGCGGGTACTGTAGGCACAGTCCGCCCAGTCTAATGGGTACTCTGCTCGAGGCGCGTAGGTATAAGTCGAGGTTCGTGCGTTTGTATGGAGTTACAATACTGTTAGATATTATTACCGTGGTAACGCCCTACGATAGCGGTGCTGTAAAAATTTAAAAAATACATATACCTACTTATTCAATTAATTAAGCAATTTCAGTACGTACGTTTAGGAAATAAGCAAATGGGAATATGATTGTCAATACAATGCAAATGTTAAGGAAATGTAACATTAATGAAAATGAAGATTATGTATATCCACATGTGCACTTATATCTATGTATTATTAATTAAATATCACTATAATTGTGTAAATACATAATATACTAACACTGTAATAATCATTACAAGTTGCATTTTATTTCTGAATAGTTCAAAATCTTATTCTTATGGAATGTTGAGTTGTCCTGTATGTCTATCTAAAACAAACCATACCTACTAGTGGACTTTTATGGGAGTAGTAAGTGTATCATCATCAGGCCTCTCCTTTGAAAGGAGGAATTGGCCTACTATACCACGCTCGCCAAACGGGTTGGTATAGGGTTTGTATCAAGTTTTCCTTCTCTTACAGTGCTGTTCTCTACATAATATGCTCCCTCTGTCGGCTCTTACGACACCCATGGGATGATATGGGGTGGTGACATTCCGTATTCTTAATCCGTCACCACACGGACAAGTGTAGTACTTAAGTGTATGTTGTTTAAAAATGATTTACAGCTTTCAATGTGATCAAATGCCTCGAATGCATGTTTTTTTTGCCCTACATAGGTACCTACCGAAGAATGTAATTTAGCGACTGCCGCCATTTGTGGTCAACTTTCGTGAATTTACCTATACTTATTTCATTGCTACATTTATTTACAGTGTGCATTATCAGGTAGGTAATAAGTAATGATTATTAAGTGAACTTCTAATATTTTATTCAATACTTATATATCTAAGGTAAGATCAGCTAAGTCAAATTCTTTGTTCGGTATGTTTTGACTAATTAAACGTGACTGCCACTGCAGCGGCGTGATACGTGCCGTGTACGATTTGCATCGCTGCAGCCGTTGCACAACTCTCCATCCTTGATACATTGACATATATGCCTACGTACATTGAATAAAGTATAAATACGGAAAGAACATCACGCGCGATGCAGTTTTAGCATGTACTTAGAATTAATAATTGTTATTATTTTAACAGTAATTATTTTATTCTGAAATCAGTGAGAGCATAAGACTGTAAAATTCTGGTTGTGCATATGGGTTGCCTACGAAACCAATACTATAAAAATTACTTAGTAGTTTCCTAGTATACGTATGGTATACAGTCCCTACTATCGTTGGATGACGTAGAGACCCGTCGCCGTGCCGTCAAGCAAGTGTATTGTCCTCTTATCGTCCTGACGCTATTCGCGTTGTTTATAAAAGGTGGCTAGCGCGATGCGGTCGCAGTTTTGTCTTTACTCAGCCGGAGTGCGGAATCTAACCGTGCAGAATTAGAACAGTAATATTATTGTACATTATTGAAGTGTGAGTGTAGTGATGGCGTTCCTCCAAGGTCCTTCTCTGAAGCAGGCGGAGATGATTAAACAAGAGCTGGGAGAGTCTACTGGAGACATTGAGAGAGGGGTGCGGGACCTAAGAAGTATGCTCGCCGCCTCACCTCATCTGCCGCAACCAGACACAATAAGTAAGTTTAATTTAACCCTTATTCAAATTAAAAATAGATACATAGATAAATTACACTACATTCCGAATCCTCCGTAAAATAGGGTAGTTTCCAGGGTCAAAATAATTACATTTTATTTAGTCCGTATTTTAGATTATAAAAAAATATTGGACACGTATTTTTCTTTTTTCTATTAAATAAAAAATAACAAAGATATAGCCCATTAAAGTTACGTGTGACGTCATCTAGTGCGAAAAAATGCAGCACGTCGTGACGTTATACGTAACTTTAATGAGCTATATCTTGGTCATTTTTGGTTTAATGTACAAATAAAAAAATAATAAGTATCGCTTATTTTTGAATAATCTAAAGGACGGACTTATAATTTTTTTTTGTCAACTAGCCTATTGCAGGAGAGAATAAACCCTGTGGAGAAAATTCTACAAACGGATAAAAAAAATTAAATAAGCGAATTATGTAAAGAGAATGTAATTAAAAGGGACCTTCAATCGTACTATATTAATAATAATTGCAAAAGTAAAATAGATTTATTTAAGAATTATGTATTATCATTGCTTATGTTAATTAATTAAATGCAACTGTGTTTAATATGCATTGATAATGCATTTGTGAAGGTAAACAAGATTTTGTACATGACATTTTTAATATACGTGAGAATATTGAACATTAGAGGTATTTAATTTAGTAAGTGTTTGTAAGTTTGTGCGATTTTTCTTCGCCATGTGAGGTCTCGGTTTCGATTTCACATTGTACGAATTATTTCTTCTGATTTTATTTATCATGGGATTATACCTTCTTATAAAACTGAACTGATCAACATTTTAAATCGTATTATATTTCTATAATAAGTTACAAATAATTTTGATGACTGCCTCTGTGGTCCAGTGGATAGCGTGTGCGACTGCTGATCGGAGGTCCCGGGTTCGATTCCCGGGTCGGGCAAAAGTGTAACTGGGTTTTTCCGAATTCTCAGTAGCAGCACGGAGTCTGGCGATGTGCCCAGTAACGGCAATAGGCTCGCCCCCTATTACGGGGTACCTAAAAATTCATGGCGTAGTGTGGGTGTAATATTACACCTCTGCCTACCCCTTCGGTGATACATGCGTGAGTCTATAAATAAAATAAATAAATAAATAATTTTGATGTCTCGTATTACTTTTGCTTATTAAATTACCTACTGAAGTAGCACAATATCAAGCTTGCATTTATTTGCTTTTAGTATTTACAAAATCATAGATAGAGGATGCATTTATTGGTAAAATCAATAAATAAAGCGTATTAAGCTAATATTCTGGCATATTTGGCTGGATTAGAATGTAGACCCCGGCTGTGATGATGGCCATGATGTTAACAATTGGTACCTAAATAGTTTGCCGCTCGGTGTGACGGAGCGTAAGACTATTGTATCAACGTAACGTTTCTATTTTCATGTCCTATGATACCTATAAGGTTCTAGAATCTAGCTGGAAAATTTCATTAGAATCTGTTTCTCCGAGAAATGTTGATAAGTAGTTTGTTAGACCACCCCTCCTCACAAATATTTCGCGTTTATAATAGCCCGTAAAATGGCCTCATTATAAACTACATAAGTCACTTAATTTTAATCTATAGTTCGTGAGATCTGTAAGCCAGTGCTAGATTTCAAGTTAGATGCGGAAACTTCTAGGCATGATTTCTAAAGGATCACATGGCGACGTGTGTCGTTACAATACTGTATTAAGTTACGCCTGATATTTGAAATAAACAGACTGTAACGATTTCTTATAAATAGCTACAATATCTAATAATTAAACACACGTAAGATTTCCATATCGCCAGTTTCAAATCAAGTATAGCATGTAACCATCTGACACGATCTACTACAACTATGTAGCGATACCTGACGGAACTAATTATAACATTGTAGTTATTGCAGCTGCAACCATTTATTTTGCTTGAATAATTTAAATTGAAAACATGCATGTAGGGTGTAATGGTTTATTGGTCGCCTTGATTTTGAATTGCGAAAGAATTCGATCCGCACACGCAGCAACACTTTGTGTGATCCGTGAACAGATTTTTAGAGGCCTAATGTGCATAGTGTCCGTTGATACTTTTTTTATAAAGTATCCCTCACCATGGGATTAGTCTCTACAATTAGAAATATATATAAATAAACTACTTATTCCTAAATGTTAGTACGTATCTGTACTATGTTCGATTGATATCTCTGTTTTTTAATTAATATTCAACATTAGGCCTATTACCTATATCTGTTATTAGAATTCTGAACTAAGTTCTTGATCTGCCTATTACCATGCTCATGGTATCACTCGGTTATTAATTTAAAAGTATATGGCACTAATAAACAAACAGGGCCGGACTTGGAGGTCTGGATTGCTTGGGTAATGAAAGAGCTTAGGACCTTTAATTATTTTACGAATAAAAGAAACAACGTTTTGTTTTACACTAAGTAGTTAAAAAAATGTCGAAATATCAAATGATATAATGTAGCATTAGTCAGATTTGATTAAATAGAAAACAAAATACATCGTTAACGAATGTAAGCGAGGTCTTTCGGTGAAAAGTCGTTGACGATTACGTTGAAATCTAGGTCTCTTAGTAAACTTCACTTCATTTTCATAATGCTCTACCTTTTGGAGGTGTTGGGACCCTGCCCTACTAAATCAGCCCCTGTACACCAAGCTAAACGTTACCCGTTTGCCAAAGAGTATAATAATAAAAAGATTAATGTAGATCTTGAAATCCTTGAATATTTCACGTATTCGTAACCGCAAAACTACACGTTTTGTTAATTTAATAATATATTTTCGTCACTCAGTGATAGAGGAAGCTTACATTATCATTATATAGGAAGTAATTAAATGTCTACATATAACAGAACTTGCATTATGTATAGTACTTATCGAAACTGATTCATTTCCTTATGTTAATGAAAGCTGATCTGACCTTACGTCTCGAAGTAACTTGTATGTAGATATGATATATTGCATATTAAATTATTAATATAAGTAACTTAGTCAAAAGTTCTGTTCATAATGTCAAGATCTTTAGATTTTATTATCGAGTTTGAGGTTATGTGTGTGCTTTAATTATTTCACCTGACTAGGTATATTATTTCTTGAAAGGTAGTAGTTACTTGTACTTAAGTAGGAGGTACTATGAAGGATCTACGATACATATTATGTCTGGCAGGGCCGTGCCGCCCCAATCCAGCGCCTGTGTGCGGCCGCCCCTTCCTACGTCACTGCGCCTGTGTGCGAAATCTGTTGAAGCGCCTTTTTTGGCATCTTTTACGAAAATAACTGTTATAATTAACGCATATCTCGGTGCGCGGCGCCCCTGTCACCCTGGCGCCTGTGTGCGCCGCGCACATTGCACATAGGGACGGTTCGACCCTGATGTCTGGTATGTGAAAAGAAAATACCGTGAGTTTAAAATTGTCTTTCGGGATATATAAAACGTATCTTTGGTTCGAGTATCCTATATTTCAACACTGTTGCCATGATTACCTACAGATGTGACCACAAAAGTTTAAATTAATTTAGTGTGAGCTACAAACTCATCATCTTCAAGAGAAATAAAGTAAGCTCAGAATTTTAGATGCCTCGGCATATTTTCAGAATAAATACCTATTGAAAACACATTCAAATAATACTCTAAAAGTCAAGCATAGAGCTCTTACATCTTTTTATAAATATCATAATATAAGCCCTCTTTTTTAAACTGTGCCACTGCTGGACCGGACCAGACCAGACCGGACCTCTTCTCACTATGACAAGGGTAAAGCCATAGTTTATAATGCTAGTACGAGTAACGTTCCGAGAACTTTATAGAAATCCTTACGGGATTTTCATTCACGTAGTATGATCTCGAGGCCCTTTGGATGGCAGTATACTTATTGGTCTCTACCTACCTATGTTATCGCTGCTAGTAACTATACATCTCACGGTTGTACAATCTTAAGTATATTTAGCAATACATTTGATATTAAAACGTCTTAACGCCAATTAGTACCTATTTTATATTATAGGTCACTGTACTCTATATTATGTTAACACACTATGAATGAGGTACTCTACAAATGCTAGCCAGCATGGCTGTTTGGAGACAGGTGATTTTGAATTTGTCGAAGAAGTCTGACCTGTTGGTATGTTTATTAGTGACTGCTTAGCCGGTTGTCGTGAGTTCGATTGCCGTCCAGGATAACCCTTAGTGTGACGAGCAGCAGCTGTTGTGTTGTGGGTGTAATTTATCTATTCCTATATTTAAATATTATAAAGCATTAGTGTTTCTTTGGTAGGATGCGCTAAACTCAGAAACTACTGGTTCGCTTTTTGAAAAATATTTTTTGTGTTGGATAGCCCACTTATCGAGATAAGCCTATGAACCACGGGCAGCGTAGCAGTGGACATACATCTCAGCTAGTGTTGTATAAAGTTTCTACAGACAGATAAACAATCTTATTACTAAGAATATTTTTCGGATAGAAACTTAGCTCATTCAACATGCACATTCAACGGGCTCAGTATACGCATATTATTTACATTTTAGACTTGCCGTTAAGTTCGTTTCCGGCAGAAGTTAAAAAGAATCTTATAAATAAGGCATATTATAGTTTAAAGGATTATTTTGATGACAGGTGCGCTTGAAAGTAGTTGTTCGCTTTTGACTAGGTCAATAATTTATTTATGTTTATTTATGAGCCTGTAACGTCCCACTGCAAGGCAAAGGCCTCCCCATTCTTCTTCCACAAACCCCTATCTTCTCCCTCCTGGAACCAATCCTTTTTGAAGGAGTCTAGTTCATCCCCCCATCGCCGTCTTGGCCTGCCGCGATGTCGACTGCCGTTTCAGGGGGTCCATAGAGTTGTTAATTTGGCCCATTTGTCATCTGACAAGCGAGAGATATGTCCTGTCCAGGTCAATAATTAGGTAGTTTTATTTTATAGTGTAGTTAATTACCATATTCTCATTTCGTACTATATTTTGCATTCATGTTCCACACTTTCATTATAACTTTGCAGATTTGTAAAATGTGGGTAACTCGTGGTCATGGGCTAACTAATAGGTTGTCAATTGCTTTGGTTTCATATACCGTTACTTTCTGCTACATTCACTTCCACCATAGTTCTGACCATGTTTGCAAGTTGCCTACATTAAAAAGACGTAAGTGGATGCTCCTGTTTCACCATATTTACTTTGGGAGGCTTACCAAATGAACATCATTTACTGCTTGAGTGCTTGAGTATGATATCAATAGTTACTAAAAAATTTACTAGTAGATGTCTACAATGTGAAACAGTTGCAGCTCCTTACAAAAATAAAATGTACAACCATTATATTTGACTGAAAAGAGTGGCCATGAGTTTTATTGCCCGTTCTTTCTCGTGGTTCTACCTATTGCATTGCGAACGTGGCAGTAAATGTAAATGTAGAATCATTAAGTAATTAACTTAAATTTTTACGTTCATAAGCGTCACTTTGTGGCCTAGATGAATAATTGATTTTGACGTTTTGACTTTTTTTTTGACATGCCACAGTCATGGCAATCCGAAGTTCATTGCCACCAGGTAACCATAAAATAAAATCAACATCAATATATATACAATGAATATTATATCATTAAATTCTCCATTAAGGCATATTGCTAGCTAAGACAAACAAGAATTACTGTTTTAGCATTTACTTTGTAATTTATTTGTTGGTTCCGTAGCTATGCATGTTGTCTGAATCGCTATCGATATTATACCATCAATATTATATTATATCACTATCTGAGGTAATCTCAGATGAGGTATATACCTACACGTGTTCAAAATACAGATTAAATAAAATAATAAAAAATGTTAGAATGAAATGATTTTTACTTTTGTAATCTAAAGTGAAAAAACATTTTTAAATACGTATGGTGTAATCCAATTAAATTAAACTTGGCGAACAAAGATTAGATCAATGACAACACTTAAAAGTACAGTATAGTGTGTAGAACAAAACAGATGCTTTTAGAAGAATACTTAGCGCTCTTCTGGATCCGCCCCTGTGCTAATGCAATACATCTTGTGTGCTAATGCATGCTTGTCTAAACTGTGTGGTAATTGAGACTATAAAAGATGGCAAGAGTCCAAGGGCTACAATTCCCTGTATTCACAACCACAAACAGGTTACATTATAAATAAATAACCGCTACAATGTCACATAACGATTCGGCCCAGCCTATATGGCATTCGTATGGTAGGTAATTTACAGAAGGCAAGCTATAACGTCGTTGCGCTTGCCAAACCTGACATGTGCATGTTTTTAATTTTTCGTTTTTTCGCTAGATGTCGCTAGCTATTAAAGCCGCATGCTTTGTAAAAACAATCATGTGCGAAATCTATGTAGAAACGGACTTGCCAAACTTTTCATGTGTAATACTTGCTTAGAAAAATCTGACATGTGAACTCCAAACCTGATATGTGAAACGAATTTCACATATCAGGTTTATGTCACTGACATGTGACAATTTTGTTAGGTTATTTCGTAAAAGTTAAATGTATTAGGTATTATGCAATAATAAACAATACCATTACAAAAACATATTTTTTTGCATCCACATGGGTATATTTGTCTTAGGATAATCAGAGAAACTTTTGTATAAAACAGTTTTTTTGCGCTCCTGAAAAGTTGTGTAAATGCACATAACAGATTTGGCAAGCGCAACGACGATAAACAGATAGATAGGTACATGTTATTATGTAAATGCCACTAATTTCTGTCCAGTGAATTATTTAAATTACACAGTCAACTGCAATGTAAATGGTTTATCATGCAATAGTAACGCCGATTAAATTTTGCTCTAGGTTATAATTTTTTGAACCAGTATCTTTTAACCGTTATTACGTTTGCAAAACCTATTAGATATGGTACTTCCAAGCAAGCAATAAAATTTGCTTTGTGGCCAGTTCTCCCCATAGCTATGGAATAAAATAGGAATTCATTGCTGTCATGGCATCTATAGATTTTTTGGTTTCTTGTTAGTCTGCTTACCTACTTCTCTCGCAATTGCGAAATGCATTGGTACACACGTCAACATCTCGGGCTAGACACTTTGATCTTTGTACCGTTCTTATTGCGCCGAAAATAAGTATTTAAATCGTACTGCAACTGTACCTATACCTTGACTTGTCGCTGTAATGTAATTGCAATTGTATATTTGTAATGGAATGCGCTTCATCGTATATTTTTTTTACTATTTAAAATTTAATTTTTTAAAATTTAATATTTTTTTATAAATATTTTTGTTTATTTAAAATAAACACTTATGTCAATATACCAAAGACATCAAATATCAAACAACTATTTGTTTAGGCATACGTTACTATGTACCGTATTCCGCAGTATATTTAACCTTTATGTACTGACGTGGCTTAGTCATATCGTACATGGTGACGTGACGTCTCAGAGACGGCTTAGTAAATAATCGAAATAGGTCATTTCTATTAACTGATTTGCTCATTGTTTAACCCCTTGTATGCCGGAACGCAGATCTACGCGAGACACAATAGCTTTTTAATTGTGTCTGGTATTCCGGCATACAAGAGGATAATTGTATTATGATTCATTTATTATTATATTATCCAGTCAGTAGAAAAACAACAACCTTTTCATAGGACAACAGTATTTCTTTGGTAGAAATTACATAACCAATGTTTCGCTCACCTAAAAATATAAGTTATTATACAAACGATAAAAAAAAATATTGAGAATTATTTTGGAAATTTTCTTATATTTTAAACATTAGTCTTAATTAATAGTACTGCTAGGGCAGAGATTTCTTTGGCTTTTGACACATTTTACATTGCATTTGACCCACAACACTAAATACTATACTGACCTTACGTCTCAGAGACACTGCGCAGATCTACAGCCGAATGTGTTACCGCACCGCTAGTGAGCTCTCGACTGAATGATGAACATCTTAGATCCCGAAGGTACAGGGAAGGGCGCCAGGATAACTTTAAAGGCCTTTAAATAAAACTCATATTTGTTAATTTGTCGTCTGTGAGACACCCACGTCAGTACGTAAAGGTTAATGTTAAATATTTTTCATAGATATAAGCAGTAAATTTAACAATGTTTGCCTATCCAAAGGTCATTTGATTTCGATGCTCCTCCGACGTGAAAGTTAAAAGTGAAACGTTTTGGCTAATCTTCATTTGATAAGTATAGATATGTACGCGTATATCTGGTTAGTAACGTTAGTATTCCCTAATATAAATAATTTAACTGGGCGATGTGACCAATAGTCGATAGGGTCATTGACCAAGTAGGTATCTAAAGTTACTATATAGCTACACGTGTCAAGTGACAAAACATGTTTTTGATGATATAATAGTAACTATCATGTGAATTATGTTCCTCAATCCAGTTTGAACGCACGGTTTTGGCCAGGTGGTTCACAACTATGTTAATTTAAAGCGGTCACCGACATTTTTGTTATCAGATTTATATGTTTACCATACACATAGGCAATATACTACTTAAACGCACTGGACGTAAGGTGCACCGATGATCTTATTGGGATCGTGGGCAGCGGATGGATGCGGTGGCTCAGGATCGGTCCATGTAGACATCCTTGGGAGAGGCCTATGTTCACCAGTGGACGTCTTTCGGCTAATATGATGATGATACTATTGACAGTCAGTAAATGATGTAGGTATTGCCAATAAGTGCCAGTAAGCGGCGATATCCCAGTGGTGTACGTAACGGACTACCAAGATGATGGTCTCGGGTTCGATCCCCAGGTACCCCGTGCACACACCTTTGACTTTTCGATATTTCGATTATGTGTGTATTAAAATGTTAATTATCGCTCGCTTAACAATGTGCCCGGTAGATGGCAATAGGCTCGCCCCCTATTACGTGGCCCCTAAAAATTCATGGCGAAATGTGGGTGTAGGTAATATTTACACCTCTGCCTACCCCTTCGGGGATACAGGCGTGAGACTATAAATAAAAAAAATATATAAGTATATATGTAGTAAGTGACATATATGATACCAAGTAACAAACAAGCTTTTTTAAAAAAAAAAACTGTCCGTCCGTTTGTCGGGGGTAATCTCTGGAATGGCTGAACCGATTTTAATGGGACTTTCACTGTAATATAGAGGACTTTGTAGCGCTACATATACGTTTTGATTGGACCTGGTAGGTGGCACTGTTATCGAGATATAGAAAATAACCCTGGTAAAGCCGCATGCAACAACTAATACTTAGTATCAAATAATAATTGAAGTGTTAAAATACTTATATTTGGACCTCTTTTTTAAAGTTGAAATACGTATTTAAACAAAAACGGTTACGGATATGTTGCCAAAAATAAACTGAATAAGAAGCCTTTAAATAGGTGTGCCCATTTTTTTTATTTGATATTTTAATCTCGCTCAAGCCGATATGTTTTTATTACTATTTCTGCTTGGTTTAAAAAAAGACCCGCTCCCCCACAGATATGAGAATTCCCCATTCCGACATTGAACTTTATTATTGTGTGTGCAAGTGAAAGAAACATATAACTTATATCTAAAAAAAATATATTCACCTTCGGTCGAAAGGTTGCAACGAAATTATAGTTATTTTTAGTGCCCCCTCAATACGAAGACTAAGCAATAGCAGCTAGTGGTTTTCTAAAAATCTGTCCAAAATACATCTATCTATTTATATTCTGCTAGCATGGTAAACTGCCTTCTTGAACTCACGTAGGTATAACTATTACAAATTGCTATGAATTGGGGCAAGGCAGCAATTCAATTTGTGTTTATGAATGTAACTGAAAGCAAAAACATACCTAACGCAGGTATTTATAGAGCTAATAGAAACACTAAGAAGTGAAATTGCGGCATGCAACACAAGTTGATTGAATGTTGCAACTGCAGCCAGCCTAAACCGGTGCCTAGTGCAACATAGGGCGAATGAGTTGTTAGCAAATTGTGCCAAATAACATGACCGCAAGCTCTAAAAGTAGCTACAAGGCACACCGCAAATATGGGAATTGCACGTACATTAAACATGCAATATGCGTCTTAGTTGGAGCCTTAATTTGATTCGTGATTGTATTGCTATTTTGTATCAACTAGATTCTACGCTGAGCATAGAAAAATGGAAACAACAATGTGGTTGGATATTGTTATTACTGGACTAAAATGTACTTTAGGAGTGGCCAAATTAGGCCATGTTTTATGATGCCGTTTAAAGAAAAACAAATTGCGGCGAACGGTACATTTATCTTGGAAGGAGCTAGAATCTTTTAACTGCGTTTTTCCAAAATGATTATTCAGACTGCCTCGTTGGTGTCGCGGCATAAATGTGTGCGTGGGATTGGGAGGTCTCGGGTTCGATTCCCGGGTCGGGCAAAGTGTTATTGGGTATTCCCGTTAGGAAATTCTCACTAGCAGCACGGAGTCTGGTAATGTGCCCGGTACGGCAATAGGCTCGCCCCCTATTACGTGGGACCTAAAAATTCATGGCGAAATGTGGGTGTACTTAATATTACACCTCTGCCTACCCTTTCGGGATACAGGCGTGAGTCTATAAAAAAAAGATTATTCAGTGGATTCACAACGATTAGTTTTCCCCTACATTCTTTCAATCATGATCCTAACAGTCACTGTCAGTTTCTGTAACTAGTAACTGTATGTACTAGGACAGAGTGTATGGCTCACTAAAAATAATCTTGTTTTAAAGACAAAGCAGAGAAAGGCCCCCTGGAAGGTGGACCGATGATATTAATGAGATTGCTGAAAGCGTTTGGATAATCGGTCCACGTGGAGTCTTGGGGTGGCCTATATTTCAGCTGAAATTATGTTGAAAAGTTAGGGACGAATTGGATAAGAATTGAGTTACTTTACAAAGTAGCAGTAAACCTTCAGGAGGGCTACTGGCTGGTCAACAGGAAACAAATAATTGTTCGTAGTTGGCATTTACTAGATGATGATAAGATCAGGTTAAAATATTACATTGCAAGTCATATGATATAACTGCTTTTATAGGTTCATAAGAGCCGCTATAGCGTTATGGTATATCATTATTATAATGTGTATAAATTGTTCTTCTATATGAATTAACTACTTTGCTAAGTGTGTAATTGTTTTGACGTCAATTCCATGCTAATTGAAATGCAATACAAAAATATTACGTTATGACATAATAAATAAGTACATACGTGAATACATAGCTATCTACACGCATGCAAGAAAATATACTTTTCACCACAGCAGCTCAAACATGCCGCTTTTGCTGCGAGACAACAGTGAACAAAACGCGATTTTGATTCGAGCGTGAGGCAAAGTAGCTTTTTAATTTTTCAATCTTCAGTGCCACGAATTGACATTGTTCAGCCACAAATTTGAAACATTCGAATTTTACTGTACTCTGTCTCTTTCACATGCATATAAAAAGTGAGTGAAAAAACTTTGCTCTCGTGTAGCACACATAACTTTTCACCACAGCAGTGAGAACACATATTACTTAGGAGACATAGAAATGAACAGGAATAGATTGAATTCTGCATAATCACTTGTTGATTTAACTCTTCTGGTGTTAAAGTACAGTCATCATCGCTAGTTTCACTCATCTTTTTAGATTATTTTATATATTAATATAATTTAACACGTTACGCTATAGGTACGTACTGTATCAGCATCACCGAACTTTTTATTCCCGCTACTTTTTTAAATCGCGTTTTAATACCGCGTCCCTGATGTTTATTTTTCAAATGCATCATTGTTGTAATTCTAAATAAAATTGGTTGCCTGTAAAGTCGGTATACGGGCGAAAGTTTTACGTGACAACGACTTTGAGTGGTAAAATAATTTTAATGTGAATATTCATTCGTATAGTAGGAAGAAGGATGAAAGACGCGTGCCTTTCACTTTTTATGTCTGTCTCTCTCGCTCTTAGGCGGGACGCGTGCCTCTCACTCGCTCTCATTGTGAGCGCATAACGTGAGCGGAGCGTAACGCAGTTTCTTGAAGTGTCACCCGGCAAACCAATTTATAAGACGTTGTCACGTCAAAAACAAACCCCTTCGAATTCGAAATTTGATTTTGGAATTCGACCTCAAAGAAAACACCTACGTCAACGCAAAAAAAAAGAATAAAGAAATTACTTTTTTTATATGTTATTGTTGTTTACATGTTTAATTTATTATTGGATTTTAATAAAAATAAGTCTAATTAATAGTAAAAAATCAGTATTTAACCAATACATTTTTATTTAGAATTACAACAATGATACATTTGAAAAATAAACGTCAGGGACGCGGTATTAAAACGCGATTTAAAAAAGTAGCGGGAATAAAAATTTCGCTGATGCTGATACAGTAGGTATAGCGTAACGTGTTAAATTTATATTAATATATAAAATAATCTAAAAAGATGAGTGAAACTAACGATGATGACTGTACTTTAACACCAGAAAAGTTAAATCAATAAGTAATTATGCAGAATTCAATCTATTCCTGTTCATTTCTATGTCTCCTAAGTAATATGTGTTCTCACTGCTGTGGTGAAAAGTTATGTGTGCTACACGAGAGCAAAGTTTTTTGTATCTCGTGCTGTTGAGTCCCTCACCACGCTCAGGATTCTAACTTTGATTCACTCGCTACGCTCGTGAATCAATCATAGAATCCTTCGCTTGCTCGGGACTCAAAATCAGCACTCGAAACAAAAAACAACTTTGCTCTCTTGCTGCACAAATAACTATTTATACGTACTTTCACTAAATACTTTTTATGTTCAGTAACAGAAGGTCCCAAAACAGTACGGGATTAAAATCGCTTCTCTGCGGCGCTTATAAGCTGGCTATCGATAACACAGACAGAGAAATGGATTTCATGACTTCACAGTAAACACAAAACCACAAAAAGATGACTCACTTTACTGTTACCTATTGACTAAGACCTGACCATGAAACTACTTGTATTACAGTAGCCGTAGTACTCGTCCTACGCAATCATTAAGCAGTTGACATCACCCTAATCATTAACCAAGCCACACATCACTAAACGAAGTGATAGGTCATTATTTACCCACGCCATTGTTTTGGGGTTCTACACGAGAAGTATTTCCTCACGTCAAACGTTTGATGCATAATAATTAGTAAAGGTTTGTACGCACGTCCCGCTGCGTAACCGCGTGTCGTGGCGCGCCTTGGCCAAGTTACCTGAAAGTATAATTGCAAAACTATTATAAACAACACTCTTATAATTATTTATACTCTAGATATACATATAAATTAGAGTGTCGGTCTGTGATTTTAAATTCTAGTGCATAATAATATAGTGGGACTAAAATAAAGCTGGCGAAAAGTGGGTGTACCTAGCAATATACATCTGCCTACCTCTTCGGGGATATAGGCGTGAGACTATGTAAGTATGTATGTAATAATATAGTTACCTAGTTACACAATACCAAGTCATAAACTAACTCTTTTATTTTGTCTATCTGTTTGCCCGGGTTAATCTTTGGAATAGCTGAACCAATGAGCCTTTCACTTGAAGAACTTTGTAGCTCTACTTAAAGGATGTAAATTGACCCGATAGGTAGAGTAGTCAAGATACCAAAAAAACGCAATCGAAACCGTTGGAAACAGCTATTCATATCTAAGTATCGAGTTACATTTTGTTATAATAATATAACTTTTCCGCAAATACTTGTAGTAATTTGTTATGTAATTGTGAACGTAATGCTATGTTGTATCGGTGTCACTAAACGTATCGCCGGTCACAGTTACAATGAGCCATGAAGGTCGCTTGTCTTGAATTCAGTAAAAGTGTAAAATAGCAGCTGCATATGCATTAAGTTATGCATTCTCATCGTCCCTATCTTGCATTTTATAAGAGTTTTATTATGTAAGAAAATAGCTGGCAGGCACTTTGGTAGGTTTATGTTTTTAATCAGAAAAGGATCGAACATTAAATTTGTCAAGCAGTTTACTCCATTAGCATCTTAGCGCTGTACCAATGAATACAGATTTACATAGAAGCGCAGTTCTTAAGGATTTCGTGTGCCGATTCCAAGTGGAGACTGTCTCCCGTTTAGTTCGTAGTTGGCGCCGTTGGCGGCGCTGGCGTCGTTCTCCGTCTCTCTTGCTCTCGTAGTTAAGATACACAGGAGGAACGTTCGTCTCTTGCTGTCGTAGAGACAGCTATCACAGCGCGACTGCCACGCCGCCAAGCGGCAATTTGGGTCACAGAAAGTTTGTCTACAGAGCGCCCATAAGAAATGCGCCTCTATGTAAATATCTGAGCTCTTTGGTTGTACCTACTGGTTGCAAACTAAGGCCGGATGCGCAGGTAAGTAAGTAGTTGACCCAATCACTGAGATGTCAAACAGTCAAGAATAAACCACAAATGCAAAGGCGTCGGAGTCAGATTTTGAAGAGAATGCCGAGGTTATTATTGTTGAATAGTGGTATAAATAATGCTAATCCTACAAACATTGCATAGAGAACAGACAAGGCGGAAACTGTTAGTTTAGCAATTATAAAATATTATAATAATCGATACATATATCTAGTTTATTTAGTTGCGTGTTTGTCTCTTGGCAGCGAAACATAACGACAATAACAGACGTAGCTACACTTATGAATTCCAATTTCTACAATTTACCTTAGGTCCCTGCTACAATTCAGACCATTTATTGTCTCAGTCTTGTAACCGTTTGTAATTTTCGGTATGACAACATAAAATATCCACTGAACTTACCTTCCATTACCTGTACTAAATGTCATTGTGGTCCAAGGAGGCTATTTAAAATGTCTGTTGGTAGGTACTCTTAATGATAATGTAGACATACAGCTTCTAATTAAATGGCTTAAAATAGTACCCAAGAATTTTATTGTGAGTTTTTATTCTGCACCTTTCTTCACCGTGTTGTGATCTAATCAGTTACTTGAAGTCATCCCGTGACCACGACTGGTGTAACCCATGAGAAACGTCTAGGCAAATATAAGGAAATTTATGTATATTTTCAAATAATTACGCAATATGAACCCGTTACATAAATGTACCTATGTCTACAAGTCGCGAAATTTTAAAAGTATTCAAATTTACGTGTCATAAGTACAATTGCATACATACATACATATAGGTACGTCGGTGTAGGCAGAGACAACAGAACGCCATTTGCTCCTATCCTTACAAACCTCACGCGCTTCCTCTACACTCATTACTCTTTTCATACATGCTCGACGGTTTCGGGTACTTCGGACGTTTCCGTTTCTTAGGATGTCTCCAATTTGGTCGACAAACGTCCGACGAGGTCAATTGCAATTACAGATAACATTCATGGTAAATGTTCTTAACATTAGTTGTATACGGGACATGGTTGTTTCTCTGTCTATCCCATAATTATCTATAATAATAGGTAATCAATGAGCAACTTTACTCATAATCCGTAGGACATATTTTAATCGTCCTTCCCACGCGCCTCAAAGTCTGGCGTGTCATCACTACGTGATGCCAAAAAGTATATATTCAAATTTCAAACACACCCGTTCAATTTTGCCAAAGAGCCCAGATATTTACATAGAGGCGCATTTCTTATGGGCGCTCTGAAGACAAACTTTTTGTGACCTAAATTGCCGCTTGGCGGCGTAGCAGTCGCGCTGTGACAGCTGTTCTACGAGAGCAAGACAGACGAACGCTCCTCCTGTGTATCTTAACTACGAGAGCAAGACGGACGGAGAACGACGCCAGCGCCGCCAACGGCGCCAACCACGAACAAAAACTGGAGACAGTCTCCACTTGGAATCGGCACACGAAATCCTTAAGAACTGCGCTTCTATGTAAATATGTATTCATTGATTTTACGCAAGACGTAATCGGGCGTGTTCAAAATACGAAACATAACATTATTAATTCGTAAGTAAGACACACTGAGCAGTTACTTAAATAAGGAGGCGTATTGGCGAATTTTCGAAATGTTCTAAAACCGGTCTTCAACAGGTAAACTCCTAAACAAAAGAATTTAAACCAGTTCTAAATTAGAGGAAAACTGTTTAATGTTATTAAGTGTTATAAAGTGAAACAATGAATGGAAGTTCTTGACATTTTCTTGATGAGAAACCTTGGGAATTACCACACAAATTCTGATCTTGTCTGTTACGGGAAATTGTTTTGTTTTCCGAACTGACTCATAGCACAGTAGTATTTTCATTATAAGTATTTTATGTAAGTATTTCATAACACTTACTCATATTTCGAAAGTAGTACTTCAAAATGTGAATAAAATATTACATCCTAATTCTAGCAAAACGCCCAAACGCGTTTAAGTCTTTTGAACTGAAATTCTAGGTAGTAGAGCCTTGCTGACTTCAGCATGAATGGGCCGGCTCAACCGGGGAAGTACTACCCTCTCACAGAAAATCGACGTAACGTAACAGTACCTAAACTGTTGCGTTTCGTTCAGTGACTGAGAGTGCCGGAGGCCCTATCCCCTATTCCTTCTCCCTCATCCCACTCCTCATCCTATCCCTTTTTCCAACCACATGGGGCGGCAACGCACTTGTGACTCCTGTGGTGTTGCTTGTGTCTATGGGCGGCGGTAATTATCCATCAGGCAATCCGTCTGCTCGTTTGCCACCTATTAACATAACAAGAAAAAAAAACTGAAATAAATCTTTATAATTTTATTGAATATTTTATAGATGTTGTGGCGCGCCTATCCATCCAATTAGTTTTCAAATAAAAATAACTATGTGTTCTATTTTTACAAAATCCATTCTATGTTAATTGCTAAAAATATCATGCTTGGTAATGTGCCCGGTACGGCAATAGGCTCGCCCCCTATTACGTGGGACCTAAAAATTCATGACGAAATATGGGTGTAATATTTACACCTCTGCCTACCCCTTCGGGGATACAGGCGTAAGTCTATAAATAAATAAAAAAAAATCATGCTTGAAAATTAAATTCACGCAGTCTTACACATTGGACGAAAAGTATTATATTCGCCATTACGCCACGTACCCTCGCGAACTGAAGATCTAAGATCAAGTAAAAAGATTAGCTAGCCCATCGTTAATACTTTAAAAACAACTGCTTTAAAACAAGATTGCTTTAAATTATTTTCTTGAACGGTAGCGGCGACAGCCCACTATAGCGGCGATAGCCCAGAGTAGCGGCGATAGCCCAGTGGTGTACGTAATGTACTGCCGAGACGATGGTCTCGGGTTCGAACCTTAGGTACCCCGGGCACATACCTACCTCTGACTTTTCGAAGTTATGTGTGCATTATAAATTAATTATCGCTCGCTTAATGACGTGCCCGGTAGATGGCAATAGGCTCGCCTCCTATTACATTGGAACCGAAACATAACTGGCGAACTGTGGGTGTGCAATACACCTCTTCCTACCCCTTCGGGGATAAAAGGCGTGAAGTTATGTAGTTATGTTATTCTCTTGAACATGTAGCTAATAATACTTAGATATTATTATATAAGTAGCCGTTATAAACAAGTAGACGCTTATTTATAACACTTTATTACCAAGATGGAGCGCTCCAGACTTTTCTACAACGTGAGGATAAAAAACGTTCCTTTGTTCCTCAGTGTTATGTAAGCAATGATTTTAGTTTTTCAATGTCGTTAGGTCACGAAAGATGTGTCGATTACAATAGTGGGTACGTAAGTACGTAGCTAAGAACAATGGTGGGATGACACGCATCGCTACTGCATGATAATACTAGTTTCGTCCTGCGGCGGCGCCCGTGTGGATGTCGGTGCTGTGATGAAAAGGAACTTATGTGCTATTCTTATAATAGTACTAGAGGACGCTAGCAGCTACGCATGCACATTTTTTTAAATTTATCTGTTTTTACCGATCCCGTGGGTATTTCGAGAAATCCCTTCTTAGTGCACCTCTAAGGTCCCCAAGGAACATACATGCCGAATTTCAGCTTCCTGCGCCCAATAGTTTCGGCTGTAGCGTGTCTGTCAGTCAGTCAGTAACGCAAGGATTTTATATATTAAGAAGATTATACAATAGCTGAGCCCGCGGTTACACCCGCGCTTTTGAGGTGTTTCTGGTGTTTCATAACATGATGTTATATAGCTAGGCTATTAATAGACTATATACCTAACATGTTATTAAACACAGGTTCTCGATAAATAAGCTATCCAAAAAAATTCTGAGCCGCAGATACATCAGTTTTATTAAATGCTCTCTGACTATAGCCTTCGTAGATTTTATTAATGACCTATCCATACATACATAGGTACATACGCAGAGTCACGCCTGTTTCCCGGAGGGGTAGGCAGAGACTACGGAACGCCATTTGCAACGATCCTGACATATCTCTCTTGCTTCATTCACTCCCATCAGATTCCTCATGCATGCTCTTCTGTCCAGGGTACTTCTCACCTGTTCTGTTTTAGGATGTCTCCAATCTGGTCAGAGAACGTCCGCTTAGGTCTTCCCCTTCGTCCTGTCCCTTCCACACTTGCCTTATATATCTGCTGGGTCAGTCTTTCGCCATCCATCCTCTCCACGTGACCAAACCATCTTAGCATACCTTTGTCGATGCTTGTCATGACCTATCCGACACAAAAATAATAATTATTCAAATAGGACCGGTAGTACCCGAACTTAGCACGTCCAACCAAACAAACAAACTCTTCAGCTTTATAAAATTACTAGACGATGCACGCAGTTACACCCGCGTTATTTAAGGCTACTGCTCTGCTCCCGTCGGTCATAGCGTGATGTTATATAGCCTATAGCATTCCTCGATAAATGGGCTATCTAACACTGAAAGAATTTTTCAAATCGGACCAGTAGTTCCTGAGATTAGCGCGTTCAAACAAACAAACAAACAAACTCTTCGGCTTTATATATTAGTATAAGATAGTAAGTATAGATAATACACGCACTTGCGGTAAACTAATGTCGCTATCGTAATGGCTCTTCACAAGTCTTTATTGCTTTATGACATAATAAAGTTGTTTACAAAGACTTTGTTATTATTTTCTACAATATCTGTTTAAATAAACACCTTTACATACATATAAACATTGAAATTGCGTACAAAGGCAAACGTTTAAGTATGTTAACATATCTGATTTATCCGTGGTTTTTGTTTGGTAAGGAGACGGAGGCATTCTTGGTGCGGTCTAAAAATCTCCGACACCAGACTTAGCCTCACACTCTTCCGAAATAGAAGACGAAGAACGAGCTGAACAGGAAATATAGCACAATTCTCTGTACTTGTGTTTATAGACAAACTAGAGCCCTTGAGACACTTAGTAGTAGAGTCTTGCTGATTTCAGCATGAATGGGCCGGCTCGACCGGGGAAGTACTACCCTCTCACAGAAAATCGACGTAAAGTAACAGTACCTAAACTGTTGCGTTTCGTTCGGCTATCACCTATTCCTTTCCCTCATCCCACTCCTCATCCTATCCCTTTTCCCAACCCCAAGGGGCGGCAACGCACTTGTCACTCCTGTGGTGTTGCTTGTGTCGATGGGCGGCGGTAATTGCTTACCTACCATCAGGCGATCCGTCTGCTCGTTTGCCGCCTATTACGTGAATATCTATCGCGATAGTAGGAAGATTATGCGTTACTGCAATATTTCATCAGCTTTCCTGCCGAAGGTTTTGTGTGAAAGATAACAAACATCCAGATATCCTCAAAGACTTTCGCGTTTATTATAACAGGAGGACAAGTCTTCAATTATGATAAAATATCACATTTCCTTAAATATTTTTTTTGTATCTGTATAAGGAGCTCCTTGGCTTTTAAATTACTTTTTTAATACATCCATGTATACTCAAGATTGTAATCTACTTAATAGTTAAATAAGTACTCACTGTTGCTGTGAATGAGTGGATACCTACATTCAGTATTTATCTTGTTAAATAAGGCTACGCAATAACACGCTAGTTACCTCTTAGTGTTAGTTCAGACTACAAATATAATTACTTACAATAATTAAATTGTAATTATTAATATGACGCATTTCTACGTAACAGTTACAAGTCAGTGTGTATAAAATAGTTCGTCTGGATTTTCGCGCGTTTAATACAGCATAACTGAAATCAGGTGCTATCAAATGGATATGACACAGTCTGACACTCATTGTCTCTTTAGTTTCCAGCTACTCTCAGTGCCTGACGACAATTATGCCAACTGTCTGATCTGAAATGCTCCTGTTTTACCAAAATTCGTTTCAGGCAAGAAGGTACGAGAAATAAGTTTCAGTCACTTTTGATCTAATTTCTTTCATAATGTAGGTACACACTTGGCACAAAGCCGCGTGTTTTGCCATCGATGCTATCATAAATAACAAAAATTCTTGGTCCAATTTTGATGACTAGTCAAACTACTACTAACTAGACCTCTAGTCAAAGGAGGAAAGAATATATCCGTTTCAATATGCATTTCAGAGAGCGTTGTGAGTTAAGTCACAGGATTCACTAGTTTATTTACAAACACAAAGTAAATTGTTATCACCAAGTTAACAGTGCGTCACAGATATTGATGAGCTATTAAAATACGACGCGATGAGACAGTAACCGACTACATACATATTATTTAACATAGCATTATTAATATTCATCACGATACCCGTCAATTAGTACGGACGTGATCAATAAGCATTATCGTGTGTCGTGTTGAACGGTGTTTATGTTCACGATATGTTAATCCGTAATCACTTGTTATATATTACATGTAAATAGTATAAGCAGGTAGCAGGTTTACGGGTCATTTGATTTTGAATCTAATTTGCTTAGTGTCAATGACTGTATTCGCTCGATTTGATCAAATATGTTCCATTACGTTTATCATGAAATACTCCGATTTATCATGAAATAAGCCGACTCCATGCATGTCTGTAATTTGTGAGGTAGGATCGAACCATTACTTGTTTTTCTCAAATAAGGTTGCATGGTAGAGTTATGAAATAATTACTTTTACTTATAAAAGTGTGCAGCGTAGGTACATTTCTGCCTTAGCATTATGAATAAGCCGACTCGAACAGGCATTATGCTCCCACAAGATCGACCTAAAGTCGTAAATTCCCCTTCGCTGTTGCCTTCGGTATGTGAAAGTACCTAAGCCTTTTCTCTTTCTATCCATATTGCGTTCTTAAATAAGCAGAAAATATGATAAAAGGGAGCGGGTTTGGGACAAGTCACCTAGGATTTATTCGCACTCCTTCTGCTGTTCACCACTCAATAACGAAAGGTATACCAAGGGAATATACTTTTCCTAAGCCTTAGGGACAGGGACTTCGATTAGCCGCTTTCTATAAGGCAATCCGAAACTCTTTTGCCACCAACGTAGTATAGAAACAAACTGCTATGAGGCAGCATTAAGATTAAAGCCTTATATTTTACCATGGTTCGTGTGGAGTCTTCTCTTGATTCGAGAATAGTCACATACCTATCTATGTCTGCCATTATCTACATGACTAACCTTTGTTTGTTTGTTGCACAGACCTCCGCATATTGGAGCTGTTCGTGCGCGGGTGCCGCATGGACCTGGACCGCGCGCGCTCCAAGCTGGAGGCCTACTGCCTGGCGCGCGCGCGCTATCGGGACCTATACGAGCACCGCTCGCTCAGCGCGCCGCCGCTCAACGACGTCTGCAAGTTCATGTAAGGATCATGATGTCACAATAGCAATGGCAACAGCATTTGGCCTATGCCACGCTATCTCGGCCGGCAAACGATTTAATATCGAGCCTGCCAACTCTACCGTAATATGCTGTTTGCTTCGTGTTTTTTCCTTAGACGCCTCTTAAGACACCTTCGAAAGGAAATAAGGTAAACATTTTATATTCTTAACCTCTTGTATGCCGGAATTCCAGACACAATTAAAAAGCTATTGTGTCTCGCGTAGATCTGCGTGCCGGCATAAAGGGGTTAATCCGTCACAAAACAGTAAATGATGTATTTAAATAACATGATAAAAATACATAATTATATACCTTCCTCCATTATGAGAAAGGACAGTGCCCGAGGCCCCATCTTCTATTCCTTCTCCCTCATCCCACTCCTCCTCCTATCCCTTTTCACAACCCCAAGGGGTGGCAACGCACTTGTGACTCCTGTGGTGTTGCTAGTGTCCATGGGCGGCGATAATTGCTTACCATCAGGCGGTCCGTCAGTTCGCTTGCCGCCTATTACGATTTACGAACGTATTTAACGATTACAATAAAAAAAAATTGTCGTCATAATAAGAATAACAACTAGACTAATATAGAGGGCCAGATTCCATACTAACAGGGTGGCTGATTGAGATTGACAGAAGTCAAAACAAGATTCTGCATTCACTTTGCTTGTCCCTTATCGTTCGATCCTTCTAAGAGGCTTCTACTTGAACACAGTGATGTAATATAGAAGCCAGCGCTTACCACCAAGTAAACATACATTTTCTAATAATTATATGGTAGATACGATCGCACGTCAGTATCACATTTTCAGAGTAATTAGTAGCAAAAATTGTACATTCAATATTTTGCCTTCACCTGGATTTATTAACCTTGGTTTACGTTTTATTTTTTTAATTGCTGCACTTAGTGAGGGAACTGTAGTGCATTTTATTCAGTTACTTCTAAACACTATTAAACAGAAGCGATGATATATATGTATTACTATTTTTATGATCTAGTTATAGTAGCTTCTGTTACTTAACAAACTATAACTAGATCATAAAAAAATAGTAATGTATATAAATGAGCCAATTTATGAATAAGCGTGAACGCTATTTATTTGATTACCTATTTTTGTCTGGAAAGCTTGCTTGCCTTGCTTAGCCGCCCATGCTTGTTTGCCGTCTATTACTATAAAATAAAAAACTAATCATGTCCCACTCCCAGTGGCATTTGAAGTAGGTATGTTATGTATCCGAGTGTGTTAAGATCTATTTGAACAGATGCTTAAAATTTTCTATTATGTATGATTTCATTAATAATAACAAATGTGAAAAATATTTTTGGTGACTGAAATACTAGTAATATCAGACTTAGTTACTACATTCTGGATTTTTTTGCCCAGTGACAAAGATTTTGTCCTTTAAGCTGATGACGAACTATCCTATATCTAAACATCCTAACATATTTTTTTTGTGTCTTGCCACAGGGACATCGTAGTCCTCCCTAAGCTGACGGACGAGGGCTACCGCGTGACGATCTTCAGGATAAAGCCGGAGTACCCCGAGAGCGCGGCAGACGTCGCCAACGCGGTGCGCGCCGTGCTACTCACTAGCGACGTCAGAATGCATGACGAACATCTCATTGGAGGAGACGTATTTGTATATGAGGTCAGTACTTACTTGTGTTTTCAATCATCGTCCTAGCTTTATCCCAGGTGCATGTAAGACTTTCGCATTGGATTCCAGGGTTCGCTTTCAAGTCTATCCAGATTTGAAAGATCAGATCCATTCAGAGATATTGCAGTCAATCTAACGCTATCGTACTATGACTTTATTGGTCTCGATCGTCTGAAAATATACTCCGTACTCATATGCGAAAGCAGTCACTATTTTGGCCTCTGGTGATAGTGTAAGCTGCAGTGTATATGGGATTTCTATCAGCATTTTTTTTCAGTATTCTCGCGCCATGACTCCCTAATTGGAGCCTAGCTACCTCTAGCTAGGCATCAGCTTCCTCGACCCAAGCCTAAGGATTTTGTTATACCATCGCGATCGTATCGGAACACTGCCTTTACGAGTTTGACTCGCACTTATATTACTATAAAGCGCCATTTAGACGGAGAGAGTTTCTCGCACGTTTCGTACGAGAAATCGTATACTACTATCGCAAGCAATAATCGCCATAACATTATCGTATCTAAATGTTTACATTCAGGCAAGAACTAAATTCTCGCCTACGATTATATCATACGAGATTTGCATATGACTTATCGCTAGGCGATAATTACCTGCGTCTGTTTACACAGCGAAATTATAGTAAGAAGATTCTGGCTTACGAGAAACTCGACTCGTATAAACACGATCTCGTATAAAATTTTTTCAAGTTCATACGAGTATCGTACAAATCGGTTTAAAGGCCCATTTAGACGGAGAGAGTTTCTCGACTCGAAGATGCGAGTGTCGAAAGAATATAAAAAAAAATCTTCGTCTAAACATACACACTTCTCGCTCCTTCACTTTGGCGACAATTGCCTCGCAAGGAATATTGATTGTGTCCGTGTAAACAGAATTTCAAAGCAATAATCGTATTCGAGATTTTGTGCCAGTTGCTACCATGAGTGCAGTGATTTTTATATAATTTTTGAGAACAAATACTCTCTAGTAAGCACTAAACTCGAATGACGAAACTCGCACTGAAAACGGTTCAAACCGATTTGTACGATACTCGTATGAACTTGAAAAAATGTCATACGAGATCGTGTTTATACGAGTCGAGCTTCTCGTAAGCCAGAATCTTCTTACTATAATTTCGCTGTGTAAACAGACGCAGGTAATTATCGCCTAGCGATATGTCGTATACGAATCTCGTATGATATAATCGTAGGCGAGAATTTAATTCTTGCCTGAATGTAAACATTTAGATACGATAATGTTATGGCGATTATTGCTTGCGATAGTAGTATACGATTTCTCGTACGAAACGTGCGAGAAACTCTCTTCGTCTAAATGGCGCTTAAACCGTTTTCAGTGCGAGATTCGTCATTCGAGTTTAATTCTTAAGGCCCATTTAGACGGAGAGAGTTTCTCGACTCGAAGATGCGATTATCGAAAGAATATAAAAAAGTTTCTTCGTCTAAACATACACACTTCTCGCTCCTTCACTTTGGCGACAATTGCCTCGCAAGGAATATTGATTGCGTCCGTGTAAACAAAATTTCAAAGCAATAATCGTATTCAAGATTTTGTGCCAGTTGCTAACATGAGTGCAGTGATTTTTGTGTCATTTTTGACAACAAATACTCTCTAAACTCGAATGACGAATCTCGCACTGAAAACGGTTCAAACCGATTTGTACGATACTCGTATGAACTTGACAAAATGTCATACGAGATTGTGTTTATACAAGTCGAGCTTCTCGTAAGCCAGACTCTTCTTACTATAATTTCGCTGTGTAAACAGACGCAGGTAATTATCGCCTAGCGATAAGTCATATGCGAATCTCGTATGATATAATCGTAGGCGAGAATTTAGTTCTTGCCTGAATGTAAACATTTAGATACGATAATGTTTTGGCGATTATTGCTTGTGATATTAGTATACGATTTCTCGTACGAAACGTGCGAGAAACTCTCTCCGTCTAAATGGCGCTTTACTAGAGAGTATTTGTTCTCAAAAATGATACAAAAATCACTGCACTCATGGTAGCAACTGGCACAAAATCTCAAATACGATTATTGCTTTGAAATTGTGTTTACACGGACACAATCAATATTCCTTGCGAGGCAATTGTCGCCAAAGTGAAGGAGCGAGAAGTGTGTATGTTTAGACGAAGATTTTTTTTATATTCTTTCGATACTCGCATCTTCGAGTCGAGAAACCCTCTCCGTCTAAATGGGCCTTTAGTAAAATAAAATGTATAAATCATCGAATAAACATTCACTCGAGAGCTCGCTGTCAAAAATTTAATATAACTACTTAAATTTTCGTATAATGAACTTTACGGTGACAAAATGTATGTAAGCATGATATGACGGTTTTAAAAGTCTTGGTTTGGTCAAAGTGTGTTTACTTCCAAAGAACTAGTAACAAAAATGGAAGAATGATGGCTGAATGGCTATCAGACTTTCTAATATCGATGGAAATCCCTTTAGCCTCCAACCCGAAAGGGTCCCCAAAGGGTCGAGCAGAGGGCTTGTGTGAGGGCCTAGAGGCCAGGCCTTCCAGCTGTAAATTTTTTTTTGCCACGCTGAATGGCAGCTCGATTATTTTTGCCAGTGTCTGGTACGTCTGTTACTAACTGAGCCGGCGAACTTCGTATCCCTTACAATTTAAGTACTGAAAGTCTGTTTGAAAAACACTGATTTTGAAGCAAGCACTAAAAGCGGGCTAAGTTTTCTCATAAAGATTTTTATTTGACATTGTCCTAGGTATCTCAAGTCCGCGGTTCAGTAGTGGCGCACGTGGCTGCGTCTGCTAACGCGGTCCGCCGCGCCATCCAGCTGGCGCAGGCGGCGTACCCCCAGAGACTCAAGAGGATCCACGTGGTCGGCTCTCCACCTTTCCTCGCCTCCTCGCTCGCACTCATGCGCAACTGCGTCAACGAGAAGATTAAGAGACGGGTATGTATCTACTACTTTGGCCTCTTAGACAAGATTAAAAGTATAGTCCTCCTTATCGATTTCGATAACAGCGACTGAAAACAATTCTTTTTAAGTTCGAGCATGTGCACTAAAATGGCTCGCAAGTCCAAACTTCGTCTTAAAAGTCCGGTTACAGGTTTGGCAGAATAACAAGCCTGCGGCATAGTAGGTATAGACGTAGGAGATTTTAGGTTTCCTTACATATTTGGCGTTTTATGCCAACTTTAACAACACACGACAAGATTAAAAGAGATGGCTATGTATCTACTACCATGATTCCTTAAAACCAGTAGGATCGCGGTAAAGTGCTCACCGTGAGTCCCGTCACCCGTAAGAGACGTTTTAGCGAGGAAAATCCAAACGCCCCTAGAGGTCTCACACACCTCGAGTCTCGCCCATCCTTGCTAAAAGGCGTAGTCGGCTCGCAAATCCTTACTTGAATGTAAATGATGTATGTAGTAGAGACGTCTCCCAAAAAGTTTTCGTCGCGTCACTACAGGATAAAAAGGGATAAGCAAATGCAACATTTATGTGTTACGCAGAGTTCTTGCGCTTTAGACCAGACAATCAAAGATAGGTAAATGATAAAAGCTTTTCTTTAATTTAATATTTTGATTCATCTCTACTTATACTTTAATCGTTACTTAAATTATATCACATAGGTACATAAAAATTAATAGTTTGTAAATACAGAAATATTCAACATTTTCACTCACTTCTATATGTCTACTTAATCGCAACAAACATGGCTTTTATGGATTGATTTATACAAATATGTAAATTAGTTACTTAATAGTAAACTAATTTAAAATTCAGTCAAAGCAAAAAACGAACAGAAGCTTACTTATGATGAATGCTTGCCAGCTATGATATACCTATACGATTGTAGTTCCAACACAGATTACTATTGACGAAGATTATATTTTAACTATTTATTTTTATTATAACCTTTTTTGACTGTTAGACTCTTAGAACTTAGATTTATCTTCCATAAAAATCCTATCCTAACCAAAGGTGAGCCGGTTAATCTGAAGTTAATATTCCCTCCTAACTTTAACCGTAACCATATACCTACATCTGAATAAAAAACATTTGAATATGAGATTGCCCACACGCAATTATAATTTGAATAGCCAATTAATGATGATGGTCAATAATATGTTCCATAACAAGCGGTTTATGGTTTATGTTTTGTAGTCATTCATGTGGTCCTTGTTGACAGAATAGTGTCATAATCATAACATAAAGATTGACGTAATCTAAATAATATAGAAAGATCATAGTGTATCACACGCATTACGTATCGTCGACTTTATTAGTAAAAAATGTCATTCTATCAAACCTATAGTCGAAATAAACTACAGTGGATAGGATTCTTGAAAAATCAGAGCACCACGACTAACATTTCCATCTATTTCAGTACTACCTTCACCCGCAAACGGATGAGCTATTGGATCACATTCCCGCTCGTGTTCTGCCAAGGGAATGGGGAGGTGAAGAGGAGTCCATCGATGTGCTGGCCAAGAAGTGGACGCGCCGGATCGACGAGGCCAGTCCCTACCTGCGCATCCTCAACGAAGCCTGCAACGCCGTCCCCGCACCTCTCAACGACGTAGATATTTACGGGACAGTAGGCGCCTTCAGAAAACTCGATATTGATTAAATATTTAGAGTTACTGCTATAAATGTAAAGAATCAGCAAGATGGCAACGCAATGCGTGCAAAAGATAGCAATAATAGAAGAACTTCGTTTTGTTAAAAACACTAAAATGTAGCGCAAGTGGCACGTTTAAAGTTATAACTGCGTGCTGCATCACTATTTATTAAAATCAATGCGTGTGCAACTATTTGTGGAATTATGATACACTTGGTCCTCTTGGGACTGTTCGAAAGTAATGTTAAAGATCAAAAATTGTAATTATGATGATAAATTGAAGATCCTAAAGACATTGAGTAGGTACCAAAGATGCAGTTTTGGAGTCAATGCCAGTGTTCTAACAAACCATGGTTCTTATATTTATAATGCTAAGTATTGAGCTCAATATCTGTTTAGTACAGTTGTAGAATTAAGTTAGCATATATTATACGTATTGTGATATTGTGGGAAATTAAGTTATAAATAAAATATTAGGTATGTATATTAACGTCATGGAGAGAACGATAAAGATAATGCAGTAATAGACGAATGTTAACTTATCTAGGAGATTCGTAAAAAGAAACAAAAAAATGAGGCCTCGCATCAAGAAGTCAAGAATGGGAATGCTCCATAACTGAGAAGGGAATGCTCCTTATCTGAAAAATAAGAATAATTATATTGAATAATGAATTATAAACAAAGCTACTGTAGTCATAGGTTTTCTACGCAGTAGTAGCACATAATGACACTGAAACTGTGATTGTTTATTAATTTTGAATCTTAGATTGAATATTTGTGTTATTATAATGGTTTAACTATTATATGGCCCAATAGCATAAACGGATAATTGAAACGTTTAATAAACAGTTCCCCAGATTCCTGCGAGGGACAAATAAACAATTGCGTTTATATTATCGATATTATTATTATTTAGAATATACTTAGTTATATTTAACAGTGTAAAAAGAAATAGAGATTAAAAAGCATCTTTATTGTATGCACATTTATTATTTTGTTTTGATTTTTTTGGAAATTGCTAAACATTTGAAACTCGTTGACTAGCCAGAATATTTATAAAACAAAAGGATTAAATTATTTTGTAGTAATAAAATAGGTACTGTATCTGCGAGCTGTTGCAAGGATTCACTTTGGTCAACATTAACGGTTTGGTCAACGTCCATTATTATCATAATAAATGTGGTTTTAATTCCAATCACACAAATATGTTTTATAGTAGAACCCTCTAGCACGCCTGTATCTACTGTACTTCGATAATAATTAATTTACATAATTATAATGTTGTTATTAGTACGTAAGCGTCATAGATTTCGTCCTATTTCACCTTCACATCGACTTATACATTCTGTATTATTCCACAAGTTGATTTATTTAATATTTTTATTATAAAACCTAATGAAATATTAAAACTTGTTTGATTTATTGAATTAAGTCACCATCCTATTCTTCAACAAAAAACTTAAATCACAAAACGTGAAATGACATTTAGTTAAAGGTGTTTTGGAAACTTGAAAGGTCAATATTATTTATTACTCTAATTTTTATAAATAGACCATAGAGGCCAGCTGCGAATTCGTATCTTTGTTATTCATCAAGATGTTTGATCTCAATGCTAATAGTCTTATCTTCCTTCGGGCATTGAGGCATGAGTTTATAAAAAAATATTCATAAACATATAAGGAACAGTAGCGGTCCCAGAACGTTGCCTTGTGGTACACATAAATGTGTCTATCTTAGCATTGATGAATATGTCCTTCGATTCTAAGCTCTTTGTAAAGAACGATTTTAAAAGATTTAATAAAACTGCCTCGGATGTGGTATTTCTTTTATATCTGTAAGATAAACTGAAAGCCTAAACTTTACACAATCTGATGCTCTTCATATCCCTAACTCTCGTTGGAAACACCAAAACAGACACGAACAATGTCTCTTTCATAATGGAAGCAGGTGCGAATGGCTTAGTAGAATTTATAGACGCACTGGCAATGTGTCATGAATGATAAGTGTGCGCGCGTGGTGGAGCGATGGTAGCGGAACGAATGGCCGGTGAGTAATCAGATAGCACTTACATGTAGATTCATATTAGCGACTGCAAAGGCTGATCAAAACTACGGTGAGTAAGTCCCCACACGAAAAACTACCTTCAGAGTTTCTCCCAGTAAAACCTACCTCCTCCTAGGTCAAGCAAAAGCCTAAATCCTGGATCTACCATTGAGCAGACACTTCACATAGTGACGCTTCCAAAAGGACACAGCTTGTTTGTGCTGGGTGTTTTTTATAGGAATTTACCTGGTCCATACTTAGAACTTACCCTTCTGGCAAATGTATGCTTTTAATTAGTACAGCCATTAGTTATATAGCCTGCCTTAGGATTCCACTGAGAGATACTTAGACTTTAAACTAATTATTAGTTCAGCCTCGAAAATCATCATCATCATCGTCGCCCTAGCGTTATCCAGGATGCATCCAAGACTTACAAGCCTACTGATCTAACCAGATATGATAGAATATCAACTTTTCCACAGAGAGACTGTCGTCTGACCACCGCAACCCAAAGGGATAGCGATATTCCATAGCTTAGACCAGTATCAGTTTATTTGAGGGTACTGACTCCCCGTAACAGACGACTGTCAAAGATCTTGATGTCAGCCGGCACTGACGGTTCAACGTGCTCTCCTAGGCACGGGGCAAGCGATAATTAACAATTTAATACACACTTAAAGTCATTGGTGCGCGCCGTGGATTCGAACCCGATATCCTCTGCATGGCAGTCCGTTGGTATCTCCTAGCTATCGCTGCCTCAAGGTCAGTCTCGAAAATGTTTGTATCCAATTAAATAATTACGTGTAAGCAGATGAACTCATGCTAATCTAAAAATAAATAGCATTAAAATTTACATAATAAAAATATAACAAAGAATGTTCGCGAACTTACCATCAACAACGAACGCAGACAGTGGCGTTTAAAATTTTCCAGTTTACAGAATGGATATTATATAATTGCATATTATTAAAATGCGACTAATAGGACCAGGTGATTTTATTTATGCTCGGGCCACACTACCGGGATATGCCAATAATTATTGCCATAATTTCAACAACGCCTAGGTGTGCGCCGCGATTTATGGCCATAATTTTACAATGCCAATCAATATGGCATATTCCGGTAGGCAATAGCTCCGGCGGCGGTCTTTTTTCGCACATCAAAGAAGATTACCGCGGTAATTAATGCGTTTGTGGCCACATTACCGTTTGTTCAGTGTGCAACACGAGTTCGACGACGACCATAGAGATATTAAGAATAGAGTGGCAGAGTGGAGCCTATTCGTGTCCGCCGGTGGGAGAGAGAACGCAACAATAAAGGCCCCCTGCATCTCTCTCTAACAATACATGCACAACATCAACATTACGCAGTGGCGTGCTACCTGTAATCAGTTTATTAGTAATCAATAGTTTAAAAGTTGTTTTTATTGATACACGAAGATAGTTTGAAGTGACAAAAAAGTTTATATATTTTTAAACTATTGATTACTGATAAACTGATATAAATAATAGTTACAGGTAGCACGCCACTGCGTAATGTTGATGTTGTGCATGTATTGTTAGAGAGAGATGCAGGGGGCCTTTAATGTTGCGTTCTCTCTCGCACCGACGGACACGACACAGTATTGAGTTAGGTACTGTTCTGCCACTCTATCCTTTATATCTCTATGACGACGACGCACGTATCTACCGATATGGAGTGGTCAAATGAAAAAGCGCTCGAATTTTTGGAGTTATTGCAATCCGAACCGTCTCTCTGGGATACCCGACAGAAAGCTAAAAATTTAAAAGATTCATGTTAAAATAATTGGCACTCATAAAATACCAAACAGCTGCAGCTTCATCCGCCATCTTGAAAAATGATATTTTTACCGCCTAGTTTATTGGCATATCTCGGTAAACTCTAGTGTAACCACATGACTTCACGCAGTAATTTAACGGAAATTTATTGCCATAATTATGGCGGTAACAGCCCGGTAGACGGTAAGGTAGTGTGGCCCGAGCATTATAGAATCAGACATCAAATGGCAATAATCTATAATCAACATTTTATTTATGCCATCAAATTGCGCAATTCAGGCATCAAGCGTAGGTATCTAAAATAGCAAAATAAATAAATTAAGTTTGCGGACGCTGGAACCTCGTCCAATACGAAGTTCTTAACAATTTTTTTTCACACGTCATTTTAAATCAAGATTAGATTTTATAGTTCATGTTAAATTCTAGACTTGTAATGTGTAAAGGTCATTATATTATGTTCAGCATCATTCGAGAACATTCATTGAAATAAATTTTGAATTTAAATAAAACACTTTAAAATAAAGCTTTCCGTGCGACTAAGGACTCGTACGCACTATACAGTTAGCCGCAATGCGGCTAGCCGTCCAGCTAACTGCAGGTCACGGTTGCACTTGCGGTTAACCGGACGGCTGACAGCATTCTGCATAGTGCGTAGGGGCTTATTATCACTAAAATGATCACCGTCAATGGCGGGCAAACGTAAACTAGCACTATCTGCATAGTGTGTAATGTGTATGGCAACCGTCCGTCGGGCCACAGTGCTCAGAACAACCGGAGTCGTCTGCCGGCAACCGCATCGTAGTGCGTATAGAAACTACTTTCTCATACATTTTTTTTCATTGCGGTCTGCCGTACGGCTAGCGGTACCGCGGTTAACCGCATAGTACGTAGGAGCCCTAGGTCAGCCGTCCGTTAGAGGCCGTTAGTTAGCTTTAGAGGCATTTAACCTGGTTATGACATCGGTGACGTAATCAGATCTTTGTTTTCTCTATGGCTTTAGTGAACAAAAAAGTTGCCAGACGCTTCAGTCGCAGCTCTGTGTATTCGTAGTTTGGAGAATTTGACGTGGACGTGATCATCTTCATGAGGAAAAACGTAAAAGCCGGCCCGTGTGACTTCTATTTGTTTCCAAAGATGATAGACAGCCTTAGAGGCACAGGTTTTACGAGTCCTGCATCGGCGAAGAATAAGTTTCATGAAGCCATTTAAAAGGTTCCCAAGAAAGACTGGACAAGCCACTTTTTCTAATAGTCTAAGATCCGTACAAGAGTGACCTTCACCGATCTCTTTATCGGATGAAAAGTATTTTATATCATTGCATGTTAAAAAATATATCGCGATTGGTTTGGTAAAAAAAATCCGGTCCAGGCTAAAAAAAATTGCCAACTGCTTTTCCTGACAGGTTTTTCGTAGGCAACCCAATATCATCGTGTTCGCAGTGGAGTAGCGGTCATTTTAATATAATATTTGTCTTTTAAAATAATTGATAAATATAACTAGTGTCAACTTAACAGTCGAAGAATTTATACTTGGCAACCCTACCAAATACGCCAGGAAAAATTGACAACCCTATGTAAACATATCCTTTAGGGTTCATAGATTCGGTTAGTAGTAAATTTATTGACATATTAACACTGTTAAATGAAAACCCAAATATATATTTTTTCTACTTTTCCTAGTTTGGACCGGATTTTTTTGCTAACCAATTCGCGATATATATTTTGACATGCAAAATTTGATATAAAATACTTTTCAGCCAATAACCAGATCGGTGAAGGTCGCTCTTCTACGGATCTCGGACTATAATGGTTTCAGCGAATGCGAAAATGTAGTTAGAGGACAGATAAACGTACTTTGAACGTGCAGTCGTCAAACAGCGTTATTCTCAAATGCATTCCTTTTAAAATCAGATATCTATGAGGTAGTTATTCCAGCAAATACAGCTTTATGTTCTGCTTGATCATGTTACTGGAGGCTGCACAAATATAATATATTGTCTGTGTACATTTTTACACAGACACGTCTAAGCTAAGAATAGGAAATCTAAATTAACTTCATACTTGGTCTGGGTTGGATGTGAATCACACATAATTTTGGCGTGAACGTCAAGAATGGGATCAGACCTGAACATTGGATGTAGTGTTGATGCGACACGGTAACCATGGCGCTCTCTACCATGAGGTAGAGAATCATCATATTAAAACATAACTTCACGCCTCTATCCCCGAAGGAGGTAGGCAGAGGTGTATTACACACCCACACTCCGACAGTTATGTTTCGGTCCCAATGTAATAAGGGGCGAGCCTATTGCCATCTACCGTGCACATTATTGAGCGAGCGATAATTAACATTTATTAATATACGCATAACTTGGCAAGTCAGAGGTGTGTGCCCGGGGTACCTGGTCGCGGCAGTCCGATACGTACACCACTGGGCTATCGCCACTTCACCACACCTCATATCTCATCAGCCCTGTATATATACTATCCACCTCTTCTCTCTATGAGAAGGGTAAAGCCATAGTCCACCACGCCGACTAAGTGCGAGTTGGCAGACTTCACATGTCTTTCGAGAACATTATGGAGAACTCTCATGCAGGTTTCCTCACCATGTTTTGCTTCACCGATAAGCAAGCGATAATAGAACCGTTTCTCCCCGAAGGGTAGAAAACGGATATTTAGGTGTTCGAGCCTAACGCTTGAACCACTTGAGATTAATGTTTACGTCACTCACATATTGAAACTAGTGATGTGCCGGATCTTTAAAAATGTATATCCGCGGATGCGGATCAGAATACGGATATTTAGTGTCAAGATCCGCGGATACGGATACGGATCTTTATTTTCTTACTGAATGATGTCGGTGCGCGCGACCTTGAAACGATAGTTGACGTCACGCACGCCCGATGGAACGATGGACAGATCATGTTTCGGATTGTATTGCGCGAGTACTTTTGTTTTGTTTATTGTTTAGTGTGACAGTGGGCCTCGTAGATAGTATTTGTGTATGATTTTTCTAGTACAAAAGTTAAATTATTAAGGTGAAAGATCCGTAAAAGATCCGAGAGAAAAGTAACGGATACGGATACGGATCTTTCTTCTTCCGCGGATACGGATACAGATACGGATATCCAGCTCATCACTAGTTGAAACTGTCATTGCTACCCTCTTAGAGCGCACTGTTGCTGTCTCTTTCACTCATGACTAGGGCTTGTAATTCGAATATTCGAATGTTCGAATAATGCGAATATTCGTTCATTTTTACTATTCGAATATTGAGTGGTGTTAAATTCGAATATTCGAATGATTTATAGTTACATTTTTTTAGATCGCATTACCAAAGTTTACGTCAATTCCAGGAATGATTATTGTGATTGCGGTGTGATTTATGATCTCTCATTTATCTATATTTAATTTAAACTTATCATTACTTACTATTTTAGCATTCTTCTCAGCATTGTTGGCAAATTGTATGCAAAGGTACTGATTGAAAGAGATATTAAAGTAACCAACCAGAAAATATTGGATGTACAAACGGGATTCGGAAAGGGTATGAGGTGTACGATCAGGGTTTTTTCTTGCAAAGCATAGCCGAAAAGTTTTTGGCCAAAGGTTAAAGGTCTATTGCGTATTCGTGGATTGTGAAATGGCTTACGATAAAGTGGTGAGGAATGAAATGTGGTCCGTACTGTCAAAATATGGGGTGAACAGCAGCCTCATTTGAGCTCTGAAATCTCTTTATGAGGATTCTAGAGCTTGTGTGAGGATAAATTGGGCATACACTGACTGCTTTACCATCGACACAGGTGTTACACAGAGATGTGTAGCGTCACCGTGGCTGTTTAACATCTTCATGGACAGGTTTTGCAAGATCTAAAGTATAGTGACTGTGGATTAAGGATGAATGGGTTACTTGTCAAATGACTCCTCTATGCTGATGATCAGGTAATACTTGCATCTTCAGCGGAGAAGTTGCAGGAGACGGTAACAATCATGGATGGTGCTTTAGAGAAAAAGGGAATGTAAGTAAAATGAAAGTTATAGTTTTTGAAAAGGAGGAATCCGTCACGGCTTGTAATGTTATGATTTATGATCGATGGACAACGAGTGGAGCAAGTTAATGAGTTTGTGTACTTAGGTACGCTATTTACAAGAGATGGAAAGAATGAACGAGATACTGAAAGAATGGTTAATGTAGGTAATAGGTGTGAATGGAGCTCCAAAGGCATTTATCAACAGCCAAAGCGTGTCCAAAAAGTCGCGAATAGAGAGAGAAATAGAAATGGCGTGAATAGTGAAAGTTGGCTATGGCAGAAGAGACTAGAAAGTAGAATAAATGCTGTAGAAATTAGCACTGACAGGTATGTGGTGTATTTTTAATCGACAGAGTAAAGAGTTGTGTGATAAGAGAGTGTTGTTTGGAAATGGAGAGGATGGATGACGAAAGACTGACAAAGAAGATATTTAAGGCAAGTGTGCATGGGACAGGATGAAGGGGAAGACCTAGGCAGACGTTCAGATACGTTCGGTATAGATTGGACACATCCTAAAAAAAGGACAGGTAAGAAGTACCCTAAGCAGAAGAACTTGATGGGAGTGAATGAAGCAAGAGAGATATTATTATCAAAAATTACGCAACCACGATTTGATCTCAATGATTCTCAAAATCCTTAGAATTTAAGACTTAGGTTTTGTTATGTTAACCCACGCAGCGGCTGTTATTTTTATTTAAAATATTTTTGTTTGGTTTTGTTGTGAATACAGTTTATTGCTTTTTGTTTAATTAGAATGCTAAAGTATGTATGTTACTGAAAGGTGATTCAATTTTATATAATAAATAAAAATATTCAGCTGACACTTGTTTATTAAGTGTTTATGAATTATTTTATTAAGGTTTAAAAGAAACAGCTGATATTCGAATAATATTCGAATAATTCGAATACTTCCTGAAAAAATATCGAATATTCGAATTTCTAAAAACATCGAATAATTACAAGCCCTACTCATGACGCAGCGCCCGGCGTGCGGTGCACGCGCCGCGCTCTTCAGTACATTTAAGGAGCCGGCAAGGAACCTGAAAGTGTGGTTCAAGCTACAGCTGAAACCTAAATATACGTTTTCTATACCCTTCAGAGGGAAAACGGTTCTATTTAGGTGTTCGAGCCCACTGCCCAACGCTTGACGTGAGACGTGTTTACATTCTGCCAGCGTGCGGCGGCGCTGCTATTGCGTACTGTGAGAGGCATGTTGTTTTAACACTTAGGGACTCGCTACAGGGTCCAATGAACCCAGACCTTCATAATTTCTTCCATAACATCAAAACTTTTACGTTTGTGACGTTGCCGCTCTAAGTACCTACCATTCAACGTTCACACACGAATCAAAGGGCACGAATGGCGAACACGAACTTACTGTTTACACATTCGTCTGCATTCAGTTGACAGCTAGCGCCCGACCCAACCGGACGTGACGTGTTGTCAAAATGGAGTGGAGTGAAGCGCGAATTATAGAGTTCCTTGAACTATTTCAAAAAGAAGAGCTCATTTGGAACCCAAAACATCAGAAAGATAAACGGTGCTTGGAACCGTATATCTGCTAGTATGGGGTTGCCATTATGTTAGCACATTAAATATAAAAAAATCATACTTTGGCTAAAACAAAATTGATTATCAACAAACATAGTAAAAGATATTACTGCCTTGTTGGTCTCGCGGCATAAATGTGCGCGTGGGATTGAGAGGTCTCGGGTTCGATTCCCGGGTCTGGCAAAGTGTTATTGGGTTTTTCCTTTGGGAAATTCTCAGTAGCAGCACGGAGTCTGGTAATGTGCCCGGTACGGCAATAGGCCCGCCCCCTATTACGTGGGACCTAAAAATTCATGGCGAAATGTGGGTGTAATATTTACACCTCTGCCTACCCCTTCTGGGATACAGGCGTGAGTCTATAAATAAAAATAAAAAAATGAATTACTTATATGAGTAAAAGTAAAAGTAATTTAAAAATTTACATGCTCAAAAAAGAAATCGTCTGTGACGATAGCTTTTTCTTTTACTTTTTTACGCAGGATACCTATCTAAATAATTATATAATTTCATTAAATGTAGCGCGCACGCTGCGATTATTTTCACGTCCTCCATGTTCGTGTGCGAATTTCAAATGATTCACTCGGCGAATGTGTGAACAGTAGTTCGCGACAGCATTCGTACACGAATGTTTCGACGAATATTCGTGGAGTGTCGAGGCGAATGACGAACACGCATGTGTAAATGCGGTAGGTATTATGCTCGGGCCACACTACCTTACCGTCTACCGGGCTGTTACCGCCATAATTATGGCAATAAATTACCGTTAAATTACTGCGTGAAGTCGTGTGGTTACACTAGAGTTTACCGAGATATGCCAATAAACTAGGCGGTAAAAATATCATTTTTCAAGATGGCGGATGAAGCTGCAGCTGTTTGGTATTTTATGAGTGCCAATTATTTTAACATGAATCTTTTAAAATTTTTAGCTTTCTGTCGGGTATCCCAGAGAGACGGTTCGGATTGCAATAACTCCAAAAATTCGAGCGCTTTTTCATTTGACCACTCCATATCGGTAGATAGTGTAGATACGTGCGTCGTCGTCGAACTCGTGTTGCACACTGAACAAACGGTAGTGTGGCCACAAACGCAATAATTACTGCGGTAATCTTCTTTGATGTGCGAAAAAGACCGCCGCCGGAGCTATTGCCTACCGGCATATGCCATATTGATTGGCATTGTAAAATTATGGCCATAAATCGCGGTTACACCTAGGCGTTGTTGAAATTATGGCAATAATTATTGGCATATCCCGGTAGTGTAGCCCGACGGTTAGAGTAGCACGGCAGACGGCATTCTTAGTTGTCAGTTGGCGCGCTGCGTGTGAGTGCAACGGACGTGAAAGGTGTGTATGGGTCCACTCCCCGTAGCGAGAAAATACGTGAGTATATTTATTTTTAATTTATTACTTTTTTATATATTTTTCAACTTTATTTTATAGAAAAATGGCTACAAACAGAAATTTGAGGCCTAACGAGATAGAAGATTATATAAATGAAGAAATAGAAAACGAAGACTGTTCTGAAACTGAAGACTGCTTAGAAACAAGTGATCATGAATGGGATTCCGAACAAGAAGCCGACAACGACATCATAGTCAATGTACAATCTGAGCCTAAGACAGCCTCCTAGCAGTCACAGCCAAGGCAAAAGGCCTTCGTCGACCAGCTCCTGATCTTCGGCGTTCAGATTTAGATTGCGTTCCACTGACAATCTTACAGAAAGGCTATTACATCGGTAAAGACAAGTCTACCGTGTGGAGTATTGAGGAACCTGCAAGAAACATAAGAACTCGTAGTCATAATATTATACGCGAAGTTCCAGGGCCTTGTTTAGGGGCATTAAACACCGTTAGACGCATTTTGTCTTTTTTTTACTGATGAAATGTTGGCAAAAATAATGGGTTTTACAAATGTTTACATATCCGAAAAAGTCCAAGATAAATTTGCGAGAGAAAGAGACTGCAACCCTACAAATATTACGGAAGTAAAGGCTTTATTGGGACTTCTTTTTTACATTGGAAAGTTGAGAGGAGGACACTTGAATACAAAGGATTTATGGGCCACCGATGGATCCGGATGTGATATCTGCATTTCAGCCATGTCAAGACAAAGATTTCACTTTTTGCTCAGATATTTACGTTTTGATGATATTAGAACGAGACAAACAAGACGAAATCTGATAAATTGGCGCCAATTCTTAGCGAATCTTTCTTTATTTACATGTAAACCGTTGTGAACGTTTACTTTTGTACTAACAAAAGTAAACGTTCACTTTTATTAAGTAGTTTTGAAATAAACAATGAATATTAAACTGGGTCCAGTGAATCCCATAGCGAGTATTAACGTTACAAATTAGGGCGCGAGTCCTTAAGTGTAAGGTAATAGAAAATACTTATTAAACAATTTTAATATCTTCCAATAAAATAATAAACAAAAATTAGTTTTGTGAACTGAAAGATCAGATTTTTTGACGGCCGGTTGGCGAAGCGGGAGTGTAAGCGACTGCTACGTCGAGGGTCGCGGGTTCGATTCCCGCTCAAGTCAAACATTTGTGTGCATGAACATGGATGTTTGTCTTGGTCTGGGTGTTTCTATGTATAATATGTATGTATTTACAAAAAAAAAAGTATATATGTATTTGTATCCATTATCTAGTACCCATAGTACAAGCTCTGCTTAGTTTGGGACTAGATGGTGTTGTGTGAATGTGGTAGAATATTATTATTATTATAACTATATTTTATAAATTTAATTTTACGCAAAATGATCAGAATTATAAAGTGGAAAATCATCGCTCAAGACCCAAGTCGCTGGGTTGCAATTATTTTACTACTATACTTTTAGCTAAGTAGTAGAGCCTTGATGATTTCAGCATGAATGTGCCGGCTCGACCGGGGAATTACTACCCTCTCACAGAAAATCGACGTAAAGTGACAGTAACTACCTAAACTGTGAGTGAGAGACGTGAGAGTGCCAGAGGCCCTATCACTTGTGACTCTTGTGGTGTTGCTTGTGTCCATGGGCGGCGGTAATTGCTTACCATCAGGCGATCCGCGTGCTCGTTTGCCGCCTATTACCATAATTTTTTTTTTTATTATTAGCGGGCGTCTCCCTGAAGTAATGATTCAGAAATTTCTTCAACAAAACTGTAGAATAAAATTTAGGAAAATATTTTTTATAAGGCTCCCCCTACCCTACATATCCCTTTCGCGGACGGTACTCGATCACGTGGTATATGTAGAATGACACATGAATTCTTCGTACAAAATGGATAGACGTTTATTGACGTCGAGTCGTGTTTTTTCGATACATTTGGCCAATAGCGGCACTATCGTTATCTAACGTCAACGTTTATAAACGCTCAGTCATTGCCTGTACAGCAGGTCATTCTCATTGGTCTACAACGTTTATTGACGTCGAACGTCTGCAAACGTCGTGCCGTGTTTGTAGGATACAGTAACATAAAATATGCACACAACGTCTACAAACGTCCAACGTACGGGAACGTTCTGTCATATTTTATTGGTTTTATATGTTATTTAGAAGTACGACGTTAAGAAACGTCAGACACATATTTACGTCGTGCCACATTCAGTGTCATATGTCTAAGGTTATATGTCACAACGTTCATAAACGTCCACCGTATGAAAACGTTCTGTCATATTCAATAATGTTTATTTATATATATATATGTGTTACAACGTTTAATGTACGTCGAACGTTAGCATACGTTGTTTTCCAAAACGTAGTGCATTTTGTTACTAATTAAACACAACGTGTGAATACGATAACGTATGCTAACGTTGTGTTCCTATAGCATTTTGTATTTTCTAAAAGATTTAACCAACGTATCCATACGTTAGGTTAAATTAGGTACCTACCTAATTAAATATTTTTACTAGACAATAAAACACAAGGAGATAGTTGAAATGTGCATTATTTATTTATTTTAGAAGTAATACAACAACAGCTAATCGGTCTTAGGTATTATTGAGATCGAATAAGGTTTGTAATTATTATTATAATCAAACGTTTAACTATAATCACAGTTTTCAGAGGTTTCAACATTTCCGTAGTAAATCTTAACAGCGAGATCAATGATAAGGTTTTCACTACAGGACTAATAAAATTTTAGCACAATAAAACTAAACAAAATACTTGCAATTTCTGAGTTACAAATAAAAAAACATAAAAGAGTAGGTATACCTACTACTATAAAATCTTCAATATGGCATTTAAACATGTAGGTAAACAGACTTGCTTGAAATTAAAATCTACATGGATTTTAAAGTTCTAAATCTTTTTCACTGTGACATCAATATTGTGATCCAGACGTACAACATACAACTTTTTAAATGCCAGAATGAACAAAAAGAACTAAATTTGTATACTTCTACAAAAAAAAACAATAACAAAAAAACGAAATGAATCATTGTAAGTATAAGTTTCAATTCAACATAATGAGTAAGTGTTTTCGTTAACATTAATAGAATATTCTGAAAAACATATAAAGTCAAATAATTAGTTGTTCAATTGGCTATGCCACTCATGAAAACACAGGGCGCAAAGCGCTGGTTTATCGTCACATCCCTTACATCGCAATCCAGTCAAAAAAAGAATAATCAAAGAAGGGAACTTCTTTGATTATTCTTTTTGCACATTTTACATTTTAGATAGACTTTTTCTTTGATCCAAGTGGTACCGGAATTTTTTCAGGCCAGTAACCCCTATTTGAAGAATCGGCTGGTGCAACCATTGGGTTTTGCTCGTTGGACCCCTTTCGATTGCTGTATTTAGAGTGCCTTATCAGGTGCTTGAGATCAACAACAGGTTCAATTTGAATTAGCTTTCTGATCAGCTCTTCTCGGCAAGGAATAAATTCGTAAAATTTGTCGTTATTCTTGCAGTATTTTTAAATAGAAAAAAGCTGTTCCAAACGGCGATATCTAGAAGGTGGAAAAACACCTTTTTGTACCACCTTATAGTCTTTCGAGGTGATGAATAATACGATACCATTTGGTCATCACGATCAACCCCAGACATGAATTTGTTGTATTGAACCACTTCTCGTGGTTTAGTTTTAGGCTGTCCACGTCTGTTAGTTATTTCAATCAACTCAGGATGATATTCAGTGGTGATCATGTTCACGGGTCGTTTGTCCACCCATTTCGAAACGTAAATCCGATTTCTTTTTGCCCAAACATGATTTCCTTTTTTGAGTTTCTTGGACAGTAAACGTTTTGGGTTGCCTTTTCTATTCACTCGTAATTTTCCCGTTGAATGTGTCTTGAGATCTAAAAGTTTTTGTGATAATTCTATGGAATTGTAGTAGTTATCCATATAAAGTGAATGACCTTTTAAAATGTATGGTCTCATAAGTCTCAAGACGGTCTTTAATACTTTCTTCCCCTTTTCTGTGGTGTCAGCTACTTTACCAGAATACATTAACATATTTAGGACATAAGCACTCGATGATGTCAGTTCATAAAACTTTATGCCATATCTAGCTCGCTTTGATTTTATGTTCTGTTTACATGTCAAACGACCTTTGAATAACAGTAAAGATTCATCCAAACTCAGTTCTTTTTCTGGTTTATAACATAATCGGAAGTTTCTTATTACAAAATCCATAAAAGCACTTACTTTTTATACAGGGATGTAGCTAGAGTCGAATTTAAGGTAGGGCAGCATTGGTTAGAGGTAGGGCGGAAGTAAATAAAGTATTGAAATTGATCTGCTCCGAAGCACGTTCTTCAAAATTTTGATATTTTAAGGTAGGGCATTGTGATTTCAAGGTAGGGCATTGCCCCATAATGCCCCCCCCTAGCTACGGCCATGTTTTTCTAGTCCTTTCGCGTCTGGAGAAACAAAGTTTAAACATCTTAGTATCTGTTCATATCGACGTCCAGATAGTACCGACACAAAAATCGGATGGTAATATAATGGCTCTGACATTGTAAACAGTTTACGTTTTTGTGGAGTAGCAACATGACCGCTTAGCAAACACAATCCCAAAAATTTTAGTAACTCTTCTCGGTCAACTTTGTGGACGTGGCCTGCAGGCCGACGGACATACTTTTGAACTTGTATATATGCCGCTTGGCTCGCGAAAGTTGATATCGCGGTTCAGGATTGTTTGAATATTTCCCGCCTTGTTAGTTGTCGTTGCTGTAGTGTGTCGTAGTAGTTTCGTCATCATTGGGTAGATGGCGCTGTGCTGGCCGCTACATCACTCCCCTCCAAGACCGGAGGTCGTTCTTGAAGGTGATGGGTCAGTTGTCGAGGCTTCTGAGGAGCGTGCCAGTGGAGAGTCTGTAGTTGCTTGTCGCAGTGTGCTTCGCAAGCCCCGCGGTGAGTCGGGGAGAGGTTGCGAAGGTGATGGCTGCGTCGTGGCTGCGTAGTGCTGCGGAGCGGTTTGCGTAGTGGCACTGCTGCGTGAACGGGAGCGTTGTGTGCTGCTTAGGGGGACCGTGTGTGCAGTGAGGTGTGCCGTGGCGCTGGAGAGGCTGCAGGGAAGACCAGGCATGCAAGTCTGCATGGCCTACGGTGGGATCCTGGCTTCGAAGATGCTGGCTGGCGGCGACTTGGTTGCTGACCATCAGGTGAAGTTCGGAGTGAGGTGAGAGAGAGGTGGAGATGACGATGATGCTGCCGTTGCGGATCTGACCGGTGAGGGCTTCTTCAGATACGTCAGGAGGTGCTGGTAATCTGACCGTTGAGGGTTGCTTCAGATCACGTCGGAGTCACCAATGTGGAGGATAAAGGTGTGGTGTTCCTCCAACTAGAGGGAGGAGCCTCTAACCAAGCTGGGTGGTCGTGCTTGGTGGCCTGCAGGCCAACGGACATACTTTCGAAGTTGTATATATGCCGCTTGGCTCGCGAAAGTTGATATCGCGGTTCAGGATTGTTTGAATATTTCCCGCCTTGTTAGTTGTCGTTGCTGTAGTGTGTCGTAGTAGTTTCGTCATCATTGGGTAGATGGCACTGTGCTGGCCGCTACAACTTCTTTGTATATGTAAGAGCGACTGTTTCTAGTCTTAGGCCTATTTCTTTTACATAAATCGAGTCCGTAGGCGTTGTTGCATTCCATTATGTAATCAACAATTTCAGGCGGGAATACTCGATTAAAAATATCATCTACTGTTGTAGTTTCATCAACAGGAAACCGGATACCTAGAGAATTATCATCAAAATTGAAATCAGGTATGGGAGAGATAGTAGCGCTCCATTCTTCATCGATAGTAGAAGCTCCTCTTACACTAGAAGGTAACTCAGGTTCTTCTCTTGGGCTATCTTGAGGTGAACGGTTCGTAGACGGTAACGCAAGATCATTTTGTCCAGGACGAGTATCAGTTTCATACCTTTGGTCAATTTGGGAAGACGGCCGAAAAAAAGCTGGCTCAGAATGATATCTTGACGAATGGCACGCAGAAGGCGTCTCGGGTACCTCTACATGATCAACTTGAAGCGAACGGTAAACAGGAGTTATTGCAGAACCATCTCCTGATAAATGGGACACAGTAGGTGTTTCAGGTACCTCTCAATGGCTAACCTGAAGCGAATGGCACGGAGAAGGGGTCTCGGGAACAAGTACTTGGCCTGCATGAGGTGAATACTGAATAGGAGCAGAATCATCTTTTGAAGAACGTCTTTTTGAAGGAAACTTAAGCCTTGGTCTTTGCTGAACTTCCGGCAAAACATTATCGAAAGATAATGTTTCATGTTTGGTTACCCAGACGTGAACAGCATGCAGATGTTGACTCAGGTTGATCTTGAGTTAAACGATTATCGGACGGTGACTTAGGCTCACTTGCATGGCTTACATGGCTACTAGGTGAATGATGCGTAGATGGTAACTCTGGAGTGCTTTTAGATAAATGGTGTAAAGACAGCGATTTGGGTTCATTTCTATGGAGAGACAAACGGCGAACAGAATCTAAGTCAAGCTCGTCTTGAGGTGAACGGTGAACAGGACCTAAATCAGGATCAGCTTGAAGTAACTGGTGCACAGGCGGCAACTTAGGTTCATCCTCATGGGCACCTTGAGGTGAACAGCGAAGAGGACGTAACTCAGGATTATTTTGAGATAAACGGCGCATAGAACGTGATGCAGATTTGTCCTTGTATATATATATATAGTATCATTAGATTGCCTTTTCAGTCGTTTAGGTAACGGAAATATTTCCAAGTCTGATGAATTCGCAATTTCATAATCAGATTCATCATGTTGTTCGTTAGTACCCACATTATTCTCTGTCTCAGATAGATTGGATAGAGAGCCTTGGCAACTAGAATGCGAGTCTTTATCATTGCTGTCGTCAAGAACTTCTGAGGCCTCTGAATTCGATTCTGAGCTCTGACTATCAGTACCTGCACTTGAAACAGATCGAAAACTGGAACCATTATTAGTATTTTTAGATAGTACCTGCTTTTTTACCTTACCATGGCGTGCATGGGGTTGACCTTTTCGGGTCTTTTTTCTTATCAGGGCATCACCAACTCTAAAAAAGCAAGAAACACATTGATTAGATCCCTAGATAATGTCCATTATCTTTCTGCTAGATAAACATCTAGTTACAACGGAATTTAGGTAGGTACCTGCGTAAAAAATCAAAGGAGCTAGTAGGTACTTACATTCTGTTATTACTCATTTAAAAGTCCGTTTAAAAAATGAATTATAGCAAAAAATAACTCTCTAAGGATAGTTTATCTGTTTTAACATAACGTATAATAAATAAACAGTCATAATACTTACATTTTATGTAAGTATTATGACTGTTTATAGTGTAAAAGCAGCCGGTTCTCGGCGGCGCGCACGCGCGTACTCCTAGGTAACCTAGGTTGACACTATGTGACTGAGGCAACGGGAATGTAGGGACGCGGGGGCGTATCATGACGTCGTGCGTATTCTACGTACCCCCAGCGCACGAGCAGGATGTCTTCTTTTTGAAGCACTAAAAATCATAATGTAATGTGACAGAGCAATTTTAAAATTTTCATGCGTTGTGGCGGAAAGCCGTAGCTAGTACAATTTTGTATGGCGAGTCGACGTAAGTATAAGGTCTGCTTAAAACAAGTAACTTAAAATAGACGTGGTAGTACGTTCTGTCACCACTCGTAACTGTCTTGGAACGTATATACACGCCACCGCCCATGAAAGGGATATACATATATATACATGTACCTATAGGGTTGAATTTTTTTTTGTTGAGTACCCCTCCATGTGGGGTATCATTGGATAGGTTTTAAAAAAATATTATTAGTTTGCTCAAATCATTTTTCGATCAAGTGATTGGTTCCTCAAATATCAAGCTTTGAAGTGAAAAAAATTGTTAGACTCAAGTGTCCCGGCCGTTAATAGTTAATAGTTTAGCCGGCCCGTGCCGGCTAAACTATTAATTTGGAAGAGGTGAAAAAAATCACAAATGTAGTACATATAACGAATTTAAAAGGAACTATCACGGCTAAGTAGATATCACTAGTTTACGAGTAATCGTCGGTTAACTTATAAATACCTATTTCTGTGAGTTTACATTGGGCGCGCTGGCTTAATCTTAAAGATATACGTACTTTGGTATGTAATGTACTACGGTACTACGGTACTACGGTACTACGGTACTACTGTGGTAGTAGTATATCTTGGAAACCACATTTTATGTTTACAATACATAACTGGATACATAGCTAGTATTTTTCTAAACAAAACTTAGGTTCTTATAAAAGTGTTATTAAAATTATTTTTTCAGCAAAATAAAGAGTCGGATTTGTTGTACATTAATACCCTTTGCAGCAAGTCATTATGGGCAACTACGGAACCCTACATTGCGCGTGGCCCGACACGCACTTGGCCGGTTTTTTCTTGTTTTGATAAGGAAAATCTTTCTAACATCATAATTAGAACATTCTTTAACTGATTTAGACAATGCTTCGTCAGAAAAAAGATGTGTCTACGATGGAGGTACCTATACTATGAAGAAAAAGAATCTCATTGAATGCCTTATTTTGCACCTTGTATGTGGGTCCTTCTTTGCTCTATCACCTCTGCACGTCGACCGCAAACATACTGCAGAAGTGCATCAGATTTTTTCTTAAATTTCGAATCTGCGTTTAGAAAATCCAAATTTCAAGATTCTAGATCGACTGGAAGTACCCTATAGGTGACTTGAGCATTTGATATCAATTCCAATTTTACCTATACCTCTACGGGTTCATGAGGAAAGGGGTAGTTAGTACCTTTAAAATTATTAAAAATATTTTAATTATAATATGGTGTAATTAAAAATTTTCAGTTTTCGGAATTTTTCCTTTATCTGTGCTACAAGACATTGCTTCGTGCCAAGTTTCAAGGTTCTGAGTTCACGGGAAGTAGGTACCCTGTAGGTTTTGATTCCCTTGCGAATAGTTGCGAGTCTGAAAATATGGTTTAATTGCTGTTTCTGTTGATTGCGTTGACATAGAAGTTTGATTTTATGACAGCTTAACGGTGTTATAGACCTGAGTATTTGATATGAATTTCAATTTAATAACTCTACGCGTTCATGAGGAAAGAGGTAGTAACTTAAATTTTTTTCAAAATGTTTTTATTAAATTATGTATGTAAAAATTTACATTTTTGGAAATGTTGCCTCAATTTCTGCTAAAAAACATTGCTTCATACCACATTTCAAGATTCTGAGTTCACGGAAAGTACCCTGTAGGTTTTGATTCCCATGCGAGTTTTTAAATTTGCGGAAATTTTCAGCATAAACAGCTGATATCATTTGATTGCGTTGGCTTAGAAGTTTGATTTTGTTAAGCTTAAAAATATTATAGACGAGTATTTGACATGAATTTCAATTTAATACCTCTACGCGTTCATAAAGGCAGGGCTAGTACTCTTAAAATTATTAATTATTTTTTTATTATATGATGTAACTAAAAATTTACGGTTTTCGCAATGTTTCCTTTATCTGTGCTATAAGACGTTGGTTCGTACCATAGGAGATGTTTCCTTTTTGTATGGAACTCTGGCTACAACATGTGCCATATTAAAAATCCTAGGAAATTAACCCATAAACATAATTAAACTAAAAATATCCACTTTAAAATAGTTTTGAAGATGTAGAAAATAAAATATAAAAATATTTTACGTCTATCTCAACAATCATGGCGGAATATTGTGACAATTGCAAATGACGTTTTATGAAAACATTGACAAAATAATTCTCACTTGATTCTCAAGTGTTAACATCAAAATGTCAAAACGAATAACTCGTTCCGAAATGCATAGGGCCTGTAAGACCAGTGTAGTTTTATTACAATTTTTTACCTTTAGATAGGTTCATAACGATTATTCTAAATTATTTTTATTGTAGTCGCAGTATGCTGCAATTGAGGTATACATAACTATTTTTATTTAACATCTTTGCGTTATTTACCTTCTGTCATTTCATCTCGTACAATTTCTGAACGCATTAGGTATCATGCTACAATCCAATAAACCGCCATATCGAATATGGCAAGAACAGTGAAATATTTTTATTTTCTATGATCTTAAATGTTAGTAAATTCTTGAAATAACATTTTTCCCTGATTGATATTTTGTCCTAATTTTTAAGGTATGGTACATTTTGTAGCCAAAAATGAAACATCTCCTTTCAAGAATCTGAGTTCACGGGAAGTACCCTGTAGGTTTTGATTCCCTTGTCAGTAGTTGCGAGTTTGAAAATATGGTAAAATTGCTGTTTCTTTTGATTGCGTTGACATAGAAGTTTGATTTTGTTACAGCTTAAAGGTATTATATACCAAGTATTTGATATGAATTTCAGTTTAATAACTCACGCGTTGATAGATTATTAGAAATATTTTGAAAATGAATCAACAAAAATATCACAATAAGTACATTTAAAATATGTGTGTTTCATTTGTAAGTACCTATTTATAATCCAAGCAAAAGCTCGGATAACAAACTGTTATAAATCTGGCTAGAATTTACATCATTGTTACTTTTAGGTTAGGTTTTAGGTTAAGTTACTAGAAGATTGATTTTAGGGTTATTCATATATGTATCAAACAATATAAAACTAAATATATTGTATCATTTATTATGTATAGCATAAACCTATCGTATATGGTTGTATCGTATTGATGGTTGGTATGTTTTAAATTTATAATGTTGCCAATAATAAATATACAATTTGATCTGACGTTTGGCAGTTGACACTGTCAAACGTGTAAATATAAAAGGAGAACAGGCTCTGTTCATGTTCAGTTCCGCCCCGGCAACGGCTAACACTAAAGTACGATATAATTCTGACTTTTATATTATTGTGTTTTTATATTGTTTTTACTAATAATATGTTTCACAATTCTTTATTGCTATTGTGGTGTTATTTAGAGTACCTATTGTCAATGTAGACAACGTATAGTTTATGTAATAATATAGCTTAGCAATTGTATAATTGATATTGTGGGTGGTTCCGTCAGTTGTGAGTTGTGAGATGTTAAAGTTCGGAACTTGGGGTATCATATAGTATCGAATCGAATTTATGCTGAGAAACAAGCCGTGTCTATTGTATACATCATGTAGTGAATATTTCAGTGGTAAATATTGAATACAATATAGTAAATATATTTGTGTGTGAATATTACTAAATCAATTATGCTAATCTATTGTATTAAGGTAATAGATACTTTTGAAATATTCAACTACCCACAACCTTGCTATCCGATATGTCTTGAATGTACCGCTTTTATAAACGATAACATTAGCTATTAAAAGAATGGCCAAGAGTTTTCTTGGCCAAGTTCTTTCTCTTGCGAACGTGGCGCTTAATGTAAATGTAGAATCAGAACTGAATATACTCTTACTTTAAAATATACTCTTGTGACAACCTGAATAAATGAAAGTTGATAGTTGTATCTTTTATTTTCCAAATACCTGACAAATATAACTATAATAATACATATAGGCCGTATACCTTGTATCTATACATATATATTGGGTATCTATACATACATGTTTGGTTTTCGGCCTCACAGGTCAACAAGCCAGGCAGTTGAGCAACTGACTGACCACATTACATCTAATTTAGATAGTGGACAGCATGCTATTGGGATATTTCTAGACCTTGCTAAAGCTTTTGACTCTGTATCGTCTTCTATACTGCTAAAGAAACTTGAATCTGGCGGTATACGAGGTAAGCAGTTAGCACTGTTTACTGATTACCTCTCTGACAGGTATCAATGTGTAAGAATAGGCAACAACGTAAGTAACGATGTTCTTAACACTAAATTTGGTGTACCCCAAGGAAGTATATTAGGAGCTACTCTGTTCTTGATATATATAAACGACCTTTGCAACCTAAACCTTCGAAATGGTGTCATTATGTCATATGCAGACGATACAGCACTTATTTTTACTGCAAAGTCACTTGATGAGGTATTTGAACTGGCTCAACATGGCTTCAACACCGTCAACACTTGGCTATTTAAAAATTTACTGACCCTAAATGCACATAAAACAAAGTACATTCATTTTACAATGAAAAATGATAGCAGACACAACTCATCTAACTGTTTAGTGGCTCACAACACGTTTCATTCAAATGCTGACACTACATGCGCTTGCCCTACTTTAAAAAAAACAGATTATATAAAATATCTAGGTATTACGCTTGATACTAATCTTAATTTTCCGCAAACATATCGAATCATTGTGTAAAAGAGTACGGAAACTAATTTCCATATTCAAAAATGTACGCGACGTGATAAAGTTTAAATTGTTAAGACAGGTTTACACTGCACTATGTGAATCAATCATCTCATACTGTATAACCTCATGGGGATGGGCAGCTAAAACGATCCTACTGCCTTTGGAACGAGCCCAAAGAGCTATTTTAAAGGTAGCAACCCTTCGTCCTTTCATTTTTCCCACTTATGAGTTATATCAGTCCACCGGAGTTCTAACTGTGCGCCAATTATTCATTCTACGCACCATACTAAAACAACACACCCTTCTTCCTTATACACCAATCCCATCAGGCAAAAGACGGAAAGATCTAGTCTGCATCAAACCTCGAGCTAAACATGTTTATGTAAATAGATTCTTTGCTTTCCTCGGACCTTTCTTATATAAAAAATTAAATAAAACCTTAGATTTATATAGCATAAGTTATAAGCAGTGTCACCATATTGTTACAAAACACCTAATGACAATGACCTACTCTGATACAGAGAATTTGCTTACAGTTATAAAATAGTGTGTAAGTACCTACTCTAAATTAGAATAAATCATAATTAAGTCTATTTCCTATTACATATTAGCAGTTCATGATTATTTTGTAAAAGCATAGCCCTATAATATTATAATTTACAATTTTTCCTGAAACACAGGTGTTACAGCCTAGTTCAGGTAAACATTAAAATAGCTATATTTACCAAATATAATGTATTACCGTTATAAATAAAGTAAATACGCATGAATGTACCACAATTTAACATAAGCAATTATCATAGACATTATACTTAATCATAAAAGTTTATTATTTTTAATGTAATACTTTCCTATGTAACATGTGACGTTTATTTTATTGAATAAAGTTTATTATTATTATTATTATATATAATACCCACGCTATTACGTTCATGAGGAAAGAGGTAGCAATTTAAATATTTTTTAAATGTTTTTATTAAATGATGTACCTAACTAAAAATTTACATGTTTGGAATTTTTTCCTTAATTTCTGCTAAAAAACACTGCTTTGTATCAAATTTCAAGGTTCTGAGTTCACGGGAAGTACCCTGCTTCGTATCAAATTTCAAGATTCTGAGTTCACGGGAAGTACCCTGTAGGCTTTGATTCCCTTGCGAGTTTTTAAATTGGCGGAAATTTTGAGCATAAACGGCTGTATCTTTTGATTGCGTTGGCTTAGAAGTTTGATTTTTTCACAGCTTCAAGGGACAGTAGATTTGACTATTTGATATAAATTTTAGTTTGAAACATCCACGCGTTTCAGAAAAAAAGGTCTTTACAGACGGACGGACAACAAAGTGATCCTATAAGAGTTCCGTTTTTGCATTTCGAGGTACGGAACCCTAAAAAAGGTTATATCACTAGACTATGTAAAAATAATAAACCGAACCGATATATTTCTCTTGATTTTTAATGCGCCCGAAACCGCTTCTATTGATAATGCAGAACTTTGCATAATTCTCAATAAATAATGCAATTATTCCAAACGGATATCCGAGCTTAGAGGGTATGAAGATTCTGAATTAAATTAGACGCAATAATATGACCGCCAAATTCAACATACATTTTTGATAACATTGGCAAAGGTCATGGACTTAAAATACGTAGGTAGGTACCTATTATTTATATTTTATCTCAAAATAAAAACTCCGTGGGTCTAGTACGAGCTTGCACTCGATCGTCACGGTGGACGATAGTCTAGTCGACGGGAACAATTTCCATACATTTTGTAAAAACGCCCCTACACAGGTACAGGTACAGGAGTACCTACCGCCTGTCTGCATCAGACTGTGGCTATATCTGAGTATCTTTATAATTTTAACAGAGTTTCAGAAATTGTTATTTAGGTATTTTATTGATAATTTCTATAGCCATAGTTGATTGAATCAGGCGTTACTTGGCGGAACTCCATTGTAACCTAATGGAAGGAAAGAGGAACCCACCACGCACCCTCGGTTGGACCACCCCAACTATTGCAATAGAAAAAGTTTGACAATACCGAACTCCCCCGATGACAAAGGATAAGGAATATATGGAATAATGCGGCAATTGGGGTTCCAGGAAAATACCTATTTTCCTGGTATGTTTCTCTATGATATCGACTATGCTTCTTATGTGTTCTTATATGCTTATTATAATTTTTACACACATACATACATAGACTCACGCCTGTTTCCTCGAAGGGGTAAGCAGAGGCATATTAAACGCCCACTTTTCGCCAGTGTTTTGATCCCACGTGATAGGTGGCGAGCCTATTGCCGCTTATCGGGATATTTTGTTTGCCAGAGCCTCGTCCGTTGATCGGCAGGTGCAGTGTGCACCACTTGCAGGTGAGGTTGGCTTGGAACCCTAAGTTCTTGGTGGGAACCCTATGCACCCATATATAATTTTTATTGCCGCTATTATTCATGCAAACATTAACCGATGAATGCGATTTTCAAAATTTAATATAATTTCAAACATTCTGATGAGGGTCTCTGTGTTCATTTCTGTTAACCAGATTAAAGACACGGAGTCCTTAGAACGCACTTGACCTCATTTTCATTATTGCGCATAATGTTATGGGTTTCTTCAAATGAGACATTATTTTGTGTGATACACACGTGGCTGTGCCGACTCTGCCTCGGATCTGTACCACCTATTCCACCAGTCCAGGATCCAGGATTTTATCTGCGTGGACTTGATGTCGGTAGGTTTTATCAAAGGAAGCAAGAAGTCATCTGTCATGGCCGGACGTACATGTTTTTAAGAGCTTCCTCGCCCTCTCCATTGGGCCCGTCCTTGTATGTGGTATACATAAATACTTATTACACATATAGGTACAAAGAGTAAGTAGGTTCTTAGCTACTTGCAAGTTAATCGGACATAGGTGCTCGAGTCGTATTTTTGTATGACGTATGATGCGAAGATGATTTAGTACCTACCTACTATATTATAACGACGTCATAATATTATATAATTCAAAAATATTCATTTTATTAACTAAACCAGTTTTGATTCTTGTAATGTCCGGTTCATGGCGTTTCCTTATCTGAACCAAATCTTTGAGATATATCGTTACCGTGATGTATCAAGACTCTTTTATTCAGTTCCGGAGCCGTCCAAACAGTTTTGAAGGCGAATATATCAAAATTCGTTTCAAATTAAGATAATCTGTTAAGCATGTTACCTACTTATGTAGAATACTAGTTTTAGACTAGATTCCAAATGGGTAGGTATTGAAAAGCAACCTGTTTTCAATGTCTATCTAGTATTATTGATTTGAAAACCAGATGTAATAAAAGTCTGAACAAATTAACAATTACCTAACTTCTAGCTGAGGTTAACGCACCTTTATAACATCTATGAGTTATGACTAAGTATATGAGATTTACAAAATTTTGCATTTTGTTCAAACCATCAGATTAACCCTGCTTAACTAAAATTGCGCAGATCTTTGGCTTCCATGACTGACACAAAATTGAAACATCTGCATAAAAATCTGACATGTTCGAGTATTTCACTTATACATTAGGGTATCTACTTACATAGCGATTTCCTCTAAAAGATAAGAGAAAAGAAACTTAACCAACTAATAATCATTATCTTTAAGAAAATGTTCTTATGTAGGAACATAAACAAAAAAAAAGAAATTAAAAAGTAGATTTTCTTTTAAATTTTGGAAAACTTGTTAGCAAGTTTTTCGTCACCTTTGAACAGAAACATTTTAGAGTTCAATTAATACACTCTGTCAATATCCGACGAGCATGAAAAAATATACTTATTTACTTACTTATTTTTCTTTGTTTTTTTATCGTATTTGCACCTCACCACGCAAATTGGCAGATAATCATATCTTTGATGTTGAGATACATACGTTGGAGTATCTGCAATGTCAATATCTAACACGCTTCAGTATCTTGATGTCATTGTTTTTATTTTTACCTTTTGCTAATCTTTAGGGTGCTTGTACACGGTGCATGTAGCTGGAGCAAGTAAAGGTGCGGGTTATACGCGTGAGTAATATGCGCAAGCTACTTGATTAAGTTACTCGATTGTACTTGTACATGGTGCAAATAACTGGAGCAAGTAAAGACGCGGGCTACTTGCGCAAGCTGTGTGTACAAGTTATTTGTTCGTGGTCAAGAGCTAGGTAGGTACATGTGCAATGCTATTCGCGCGGTAGCTTTATGACTTGAATCGCGTCAAAATATCTTGACGAACAAAAATTATTTTATAATCATACGTTAAAAATGTAATTTTAACAAGCAACATGCACGAGTGACCCGCGCGCGCCGCAGAGCACGCGAATTACTTGCGCGGGTGGCTCGCATTGGTACATGCTCGAGTCGCTGGACCCGCACATCTTTTTAAACGATATTTTTACGGTGCAAATAACCCGCGCAAGTGCCTCAACATGCTCAAGCTACATGCGCCGTGTAGAAGCACCGCTCCACTGAAATGAGGAATGCCAGAAACCTTTTCAGTTCCCTGTCATCTATAAGCGCTTCGCTCCCCTTTAATGAGGAACGTCAGAAATCGTTTCTGTTTCCTGTCATCTGTAAGCGCTTCGCTCCTCTACAACCTACAATGAGGATCCGAACGCCAGAAATCTTTTCTGTTTCCTGTTATCTTAATATATAAAATCCTTGCGTTACTGACTGACTGACAGACACGCTACAGCCGAAACTACTGGGCGCAAGTAGTTGAAATTTGGCATGTATGTTCCTCGGGGACCGTAGGGGTGCACTAAGAAGGGATTTCCCGAAATTCCCACGGGATCGCGAAGATTTATTAAATTACAGATAATGTGCGGGCGGAGCTGCGCGCGTCTTCTAGTCTATAATAAGCGCTTCACTTCGCTGAAATGAGGTACGCCAGAAACCTTTTCTATTGCCTTTCATCTTATATACAAAATCCATAGGGCTCTACGACGCTTGAGTAAATCCCGATTTAGCATCATGGGCTCTCCTACCATGATACACAAAGTGGTAGAGGTGATAGTTTACTATACGAATAAACTGGTGTAGCAAAAAAGTAGACGTATTGCAGAATGCATAGAAATGTATGGTACCTTCAGTACCTACCTATTTATTATTAGAGTACATGAGACCGGAGTCAGATCCATGATACCACCCAGTAAGACGGGGGTCAAGGCTTTCCGAAAAACCTCTGAGTATTTACATAACAAACTAGCTTTTAGGAGTCAGGGTCACTAACCAAGGCCAGTGAATTAGCTATCAACCCGTCATATAGCGGAAATGGCTTTGTATTCAATAAGTGCATCGTTATTCGACATTGTAAGTCCACTTCCGAAAATTATTTAAAATAATATGCATATATTGGCTTTGAATTTAATTATAATATAAGTATGATATGGCCGTCAAATACAAATGCATTTTTAATAGATTAGCAAAGGTCACGGAATTTTAATAACAACATCACATAAGACCAAAAAATAGAAAGTATTTTAAAACACGCTACAATAACTACAGTGCGTAGGTTCTTTCGTTTCGATAACGATTTACTAAACATAACACATTTCTAAACATATATTTGCAAGATCTATGAAGTGGTGGAAAACGTAACTTTTGTAGTTAGGTAGAGGCTCAAGCAAAGCCTTTCACATCCGCTCTTCCTTTTGGCGAGATTTGTTAAAGTAAGTTGTAGTGGCGTGATGCCTGCTTCTCTTCATTCGACGCTGCCGCCGCCGCTGTAGGCTGTGGCCGGGCCGTAATACTTATAGGCCGGTAAAGTTAAGCACTGCTTGCGCAGGTCGCCTCTTGAATGGGTGACGGTGTGTGGCATCTAAATCAGAGCGCTACTGTGCTTCGGAGGGTACGTATAGCTGTCGATCACGGTTCTTGCCTCGGGAACAGAATAGTTAGACCATGACAGAGGCATTTAGGTGGTTTAAAAACTCCGACACCAGAGTTAGCCACACAATCACACGAAAATATAGAAACAAAGCCACTCATCGCGAGGCACAACGAGCGCCTTACTTCTTACTTTAAATAAAAATTATGTTTCCTTATTATGAAGGTACCTTAAGAAACCCTAAAAGCACGTATTTTCTATGACTCTACGATAGTTAAGGAAACAAGAGCATGGTAATTGACAACATTTACGTAAATTAGTATATTTATTACTATGTTCATGTTATGCGTGAATAGGTACTAGACATGTACGCCAATCGGCGTGGCGCACACCGCCGCGCCAGTCACTTTAGCCACGCCGCCGACTATTTTATAGGCGTAATCAGCGTCAACATTTAAATAATATTTTAGATAGGTATATCTAGGTGAATTTCACGTAAAGCGCACAACTAAAATAAGTCAGATGTTAGATTTCGTTTATAATTTGAATAAATGGACTAATGATGCGATTTGAATAGGATTTTGTGACTTGAGTCACTCGAGTAATTTAACTATCTCACTCGAGTCATACTCTACTTTTCGAGTCACTCGAGTAAAAAGTCTCGCTCGAGTTGCAAGTTTGCAATTCCCGTTAGATCTCTTTTAGAAACATTTAAACAAATACCTATATTAATTGACTCATTGTCACTGATGGTATAATAATTGAAATTAAATACACATTATAAGAGTTTTTACATATTATTTATTTAAGTACTTAATCATGAAACTAAAAAAATGTCTTCCTAAGAAGTAAGAATAATGAATTTTCCATGAATGAATTACTAATAATAACAATCACATGTTATGCAATTTTAATTACTTACAAGTAATTTGGTTTCGTTTTTATTATTAGTTTCAACAATTTTATTGTAATAAAAAATAAAATATCAAAAGCACACACCGGGATATCGTCTGTCGCGACCATAGATATAAAGATAGAGTGGCAGAACAGTACCTAACTCAATACTGTGTCGTGTCCGTCGGTGCGAGAGAGAACGCTACAGGTTAAAGGCCCCCTGCATCTCTCTCTAACAGTACATGCACAACATCAACATTGCGCAATGGCGTGCTACCTGTAACTATTATTTATATCAGTTTATCAGTAATCAATAGTTTAAAAATATATAAACATTTTTGTCACTTCAAACTATCTTCGTGTATCAATAAAAACAACTTTTAAACTATTGATTACTAATAAACTGATTTAACACGTTCGCGTGAGCAACCTCATTTCTGAATGTTCGTACTCAGGCCCACCATTCTCCCATACAAAGTTAAGCAACGTCTAAAGACGTCACGCCGTAATACGTAGGTCTTAGAAGTATGTTACGTGTCGCAACGTTATTTGACGTCCGACGTCTATATACGCTGCCGCCATCACGTAGGTCTGACATACCATGCTAAATGACACAACGTTCATAGGCGTCAACTTAAGGAAATTGGAATGATACAACTGGATATAAAGTAACAAAAGTTTAATCAAAAGCTCTTAACATTCTTATTTTTACGAGTCTATTGATGTAGAATCGAAATTGAAGTCTGGGATATCTAATTCTGTGTGTTCCCAATTTACAGTTGTAGTGGTGTAACGGGTCTGTTATGCCTTGCCGGTTGCTTGGGCCTGGTTCTGGGTCTTGCATTGGTATATTCGAACTATAATCACGCTCCTGTTGCTCTTCGATCGTTTGGGTAGTATTACACCGGAGTATTGATTCCGATTGCACAGATTCACACGAAGTAATAGAATTATCGTGACTTCGTGGACCATTTTCAATTAAGGTCACATCTTGACATTTGTCAGAATCAGTCTGTAGAGATTCAGTTCGGTTCACATCAGATGATGACGATGAGCTCGAACTAGACGTACGATTATGCATTGGAGCTGTACTTACGGGTTGAGATCTATTAGAAGAACGATTGCGACGACATAACCTACTTCCCTTTACAGAAGTATTGCTGTCACTACTAACTTCATCATAACAAGGAATAGTCTCCGTCAGATCCATATTCATCATCACCACTAACACTAAATGGATCTGGTATCGCGCTTCCCGTCGATGACGCTTCTTCGAAAAGTTTCATGATACGTTCTCCTTCCTTATCCATCTATAACAATGCAATATTACACGTTTACGGAGCAAATAGCAATGTAACTATATGTTACGTTAATATAAAAACCATAACACCATTTATTTTATGATTATTACCATATTCTCACCGTTCAAAATAAGCAAATGTAAAAAAAAAAAAACAGAAAACCGTTACGAACTTCTGATTTGAAATTGAACAAATTCATGTTAGTTATGACATTATTTGTTCCTCAAAAACATGCGGATACTTATACCAAGTAAGTGTAATAAAGAAATTTATAATATTTACTAACCTTTTATAATAAAATATTACGTAATCCAGATAAGTTGGATGGCGTTCACAATACACACACGTTAGGTGGTCTCACTGCGCGCAGGTCAACCGGCAGTGGGGATAGCGGTACAAGGAAGGACGTCATAAAACGTTGCGAGTTTGTGCGCGCTAACTTTGCATGTGTGGGTACAAAACTAGAAAGATGTTAACTTTTTTGGTCATGCGGCGGTTTTGGCTTCGAAAATTGAACGTGTTGCGGCGCTAAGTAGATGCGCCATAGGAATTTGCTCTTAATATCGACGTCCAAAGACGTTCCGTCAAAATAAATATGACAATCTAGAGGACGTCGTTTGACTTTGCGCCATTTCAAAATCATATCAACACGACGTTGTAAGACGTTGCTCACGCGAACGTGTTAAATAATAGTTACAGGTAGCACGCCACTGCGTAATGTTGATGTTTTGCATGTATTGTTAGAGAGAGATGCAGGGGGCCTTTAATGTTGTGTTCTCTCTCCCACCGGCGGACACGAATAGGCCCCACTCTGCCACTCTATTCTTAATATCTCTATGGTCGCGACACGTCAGACGCCGTCACGACAGATTGCATCAGATAAATGTGCACGCTCTCATATAAAATGTATGAAACCAATTGCTCTCTGTCGCGTCACGACAGGTCGCTTCATGTAAATGAGAACGCGGCTTAACTAGTGGCATAGCGGCATCAGAATCAACTCGATGCTCCGAGTGGACTCGGCAACTCGAGTGCGAGAGACTCGAGTACACAGATGAGAGAATTAGTCTCAGATAGAGCGCATTCGTCCAACTAAGTGTGGCACGTTGACAGCTATGTGTGCGTGACCTTTGGCGACTGGCACTGTACGGACACGCGCGTCTATGTGTGTGTAAAGTTGCCAGATTATGAATAATCTCCCAGTATTTTGCATATAGTTATGTAATATTCTTATATTCATTTGCGGTTTTGAAGAATTTACCATGGATTTAATTAATGCTTTTATAAATACATTTCTTAAATGTAGGTACCGAGTTAAGTTTTAACTACTTCGTAAATCTTAAATCTGTATATATGTATAAAATCCTTGCGTTACTGACTGACTGACAGAGAAGCTACAGCCGAAACTACTCGGCGCATGAAGCTGAAATTTAGCATGTATGTTTCTTGGGAACCGTAGGAGTGCACTAAGACGGGATTTCTCGAAATTCCCACGGGATCGGGCAAAACGAGAAATACGAAAATATGTGCGTGCGAAGCCGCTGGCGTCGATTAGTTGAGAAATAAATAGTATGTATGTACACACGGCACCAAGTCAAGCTAAACAGTTGTTGTACGATTTTGATACTTATTCCCTACGCCATAAGTATGTATGTACACACGGCGCCAAGTCAAGCTAAACAGTTGCTGTACGATTTTGATACTTATTCCCTACGCCATAAGTATGTATGTACACACGGCGCCAAGTCAAGCTAAACAGTTGCTGTACGATTTTGATACTTATTCCCTACGCCATAAGTATGTATGTACACACGGCGCCAAGTCAAGCTACACAGTTGCTGTACGATTTTGATACTTATTCCCTAAGCCATAAGTATGTATGTACACACGGCACCAAGTCAAGCTAAACAGTTGCTGAACGATTTTGATACTTATTCCCTACGCCATTAGTATATATGTATACAGGGCGCCAAATCAAGCTAAACAGTTGCTGTACGATTTTGATACTTATTCCCTACGCCATAAGTATGTATGTACACACGGCGCCAAGTCAAGCTAAACATTTGCTGTACGATTTTGATACTTATTCTTTACGCCATAAGAACGGTGCAAAGGTCAAAGTGTATAAGCTTGACGAGTAGCAGGGTGTACACGAATATTTGGATCGTTTGGGGATCGAACTCAAAACAATATTATGTAAGGTATACTAATAATTAATGATAAAAAATATACTAATGGAAATTGAAATTCTATTACTATATTTATGAGAAAGAAGATATATCTACAATATACTTTTATAATACGGTAATGTATTTTTCATTAACATGACAATCATTATCACATAATCAATTGACAAGTGCATTTTCCCTAATTCAGGCAGAACGGCGTCGACAAAAACTGGCAACAAACTGGGATATTCCATTTTCCTGTTTTTGTTTTTAGGAACAACTTTTACAGTGTTTAAGAACGCAAGACGGCAATTTGAGAATTTAAAAGTTGAAGTGATCGTGACGCGTGAACTGTACGATGCGTCGTAGCGCACTGAGACGAGTTTGTATTCGCTTTTCAATTTTGTATTTGCTTTAGTGGCCGCACGCAACAGTGCCGTGCGTTCCATCTGATACTAATTCTGTCATCTATGCTCGAGTAATATTCATTTTCAATCGAGTAAGAGTTTGAAAATTTTGCTCGAGTGACTCGAGTAAAAACAAGGCTCGAGTCGCATCACTAAAATGGACATCGCGTAAATAAATAAATAAATCTCATCTGTCATCTTATCAGCCTTTTGTAGGCCACTGCTGGACGTAGGTTTGCTCCAGGATACGCCACAAGACCCGATCTCTTGTTTTCCCATCCAGTCACTGCCATTTGACACCACCTATGACTTGGGGAGGGTTCCTCAAGTCATTGGTCCATCTGACCAGCGTCCAGCACTAGTAGCACTACACATGTCAAGAAGTTATCTCTATTCGAGAACCTGCTTAATCCACCGAACATCGGTCGGTTCTAATGAGGTTCGACAGATGTGACCAGCCCACTGCCACTTCAGTTTGCTAAATCCCTGAACTACGTCAGTTACTTTGATCATCTGCCAGATAATCTCGTTCCGGACAATGCTCTCTGTGAGATCCCCACCATTGATGTTTCTATAGCTCTCTGAGTGACATAAACTCGATCGGAGAAATTCAGCGTAATGTTCCAAGTCTTAGCTCCTTATACCATGGCAGGACACATTGATCAAATACCTCAGTCTTCAGGCACTGTGGCAAATATATGACGCAACTTCCCAAAACCCGTCCGGTGATTTCACCCACAAAGTTGTCTCTTCCTAACTGCAATTTTTACCCAAGTAAGTATATGACTGTTATCCTGAACAACCTTGGACAGAAATTGGTTGAGGGATGATGTGTTAATTGAACATTAACGTGGTATTGTCCAAATTTATCCCCAGCCCAACACGTCTTGAGACAGCATTGAGACTGGACCAATGAATACAAATTTATAAAAGAAGCGCATTTCTTAAGGATTTCGTGTGCCGATTGACGAATTGGCGTCACGTCAGTGTAGTTCGTAGTTGGCGCCGTTGGCGGCGCTGGCGTCGTTCTCCGTCTCTCTTGCTCTCGTAGTTATGATACACATGAGAAACATTCGTCTCTCTTGCTCTCGTAGAGACAGCTGTTGTCACAGCGCGACTGCCACGCCGGCCGCCAAGCGACAATATGGGTCACACTGGTCACAGAAAGATTGTCTACAGAGTGCCCATAAAAAATACGCCTCTATTGTAAATATCTACATACATACATACATATCGTCACGCCTTTTATCCCTGAAGGGGTAGGCAGAGGTGTATTTCTACACCCACTTTTCGCCAGATATACTTTAGTCACACGTAATAAGGGGCGAGCCTATTGCCGTACCGGGCACATTTCCAGACTCCGTGCTGCTACTGAGAATTTCGTGACAGAAAAACCCAATAACACTGCCCGACCCAGGAATCGAACCCGGGACCGCCCGATCCCACGCGCACATTTATGCCGCGAGACCAACGAGGCAGTCGTATAGGGTTTGATGTCGAGTTTTCCGTCTCTACGCAAAGATGGTATTTGCATCGTGTTATCCCTTAGTCGCCTCTTACGACACCCACGGGAAGATTGGTGACACTTGTTGTAAATATCTATGCTCTATGACTGGACAGCGTTTTTCTGCATGTCTTTTCTTGTTCTGCAAGTATTCATATTAGAATCGCTATTATGTCATTATTAATATTATGTCATCGGCATGCTGCGACGCGGCTATCTGTATAATATGTATGTAGGTATAAACGTTTTTTAATATCAGTTTATGCAACTTCAAAGAATTGACTAAAATGGAGGATTACATTTTTATAAAGCAATTAATGCGGTAATATAGAAAAGCCTGAAAAGTTATGTATAAATCTTGAAAAATGTATACATCTCAATTGGTAAAGTAGTAAATAACTCTGCGAACATGAATTAAGGCATGTTTTACTTATTTTCGCCATCCACGCCAATGATGTTACTAAAGACCACTGCGAGTGCGCAGAAATCATTTTTCAGGTCCCCTTGGAGGTGCGGGGTGAGGCGCGGGTGGAATGCCAATGGCGTGGCTCCGTTCTTGACGCATTCCCTAAATGCGTCAAGAATGGAGCCACGCCATTGGTGCACGAATGTACATATGCGCGACGGCCGTCATTTGTGATCAACTTTCGTGAACCGATCTATACTACCTGTAATGGCGTCGATGTGTCTGGTTCCCGAGGAAAGATTGTAATAAAACTGCAGTGGACTGTAATACTTTGGCGTTATATTCGATGAAGTACTGAGATTCACATGTACAATATGGTCGCGTCTACGGAACAAACAAAGATAAAAGGTATTTAGGTTGCGCGAGCGCGGTTGATCGTTTTGACTTGTAACAGCTGACTCGTCGATGACAGCGACGCAGGCGAGCCGTCCACTCGCCCCGCACTTCAGACCCCGCGGCGACCTTTTGTTATAGCTGTTGAGTGCATATCTCAACATACTCCCCCGGTTGAAGGGTCTTCAACAGCAGTGACTGGAAGAGGGCAGATTGTGTTAAAAGCGCGCCGAATGACACCCTTACGTGTCGGGATGTCGGCGACCCTATTGATGCCATCTCTGCCAGGTAGGACATGGATGATTCGTCCTAAAAGCCACATTAGAGGAGGTGAGCCTTTGTCCTTAATGACGACGAGTGTTCCTTCTTTTAGTTCACCGGACGAACGGAGCCGCTGGTTTTCTGTTTAAGCCAGAGAATGTACTCATGGAAAAACCGATGCACTAACGGCTATCCTATGTTGACGAAATCGGAGCAAAATTGACAGCAAATCATCTTGCAAAGTTGGACCGACCATTTGAATATCGTTGAGTGACTTGCCTGAAGTGGTGACAGCCACAGCATCAAACACTACCCGCAACTTCGTAGTAGAGCTTGACTCTTTCAAAACGCCATGATGAGGCAGAAAATGAGAAGGTGTAGAACTAGGTGTATGACTATTACTTAGTCATATGACCTAATTGTATGTGTTCATTCATAAAATCGACATCCAGCTTTTTAAAATGAGAATCCCTAGTTGAACGCCGTTCAAGTGAAATAAATCAACGTTTAGCCATTGCATAGGAGTCGCCTAAAACATGAGGTGACTCTTTGAGAGGGATGTGTACAGGGCCGAACCGTCCCTATGTGCAATGTGCGCGGCACACACAGGCGCCAGGGTGACAGAGGCGCCGCGCGCCGAGATATGCGTTAATTATAACAGTTATTTTCGAAAAAGGATGCCAAAAAGGTATAAATAGTTTCGCACACAGGCGCCGCATATCCAAAAAAATATTAAAAACGACATCATCGAGAGTTAGGCCGGAATTGTTAGGCACCGACAAAAAAAAAAGTTCATCCGCCAACTTCCGGGTGCCACCAAAGCTAGCCTACGCCACTGCACAGGCGCTTCATATATTTCGCACACAGGCGCTGGATTGGGTCGGAACGGCCCTGGATGTTTACCACAAATCGACCATTGCGGGTCGTGATGTCTACGAAAAGTTGTTCGCAAGCCTGCTCTTCAGAAGTATATTTGTTTGGAATCTACCAAGAAAAAATCCCAAAAACGTGCTATGTCTGACTGTAATTATCGGTAATTATCGGTTTGCAGACACACATGAGGAGATGAATTCGATTGAATTAAAGCACCAGAAATAAGCCAGCCTAACTTTGACTCGAACAAAGGCTTGTTTTTACCTAAAGTGACCCGATTCGCGCCTATTATACCCCACAATAACTCCGCGCCGACAAGGATGTCGATCGAAGACGGAATGTACTATTTAGGGTTCAGCTAGACGAATGGTCGAAGGTATATATTATGTATGTTGCTCGTATCAACAAAATAAATGCCTTGGTATGTATGACGAATCCTTCGGTGGGACAAAACACTCAATGTTGATTTCATAATCACTATTGAGTGATTTTAAGGAGATCGAACAACCTTGCGAACAACTAGAAGATTCAATGTTTCCCTAGATTGCTATACCGTAGTAAAAACAGAATAGTAAGATAGCTTCATACAAATCGGCCGCCGCGCTGCCGCGCTGGTTTGAATGTACGCGTGAGTCGCCGGCGCCGTGTACGCACGCACTTTTCACGCACACAATCTCACGAGCGCGTCAAGCTCGGCGCGGATTCAGTACGGGATGCGCCGCGCGTCTGATCGAACGCATTCATGTAGGTACTTCACTGCTCGCCCGCTTGAATTGTTTTTATACATTCAGTTTTGTAATAAACGTTATTAATAATAAACAATGCGTTAAACGACAGTAAATTTAACTTGTTACTTTTTCTCATTAAAAAAGGCATTTAGATAGTTATATAACGCTTAGGTAGTCAGTAGGTATTTGAGAAAAAATAAATTCAAGCTTAAATTGTGAAGTATTCAGCGCGATCACTTAAAAAAGCGGCGAAAAAGCGCGAGCGCCGACAAAGCCGGCGCCGCGGTGTAAACAAGTGACAACCCGTGCGTCAACGCAAGAGTAGGCAATTAACTCGCCGAGCGGCCTTAGCTAACCTACTATTCTGTTTTTACTATGGCTATACTTAGTACAGTCTAGATGTGACTGGCCCATTCAAGAGGGCGGCAAGCTGTTATGTTGACTATAATGTTGCTATCTGAGATCTGGCATTGATCTACAACTGACTGTGCTCAGGTGAGCACAGTCAGTTGTAGATCAATGTCATGTCTTATTTGTAAGTATTTTGGAAGGTTTATGTAAGGGTTTAGATAAACCTTCCCAAATACTTACAAATAAGATATTAATATTTTACCTGCATGTATTCCTGTTCATGTTTCACAGTCTTGAGTGTGGTGGCAAGCTCTTTGATCATGTTGTACAGTTTGTATGATTCACACCCTCTTCCTTGGCACCTTGCTGGCTCTGTGGAGCGGCTCCAATCTCCAGGCTGAACATTACCACCTGAAACATAAAGTCATCATAAAGTATGAATAATGAGTAAAAAAAATTATGTGACCTGTCTGATCAAGACAAATATGAGCATATTATAATACAATTATTGGAGTATGTGATTACCAATGATCTGAGTAGGTAGATTGAAATGACGTCATTGATCCGAAACGTATATATTAATATGGACATTCCTCCGGAAATGGTTGACATACATACATACATACATAGACTCACGCCTGTTTCCCGGAGGGGTAGGCAGAGACTACGGAGCGCCATTTGCAACGATCTTGACATATCTCTCTTGCTTCATTCACTCCCATCAGATTCCTCATGCATGCTCTTCTGTTCAGGGTGCTTCTAACCTGTCCTGTTTTTACGATGTCTCCAATCTGGTCAGAGAACGTCCGCCTAGGTCTTCCCCTTCGTCCTGTCCCTTCCACACTTGCCTTATATATCTGCTTGGTCAGTCTTTCGTCATTCATCCTCTCCACGTGTCCAAACCATCTTAGCATACCTTTCTCGATGCTTGTCACTACATCTTCTTTTACCCCACAACACTCTCTTATCACACAATTCTTTACTCTGTCAGTCAAAGAAACACCACACATACTTCGCAGTGCTCTCATTTCTACAGCATTTATTCTACTTTCATGACTCTTCTGCCATACCCAACTATCACTACCATACATAAGAGTAGGTACTAACACTCCTCTATAGACAGCCAAACGTGCCTTTTTGGACACGTTTTGGCTATTCATAAACGCCTTCAGAGCTCCATTCACTCTATTACCTGCATTAACTCTTCTTTCAATATCTTCTACATTCTTACCATCTCTTGTAAACAGCGTACCTAAATATACAAACTCATTCACTTGCTCCACTCGCTGTCCATCGATCATAACATTACAAGCCGTAACGCATTCCTCATTTTCAAAAACCATAACTTACGTTTTACTTACATTTACTTTCATTCCTTTCCTCTCTAACGCACCATGCATGATTGTTACCATCTCCTGCAACTCCTCCGCTGAAGACGCAAGTATAACCTGATCATCAGCATAAAGGAGGCATTTGACAAGTAACTCATTCATCCTTAATCCACAGTCACTATTTTTCAAATCTTGCAAACAACTGTCCATGAAGAGGTTGAACAGCCACGGCGAAGCTACACATCCCTGTCTAACACCTGTTTCGATAGTAAACCAATCCGTGTACGACCCATTTATCCTCACACAAGCTCTAGAATCTTCATAAAGGGATTTCAGAGCTCGTATGAGGCTGCTGTTCACCCCATACATCGACAGTACCGACCACATTTCATTCCTCACCACTTTATCGTAAGCCTTTTCCAAATCCACGAATGCGCAATAGACCTTTTGACCTTTGGCCAAGAATTTTTCGGCTACGCACCGCAAGGAAAAGACTTGATCCGTGCACCCCATACCCTTTCGGAATCCTGCTTGTACATCCCATATTTTCTTGTTGGTTACTTTCATAACTCTTTCAATCAGTACCTTCGCATACAATTTGCCAACAATGTTGAGAAGGCTAATGCCTCTATAGTTCTTGCAGTCTTGTTGCGAGCCTTTTCCCTTATAAAGAGGCACAACCACCGCTGTGGTCCAGTCATTAGGTACTCGGCCGGTGCTCCAGCACAAGTTAAATAAGCGCTGCAGCTGACCAACTATGATGCCCTGTCCAGCCTTCAGCATTTCCACTGTAATCCTATCATATCCTGCAGCCTTACCTAATTTCATACTTCCCAACGCCTTCACAATGTCATCCACACCAATATCGCTTTCATCATTGCTATTATTACCATTAATTTCGTCGATCGATGTCTCTATCGCCGTTCTTTCATATAGACCTTCAAAATACTCCTTCCATCTCTTCAGCACGCATGATTCACCATTCAGTATCTTTCCATTCTTGTCTCTGATTGACGTGTATTCTGAGGATTGAGTTCTTCCTCGAACTGCACGAACGGATTTCCAGAAAAACTTTATGTTTCTCCGGAAATCTTCAGATAGTCTGCTATCAAACTCATCTTGTTTTTCCTCTTTTTTCCTTTTAACAATTTCTTTCACAATTCTTTTTGACCTAACAAACTCCTTTCTTGCTTCATCTATGTCATCACTCGTTGCCTTTCCCATTCTTTCATTTGCTCTGGCAGCCAACCAATCTAACCAAGCTTTCTTCTTCTCTGACACTGCTGATTGTACATCCTTGTCCCACCATGTATTCTTAACCTTTCGTATTTTCCGTCTCTTGATCACACCACATACTTCAGACGCTACACATACTATCTCTTCTTTAAAAGATTGCCATAATTCTTCCATATCATTTATGCCATCGAACCTCTCAAATCTTGCTATCAATCTTCGCTTATACTCATCTTTCACATCTTTTTCTTGCAGATTTTCTACTTTTATTCTTTCTAGGACCCTATTTTCATAATGTTCTCGGTGTCGCCATCCTTTAAAGAGTCCACTTATCCGGCTCATCACCAAGAAGTGGTCTGTGTGGATGCCGATCCCTCGATACACCCTTGTATCTAACAAATTCTTGCTCAAACGTTCATCTACAATTACAAAATCAATCATACTTGTTCTAACATTCTTAGCCTCACGCGTATACATGTGTATCCTTTTGTGATCAAACATGGTGTTTGTCACACAAAGGCTCCACTCTAAACAAACCTCAAGCAAAACTTTTCCATTTTCATTCACTCTCTCATCACCAAATCCACCTAAAACCCTTTCAAATCCATCTCGTTTTAATTCCTTCCTAAAACCCATCCACCAACCTAACAAGATCAATCTTTCGTTATCCTTACATTTCCTCAAAATCGCTCTTAAGTTCTCCCAAAATTCCTGCCTTTCGTCTTGTTCTTGCTGTGACATACCCGCTACTATATTGACCGGGGCGTAAACCCCTACAATAAAGAGACGAGTAAGTCCTACTTTCATTCTCATCCACAATAGTCTAGCATTTACACATTCATATTCCTTAACGCACTCATTCATTCGCGCAGACAGTATTAAACCAACTCCCTTGCAGGCTCTGGTGGTACTGTCTACCCCAGACCAATAAGCCGTGTAGCTGTCATGCTTGGTGGGGCCACAACCTTTCCTTTTTGTCTCATTCACACATAGAACATCAATCTTTCTATCATCCATCATCTGGCATACTTCATTCAATTTACCATCCATTCTAATGGTTGATGATGGAAATGGTTGATTATTAAAAAAAATGGAACTTAGGTAGGACTTGTATTCTGCCAGGGTTGTGGAATTTGTGAAGAGTTAGTCCGCGGTCCTGGAACGCAAAGGTCACTTGATGGAACATGCGTGGGTTTTAGTCAGTAAGAGTCTGACACTCAGGAAAAAAAGATGTAATGTACATATTTAACAATAAACAATGTTGACTTTTACTCTTTTTATTTATTCTACCCTTGTAAATTACCATGACCACTATGAAAATATTGAAATTTGTAAAAGTGCAATAATTTATAAAAAGTTGTGGCCGTATAAAGGCTAAAAATAAAAAATATCAAAGCTTGATCGGAATTAGATTAGTTTTTTTATTATTCAACATATAAGTAAATAACGAATTATATAGTTTTGATACCTTCCTTTAAATGTTGAATTGAGTAGTAATAATATCACTACCGACCTTAATAATATTTAATTGAATCCAGAAATACCGGAATTACTTTCAGCAAAATGGCTTATCCATGTTATTCTTTCTGTGTGTATTTATGATACAAGTACCAAAAATCAATCTACCTACTCCGATCATTGGTGATTACACCACACTATTTTTTTATTACATAGGTACTTACAGTTTTATATTCAAGTATATCATTTTATCAGTTCAAAAAACATAATGATATATTATCAGATATCCTAAGACCTTTTGATATCGGTGATCATGGTACATTCATACTGCAGTTAGTCATTTTTAAGCAACATTTATAAACACTGCAACAATTGGTAACAGTCAATTACTTCTAGCAACAACCAAAGGAGATACATTCAACTGATTTGTTATAAAAAATTCTGAAATGTTGCTTATCAAAAAAAATTTTAGAGTTGATGCACTGTTAACTACAATGTCACTTACCTTATATGTCATTGTAAATATTTTATTATTGAAGCAGTATGTGTATTTGCCAGATGTGGGTGCAGAGAATGTGTACATTCCAGAAGTCTCCCTTTCACCTTTGTAGATATTTGTGCCATCTGGCCCTGTGATTGTGACGTCTATGTCTAGGAACCCACCCTCTATTATATCAAATGTTAAGCCTGTGGACGGACAGTTAAAGGTTATATTTATCATGTGGTATTGTGTTGGTCTCGCGGCATAAATGTGCGCGTGGGATTGGGAGGTCTCGGGTTCGATTCCCGGGTCGGGCAAAGTGTTATTGGGATTTTCCGTTAGGAAATTCTCAGTAACAGCACGGAGTCTGGTAATGTGCCCGGTATGGCAATAGGCTTGCCCCCTATTACGTGGGACCTAAAAATTCCTGGAGAAATGTGGGTGTAATATTACACCCCTGCCTACCCTTTCGGGGATACAGGCGTGAGTCTATAAAAAAAATATACCTAAATAAAAAATTGTGGAAGTAAAGATATGAAGGCTAAATCTACAGCAAAACATCAGTAACATTAGCAAATAGTGGCAGTGTAACAACAAGAGGCAAGATCAAATGAGACTAGGTAATAAATTATTTACCATTGCATATGTTTGATAGATATTTATGTAATTAGAGAAATTGCTTTCATGTTTATCAGTTGTGATAGTAGATTAAGTTGCTGGCGAATAGTCTTATTGGTATTCTATAAATACTTACAACAGTATTTAAACGGACATTAATATCATAGGTACTGTGTTAATGTAAGCGTCTTAAAATAAACACTTCAGAGGGTTATGAAAAATATATACTTAATATATATATATATGGGTTATTTTCATCAAAATCAGCTTACCCATTTTAGTACCTGCTTCAACATTTTCGAAAAAGCACTTTTCCGCGTGCGCATCTACAGTTATAGTATTATTATAGCTGTGTGCGGTGTTTAGCAAAGTAGCCGCTATTAACATGATAAGAGAAAATGATCTCCATGAGCTCTTCATTTTGTTTTATTGATTAAAATTCGCTAAATTATATTATTCACTAAATAACGTAGAGATATTCTTCTAATATCTCTATGCTAAATAAAGGAGAACATAAACATAACTTGTTTTCCTTTCGACCAAACCATACCAATACGATGGGCGATGACGAGATCTTCAAGTCGATTGTTTCGATTGTTCAAACATCTCGATGACTCGCGATTGTTTTCTCTCGCCCAGTCGATGGTTTCGAGTCAACTCGCGGCGTCGCGTAGTCGCTAGGGTACCGATGCGAATGATGCGATGTTTGAAAGGATCAACTCGGCCACAATCGTAAACAGCAATCACATTGACTGAAATCGTCGCAAGTCGTTTGACTCGCTGACTTTCGACTCTGACTCGTAAATATCAATGGAGTTATATAGTTTTAATGCGGTATTAATATGGTGTTGGTTGGTGGGAGTTAATAATACAAACTCATATCGATGTCAATTAGTCTTTTAAGTATTTATAAAATTTCTCTTAATTATTCACAATATATTGTACTTGGTACAATAATTGTGAAGTATAGGTAAGTATGTAAAGTTCTCTTTATTTTGATGGACTTTATTTTCCTTAGTAGTTAGTACTGATTCAATCAATCAATGAAAGACGGCTAGGATCATCGCCAGTCGCCACCAACATAGATAATGTTGACTCGGAACAATCGAAAAATATCTCGATTGTTTGATGACAGACCGAGACAATCGGTGACTCGATGAAAAATTTTAACGACTGCGATTGTTTCGACTGGACAAACATCTCGACATCGCCCATCGCTCCAAACCAAAGCCACGTAGGGTAAACCATACTATTGTTGGCACCCCCTCAATGATTGGCACTCCACGGCCTTTTTCTGGTTATTAGGATATTTTCTTTTTCGTGTGATAGGGTCATACTGATTGTTTGACTCTATCCCACGAAAAAGAAAATATAAATATATGTATAATATATAAGGAAAATACTCAATGTTCTTTACTTCCAACACCTATTTTATGTGTCCAAAGCCAAATAATCTTACTGTATAAGCTGTTATAAATTTGCGTGTGAACAAATTTATAAAATGTTAACAAAAAGCTTAGAGTAGGTTCTATCGAGTTATTTAATTTAAGTACATTTAGCATTATTTTAGCATTGTAAACAAAATATAACCAATTTTTCGGCGATGCCAATAACTATAAATTATTTTGTTTGATATTGTAATCATTGGCATATTATGTCAATCATTATACTTTCCAGCTTTGATCCAAAATCAATTCCTGGCACTGCCAATAACATATTATAGTATATATCCTGTGGGTAGTGTCAACAACTATACCTTGCCTGCTAATGATTCATCGTCGGCCTAGCATAAACCCGACTGTCTCAAAGGCTGTCGCTTTGTAGCGCGGGATTCGCTAACCGGTCTAGGTAGATTTGACAGAATATTAGCTTTTCCACCAAGTGAGTTCAAGTGACTGTAGTCTGACCTTTAAAACCCAAAGACATAGCGATATTCCATGGCTTAGACTAGCGTCAGTTTATTCAAGGATTCTGACTAATGACTGTTAAAGATTTACATGCAGCCAGAACCGACGGTTTAACGTGTGCTCTCTGAACTACGGGGCAAGCGATAATGAACATTCAATACGCACATGCAAAATTGAACTCTGCTTTCAAAATCATTATTATTGCTGAATAGAAAGCCTGGTTGCTCGACCTTTGTATTTTACTAGAGCTTCCCACGGAGCAGAAACCTGCGTGCTCACAAAAGAGAGCATTAACAAAATTAAAGTCACCCAGAGTAAAGCAGAAAGTAAAGTCGTGGGTATTATGCTGAGAGACCGCAAAACCAACACCTGGCACACTAAGGAACAGTATGGATTTAGGTCGCGTAGGCAGGACTGTGTTTGAAGGCGCAATAAGAAGGAGGCCTTCATTCAGCCAGCAAGAAAAAAGAAGAAACATTCAGCCCTGTATATAAACTGTCCCAGTGCTGGGAACGGACCTCTTCTCTCTATGAGAAGGGTAAGGCCATAGTCCACCACGTTGGCCAAGGGTGGGTTGGCAGACTTCACATATCTTTCGAGAACATTATGGAGAACTCTCTACACGACTACACCCGCACTAGGAATAAATTATGTGTCGCTCGTGGGGTACTTTACAAACATACAACCAACGGACACAATGAAAACCTAGACTCGAAACAACTATTTATGGATCACACAAAGTGTTGTCTCGTGTGGGAATCGAACCCACGACACTTGGCGCAGTGTCAAGCGGTGAGGCGGCCGCTTAAACCACTACGCCAACTGTGCAGTCAAAGGTTTCCTCAAGATGTTTTCCTTCACCGTTAAGCAAGCTAATATAATTAACAATGAACGCACATAACTTTGAAACATCATTGGTGCGCGCCGTGGATTCAAACCTGAGACCCTCTGCGTGGCATTTCATCGGTCTCTCTACTAGGCTATCGCTGCTGCTTAGTGGAGAGACCGACGGACTACTTGCCCATTTACTTAGTGGATTACACGTTGTGTACAAAAAATGTGTAGATAAATTGATAAGCAAGAAAAAAGGTAAAACAGGACGAAAAGAAACAAAGATTTTCTTCCACAGAAGATAAAAAAGCAAGAAAAGAGAAAAAGATGCTGGTGGACAAACTAATCCTCAGTCGAACGAAAATCATAAATCATTGTAAGGCTGCGTTTTCATAGAAGCTGAGCTGCGCGGAGTCGAGCAGAGACATAAAAATTGACCAATCACATTGCTCAAAATACACATATCATCTCCGCTCCGATTCAGTGGAAGTGTTAGTGGAGTTGAGAAGATTTACATTAAAATGTATGGTGCGCGGAAATAAGCGGGGCACAGCGGTGTCGAGCTTAGTGAAGCTGTGCCGGGTGAAGCAGGGCTGTGCGGTGTAGAGCGGGGATGCGCGTGGTAGAGCGGGGATGCGCGCGGTAGAGCGGGGTTGCGCGGGGTGGAGCAGGGCTGAGAGGGGTAACGCGACGTCAGGCGCGGGACTTTGTTTGTAGTAGTAGTTGAGACACCGTATTGACTGAAAACAAAATGTATTCACAGCCCCGTTCAGCTCATTTCCACTTCACAGCTCCGCTCCGCTAGACTCAGCTCTGGTCCGCCCCGGTCGTCTCAGCTCCGCTCGGCTCCACTTCACCCAGCTGCATAGCCCAGCCTTGCACCGCTCATCTTTGCGCAGCTTCAGTGGAAACACCTACCTATTTACACGGCTCTGCTCCGCTGAACTCCGCGCAGCTCCGCTTCTGTGAAAACGCACCCTAAGTCAATAGGAGAATTCGGCCCACTATGCCAAGCTGATTGAACGGGTTGGCATAGGATTCAATGTCGAGTTCTCCGTCTCTTCGCAACGATACTGTTTGCTTTATTTATTTTCTTAATCTCCTCTAACGCTGCTCGTGGAATGCAATTTGGTAGTGTCACTTTGTATTAAAAATACGGCACAGGCAGAACACGAACTAAATATCCATACCTATGTATAAAATAATGTGTCACTTTTCAAAACTGCCAAGTGCCAATGGTTATATTTTATTCATATGCCAATAAATGTACTTAAGTGCCAATGATTGTAATTTTACACAGAAGTAATTTGAATTCAATACAGAAATTAAATAAATGTTCATTATTTAAATTAAAGTAGTATTTTATTTGAGTCTTGAAACCTTTTATCCGAAAAAGAAAATAATAACACCATCAACTTTGTATTTTACGAGAATTCTCCAGTTATTCACAGAAATTTGCTTAGAGTGCCAATCATAATGCTGTTTACCCTAATTTGACAAATGACAACTTATTCAGTGACAAACTGTGAAATCTGTGATTTGACAGCAGTTACGAAAGCGTTCAATAATACAAGAGTGAACTAGTTACATTAACTATATTTTAAATCAGTAAACATATTGTATTAGTAATGAATAATATCTAATCGTATCCATCATGCCATCCAGCGTGGCAATGCTGCCAGCCTTGTGGGCACGTTACCCGATGATATTAATGCGGAGACATTCTACGACGCCTAAACACACCTGTACATATTTTCATTTTTTATTTTTAGATTTATATACCTATATAATATATTTTTAGATATTAATTATGATTATGTAAGATAGCATCGTATCCTGAAAAATGTGATACGTTGTGTAAGTTATATTTAAATAATGTAACTAACTAACTGTGCACTGACAAATTGTAATTTTTTATTAGGTCAACACTAATGTTTGTTTTTTCGCAACGTTTCGATTCAACAACAGATGGCACTAGCAACTTAAAACTAACATAGGTGAGATGTAGTGAAACTAATTCTCTGTAATTCTCTCTAATTTAACTGCCACTATTTTCCGAACAATAATATTTTCATCCAAAGGTTGCCTGGTTAAGAGATCGCTATAAGCGATAAGGCCGCCCTTTGTACTTCGCTCATATTGTAAGATCTCCTAACTTATGCTTCTAGGGTACAATAAAATAAAGCATAAATAAATAAATAATTTCTGCCTACGCACTAATACAGCCTCCCTTAGCGTCCTCGACTACCTATAGCGGCAGTGTTACGTGAATTTACCACTTTGTGGTGTGACATGCCCGAACCCCAATACTAATCAGTTACCGATAATAATTTTACCCCCCTCTGGAAGGCGACCATGACTACTGCCTCAGCCTGCTACCTACTAGTCGGACGTTGAGAAACCCCTTGATTCCCGCTTTCACAGACCGGACCTGGGTTTGGGGAGTGGCAGGGAACCCCGCCAGGGTGAGAGGTGCGATATCTTCGACAACATCACGGAGGTCACAATAGTGATGGTAGCCGGTATCCTCCCGGCCAATCCAGTGCGTGAATCGGTCAAAGCCCTCAAAATAACCGTGGTGGCCGGTCAACACGTGGGTCAGCCGGAATGTGAGAACGCCGTGACGCCTCTTCAGCCACTCCTCAAACGGGTCTGACACTCTCTCAATATCTACCAATCCGTGTGGCGTGGTATAGTAGCTAGGTCAAATTTTTCTATTGACTCACACTACTATTGTGATTGTAAAATAATGAGAGGCCCAAGCAGTGGATGTTGAAAGGCACAAATCGACGTGGTCACTTTCGAACACGTCGATGTCACAAGCCTTTTGAAGGACATTGTGTTTCTGAAGGCTAGTTTAGCGGATGTGCGCAAAAAGCTACAGGCATCCCAAGACACCGTTGCACTCTTGCGCACAGAGCCCAAGCAGGTGGACGACCTACGGGTCATTCTTCGAGACACGTTTTTTAAGCGGCATCACCTTAAATAAATAGAAATCGAAAAGTTAGCAAGCCACTTTTTTTTCGGGTAAACCTTTAATCCTCCTTTATCTGGGTTATTGATTAGTATTCAATTATCTATATATTTTATATCATAAAAAAAATAAAACACCCCCATTCTTTGATTTTCGTGGAGTGTCCCAAACCCCGATCTAGTCACTTAGTAAATTATATATTTTAAACTAAACGGTACTTGCTTACCAAAAAAAAACATGATGTCCTAAGAAGTTGACAATGCTATGAAAAATTAGATCATAGTTCTAAAAGAATTACATTATCTAAAAAAAATAAAAATGTAACTGTCCCGGGGTAGTTATTGATTTGCGTGGACCATTGTAAATTCATTTGCACATCTCTAATTTCGCGGCCGAATGTTGCGGCATCCTAATTTACGTTACAACTAGTCCCGCTGCGACGCCCGGTCAGAGTGCTTCTGTGATGACGCGTCGAGTTTCCGAAAAATTAAGGTAAGAACTTCGTTTCGTGGGTATGGTTTCTCAAAACTTTGATTTGCGTGGTACAATTTTCTCCGGTGTCTGTGAATTTGTTTATTGAATAAAATATTGTAGCGAACAAATATAAGGTAACGCAACTTATATTCAAAACACAGTATATTTACTTAAAGGGTTTTTATATATTTTTAGAATAAAGGATTTATCTTGATTTTCGTGGTCGTGATTTGCGTGGTTTACGTGGTAGTTTTGTAACACGCAAATCAATTATTGGCCATGCAAATTAAATAACTTTCAGTTTTGTAATAGCATTGTATGATAACATTTTGTATTACTTTAGTTAAATGTAAATTCGTAAAAAAATCAAACTTAAAATTATTTTATAAGTACCTAATAACAAAAAAAATAGTGTCGGATTAGCTAAAATTGTAATGAATTATTTTTAGACCACAATGACATTAACAATAGAAGAAAAAACCGGCCAAGTGCGTGTCGGGCCACATGCAAAGTAGGGTTCCGTAATTGCCCATAATGGCCATTATTGATAATAACTTCTGTTTCACATGGGACTAAAAACGGGCTAAATCTATAAGATTAAGCCAGTGCTCCCAATGTAAACTCACAGAAATAGGTATTTATAAGTTAACCGACGATTACTCGTAAACTTGTGATGTCTACTTAGCCGTGATAGTTTTCCTTTTAAATTCGTTATATGTACTACATTTGTGATTTTTTTCACCTCTTCCAAATTAATAGTTTAGCCAGCAGAGGGGGGGGGGACACTTGAGTCTAACAATTTTTTTCACTTCCAAGCTTGATATTTGACAAACCAATCACTTGATCGAAAAATGATTTGAGCAAGCTAATAATATTTTATTAAAACCTATCCAATGATACCCCACGCAATGGGGTACTCAACCAAAAAAAAATTCATCCCCACTATATATGTAGGGGAGATACCCTTAAAAAAATATTTTCATAAATTTTATTCTACAGTTTTGTTGCAATATCTTATGTCCATATTGATGTCAAATATCAGCTTTCTAGCACCAGGCGTCTTTGAGCTAGGCTGCGGACGGACAGACGGACGGACATGACGAAACTATAAGGGTTCCTTGTGGACTACGGAACCCTAAAAAACAGACAGAAAGAAGTTATCTGAAAGAAAAAGAAGAGAGAGGCTGAAAAATAATGAAGAGTTCAAGGCCAAAAACCGGGCAAGATATTATAAAAGAAAAACTGAAGGAAAAATACTTAGTATTCATGACTTGAACCACCGCGAACAAAAACCTAGACGAGAGAAAAGTCGAATAAGTTCCCAGAAATATAACTTGAAGAAAAAAAACAAGCTAAACGTTGTCTTCATGAAAAACTTATACAAGTACCGAAAATTCAAAATAAATAATGTTGACTGATTTTACTATAAATAAAAGCTTTTAAAAAATATATTTCTGTGTTAGTTACTTACTTATTCCTTTACCTGATAACTTAATAAGTAATTTGAGAAAGTTAAATTTAAAAAAACATTTTCGTGGGTGTTTTGTGATTTGCGTGGCCTCCAATTTTTTAACCTCGATTATCTCTGTAAGTATATCGCTATCTGAGGTGCCTTTTCTATAAAAAATATTACTTTTACGAATATTTTAAGAAACACATGTCGATTTAAAAAAAATATTAAATTTAAAAATTGCCACGCAAATCACCAAATAATGCCTTGCTCAAAGAATCACCCCTACACAAGGTTGTCAATTTAACTGGGTCACCGGCGCGTTAGTAACATCGACACGCGCAGAGGTGCATGCGTCGATACATCGGTCGCAAGTTTCGCGTCAGCAGTTTTGTCGCCGCAGAATGTTGTGACTGCTGAGTGCGTTACACGAGCGCCCCGCAGCCCTGCCCCCGTCCCCGCGGCGCCTCCACGTATCGCCGCGCGACCTAAGCGAATAGAGTCTCAGCAGGTCACTGCGAGCACCCCTGTTGCTTCCACGCTGAAGTCCATGCCGGAGACGGCAAAGAACCGCGACGAGGACGCAGATTGTGGTTGCAGAGGAGGAAGTGTCGTCAGAAAACCAACAAGAACTGCTGCGTTATGGCTCTTGTGGAGTCTGGTGCAAATCTACGCGCTGCCGCACCGAACAAGCCAAATATGACTGCCCCCGTGGTCAAACAATATTTTCTTCTAGTTATTTGCGATAAGGAATCAATGAGCACTTTCTACTTCTAACTTATGGACCTTCTTAATCAAACATTAGTCATTCTCTTCTGCAAAAAAAAGAGATTATCATCATAAAGCCTTTCAAAATCCACTGCTGGATTGGCCTCTCCTTATTTCACAATCACAATAGTAGTCCGAGTCAATAGAAGGATTTAACCTAGCTTCTATACCACCGTGTCCGTGTGGTGACGGATTAAGAATACTGAATGTTCGTGTGGTGACGGATTAAGAATACTGAATGTCCGTGTGGTGACGGATTAAGAATACTGAATGTCCGTGTGGTGACGGATTAAGAATACTGAATGTCACCACCCCATATCATCCCATGAGTGTCGTAAGAGCCGACAAAGGGAGCATACTATGCAGAGAACAGCACTGTAAGAGAAGGAAAACTTGATACAAACCCTATACCAACCCGTTTGGCCAGCGTGATATAGTAGGCCAATTCTTTCTTTCAAAGGAGAGGCTTAGTCCAGCAGTGGACTGTTAAAGGCTGATGATCCTATACCACGCCGGCCATACAGATTGGTAGATGGGTAGTTCTACAAATCAGGGAATTTTAGGGGGCTCACCTTGCACCTCCTTAATTTACCACTAAATTATTTTAGTTTTAGAGTAGGTATTATTAAAGTTTAACTCGGCTTGCACTTGGTCACTGAATTTCAACGCGTTTATTGGTAGCGCCATCTACCTACCTATCGATAACTAATCACGTCAACGTCAATGGTTCGTCGCTGCTCGGCTAATCCGAGCGATCCTTTAATGAATCCTCTCCCAAAAACGCCTCGCTATTGGCCGCCCTGCTCAACGGCGACGAAGAAATAATGGAAGATTCGAGACGCTCGGGAACTCATGTCCGTCGTATACCGCAATCCGCACCGCCATATATAATTATTACCGCTTATACCAAAAAACCTAACAAACCCGCTCGCGAGTTAAAGTGACACTACACAAGTAGTGGAGTGATTCAAGCAGCTTCAATATACTTGAAGATACCAGTAGGCCATCCCTTCTGAGAAGAAGAAGACTGCCGAGCAAGGTAAGAGGCTCCTATCCACAACACCTTTTCACTTCCTCACTTCCTAGTCGATAAGAACCAAAATCCTACAGTCCACAATATTAATAGTTTTCCCTAATCGACTAGGAACATTCGGTTTCGGTGTTACGCCGAACCATTTATATAAAAAGAATACAGACAAAAATAGCTACAAATAGTTAAAATTGTCCCTAGCCGGTGGGCGATGTTATAAATCACAATAAAAACCTATATAAATGTAATTACTCAAAAATAACAATAAATCGTTCCGTTGTCTCTGCCTACGGTACTGTGAGTATATGTATGTAACAATAAATTTAAAGTAACTATTAGTGTAACTTGCATTTACCTATATAGGACATGTTTAAATTCCTTATTTACATAATTTCTCGATTGTTAAACAAAGGCGATCAGTCTCAAAGATAACTCTTCCCTGTATGTCGCCCATAAACAGGTCAAAACCACAGAAGAATAACTGACCAATCTCTTTGGTCAAAACCTATAAAAAAACAACAACTAAATGACGTTGCCGCTCTTACAGTATAAAGCATGACTGTGGTGAATTTTGCCAGAATTTTGCCTTGTCAATCGTTTGTTTTGGCCAAATCGCCAGTCGAGTTTTGTTAACGTACTAACTAATAATTTGGACTTGGTGGTTGAAGAGTGACTTGAAAACACGTTTTCAGGTTATCTTTCTAATCAAAACGCGGATTGTTTTTATTTGTGGCTGAGTGTGTGTTTTTTATGCTTTCTCGGTGGTAGTTAATTTCTAACTGTCCCTATTATAGGTTCTTCGCACTGTAAGTTAACCATCCCTTATCGTCTTGACATGCATGTGGACAAACCCCCTGATGGGGGCGGAGGCTTGCCTCCGGAGAAAGGCAAGAAAAGGATTAGTGAATCTGTTCTATCTATCACTCCCGATCTGAAGAAATCGCGGACCCCGGCCGAATTGATTCAATCGATATATTCGAAACCGGGTTTTGAGACGGACGCTACGGTCAAATATTCGGAATCCGATAAGGGTCCGTTCTCGATTTATGTATCTAGAACGGAGCCAGATCCGTCCTCCGGATATTCGTTTAAAATTTTGAAATTCGCCCAATTTCTGCACTCCAATGACATTACAGGTATCAAAGAAGGCGGTATCAAAAATCTTGGCCGTAATAAAATTTCTATTGAATTTAATACAGCAGAGAGTGCAAATAAATTCTTAGACCTAAACCTACTGGGGACTAACAAGTACTCAGCGCACATTCCTAAATTCCAAGTTTGCCGTATGGGTGTTGTCCGAGATATCCTGACTGAATGGTCTCTTCAACAGCTAATAGAGAACATTCGTACCCCTATTAACTGTGGTCAAGTTATCAGAGCTAGGCGACTCAATGTTAAATCCAAAAAAGAAGACAAAATCTCCTGGATTCCCTCAAATTCGGTAGTACTTACTTTCTTAGGGCAAACCCTCCCCGAGAAAGTATTTTGCTATAACGCTTCCCTCCCAGTCTCCACATACCAACTCCCCACTATACAGTGTCGGTAATGTTGCCGATTTGGTCATATTGCCAACCAATGCAGATCACAACTTCGCTGCTATAAGTGCTCCCAACCCCACTCTGGAGATAGCTGTACAGTACCCGAAACGGAGGTGTCATGCTTTCTTTGCCATGGAGGCAAGCACACTGCGTTAGATAACAGGTGCCCAGAACACTCCCGACAAAAATCAATAAAAACTATTATGTCCGAGGAGAATGTTAGTTACCTGGAAGCTTCGGTAAGGCTCCCTCGTAGCAAGCGTTCATATGCTGATGTGGTCGCCAGAGCTCAATCCCCCCTCTATTTTCTCAGTCCCAAAATCTTCATATTCCTCTTACCGCTTCTCCTACTGCTTCACCCACCACTTCGTACAGAAAAACTGACTTTCTTCCCCGTCGTCCTACACCCGAGCTTGGCAAATCCTATGACACCCAGGCTCATCAGGCTATAATTTCGACACCATCCTCTTCACAACCCAATGGGTGTGCTTTTGCTACCCATATTGATAATTCTCCTCCTACTCCTAACGATAACTTGCTCGAACTATTGCTGTGCTCTTTTATTAATATGCTCTCGAAATTCTCAGACTCCTCTATACCGTACAATGTCTCTGTTCTTATTGAACAACTACTTTCCGTCATACCCCGAAACAATATTTCTAATGGATCTCCAAGTCCTTCAATGGAATTGTAGAAGTATTAGGCGTAATAAGCACGGTGTCATCTATTTGATTAACCGTTACAAGCCCGCCGTCTTTGCGGTCTCGGAGACTTGGCTTAAACCTGGCTCCCATTTCAGGGTACCAGGTTTTTCTTGCCTCCGTGATGACAGACAGGATGGATGGGTGGGTTGCGCCCTGTTAATCAATAGATATATCGCCTTCTCACAAATTCCCTTACCAATCCATGATCCAGGCCTACATGTTGTTGCTGTTAGAGTAGCTAACATTTTCTTCGTTTCTGTTTATATCCCTCACCCCAATTCTACCATCATTTCTAATCTTTCCTCTATTCTCTCCTCCTTGCCTGTTCCCATTGTAGTGTTAGGTGATTTTAATTGCCGACACACACTTTGGGGCTCTCATTGTAACGACCCTTCCTCTTCTTCCCTACTTGACCTCCTTGACACCATTGACCTTTGTGTGCTAAACGACGGATCCGCTACCCGCAGAGTTTCCCCTATCCAAAATGTTAGTGTACCTGATCTCTCACTTGCCTCGCCTTCCTTAGTCCCACTTCTCTCCTGGTCAGTTTTACCAAACGCTTTTGGTAGTGACCACTTTCCAATCTTAATTTCCTATATTCAATCTGCTTGCCTTATGCCTTCTGTCCCTGATTTCCAACCCTTACTTAAATACCGTCTCGATGAAGCCGACTGGGACCATTTTGCTGCATCACTAGATACTGAAATTAGTTCCTTCCCCTCTGTTAATCCCTCCAATTTTCTCTGCCTGTATGACCGATTTACCTCAGCTATAGTATCTGCTGCTGACTCCTCCATCCCCTTAAAAAAATCTCCTTGTAAACTGGTTTCATCGCCTCCCTGGTGGGATGCCGAATGCTCTGCTAGTGTTCGCTCCCGCAAGGAGGCGGAGAAAAAGTTTGTTTCCTCACTCGACCTCTCTGATTTTATTTCCTACAAAAAAATAGCTGCCTGCACTTCAAGACTCCTTTCCAAAAAGAAGTCACAGGGTTGGCGAAATTTCTGTGAGTCCCTAAATCCCTGCTGTCCTTTATCCATTGTTTGGAAAAGAATCAAAGCATATAGATATAACGTTCAAGATCCATCTACTACATCAAATGACCCTAACTCCTTTATCCACGATTTTAGCTGTAAATTAGCCCCACCTTACGTCCCCGAGTTCGACTGACTCCTTCTGACCCCATGAATGAGCCTTTTTCCTACTCAGAACTTACATGCGCCCTTGACCATCTCCGCGACTCCTCTCCTGGTGTTGACGGTATTCCTTATTCTTTCATTTGTAAATCCTCCAATACCTCTAAGGCCTTCTTCCTCAACATCCTCAATGCCATATTTCTCGCAAACGAATTCCCTCCTACCTGGAAATCCCAAATTATAATCCCTATCCTTAAACCCGGCAAAGACACAAAAGACTCCTCCTCTTACCGTCCTATTGCTCTTTCCTCGGTCCTCGTGAAGATTATGGAACATCTTATAAAAAATCGCCTTGAATGGGTCTTAGAAAACAGGAGCTTATTGTCGAGTACACAGTTTGGTTTCAGGAAATGTAAAGGTACTCTGGACAACCTGAGTATCTTTACTTCTGAAATCCGCCTTGCTTTCTCCAAGAAAGAACATGTAATAGGAGTATTTTTAGACATTGCGTCAGCATATGACAATGTTCAGATTCCTCGACTCAGGCAAAAGATGCAACAGCTGAGTCTCCCTGTGAGACTGGTCAACGTTATATTCAATCTCCTAATGTCTCGATCTATCTCCATTCGCCATCAAGGTACCCTCCTCCCCCCTCGTCTCGTTTGGAAAGGTCTACCACAAGGATCAGTGCTTAGCCCAATTTTATACAACATTTATACCCATGACCTAGATCTGACTGTTACCTCCTTTTGCAAAATCCTGCAATATGCTGATGATATTGTCCTATATACTTCCTCCCACTCTTTCTCACAAGCCTCATCCCGTCTGAATTCCGCGCTGTATTATCTTAATGATTGGCTCCTGGACCACAACCTATCCCTCTCGGTCCCTAAATGCAGTGCTGTTGCTTTCTCCCGTAAATGCAATATCCCTAACATACAGCTTTGTGTAGGTGACGAGCGTATTCCTGTTGAGGATCATGTTAAATTCCTGGGTGTCAACCTGGACTCCAAACTTTCGGGCATTCATCACCTGAAATACATTGAGCGGAAAGGTGAAAAGGGTGTTAATGTCATGCGGGCCCTATCTGGGGTTCGATGGGGTTCCCACCCTTTTTGCCAAAAGCTTCTATACGCCGCTGTGGTTCGCAGTCATTTTGATTACGCGAGTTTTCTACTTGAACCTTGTAATAACATTGCATTGTCCAAGCTGGAAAAGATCCAATCTAAGTGCCTGCGAATCATAGCGGGGGCTATGAGGTGTTCTCCGATCAATGCTCTTCATGTCGAGTGCCTGGACCCGCCCCTTCATCTCCGACGTCAGTATCTATCAGACAGATACCTAATAAATACCCTCCAATTGAATTCTCACCCACTTATCCCCATTCTGCAGTCGTTGACCGCTCTGATAACGTCTTCCTCTTACTGGTCACATAAACACCCTCCTCGTCTCATTATTTCTTTTAGAAAATTCCAAACCTCATCGGCTCCTATTTACCAGTCACCTCTTAACCCTGTCTTCCTTACAGAATTCCCAGCATTAACCTACAAACCAAAAATTTACCTGTACTTCGGTATTGACAAGGATTGTAGTCAGGCTAATTTCAAACTAACGAACATTTTGACCAATGACTGGTTCGATTGGGTGACCCTATACACTGATGCATCTAAAATATCTGATGATAGTTTTGTAGGTTCCTCTGTTTGGCTTCCTAAATTCAAAATCATCCTTAGTTATAAATCCCCCCAACAAAATTCTATTTTTACAGGCGAGTCTATTGCTCAGATAGCAACAAACTTGCAGCAAGTTTAAATCAAACTTGCTAGTTTCACTGTGACAAACTTGCATCAAACTTGCATGAAATTTGCTTTTTCAAAGGTTGCACAGGTACAAGGCACAGGTTGGTGGTACGACAACAGCTGGTCGTCGAGCACCTCCTGCTGTATCTAGGAGGTCGACCGACCACCAACCTGTGCTCGTCGTCATCCAAATCCTTTGAAATACCAACTTCATGCAAGTTTGTCACAGTGAAACTAGCAAGTTTGATTTAAACTTGCTGCAAGTTTGGCAAGTTTGCATTGTTATCTGGATCTATTAGAAGCAATCCTGTATGTTGAGTCTCACAAACTTAATAAAGCACTTATCCTCTCCGACTCGCACAGTTGTTTGGCTGACCTTTTGAAAAATCTCCTCAAATCCCATAACTTTGAAATCACTCTTCAAACTCGAGCAGCTCTGTATAGGTGTCACTCAGCTGGCATTGAGGTAGCTATCGCGTGGATACCTGGCCACACAGGCATCACAGGTAACGAAATTGCAGACTCCTGTGCTCATGCTGCAGCCCAAACGGGTTGCCTCAAATACAACTTCTGTTTTCCACGCGATCTACGCTCCCAGGCTCAGCCTTCGTTGGTTCGATCTTGGAATGACTTGTGACAGGCTTCCAAGCTGATCAAGGGCAAATTTTATGGTTTAATTCAACCCAATATTCTTTCCAAACCCTGGTTTTTTCAAAAACAAAAATATTAACATTAATAAACTGGCAACCTCTACCATCATCCGTTTGCGCTTAGGATTTGTATGCTCCCCAGTATTCTTGGCCAAGATTCGGGTTAGGGACAACTCGTTATGTGAATGTGGCCTGGCCGAAGGGACCCTGGAACACATGTTCTTTTCTTGCCCAAAATTATCAGTTCCCCTCTACGATCTTCTCCCTAATTCTATCCCTAGACCCGTAAACATAGCTTTTTTTTTATCTCTGGCTCACACTCCCCTTGTCAAAGTTCTGTACAAATTTATTTCCTTAAATAAAATTAGAATCTAGTATGCACATCCCTTGCCTTTTCACCCAGCTTCTACATAACCACTTCAATTACCAATATCTAATACCCTCAAATATGTTCACTACTATGTTTATGTTCATTGTTTTTCTAAAAGTCAGCCTCAAAGAGAAACCACTGCTAATCCGACCGATCAATAGGCTGTTCTTACTTAAATAATATACCTATCTGATCTCTTCCTCCACCTTGACATTGGCAAAATCATCGATAACTAGGTACACGATGGGGCCATAATAAAAAAAAAAAAAAAACAGTATTTAATATTATTTTACGTAATTATTTCACAATATTGTTACGTTCGCTTACGTCCATTATCAGATAGAATTAAATTTGATAGGAAGTTTAGATATTTCATCATTTTGGCAAAAACATCAAAAATCTCACTTTCCTCTGGATTACTTCCCTCCTTTAAGAAAAGAATATAATATGGAGTGGACAAATAATACATATGGATACTTTACATTATAGAAATATATATGAAATCGACATAAAGCCACCAAACATAGTGTTGTCTCGTTTTTACTTAGCGATATCTCTGTTAGAAAAAAGACATAGCCATAGGTTACTGAATACATTGATCATAGTGATTTTTTATCAGAAATGTCAATCGTGCCAGTGTCGCCATATTGTTTTCCAAGGGTTTTTGGTACATCTGCTGTCAAATCGTTGTGTATCGAACATAATCATTTTGATTTTGTGCATAAATATGTCTAAAAACCAGATAAATCAGTGCTTCAGGCTTTCCTAGAGATCGTAAAATCATGCCTAAGTGTTGATTTGAACTGTGCTGTGCAAGATAAAGCTATAATCAACACAAATGTACTCTTCACAAGTAAGTAACAAGTCATGATTTATATTGTTGAATAGGATTAGTATTTGTACAAAATATTGTTACAAGAGGTTCTTTTTATAGTTAATTTAACAGGCTCTAGCTTCGTTATGGCCTAAATGTTGTTATTTTCGTAGTTTGCAATTTCCATATTTACGTATTAGAGGTTAGAAGTGTACTGCTAATGCCGATATGGGTTATCGATATATCCGTAATCTATAGATACTTCCACAAACGATAAGATTGTTAAAAATATCTTGCGTCTGTAAACGGAAATAAATGAAACATTCCACCAATTTTGTCTGTACCTAGTAAAGGAAAAGCGATATTTGACTAACTTACTTTACTTAGCCCTGATTACATAAAACCCAAAACCGCTGCATCCTGCTCTATGTTCAGGAAAACGAGCAGTTAAAATTATAATATTATGTTTTTTGCCAACAGATAACATGAACAGCAACTGTATGCGAGAATTCCTAGCAATGAAACGTTGAAGAAAATAATTTTATTTATAAACAAGAGGACGCTCGCTGCTACACCTGCACATTTTTTCGACTGTTTCTGTCCGATCCCGTGGGAATTTCAAGAAAGTCCTTAGTGCACTCCTGCGATCCCCAAAGAACATACATGCCAAATTTCAGCTTCCTGCACCTTATAATTTTGGCTGTAGCTTATCTGTCAGGCAGTAACGCAAGGATTTTATATATTATACAGATAAAAAACAAATAAATAACATGTATTAATCAATTATGATTTTTCTTACCCCCTTATGATATTTCAGTGTAGCTGTGTGTTTCATTACGGTATGTATGGTGCAAATCAGAAATCGCCGACATAAGGCCGGCGCGCACTGACGTCGCGGCATGGCAAAGGATTTTATTACTGATCAAGTCATTTTCATTCTTATTTCAATGAGTTTAGAATTCATATTACTTTATTTCGATACAATCGTACCGCAGCCCGCCGTGGCATGTCGCGGGATGTCGGGGCGCGTCGCGGCACGTCGCGGCATCGGCGGCATATTTGGACGCCGCGGCATGCCATGACGTCTTGCAGTGTGCCACGACGTAATCAGTAGGTAAATAAGTTCCTGAATTCACCATCAGTAAATCTTGTTCTCATAAATAATGTATCCAGAATTGTTTTTTCTTCGACATATCAGTTTGTATTTGTCGTTCTTCATCTTCAGCAAGAAGTGCTATTGATACTAAATTCCAGTCAATTGGACGCCTTGGTAAAACTCAAACTCAAAATCATTTATTCATTTAGGCCACAAAGTGACGCTTATGAACGTCAAAAGTTAAAGTTAATTACTAGATGATTCTACATTTACATTTACTGCCACGTTCGCAATGCAATAGGTAGAACCACGAGAAAGAACGGGCAATAAAACTCGTGGCCAGTCTTTTTAACTGCCAGGTATGACGCGGCATGCTCTGACGACGTGCCGAAGCGTCCTTCGGGCTAACGAAACATGCCGTTCCGCACCGTGCCATGCCATGCCGTCAGTCGGCGCCGGCCATTAGCTATCCGGATAGCCAAGCTAAAGTGGCAGTGGGCAGGGGACATAGCTCGAAGAAGCGATGGCCGTTGGGGCAGAAAGGTTCTGGAATGGCGGCCACGTACCGGACGACGCAGCAGAGGTAGGCCCCCCGCAAGGTGGACCGACGATCTAGTCAAGATCGCGGGAGGCGGTTGGATGCGGGCGGTTTAAGACCGGTCTGTGTGGAGAACCTTGGGGGAGGCCTATGTCCAGCAGTGGACGTCGTTTGGCTGATATGATGGTGATGATGTATGGTGCCATTCACGTCCGGTACTTTCATTCACAGCGACACAGAATCGATATTGGCTACTAGAGAATATTTTGTTATATGATACAAGGGACGTTTTTCGCTTTACCATGTTCGTCTGCATTTGCATTATGGAATAAACTAATTTGGCAAAAGAGCTAAAGTAACTTGCTACAAATATCAATTTACATATTTTTCTAAATCTAAAGTAATGTATTATTTACCTCTAACCGGCTCAATGTCGATATCGATTATATTCTGGAGTCCAACCCAACGACAGTCATTTTATTTTCTACATCATTTCGTAGGTATGCGTGCTAATTTCGTAGGTACGTCCAATCCATTTTATTCACAGATCTGTGGTTTATTACTAGAAAAAGTAAGAACCCTTCAAAAACTTAAAAAAAAAATAGTTTTCTTTTTCATCTTTTAGCAACACAAATCGCATTTGCTAGTACGTTAGCTTTAACCATTTCGACTTCTTACTGAACCGAGACAACAGTGATTTTAGCGCTGGTATGAACGCTCTCATCGCAAGCTTTTAAAAGTGCTTCCGCCAGAGTTCAACGCAATCGTTTTTTAAATCCTCGTGCGAATGATGCCTAAAGGTGCTATACTTTGTCGATAACATAAAAATTTGTCGATATATGCTTTGAGTTGCCTAATATGCGCCCAACCCTAATGGACGCCATTTTATTTGCATACGTTTCGTAGGTATGCACGCTAACTTCGTAGGTACGTCCAATCCATGTTATTCACACATCTATGCTTCCCTCAGACTTCACTGTAAAACATAGACAAGGAAGTGTCAACCCGCCAGGGAGTGAGATTCAATTTAACGTTAGTTTTATTTATACTTGAATTAAATTTAACAAAGTTACATTTATATAGTTACATTGTATGTTATTGGATCACACTGTTTCTTTATGTTTGTCACACATATTTTAACAGTTCAAGTTATTTTCACAAACTTTTATTTAGTTTCAGCTATATGTGTCTGTAATTATCTTGCAAGTTAAATTTGTTCCACTACTCGGTTTCCCATTGACCTGAAATTTAGCTCATGTTTGATTGGCCTGGTAATGGAATCAGAAGGTGTTCATAGAATCTCCTAAACTAAACTAGATGAACATGACCACGACCGTCGTTATGTGACTAACTTGGCTCAGTTTTGTGGTGCTGTTCAAAATCGATGGTCAAATATAAGTTTATTTAGGTACTGTAACAGATGCCGAAATAGAAGAAATGGAAATGTTAATTTTAAGACACCAGCCAAATTTACTGCCATTTAAAAACTTCACTTAACAAATACACTAAGTACGAGGAAATGCTTACTCTCCATTGAAACTGGTGATGAAAACTCCTAGCTGTTTTTTCATGACCATGAACGCAAGTCTTTATGCCTTGCTGGAGGAACCTGCTATAGATATAGATACTAGTGACTTACTTCCAGTCACAGAAAAGCATCGAGGAAAGAAGAGGAAGATCAAAGAGATTGGTATTCTTCTGTGAGGAAGATAAATTAAAATAACATTTGAATAGAAAGAGGTAAGAGTTCTAGGAAAATTATAAAAATATTAGTTGACGGTAAAAGAAGCAGTTTAAGAAAAAGAGAAATAAGTTGAAATCAAATAAGTCAGTAAAAGGAAAGGAAAATAAGTGGATAGAAAATGATTCAGGCGATTGTTCGTGTCTTATTTGTGGAGTTTTATAAAGAAGATATACGACTGGTCAAGACTGAATCCAATGCATCATGTGTCTACAATAAATAAGTTGTATTAAAAGTAAAACCGATCTTACCTCATACACCTGCTCAGAATGTTTGCCAGATGGAGATTTTGTACCATAGATAGATTGAAGGTTTTCTAACGTCTGATTGTTATTATTATGTTAATTTTTTAGTAACTTTATCAGATCTTTAAGATGAACGTTCCTAAGATTTACTTTTAGTTTTAAGTCATCATCAGCCCTGTCTATACCTAAACTGTCCCACTGCTGGGCACGGGCTTCTTCTCACTATGAGAAGGGTAAGGCCATAGTCCACGCTGGCCACGTGCGGGTTGGCAGACTTCACATGTCTTTCGAGAGAACATTATGGAGAACTCTCAGACATGCAGGTTTCCTCACGATGTTTTCCTTCACCGTTAGCAAGCGATAATTAACAATTTAATACGCACATTACTTCGAAAAGTCCTTGGTGCGCGCCGTGGATTGGAACCCGAGACTTTCTGAGTAGCAGTCCGTCGGTCTCTCCACTAAGCTATCGCTGCTTCCTTAGTTTTTTTTAAAATGCTTTTATTTTGGGTTCAACGGATACAATTTGATCCACTGATCAAATTGTATCCATTGAAATTAATAATTCCCCCCGAGCTAGGAAATTCCTGTGTTACGGGAGACATCCTTCCGACATACAATCTGTTACAAGTTACAATGTACATTAAACAGGGTTGATACATGTAAGTACAAGTAAGTTCAAAAGTACAATGCCTTGGAGTATATATTTTTTGAGGTATTAAAAAATAAATATAAAATAAAAAACTAAAAGAGCGTAAGGAACACGTGTGGTTGTGTGTGTGTGTGTGTGTGTGTGTGTGTGTGTGTGTGTGTGTGTGTGTGCGTGCGTGCGTGCATACGTGCGTGCGTGCGAGCGCGTGCGCGTGTGCGTGTGTGTGTGTGTGTCATGGTTTTAGCACGAAATTCCATAAAGTAAGGAAGTATATACATACATAGTCTCACGCCTATAACCCCGAAGAGGTAGGCAGAGGTGTATTTCTACACCCACTTTTCGCCAGATATACTTTAGTCCCACGTAATAAGGGGCGAGCCTATTGCCGTACCGGGCACATTTCCAGACTCCGTGCTGCTACTGAGAATTTCGTGACAGAAAATCCCAATAACACTGCCCGACCCAGGAATCGAACCCGGGACCTCCCGGTCCCACGCGCGCATTTATGCCGCAAGCCCACGAGGCAGTCATATAGGGTTTGATGTCGAGTTTTCCGTCTCTACGCAAAGATGGTATTTGCATCGTGTTATCCTCTTACGACACCCACGGAAAGATGGTGGTGACACTTGTATTCTATGCCGTCAACCACACGGCAGGAAGTATATAGTCTAAGCGAAATTCTGACACACTGTGTCCTCTCTGATAGGAAGCTCTTAAATAGATTTTGGGTAGTGCCACGTATTCCTATTTGCTCTAGCTTTTTAAGTAGGATCGGAACGGAGACGGTATTGAAAGCCTTAAAGAGTTCTAAGAATATTCCTAAGCATTTCTGGTTTTTATCTATTTGCCCAGCAAGCAAGTCCAGTAAAGTAATTACAGCATCTTCTGTGGATGTTCCTTTCTTCAATCCAAATTGTTTTTTTGATATTATATCGTATCAGTGGCGGCGCTAGGCGTCGGCGACGTCGGCGACCGCCGACGGCCTCGCGCCTGAAGGGGCCTCGCACAAGAGTTTTACAAGTTACATAACTAATTTCGTTTCGCCAACCATCCTGGCTTAGGTAGCCGATCCCGAACATTTCGGGAAAGTGCTAAGCAGATAATGACTTAATTATTGTCAAACATGTGCGTGACATATAAGTGAGTAGTACTTTACAGAGAGGGTACTCTATTCAGAATCGGCTGTCAAGAAATGAAACTTTATCGACATGATATCTGTGCTGGGTGAAAATGTTTGAATTTTCATTTATTTATTCATACATTATCTCACGAGTCAATCCGTACCATTTTTAACTAATCATTTGGGTTTTTTAAGAGGCAGAGATAGCCGAGTGGATATACCAACAGACTGGCATGCAGAGGGTATCGGGTTCGAATCCACGGCGCGCACCAATGACTTTTCGGAGTTAAGTATGTGCATATTGAATTGTTAATTATCGCTTGTCCCGTGCCTTGGAGAGCACGTTAAGTCGTCGGTCCCGGTTGTCATGAAGATCTTTGACAGTCATTACAGGGCGTCAGTACCTTCTAAATAAACTGACACTAGTCTAAACCATGGAATATCGCTATCTCTTCGGGTTGCGGAGGTCAGACAGGCAGTCGCTCCGTGGAAAAGCTAATATTCAGCCAACTCCGGTTATACTAGAGAGCGGACCCCAGATTGAAACTGGGATAACGCTAAGAGGATGATGATTTGGGTATGAAACATGTTGCCGCTCGGCTAGTCCCAAAAGACCTGCATTTTCAAAAACATAATCGCATGAGAGTCGCTGAGGACATGCTAGAACAAGTCCATTCCGACCCAACATTCATGAAACGCATTGTTACCGGTGACGAGACGTGGGTTTACGAGTTTGACATCAACAGCAAACTAGTCAAGAAGCTTCGGAGTGGCGCCTTCCAACTGAACCGAAACCGAAAAAACCACGCCAAACTCGTTCAAAAGTCATGTTGAGTGTTTTCTTTGACTATCGCGGTATTTTGCACTCGGAGTTCTTGCAGGAAGGTCAAACGGTAAAGAAGAAATATTATTTGAGCATTATGCGGCGTTTAAGAGATCATATGGGTGCATAGGGTTCCCACCAAGAACTTAGGGTCCCAAGCCAACCTCACCTGCAAGTGGTGCACCTGCCGATCAACGGACGAGGCTCTGGCAAACAAAATATCCCGATAAGCGGCAATAGGCTCGCCACCTATTACGTGGGATCGAAACACTGGCGAAAGGTGGGCGTTTAATATGCCTCTGCCTACCCCTTCGGGGAAACAGGCGTGAGTCTATGTATGTAAGAGATCAAATTCGACGAAAAAGGACAGATTTGTGGCAAGAAAATTCTTTGATTTTGCACCACGATAATGCGCCGTCGTACAAGGCCATCATTGTGAACGAATTTTTGACCAAACACTCAACAAATACCATCGAGCAAACACCATATTCACCAGATATGGCTCCAGCCGACTTCTTTCTTTTCCTAAACTCAAATTACCACTTCGTGGCACCCGTTTTCAATCGGTAGAAGACATAAAGGAGAATTCCCAGCTAGAACTGAACTCGATTCCGGGAACAGCGTTTAAAAATGTTTTTTTATTGGATTATTTGTTAGCGTCTATCATTTCTGAAGGAGCATACTATGAAGGTGATAAAATAAATTTGGATTAATAACAAACAGTTTGTGTATTATTGATCTTTTCCCGGTACTTTCTTGACAGAGTAGTATGTCAATGGGCCTCGCGAATTTGATGTCGCCGACGTCCACATGAGGTCTAGCGCCGCCACTGTATCGTATTTATTTAAGTAAAATTTTAGAACGCATCTAAAATTTTGGAGATGGCTGGCAAAATGGAAATAGGTTGATAGTTATAGAGATGCTATCTCTGTCCCCTGTTTTGTAAGTATATTGGATGAAATGTCGCGTAGCTCGTTCGTTAGAGATCTGCGGAATACACCCGTAGTGGTTGCAAGATTACATATATGTGCAATGGGAGAAGATAAGATGTGGCTTGTTGACCTCAGGAACTTAGGGGAGATGTTATTCCATCCAGAGGCACAATCAGAGCGAAGGTCTTCTATGATACTCGCTACTTCTTCTACGTCTGTCTCCAGGAAAACAAAAGAATTTGGCATAGTGGGCGAGTTAATGGGAGATTGGTTGCTTTTAAAATGAAGCTTAAATAAGTGGTGGAATTTTGTTTGCTAGCATTTTACCTACGCTTGCAAAATATGAGTTACACAGAATTTATAGAGCTCGATATGCTGGTATCCGTATTTAGGAGTTCTAAGGGTAAGCGAGATTTATTGCTAATATTGGCTACACTTCGTATGGCTTCCCACATCTTTTTTGGATTATTTTTTGCATTTGCAAAGACTTTTCTTTCATGCTCTGTTTTGAGTTTTTTAAGCAAATTATTGCAAAAGTTACGATGGCGCGCTTATGTGACCTTTGTGATGTAGATATCGAAAGGGAACGTAGGGCTCTAGCGGTGCGGAGTAATATGTTGGCACGTAGATTTACCCGGTGTACGGACCTAGTTAAAATTACACTCTTTCAGGCCTACTGCCAGAGTCTGTACACGGGCAATCTATGGGTCAACTGTACGAAGAGATCGCTGGACGCCCTGCGCATCCAATATAACAACGCTTTCAGGATGTTGCTGGGATTGTCTCGTTACTGCAGTGCGTCGGAAATGTTTGCGCAAGCACGAACCGATGGCTTTTACGCTATTATACGTAAAAAGACAGCCTCGCTACTGAGAAGAGTGAGGGACAGTCCTAACAGCATCCTGAGAACAGTTGCAGAGGATCTTCATTCCCCAATTTTAAAAAAGTTTGTCTCTAGGTTAATATACTAACAATAGAAAATAAGTTTTAAATTATATTACTAACAGTTTATGGATTTTAGTGGTCCGAAATAAAAGGCTTATTATTATTGTTTAAGATAAATTAGTTTTAAGTATTACATTGTTATTGTGATAATTATTGATATTGATTCAGTCTTTTAATTTACGAGTTTGTGATCTCTCTAAATGTGAATCTTGTAACTTATAAAGATAAACAGCGCCTATTGAGATTTAAGTCGATTAAGTCTAAGTTAGATAGTTTCAAATTCAATTAATAGTGAACCTTTATAATGCACATAAAAGTTATTATGCCTGTTTAATTAATAATTATAAACCTAAATGCAACTTTCAATTTAGTTTTCATTATCCTGTACTTACTAGTTCTTGCTTCCCTGTTCATCGAAAATTAACAATCATCTATAAAATCAATATTTATCATAATTTTGTCTATCCAGTTAAATATTGGATATGTAGTAGAAAATTCTCGGACTCTAGTAACTTATTATATCATTTAATGACAAAAAAGGAAATTCAATTATGATCTCATATAATTCCACCGTGAGTAGATCTACCCAGATATAGAGTTTGATGTCCTGGCATGCCACCATAGAAAAGTGTAGCAAGAGTGTCAGACCCATTTAGAGAGTGGCTGAAGAGGCGTTCTCACAGTCCGGCTGACCCACGTATTGACCGGCCACAGTTGTGTTGAGGGCTTTGACCGATTCACGCACTGGATTGGCCGGGAGGATACCGGCTATCATCACTGCTGTGACCTCCGTGATGTTGTCGAAGATATCGCACCTCTCACCCTGGCGGAGTTCCCTGCCGCTCCCCAATCGCAGGTCCGGGCGTCGGAGAGCGCTTCGCGATCTCCTTGCCTTGCCTGTGAAAGCGTGAGTCAAGGGGTTTCTCACCGTCCGACTAGTACCTACCTAACAGTCTGAGGCAGTAGTCATAAAGGAGGGTAAAATTGTTATCGGTGACTGATGATTAGTATTGGGGTTCGGGCATGTCACACCACACAGTGGTAAATTCACGTAACACTGCCGCTATAGGTGGTTGAGGACGCTAAGGGAGGCTGTCTTATGCTTTATTGTACACCAGAAAAATAAGTTAGGAGATCTTACAATATGAGCGAAGTACAAAGGGCGGCCTTATCGCTTATAGCTAGCTACCAGCCAACCTTTGGATGGAAATATTATTGGTCGGAAAATAGTAGCAGTTGGAAAGAATTACAGAGAATTCGTTTCACCACATCTCACCCACCGGCCACCTATATTAATTTTAAGTTGCTAGTGCCATCTGTTGTTGAATAGAAACGTTTAGAAAAACAAATATTAGTGTTGACCTAATAAAAAAAATATATAAAGCTTATCATAATTCATCAGTGCACACATAGGTACATTATTTAAATATAACTTGAATTTACACAACGTATCACATTTTTCAGGATACGAGTAGATATTTTTCATTGCTAATACAATATGTTTACTGATTTAAAATATAGTTAATGTAACTAGTTCACTCTTGTATTAATGAACGCATTCGTAACTGCTGTCAAATTACACATTTCACAGTTTGTCACTGAATGAGTTGTCATTTGTCAAATTACGTGGCTTTGGTCGAAAGGAAAACAAGTTTATGTTCTCCTTTATTTAGTGAATAATATAATTTAGCGAATTTTAATCAATAAAACAAAAATGAAGAGCTCATGGAGATCATTTTCTCTCACCATATTATTAGCCACTACTTTGCTAAACACCGCACACAGCTATACTATAACTGTAGATGCGCACGCCGAAGAGTGCTTTTTCGAAAATGTTGAAGCAGATACTAAAATGGGTAAGCTAATTTTATAAATAATAGTAAATAGTTTTTTCATAACCCTCCGAAGTATGTAGACGCTCGCTTAAACACAGTATGATGTTAATATGTTCCTTTTAAATACTGTTGTAAGTATTTATAGAATCCCAACAAGACTATTTGCCGGCAACTTTATCTATTATCCCAGCTGATAAACATGAATGCAGTTTCTCTAATTACATAAATATCTATCAAACGTATGCTGAGATAAATAATTAAAAACCTAAAATCTCATTGGATTTTGACTAATATTGTTACATTGCCACTATTCACTACTGTTACTGATGTTTTGCTAAATATTTTTAATAGCCTTCATATCTTTACTTTCACAATACCACATGATAAATATAACCTCTAACTGTCCACAGGCTTAACATTTGAAATAGCAGAGGGTGGGTTCCTAGACATAGATGTAACAATCACAGGGCCAGATGGCACAAATATCTACAAAGGTGAAAGGGAGTCTTCCGGAATGTACACATTCTCTGCACCCACATCTGGCAAATACACATACTGCTTCAGTAATAAAATGTCAACAATGACACCTAAGGTAAGTCTACCATTGTGTGTAATGATGCATTTAGAGTGTAACTAATGCAAGCAGATTCTACATCACAGTTGCTTTTTGGTGAGCATCATTTCAGCATATTTGAGCACAGTGATTGTTATCATATGTTGCAGTGTTTCTATATGTTGCCTAAAAATAACTAACTGCAGTCTGAATGTACTATAATTCACCACAACAAAAGTTCCTAGGATATCTTATGATATGTTTTAGCCTGAACTGCTTAAGGGATATTGTTATGAGATTATTCTTCCTTCTCATTCTACTCGAATACAAATCTGTAGAAGTACTAATTCAAATATGGGTGTATTTGTGTAAAATTGTAGGGGTTTTGTCCATACACCTACAATTTTATTATGTGTCCATAGTTTATTTTATTGATCAAACAACTCATAATTTTTTTACTCATATCCATACTTTATGTTTCAGGTGGTGATGTTCAACCTGGAAATCGGAGCAGCTCCTCAGAGCCAACAAGGTGCTAAGGAGGAAGATGTGAACCATAACAAACTGGACGACATGATTAAAGAGCTTGCCACCACACTCAAGACTGTGAAACATGAACAGGAATACATGCAGGTAAAATATTAATATTCTTCATAATTTTCAAATAAACATTTGGAGATCATTGTCAGGTATGAGATTGCAATGTAATTGAAAATACTACAATTTAATTTTGTCTCTAAAAGTCTAAACAGCCGTTCACAACTGGGCCATATTATGGATAGGAATTGGGGCACCAAACTAGATATAAATAAGTAAAATCTAGAATAAGTTCATAATAAAGCTTGTAGATTATGCACTTAAATCCACAGAGTTAAACATTAGTCTTTTTTTTAATTAATTAACTTTATAGAAATACTATAACTGATAAGAAAATAAAATTGAGCTCTACTCTTTGAATAAAAGCCAACCATGAAACATGTTGCTGTGACTAATTTGGCATGTTGATATGTTTCTTGCTACAAAACTATAAATAGCAAATCATAAAGTATTTGTAGTATCATTTTATAGTTTTCTGGCACATGAATTAAAATAATATTTCTGTGCTACTTTCAAAATAGTGTAGTGTTTTAATGTAACTCATTTAAATAAAACTATTTCTGATTACCAAGTTAGGTATTTTTTTACATTTGTATTGAGTTATGTTGGTTTGTTACTGTGACTGTAGTGTGTATTATGTTAGCGCCGTTATTACCGATTACAAGTCACATAGCTACTTAAACCATTATTGGACTATGCATGCCATCTGGCAAGTGAAAATATCCTCTGTGGAAATATTTTATAATTTAACTGATTGCCATTAATTGCTAATGATGATCGAAACTCACTCTTACATGCTAAAATATATTTTAATATATCCAGTAGACATATTTCTACCAATTCTGCTGCTGAAGCTAAAGTTAGTAATATATATTATTATATAGTTAAAATGTAAATGTCTGTTTCCAGGTCCGCGACCGTATTCACCGCGCTATCAACGAGAGCACGAACTCGCGAGTGGTGATGTGGTCGATCTTCGAGGCGTCCGTGCTGCTCGTCATGACCCTCGGCCAGGTCTACTACCTCAAGAGGTTCTTCGAAGTGCAACGCGTCGTTTAACACTTGACCAAAACACAACTGTTCCACCAAATTTTCAACAAGAAAATTTGTTGGTACAGTGCCTCGCAAGGATATATTTCTTCCTAAGTTTCACATCAACTCCAACATTGTTTATACCAACATTCATACTTAGTTAGAAATATATCTAACATAATAATTATCTCGCTCCCGTATTCATGTATTTTCTACTATTTATTTTCGTATACTTCATGTGACCTTACGGTAATGTGATAATTCACCTGTACAAACATCACCATACTATGAATAAAATCATACATACAAATGATTATTTCATTTTCATCGCAGTGAATGTCTAAATGTGATAACGTAAGACTAGAGACGCGCAACGTTGGTGAACTATGTACTGCTATGTTGAGTGCGACAGAAATAAGGGGGCGAGACCGAGAGTGAATTCTTTGCGATCTGACGTGTGTATGGGAATGTGCAGTTGTATGTAGTTACTTGTTTTGGTGACTAAATAAATTAATATTGTTTGTATTAAGATTTTTTATTATATTTTCTAAACCCTTTCAATATTCCCTACTAACAAAACATACCCAGATCTACATAACTTGTCCTGATTTATTGCGCGCGGTTTTCTCATCTAGACCAAACTCTGGTCACCTTTGGTCCAACTTGGAGTAGGTACTACTTAGTCCTTGTGCTGAATAAATAGGTACATCTTCGTTCACGTGAATAGGTAGGATTCCACCTGTTAATCTCTTCCTAAAGGCCGGCGCCGACTGACGCGATGACGGCACGGCGCGGCACGGCATGTTTCGGTAACCCGAAGGACGCTTCGGCATGACGCGGCATGCCGCGACGTGCCGCGTCATACCGAGGCGTGCAATTGACTGGAATTTAGTATCAATAGCAGTTCTTGCTTAAGATGAAAAACGACAAATACAAACTGATATGTCGAAGAGAAAACAATAATTGTTTTCCAGAATTATTCTGGGTACATTATTTATGGAGAACAAGATTTACTAATGGTGAATTCAGGAACTTATTTACCTACTGATTAGGGGAAAGTGGTTTCGTACACTTTTTAGATTTTATTTTTTTTCTTTGCAATTAAATGACGAATTTATCTAGTTTATGTACAAAAGTGTAACAAATATATTGTAGTTTGTTACGAAAAAGTCCGAAACTATTATATCAAAAAGTTAAAGAGTTATAGCCATTTTTCTACGATAAGAAATTTGTACGAACGTACCCCATGTGCGGGGTACATTCGTACAGTAGGTGGGGTACTTTCGTACGCCATGGGGTAGATTCGTACAGGGTTATTAAAAAGGCCAATTAAAGTCCTTAAATTTTCATTAATTATTATAAAAATATTTATTTATCAAAGAACTAAATAATATGTGGTTTGACTCATAGCCGTTAAACTTTCTTTTGAAAAATAAAAAATAAAATCGTTCATACTTAGTTCATTTATTGATAATTCTAAAAGGTTATTTAGTGGGTCTTACTCGCGATGAATAATATATTTAAGGCATAAATATCTCGGTATTTGCCAACGTTTCAGCCGATTTGCTTCAGCCGTGGTCGCCGTCATAGACTGTCGCGGTGGGATCATAGAGATATAAAGGATAGAGTGGCAGAATAGTACCTAACTCAATACTGTGTCGTGTCCGCCGGTGGGAGAGAGAACGCAACAGGTTAAAGGTTCCCTGCATCTCTCTCTAACAGTACATGCACAACATCAACATTGCGCAATGGCGTGCTAACTGTAACTATTATTTATATCAGTAATCAATAGTTTAAAAATATATCAACTTTTTTGTCACTTCAAACTGTAACGTTTATCAATAAAAACAACTTTTAAACTATTGATTACTAATATAAATAATAGTTACAGGTAGCAGGCCATTGCGTAATGTTGATGTTGTGTATGTACTGTTAGAGAGAGATGCAGGGGGCCTTTAACTTTGCGTTCTCTCTCCCACCGGCGGACACGAATTGGCCCCACTCTGCCACTCTATTCTTAATATCTCTATGGGTGGGATTGGTGAGCTCAGCGCCCTCTATGTGCGGTGCAGGTTTTGACACCTACCCTCACTTGATTTGTTTTTAACCGCAGTGTCGGTACTTCGACACACTACACTAATGACGCATACACACTGTTGAGTTATATCATTGCGGCGGTGTTTACACTTATTTATGACTGGATTCCAAGTTGTTGATAATCTAAATCCATCCGCCTGGTTGAAATTTTAGTTTTTTTTAATTTCAACCGCTTAACGTACTATCCTGGATTAATAGTGACGTTCGGCGGATAAGGCCTGTGGTTGATTAGTTCTATCCAGTGGTTTGACTCCAATAAATGTTCAGCTATAGCGGAATTATTTAATTTTCGATTTTTCACAGCTACGATATGTTCTTTGACCTTTTCCGCAATTGTTCGCTTGGTCTGTCCGATATAGGAATTACCACAACTGCAATCGAAGGTCGGTCGTGCGTAGACGCCAGGTGTTAGAATAGGAATGGCATCCTTTGGGCTGCGCTGATTGTGTGCTATCTTGGAAAGCGGACTAAGTACATATATACAGTCTTGATGGAGTATTTCTTGAGTAGGTACTGTTCCAACTTTGTCCGTTACTCCTTTTAGATAAGGCCTGTAAGCCGGCACTCTGCTCACCTCAGGTTTACGGTCCTTCCTCTTCAGACGGTGAACCTCATCTTTGTATCCGTTACGTCTAAGTACGTCCTGAACTGTTGCTATAAGTCATCATCATCATCAGCCTTTAACAGTCCACTGCTGGACTAGGCCTCCTTGACCTAGGGTCAAGGAGGCCTAGTCCAGCAGTGGACTGTTAAAGGCTCCTTGACCTTGAATTGGCCTACTATACCACGCTGGCCCGACGGGTTGGTATAGGGTTTGTATCAAGTTTTCCTTCTCTTACAGTGCTGTTCACTGTATAATATGCTCCCTCCTTGACCTTGAATTGGCCTACTATACCACGCTGGCCAGACGGGTTGGTATAGTTCGTATCAAGTTTTCCTTCTCTTACAGTGCTGTTCACTGTATAATATGCTCCCTCTGTCGGTACTTACGATACCCATGGGATGATATCGTGTGGTGACGGACTAAGAAACGGATTGTCACCACCCCATATCATCCCATGGGCTGTTATAAGTACTGGTGGTTATTAAAATCTAAAGGGGGTACATTCGTACGCGTACGAATGTGCCCCCTGTCTGGCTGTCCGAATGTACCCCATGCCTTTGTACAAGATTACAACCTTATACAAATTCTAATTTAGTTTGAGAAATATAACGATGAAAGCTCAAAATAAAATTCCTCAAACCACATTGGGACATTCGTGAACGCAGCCACTAATGTCATTTCATTATGTCAAAGGTGTCAATGTCATGTACTCATGTCACAGTCACAAGTTGTTTTGATTGAGAAGTCTGAGGTTAGTTTCGGCAATGAATACAGATTTACATAGAAGCGCATTTCTTAAGGATTTCGTGTGCCAATTCCAAGTGGCGAGTTGGCGACTGTCGTCAGTGTAGTTCGTAGATGGCGCCGTTGGCGTCGTTCTACGTCTCTCTTGCTCGTAGTTAAGATACACAGGAGAAACGTTCGTCTCTCTTTCACTCGTAGAAACAGCTGTCACAGCGCGACTACCACGCCGCCAAGCGGCATTATGGGTCACAGAAAGTTTGTCTACAGAGCGGCCATAAGAAATGCGCCTCTATGTAAATATCTATAATGCTCTATGGTTTCGATTAGGTTGGTCTTTTCGGTCATGAATGTGAAGTGACGAGAAGAGAGAAACAGAGCTTCATTGAAAGTAAATAATAAAAATAAATTTAGAGCTAGAATGTTTGGACTCATACAATTATTTTAAACACAATGAAAAATGTTTATGTGCTGCAAAAAGGTCAAAAAATACCTTTTTAAAAATATAAAATAAATGATACTCTTTTTTTTTAAGTCCATACTCTTTATTTACCTCCTTTGAAATCAGATATACTCTATTTCTTCTAAAAAAAGTTGGCAACCCTAGTATACGCATACATTGTAGGGAGAAGTTAAGTCGTATATTGGAAATTTTAAATAATAGGTACATCACTAACGTCTTCAAAATCATATTAAGATCAGCAACAACAGCTAAAATAAAGAACACCTTGATTCTACCAATAATTTATTATAAGTGAAATTTTGGCAAGAATTATGCCGATTTCTCCTACCAGCTCTTAGCAACACGGCGTGGTAAAAGTTTACGTACGGAGCCCTTACCACGAGAGTTCAGATAGCACTGGTTGGTTTATTAACATCTTCTGTTAGGTAGATCACCTTTTTTTTTTTTACGACTGCCGCCATGTACCCGTGTGTCGGAGGGTGGGGCATCACCTAAGCACTCGTCGCCACCCTCCGACGGGTATTGGCCCACCAGATGGTCAGGCGGGGCCCGTACAAAACCCCCTTGGTGACGGATTAAGGTGTTGGACTCCGCCGCCAAAACGCCCAGCGGCCGCAGAGGATAGGGAGGACGGCAACGCAACACCGTATCTCCTCTTCCTCTGCGGCCCCACCGCGACGCATCGAATGGTGCGCCCCCATTTGGTCGTGGGAGATAGGGCGAGCGGCAACGCAACACCGCCACGCCTCTCCTCCCGCGACCGCACCCGACTGCGAGGGACAGACAGAACTGTCCCCCGCACCCGCACCGTTGGACGCATCCTGCGCAGGCCCCTCAAAGCCCACGCGGAGCGTCCCCTCCTGGATCCCTCTTAGCTTCACCGCGGGTGACCAATCCACGGTTACTGAGCCCCCCCCACCACGACAAGGTGGAGATCCCACGGGGGGGGGTTAGGTAGATCACCTGTGTACCTACTGTGAATATGAGTATTCTTAAAACTGGCATTAAAAATAAAACAAAACGTTAATTATAACTTATACTAATAAAATAGCAATTAAGTACACCAGCACCAACCATTCACTATACGAGTACATATATAATAACATCACTAACATGCTAGTAGGTACATTTAAATCAATGAGTTTTTATATTACTTAGATTTTATTCTTTTCTATCTATAGTATCTTCATATCTATCTATATATGTATCTTCGACCGGTTATTTTAACCGGATACAAAATATATCATGAAAAATAACATATTATGTAGATGATTTTTACATCTTACAAAACTAATCAATATTTTCAAGATCTGGCTTGAAACTCAAAACGCCTAGTATCTATAGATTTCTAAATTTATACAAACAATATGCAGATTCACCGAACTTATAAGATCAAACAAAAAATAAACTATCATTTTACTCGTATTGGAAGACAATGTGTCCTTATCAGATCAAATTACGGTTTTTTTTTTATTATTGATGGTATGAAAATTTTGTATAAAGTGACTATCATTATAATTGACACTTTCTTTTATTTCCTAGACTATAATATCTCTGATTAATGAAAATCTAGTCAGCTATGCTTTGCGCTAATGTTACAAAATAATGCTCTTTTTAAGGTGCGCTATGTAGGGGTCGTTTTTTTTGTTTTTACTATGGTCCCAATGCTATGAGAGTTGCATATTTCAATTTGCAACATGTAATAAAGTATGTATAAAGCAATATATTCATACTTGAGATTCGTGACTACCTACCTAATGACACGATTCAAAAATATAAAAAAAAATTATTAATGTAACATTGTTTTTTCTATAAATCTTATACACTCAACAGCTAAGTGTGTCTATATCAGTACAATTTTCAATTATTACATGTGGTCTGTTTTCTTATTAAGAAACAACTTTGAACAAACTGGCTGTTGATTGTTGTTTACAATAACAATCGATGAATTATATCGACACGTCATAATTCATCGATAGCCATGTAAGCCGAAACTCATAAGAGTCTGTGTGTGTGCCTATCAACAACGGAACGGATCTGCGAAGTTTCGTTCAGTCCTGCTGAAGTATTTCTAAGAATGTAGTCTAGGAGGTGACAGTTTCTGTAGGATCTGGTAAGACCAGTAACCGGAAATAGCCCTCTAAGACGAGAAGTCATGGATGCAGACGGGATAACATATTTTAACATAAAATGATAAAGGAGTTCCCGAGGTGTTGAGTCCTCTGAGGTGTCTCTGGGAGGTCACGGCTAACATCCTGTTCAGTAGTGTTGGGTCGTGGCGCGGGATGACTACGCGAAGCCGTGTCGTCTGAGATGTCTAAGAGTGTAGCCAAGGAGGCGACAGCTAGCATCCTGTGCAGTAATGTTGAGTGGTGGCGGGATGACTACGCGAAGCCGGGTCGTCTGAGATGTCTAAGAGTGTAGCCAAGGAGGCGACAGCTAGCATCCTGTGCAGTAATGTTGAGTGGTGGCGGGATGACTACGCGAAGCCGGGTCGTCTGAGATGTCTAAGAGTGTAGCCAAGGAGGCGACAGCTAGCATCCTGTGCAGTAATGTTGAGTGGTGGCGGGATGACTACGCGAAGCCGGGTCGTCTGAGATGTCTAAGAGTGTAGCCAAGGAGGCGACAGCTAGCATCCTGTGCAGTAATGTTGAGTGGTGGCGGGATGACTACGCGAAGCCGTGTCGTCTGAGATGTCTAAGAGTGTAGCCAAGGAGGCGACAGCTAGCATCCTGTGCAGTAATGTTGAGTGGTGGCGGGATGACTACGCGAAGCCGGGTCGTCTGAGATGTCTAAGAGTGTAGCCAAGGAGGCGACAGCTAGCATCCTGTGCAGTAATGTTGAGTGGTGGCGGGATGACTACGCGAAGCCGGGTCGTCTGAGATGTCTAAGAGTGTAGCCAAGGAGGCGACAGCTAGCATCCTGTGCAGTAATGTTGAGTGGTGGCGGGATGACTACGCGAAGCCGGGTCGTCTGAGATGTCTAAGAGTGTAGCCAAGGAGGCGACAGCTAGCATCCTGTGCAGTAATGTTGAGTGGTGGCGGGATGACTACGCGAAGCCGGGTCGTCTGAGATGTCTAAGAGTGTAGCCAAGGAGGCGACAGCTAGCATCCTGTGCAGTAATGTTGAGTGGTGGCGGGATGACTACGCAAAGCCGCGTCGTCTGAGATGTCTAAGAGTGTAGCCAAGGAGGTGACAGGTAACATCCTGTGCAGTAATGTTGAGTGGTGGCGGGATGACTACGCAAAGCCGGGTCGTCTGAGATGTCTCAGAGTGTAGTCTAGGAGGTGACGGCTAACATCCTGTGCAGTAGTGTTGAGTGGTGGCGCGGGCGGGGTGACTACGCGAAGTCGAGGCGGCCGGTGATGAGTGCGGGCACGACGGCGCCGGCGGGCAGGTGCTGCAGCGTGGGGGTGGCGGCCGGCAGCTCCAGCAGTACGTTCGCGCCGCACGCGCTCAGCAGACGGCTGCTGCACTGTTGACCAACAAGTAGCATTTAAGGTACGTGTTCATAGCAGACCGCAAACAGTTGCAACAGACGACAGCGGCGTATGCCTATTGGTTTGAGTGTTTTACGAGACAATATGTCTGACGTCTTTGAGAACGTAATGGGCAGGGCCGAGTTGCCCCTATGTGCAATGTCCGCGGCGCACACAGGCGCCAGCTTAATAGGGGTGCTGGGTGAAATGCGTAAATTAACTAAAATTATTTTCGGAAAAAGGATGACAAAAACGCGCCTCATAGGTAGATTTCGCACACAGGCGCTCGATTGAGTCGGCGCGAGCCTGCTCATGGGCAATACTAATGTGCGGTCGGGTAATATTGTACGAGGGTCAAACTGAAAGTTCTTAGAAAATCAAAAACTGATTACATTAGCCAGTTATTAGTTTTATTATATCTTTTCAAAATATTGTCCATTGACGTCAATACACCGCTGCATGCGATGGAACCACTGGGAAAAGCACTTTGCCCACTCGTCCTTAGGGGTCTCTTCAATGGCATCGCGATACGCAGCCACCGCTTCTTCAGCATTCATAAACCGCTTTCCTTTAAGTTTTTCTTTAATTTTTGGAAATAAATAAAAATCACAAGGCGCGAGGTCGGGGCTATACGGCGGGTGACCCAGTAATTCAACGTTTGATGTCGCCAAATAGTCGATCGTTCGCTTGGCGGTGCGCGACGAGGCGTTGTCGTGGTGAAGGAGGATCCTACTGCGAGGTCGTTTCTCTCGAACTTTTTCCAAGACAAGTGGCAAACAATTGGTAGTGTACCATTCTGCAGAAACTGTTTTTTGATCCTCTAACACAATTGTTGCGAAATGACCTATCTTTCCAAAGAACGAGGCCACCATTTTTTTTCCCGCACTTCGATCTCTCTTCACTTTAGTTGGCAACTCCTCGAAAGGAAACACCCACTGAGCAGATTGTCTTTTGGTTTCAGGATCATAACAGTAAATCCAGCTTTCGTCACCTGTTAGTATGTCGAACACAGCATTTGAGTCACCTCCGTTAAATCTTTCAATCATTTTACGGCACCAATCCACACGATGGAGTTTTTGAGCCTTAGTCAAATTATGAGGTATCCACCGGGCGCAAAGCTTCCTGACCGCTAAATGTTCGTGGAGGATTTTGTGCACTTGACTCATACCGATGCCTAAGCTTGTCCGAATCTGCTGATAGGTCATTTTTTTGTCAGTCTCTATCATACGCCGCACAACACAGATGTTATTTTCAGTCGTCGCCGTAGATGGCCGTCCCTCACGTACATCATCAGTGAGATTAGTGCGACCACGTTTAAACTCATTAAACCAGTTGTAAACAGTCGCACGAGATGGGGCTTCATCGTGAAAGGCCAATCGTAGTCTATCATAACTTTCTTGTTGACTTAAATGACATCGAAAGTCATAAAAAATCATTGCACGAAAATTTTCTCGTGTTAAATTCATGTTGACGTGACACAGACAATTTTCAATTTGCCGCCAAATCGTAAATTTTTATTTTTTTTTGGGATTTTATGACCTGGTAACTGGACCTTTAGGTCAAATCTTATTTTATTTTAACGGACACTGCACATTCACTTAATTTTTAAATTGTTTTAACAGTATTTTTAATGTATTTATATATCGGTTTGTAAGTATTTTTGTCTTTCAATAACTCTTCGAGTGGCGGCGGGCGGGAGAAAGAATCGCACTTAATGTTCACATCACTGAGTTCACTAGCCAACACTAATCTGTCAAGCAGGAAGTTTTGACAGTCAAAAATAATATGTTCGACGGTTGCAACGGCACCTTGAGCTCCCTCTTGGGACTCACAATGTGGGCATGTATTGCTTGTAATAATGCCAAGTCTAGCAAGGTGTGACGGAGCAGTATTATGGCCAAAGCGTAATCTATTTATCGTAGTGATAAAGTCTCGGCTGGCTTCCTTCAATCTATTGTACCAGGGTCTAACAGGTAATTCTTCTTGTATACGGCCGTAAAATTTTCCTTTAGTGTCTTGGTCTTTCTTCCACAATTCTAACCATAAGTTACAAACATTTTCATTAATACATTGCAAGAAGTCAGTCATAGGAATGTCCACTGCATTTCTAACATCAATAGCATTACTACCTTCATATGCGGTTTTATCAACTATTTCATTGCCATAGATACCTCGGTGTGAAGGTACCCACAGAAAAGCAATGCTTTTGTGCTTGAGGTAATATTGATAAATTATTTCTTTGATGAAATATAGAATATAATTTGTCTTAAAAGAAACTGTAAGGTTAGTTAAGGCTTTAATCAAACTCAGTGAATCAGAAACAATCAAAAAGTATTTGCTATTGTTAATTTGGCGAATATGTTTTAATGCCTGATAAACCGCATATGCCTCTGCAGTGAATATGGTGCATGTATTGTGTAGAACAAAGCTTTGAGAGAATTGAATTTGTGGATCATATATAGCAGCACGCACATAATCACTTCCTCTACTGCCATCAGTGTAAATAACATAATAATTCTTATTATCTGCCATAAACTGTAACATATCTAAATTGTTATTGATGGGATTTTGCAATTCTTTGACAGGATGTGTGATACACTCATAAGAGAAGGAGTAACATGGCCATGGGCATTGTTTTCTAATACCAGTAAAACTATTTTCTGTTTCCAGCAATATTTTGGACAATGTTGGGGATTTACCATTTAAGAGAATCTCGCCTGTTGTTAGAGGTCCAGGATTTCTACATACAGAAGGTACTATTTTGTTTATTATTTTCTTGTTATCTGCAGCAATTAATTTAAGACAGAATCTCTCTGCAAGTAGAATGCGTCTCAAAATTAGGGCCATTATTTTAGTCTCCACTTCCATGGCCCTTATGGGAGTAGAGCACATTGCACCAGAAATTGTTCTCAAAGCCCTGTTCTGCAATAGATCTAGTTTATTTACATGAGTACTATTTAAATACACTAATGAGCTATAATCAAAATGGCTTCTAACTATACTTTTATACAAAGTTGACAATATTTTCGGGTCAGCTCCCCATGTAACGCCTGCAAGACATTTTATTATATTTAATCCTTTAAGAGCATTTTTTGATATGGTTTTAATATGTTCCTCAAAGGTTAATTTCTTATCTAATACTATGCCTAAAAATTTCTTAACATTCACTGGATTTATAAATTCTCCGTTATATATTACTTTTGAATATGTGTTCTCATTTCCAAATATCATGGCACTACTTTTGGAGGGATTAATTTTTAAATGTAACACATCATTGTAATAGTGAAATATTTGGGACAATGCTCTGTTAATATTGTCTATTGCAATTTCTACATTATAATTACTACTGTACAAAACAATATCATCAGCAAACTGCAAAATATCTACATTACTATTTACAAATTTACAGATTTCACTTGTATATATATTGTACAACAAAGGAGATAGTGTAGCACCCTGCATTGTACCTTTAGATGCACATTTTGGACCATGCAATGTATTATTATGCCTTACATAAAGTGTTCTACTATCCAACAAAATTATATATCCATTTACATAGTTGACCAGGCACACCTAACCTAGACATAACTTGTACAAGTATAGCCGGATCTAGACTGTCAAAAGCACCCTGAACATCTAAAAATACACAAACAGTGTTTAACTTATTATCTTTTGCATGTTTCAGGTCTGAAATTAAGGAAGTGAAGCTGTCTGCACAACTTCGCCCTCGACGAAATCCAGATTGTACATGCGGAATGATGCCGTTAGATTCCATATACCAATCCAAACGATTTTTAATCATGTTTTCAAATAGTTTACCTAGACATGAAGACAGTGATATTGGTCTATAAGAGCTGGCAAGCTCGAGAGGTTTATCTGGTTTGAGTATCGGAATGACACATTGTGTTTTCCATGATTGTGGAATACATTTACAATGCCAAAGTAAATTAAGAATATTAAGAAATATTTTTGTGCTGATTCATCTAAATTTTTAATAGTACAATAGGGGAAATCATCTAAACCAGGTGTAGTGTCTTTCCGAGATAACAAACTCATTTTAAATTCAGACCATGTAAAAGCATCTAGCAAACATTTTGAATTTGGATTATCATTATTTAATTCGAAAATATTGCCTAAACTATTAATATTATTTAGATTGCTATTGTCAGATAATTTATCTAGAAATTGAGAAATAAACTCATCTTTATATGATTTATTACCAGCTCTTATACCTTTGAACATTTTTAGAAGATTCCAAATCTTACTTATAGGAGTAGTTCTATTAAAAGTGTTACATAAGCTATTCCAACATATTCTCTTTTGTTCTGATATGGTTCTTTTTTTAAGTGCATCCTTTCTTTTATAATCTAAATAGTTCTCCATAGTAGGATCACTTCTATATAGTTTCAATGCATTGTAAGAGGCAATAACACTTTTTTCACAAATGTCATTCCACCAAGGAGCTGGAGGTCTACTTTTGAAATTATTTGGTTTATTAAGTTTAGGAATTGTCATAACTTTTAAATTATCCAATCGAGAACAAAAATCATTATAGGTTGAAATAGGATCATATAATTTTAGAACTAAATCATTAAATATTGTTTTATAAATAGTTTTAAACTTTTCCCACTCTGCTTTGTTATATATAAACCTATCAACAGGAGGATTAATATAATATTTATCTATATGCAGTGAAATCTCTGTTATTGTTGGGTAGTGATAGCTGCCCATGGCATCATCATGTACAGACCACTCGCATATTGATGCGAGGTTAGCACTAATAAAGCTTACATCAATTGCAGACGGATTTCGTCTCGGGTTGTTGACCGTTGTAAAACTACCATCATTTAATATACATAAATCCAAGTCATCAATGATATTAAATAAATCCTGACCTCTGCTCTTAGTGGATAGACAACCAAAAGCGATGTGGTGTGCATTAAAGTCACCACTGACAAATATAGGCTTTGGAAGATCATTGATAATATTACGTAATCTATTGATCCGTATATGTCTACTAGAAGGAGGACAGTATACACAAAGAATAGTCAAGCTACCATGCACCGTAGATAAGGACAGAGCTACAGTTTGAATTTCTTCATAAAATCTAGTGTTTAAAACTTTGTACTTTAAATATGGCTTAATTAGTATTGCTACACCATTATGAGTATTTTTAGAATTTTTATTATAAATATTATATCCAGGTATTCTAAAACTATTGTCTTTAAACCATGTTTCGTTAAGTAAGCAAATGTCAATATGTTGTTTTTGTAAGAATTCAATCAGTAAGGGTTTTTTATTTTTAGCACTTTGAATGTTATACTGAGCAATACGTAGCTTAGACAGTGTATGACTTGGATCCATTACTTGAGGTTTTTAATAAGTGTTTCCCTAATGGTATTTACAGTGGTAGGCGTATTATCGCCCTTATTACCCAGTTCCACCAACGTCTGTACCAGGGCCTTAAGTACATCGTTGTTGGCAACTATTTGGGCTTTGATGTCTACTTTAGGAGAGACATCTCTAGCGTTATTTACACTATGTACAGTATTATTTACAGATGTATTTACAGACTTATTTACAGATGTATGTACAGACTTATTTACAGATTTATTTACAGTGTTAATTGGTTTCATTTTTGGAGGTGGCAAGGGTGGAAATTCAGTGTTATCACTTGAGTGTTGTTTTGTGATTGTAGCACTTGCATATGTTATCTTATTTTTCTTTTCTAATATTTTATTTAACTTAATTGGACATAATCTCGAAATTGCAAGATGAGGCCCGCTGCAATTGCAACAGCAGATCTCTGTTGGTCTATCACATTCTTTATATAAATGCTCACCTCCACAAATGGAACATCTTTGTTTGCCATTACACATCCTAGCGGAGTGGTTAAATTTAAAGCAACGGAAACATTGCTGTAATGGGGGTATATATTCAAAAACTCGGTATGAAAACAAATCATATTGTACATTGTCTGGAAGAATATTCGATAGAAAAGTAATGCTAACTGTTTGTAGTGGTATTCGCTCTTGTCCTACCTTCTTTGTGAATCTTCTTATAGCTATTATTTCATAAATTGATGATAGTTTTGTGTATAGTTCTTTGTTCAAAATGTTTGCTGGTACAAATCTAATTATGCCTGTTTTTTCTATTTGCGCAGCCGGAATAAATGCTTTCAAGCCATGTTTGTTGAGAAAAGCGCTGTTATTAATAAAGTTATTGGCCGTATTATATTGTTTAAATATTATTGCAATTTTATTGGCGTTAATTCTTTGAATAGCCGTCACCCCTTTTATCTCGCTAGAAAATATATGATTCAGATAGATAGGGCTCTTATTGCCTATTCTATCTTTACTGTTGGAAGCTTCTATAAACACTTTAAAGTCCACACAAGTGGCATTTTCAGGATAAATTCTTTTGTATTCTGGTTTTAGATACGGTGAATAGTCAAAATGCTCACCGCCGCCGCCATTACCATAGTCCTTTTCACTTCCTCCGTCTCCAGCCTCAGGCCGAGGACGTTTATGTGAGGTGGGCGGGTTATCCCCGCCCCCCTCATTTCCCACCATTTCCACGGATTTGCACACCTATCACTATGGTTTTTTATTAACTTCTAAGTAAAAACCACCGAATATTAATTTAATCAGAAATTAAAATTGAAAAAAATTCTGATCCGCGCTTTTTTAAGGTTCCCGCCAGAATCCCAAATCGTAAAACAAATGACAAATGAATGAAATATATACTCAGTAATATTGGCAAAGAGTTCTATTTTCAAATTTTAGAATATTTTTTTTTATTATATTGTTTATAAGTGGCCAGTTCTAAGAACTTTCAGTTTGACCCTCGTACTACGATCGGTGGACAGATCACGACGGCATGCGGCAGACTACGTGCCGCTAGAAAGGCTACGGAATGTATTTTAAAGCAATAAATAGAAACCAGTTGTGTCGCGGAGACACGTCGCCTGTTGCTGTTGCCTGCCGTCGGCTACCAACTACCTTTATTGTCACGAGACTTTACAGTCAAAATCGTCGAACTACTGACACAAGCTAACGGGCTTATAATTATTATGAGAAGTGTTTCAAAATTTGTACTTGGTTTATGAAAATCGCTAGCTAGCTTTTCTTGACAAAAAGAAATGGTACCTCCATTTCTTTTTGTAAAGAATAGCTCGTCAACCAGAGAAGCTCCGAAATAAAGTCCTATTCTTGGTAAATAATCACAGTTAAATTGGGATAAGTAGGTATACTAATAAAATAACACTTAATTCTATATTTTTTACGTCTTTACCAGATACTGCCGAATTCACTGATGAATAATAATCAATGGCGTCGAATGGCGTCATTATAAAAAAACGATAATGGCGGCTCCACATTAGTGCCGTGAAGCTCTGTGAACTGGCGTGAACGTGAATGTGGATGGTTTTCGCGTTGTTCACGCGCGTTCGCGCCTGTTCCCCGACCAGAGTCGGTATTTTGTCCCGCGACAAAGGATTCGCGCCTCTTTCGCGCAGGATTCACGCGTACACATCCACATTCGCGGCCCAGTGCCAGTTTTATCCGGACTTCATTGGCGTATAGACGTGTGCAGTCCCTGCGCGCGTGCTTATAAAATAGAGCCACGTCTGAAGATTTAGGATAACGAAACTGAAATGCGCTTTTTAGAGCATTACCACACGTATAATGTACTGTGGGATGCAAAAAACCTGCATCGTAGGAATAAAAAGGAGTGTTAAGATGCCTGGACGCGGGTTAGTACTTAAATGGATATTGAAATCAAGGAATTAAAAAAGAAAAAATACTCCTTGCTTCCAGTTATTTCTAATAACTCTCTTGTTTTGTACGTGTAAATAGTAATATGTTACCACAGCAAACATAGTAGCGGTCATAGTGGAATTGGCGTGCCATTTGTAGTAGATCGGCAAAGTTAATCAACGTTTGCACAGGTTGCTAGTAGCAACCATCCTAGTAGCAACTTGCTACTAGGATGGTTGACCACATGTGGCATTTTTATCAGAGCGTTATCGTGCTCCAGTGGGCACGTAAAGCTGTCGGTCCCGGTTCTTGTCTCAGGACAAGGATTCTTAGGCCAACTCGGAGGCCTTTGGGCGGACTAAAAACTCCGACACCAGAGTTGGCCACACACTCACACCAAACAGAAGAAAGAAAGAATAGCAAACATAGTAATTGCGGCAGCAGCTTCTACGTCCATTTCGCGGCGAGTCTCACGAAAGACTGCGAACATCCCATGAATGTGGACGTCATGAATTTGCGCGTGAATTCACGGCACTAATGTGGAGCCGCCATAAGATCTCTTCTCTTCTCAGTCGTACACTCCTGACGGAGTGGTCGTGGTCATGGATCGTCTACTATACTGGTTGCGGCTTTTGCGATGCTTCTCCATCTCTCTCTATTGGTGGTACTACGTGTACCTACATTCAGTGCGGGAACACTTAGTAGATGACTTTATGAGGTCCGTCCATCTTGTGGGTGATCGTCGGGGAGAACGTTGGCCTTCTACTCTTCTCTGTACCACTAAACGTTCCAAACGTTCCATTTCGATTAGGTACCTATCATGTATGTATAATAAATATTGCTTTCGAGATAGGTATCATATTTTTCTGTGTTTGAATAAGCATTTTTCAATATTAAGAATACTGTATTTTTGACTAAATGACAACAGGTATGGATCATAAAATAGGACAGTTAGACTTGTCATTATCCACTGCCCTATCAACACTGCGGTTATACCTAGCTGACCGCATATCGAGATACCTGCACGTTATTTGTGCAGGTTCTCTTTCAACTGCGTATTTCTTAAATAATTCAATTCTTAATGTATTAACTATAATATAATCGTATATATACAGACGGCTCGTTCTATCTTTTTTTAAGGGTAACGCCCACACTAGCTTTTCTGAATATCAGCAGATTTCACAATAATTTACATAAGTAACGCACACAAAGAACACCCAGGATCGAAAGCGATCGTTTAAATGTCCGTTCACACAGATGGACTCGAAGAGGAGAGTACATTCTTCTTAGAGCCGATCTGTGTGAACGGACCCTAAGCTACTATACTAAATGTGCAGTAATTCATATTCTGTGGATAAAATAGGACTTTCCCTCAAACGCTTCCTGTCCTAACCCGTCCGGGTACATGAACCTATAGAGGTAGTTATAATATCAGTAAGGCCGTCTATCGTACGATGATAAAAAACTATCAACACGGCGCCATCTATCGGACACGACAGGACAAAACCAAACTCCTAAATCGCGGAAGCAGAGTTAGCGCCCGAGATCCATGCAAGTTCTCAAGAACATCTTTCGGATTGCAGTCCACTAGGTACGATCTGCGATCACCTGGTTAGAGCATCCTCGCTTTAGTTGAGGGAACACCACACCTTTCTTCCTTTACAAACCGAATCGCGGGAGAGGTGCGTGGTACGTGCCATTGCTCTTTTCCGCTTATTTTCCATGTACGAAAAGAGTAATAAATGTAGAGGAAGCGCTTGAGGTTTGTAAGGATAGAAGGAAGTGGCATTATTTTGTCTTTGCCTACCCTACGGGGAAAAGGCGTGAGCAAGGGCGTCGCCAGCCGATTGTCTAGCGGTAGGGCAAGAACGCCAATCGATGGCCTAGGGAAGGGGGCAAGTTGATATGGAAAGTATAAATTGTAGGGGTTTTTGAATATCTAGGGAGCTGCCCTGCTCCCCATTCGCATGAGCATAATGTATGTATGCTTTATTTTCCCTTAGTCAATCTCCCCATTCCAATCCCCCAAAGGGTATATAGTAGATGATCAGTTACCTGGTTGCCGAGAAGCGTGGCGGTGGGCATGTCCCCGTCGGCGCACATGGCGAGTGCGGCGCGCGCGTACTCGGGTCGCGTGTCGAGCGCGTGCGCATGCGCGAGGCGGACGCGCACGCGCGCCCAGGCGCCGCGCACGCCGCACGACACGCGCAGCGCGCGCACCACGAACAGCAGCGCGCACACGTACGCTGACACCGGGTTACCTGCAGAAACACTACATCATCATCATCCTCCTAGCGTTATCCCAGTTTCAACCTGGGGTCCGCTTACTAGTCTAACCGGCAGGCCGATTCAGAATGTCACGACAAGTAATCGTACGATATGTCAAATTATTGTCCTCGTCTTTTAGCCGCATATCAGAGTTATTTTGAACAAATATTCAATGAATTCGGTTTATTTATTAATTTACTTCATACTGAATGCATAAAATTGATAGGAAATGCGATAGTTTTGACAAAAAATGAGGTAGCCCGTTTCACAATTAACGGAATCGAATGTCAAATGAGATATCGAACGATTCTGAATCGCCCCCCTGATTTGGCTGAATATGAGCTTTTCCACGGAGCGACTGCCTGTCTGACCTCTGCAACTCGAAGGGATAGCGATATTCCATGGTTGAATCTAGTGCCAGTTTATTTAGAAGGTACTGACGCCCAATAACGACTGTCAAAGATCTTCATGAAAACCGGGACCGACGGCTTAAGCTGCGCGTCCACAGCATCGGAATCGGAGCGTACGGAGCGGAAGGATTTGTTGCTTTGTATTAATTTCTATGAAGCTGCATGCACTGCATCGGCATTTCTGCGCCTGAGACCGGTATTTTTGCTGATGACGTCATCCGCAGTGAACGCATCATTCGGATTCCGAGCGTTTCAAGTTCTGACGTGTTTGCGGCATTAAACTGTAGGCAAAAATACTTATTCACGATGAACGACGATGTTTTAATACTTTTAATTACTTTAGTAGAGTCATATGAATGTACCCAAAAATCTATGATATTCATTATTTATGATATTCATCAAATGTATAATATTCTCCGAAAATTAATCTACTACAATATCCTCGTCACTATCCTCCTGCTTTAAAAATCCCTAAATTGCCGATGCTGAATCCGAATGCAGTGGACGCACCCTATCGGCATTTTGTAAATGACGACGCTCCGTCCGCTCCGTACGCTCCGATTCCGATGCGGTGAACGCACAGCTTTAAGCTGTGCGTCCACCGGATCGGAATCGGAGCGTACGGAGCGGAAGGATTTGTTGCTTTGTATTAATTTCTATGAAACTGCGTGCACTGGATCGACATTTCTGCGCCAGAGACCGGTATTTGTGCTGATGACGTCATCCGCAGTGAACGCATCATTCGGATTCCGAGCGTTTCAAGTTCTGACGTGTTTGCGGCATTAAACTGTAGGCAAAAATACTTATTCACGATTAACGACGATGTTTTAATTACTTTAGTAGAGTCATATGAATGTACCCAAAAATCTATGATATTCATTATTTATGATATTCATCAAATGTATAATATTCTCCGAAAATTAATCTACAACAACGCTCCGTCCGCTCCGTACGCTCCAATTCCGATCCTGTAAAGCTGCGCGTCCACAGGATCGGAATCGGAGCGTACGGAGCGGACGGAGCGTCGTCATTTACAAAATGCCGATGGGGTGCGTCCACTGCATTCGGATTCAGCATCGGCAATTTAGGTATTTTTAAAGCAGGAGAATAGTGACGAGGATATTGTTGTAGATTAATTTTCGGAGAATATTATACATTTGATGAATATCATAAATAATGAATATCCTCTAAGCTATCGGTGCCTTTTCGTCGCGAAAACACAACAACACATAATTATTCCATCCTTGCTGCCATACTATTGTTACCATTCCCATACTTGTCTAGTACCCATAGTACAAGCTTCTGCTTAGTTTGGGACCAGGTGGTGTTGTAAAGTATAAAAGGGAAAAATATGCGGAAATGTGTTTGTTTCTTTGTCCATTTTCATGTCGCAACGTAGCCGATGTGCCGGTATAATTTTGATAATCTGGAGATATTACAGAGGCCGAAGAATTAGGCATATATATTTATCCAACTTGTTTTATTAAATATTTAGTTAGGTACCTCAAAATTAATTCCTATATTAATTCGCAAGGTAAAACGGAACTCTGTAAAACTACACTGCAACGGAGCGTAGAGCGTATTCTTTCACACAACTCATTCATATAGACATATTTTTTTAGCACCATGGTACCTTTCACTACTACAGTGTAGTTCGACCTAATGAAAAGTCCTATACTTATTAAAACAAGTATGTGTGACTTACCAGGCAAAGCAAATATGTATTTCTTCTTGCCTTCGAACATACACGTGGCAAACGTGCTTGGCTTGCCAGGCTTCATACGCACGCGCCCGTAGTGCAACGTAGCGCCAAAGTCCTGCAGAAACAAAATACGAATGTCAATCCAAAATTTTTACATGTATTATAATTATAAATCAAAAAATTGAACATCTCCTTTTTCCGATTTACCTAAAATAAAGCCACAAATGGATGATCTCCTTTTTTGACGTCGGTAAAAATATACCTAGTCACAATTCTAAGATTCTAATAACAATGATTTCATACCTGTGCGTAAGTATTGTAGGTACGTAGGTGTACCGTAATAACATAACTTTATGCCTTTATCCCCGAAGCGGTAGGCAGAGGTCATCAGAGGTGTATTACTTCGCCAGTTATTTTTCGGTCCCAATGTAATACGCAGCAGGGGTAGGCCTCCCGCAAGATGGACCGACGATCTGGTTAAGATCGCGGAAAGCGGTTGGAGGCGGGCGGCACAAGATCGGTCTGTATGGAGAACCTTGGGGGAGGCCTATGTCCAGCAGTGGACGTCTCTAGGCTGATATGATGATGATGATGATGATGATGATGTAATAGGGGGCGAGCTTATTGCCATTTACCGGGCACATTATTAGGCGACCGATAATCAACATTTTTAATACACACATAACTTCGAAAAGTCAGAGGTGCGAGCCCGGGGTACCTGGGGATCGACTCCAAGACCTTCGTCTCAGTAGTCCCGTTACGTATACCACTGGGCTATCGCGGCTCTTACACCACAGGCTATGGCCGCTCTTACACCACTAAGTATGCTATCGCCGCTCTAGGCATAGACATTGGGTGTACTTATCTAAAATAGGGTTGTTTCCAACTAGTCAAATCAAGCCCTTTTAATGAAATGTCAAAAACGACTTTTGTCAAGGAGGGTTTTGTATGAAATATGACGTAGTGACGTCATAGTGTTTCGCTGTCAAGTAGAATACTTATTATCAATAAATTGACGATAAAAAGTGTTAAATTAAGTTTAACATTAATTGATGAATGAAACTACTATTATTTTGACATGTTTCACTGGATAAAAATACTTGTATAATTTATTTCACTTGCAGGAAACTTCCCTATTGTATGTAATTGATAAACTACTGAAATTGAGATACATTGATATAACGTATACCTACAACTTGTATACTTCATGATAAGTTATTTGTTTAGCAAACATCCTCTTGAACTTTCATGTGATAATAAATGATAATATCATAGGTTAATGCGCCTGTTACTATCTACCTATTGTACCTAATTAACTAAATAAATAAACTAGATTACACTCAGTACACTCTACATTACACTCGTTACTTCGCACTCTTGGATTTAATATTCCTTAAAGTAGGTACATAATACGGCCATTCGTACGCAAATTATCAAATTTAAAATCACGCGTACGCAGACACCTATATTACAGAGTATGTCTAGAGTTCGGGTTATGAATGGGTAAGTTTTATACAGAGATCAGTGGAAGCGATTAATTCATCCAGTCTTAGCCCAAGGCAAAGGATCTAAACACATGGACCAAGTTTCTTGGCGCTAAGAATTAAACAATGTACAATTACCTGTATCTTCACTGATGTCAGGCCTGGAACTAAGTTAGGGAAAAACAAACAAAACTAAGGTGGCCACGATAGATTGAATGAATTATCCACTTAGCTGTTCCTTCCAACTTGATGTCCTCTCCGTTGGTACGAGGGCACGATGCACGTTCACAGGATTCACAATTCAGTTTTGCAAATGTCAATGTTCAACTCAACTTTTGCCGGGCAAACCAAAGGCGGCAGTTTATAAGAATTCACAATACAAATTCGCGAAGCTGGTTTATGTGCTCTCAAAAAGGCGATCAATTTATTAATTCGGTACAAGGCACGCGAGAGAGAGAGCAAAACGGCGTGTTAATTTTTTAAGGCGGGAACGGAAGTGACAGTTCAGTGTGACCATTGTCAGAAATTTTCAATAGACTAAACAAAATGTTACTTAATCAATATAATCGATTTGATTTATAATAAAAACTAATTCTATTTCAAACACTTTATTTAATAATTATTTTTTAGTCTACCCGTGATATCATCGTGATGTGATGTAATAATTACCTATAGCCATCCTCGATAAAGTAGATTATCCGGTACAAACAAGATTTATTTGAATTTGAACCAGTTCAATAAGTGAACACATTCCATTTTGCGAGGTATACCCAGTACTTTTATTCGGCCCATTTTGACCGACCGCGGTTATTTGCGCTGTACTGTATACTTATATAAACATACCTTTAGTAACACAGGTTTGAGCAGGTCCTTCTGTCCCATGGACACGCCGCCGGTGCACACGAGCACGTCTGCTAGCTTGAGCGCCGCGGTTATGTGCGCTGTACTGTACTGTATACTTATATAAACATACCTTAAGTAACACAGGCTTGCGCAGGTCCTTCTCTCCCATGGACACGCCGCCGGTGCACACGAGCACGTCTGCTCTAGCTTGAGCGCCGCGGTTATGTGCGCTGTACTGTACTGTATACTTATATAAACATACCTTAAGTAACACAGGCTTGAGCAGGTCCTTCTCTCCCATGGACACGCCGCCGGTGCACACGAGCACGTCTGCTAGCTTGAGCGCCGCGGTTATGTGCGCTGTACTGTACTGTATACTTATATAAACATACCTTAAGTAACACAGGCTTGAGCAGGTCCTTCTCTCCCATGGACACGCCACCGCTGCACACGAGCACGTCTGCTAGCTTGAGCGCAGCAGTTATGTGCGCTGTACTGTACTATATACTTATATAAACATACCTTAAGTAACACAGGCTTGAGCAGGTCCTTCTCTCCCATGGACACGCCGCCGGTGCACACGAGCACGTCTGCTAGCTTGAGCGCCGCGGTTATGTGCGCTGTACTGTACTGTATACTTATATAAACATACCTTAAGTAACACAGGCTTGAGCAGGTCCTTCTCTCCCATGGACACGCCGCCGGTGCACACGAGCACGTCTGCTAGCTTGAGCGCCGCGGTTATGTGCGCTGTACTGTACTATATACTTATATAAACATACCTTAAGTAACACAGGCTTGAGCAGGTCTTTCTCCCCCATGGACACGCCGCCGGTGCACACGAGCACGTCTGCTAGCTTGAGCGCCGCGGTAATGGCCGCCACTAGCTCGGGTGGAGTGTCGCGGGCTATGCCACAGTCTATACTGTCGTAGCCATGCTCCCTGTCAGCAATGAAAGTAGTAAATACAGCATAGATCGTTGATATAGAAAAACCCAAGATGCACAGTCGCCGACTAAATTGACGTTGAAAACCGTCGTTGAAAAACGTTGTACAAAACTAGTTATCTGAGAGCACGGCAGTGCCCCCGCCAAGTCGAGCGCGAAGCAACACTGCCGTACCATCCTTTTCTGGAACCATTACGCAGCATTTTCATGCGCCTATTTCAGTACTACTGGATGGGACTAGATCGCTGAAATTCGTCATCTAGTAAGCTAGTATCACACACTTGAAATACAAAATTTCAAGTCGGTAAATCATTTAGTTCCGAAGCTAAGCGAAAGCAAAGTCTCGCATTTTCGACACTGACACACTGACTCATGGATTATCAAAATAGAACTGGTAATTCCTATTGAACTAGAGCGCTGAAATTTGGTTCAGAGATAGAGTTTACCGCCCACATATAGAGAAAACTATAAAAACTAGGATTTTGGAAGATCAGGACTACCTGGTGTCCCAGGTGAGAGCACACCCAAACTATTAAAGTTATCGACCGACTGTCTTTGCAAAATTTATTCTGCGTAGTGAGACTCTACTTTTAATATGAATTTTCTGCAAAAAGAAGTGAAATCCCACCAAAAACATTCTGTAAAAACATAACCAAGTCTCGATGCAGCTGCTTGTTAAACTCTAAAAAGTAATGAAATCTCTAGACTGTAGACAAAGTTAAGCCAAGTCTAAGGATCCTTACTGCAATTTCTTTTTTATTATATTTAATGTTCTGTGACTTAGACGTTGATTCATTGACCATTTGCTTCTATCCTGACAAATCTCACGCGCTTTCTCTACATATTATTTTGTAAAATCAACATTTTGGCCTGTAAGGTCTGCGCCGAGCGATAAACGATACAGCACTATTTGAAAAAACTTGCATGTGCACGTATTTACCGGACACTTTTGTGACGCTGACTGTGTAACTTGGGTTATTTGTATGTCAATGGCATAGAATGCATAGATATATCAAGTTAGCCGTGACAAGTATAGTTGGATGAAATTGTTTTATAACTGGACAAGTCATCATCATCATCAGCCTTTAACCGTCCACTGCTGGACTAGGCCTCTCCTTTGAAAGGAGGAATTGGCCTACTATACCACGCTGGCCAAACGGGTTGGTATAGGGTTTGTATCAAGTTTTCCTTCTCTTACAGTGCTTTCTCTGCATAATATGCTCCCTCTGTCGGCTCTTACGACACCCATGGGATGATATGGGGTGGTGACAATCCGTATTCTTAATCCGTCACTAAACAGGACAAGTACATACGATTAAACGGCTATTTCAACCAGTTCACTGCGATAAAAGCAATCCATATATCGCAGAAACAACAATAAACTGACCGTAGACAGTAGATAGACATGCATGAAAACTGCCTGTTTAATTAGCTGTGAAAACAGCTTCGCGCTCGATAAATTTTCTGTATTATTGGCACGAAAGATTTCATAGACGATCATAACTTACATTGACACATTCGAGGTAGGCATGGATTTATTGATGAGGATTTATTTTTAACAATACCATTTCTACTTTAAGAGAATCAATTAAGTGCAATTTTTATGTACATTCATACATATATTTAGGCTCTATAATCAAGAAACTGGGCTACAGAGAAGGGACTAAAATTTTTTGCACATTACAACAACCAAAAACTGACTGTAGGTTATCATCAAACATACTTTGATCTGAACCATAGAATATAGATAACCCCTAGAATTGCTGAGAATTTATCAATATAGAACTAAATATTAAAATTGTGTAGGTACACTTAGTTCCGCAATTACCGGCTAAAAAAGGGGACAACGTTGCAACTGGGATAATGCTAAGATAGATGATAACAACCAGATTTAGATACAATAAGTTATTTTTGGAAATGCACACTCTTATTACCCTTGTTTTATTTAACCTTGACGTCATATGCAGATATATTTTTGTGTGTTATCTATATTGTTTAACATTCACAAATTTGCAGAACATTTAGGTTTTTATAGTATATTATTATTTAAACACATTGTGCAAGGCTGCATTTTGAATAAATAGCGAATTTGGTATCGTGTTTAAAATTAAATAGCAGGTTTTGCTTTCTATTCCTCTTATTTTAATAGATTGCTTTTAAAATGACAGAATTATGATGTAATTCGTAAATTATACTTATGTTAGAGTCGTATAGATATGTTATCATTCAATTCCCACGTCAATCAAACACAAATTCTTGGCACTGCATTTTCTCACTTACACATGTCTTGTATATATCTATAATAACATAACTTATGTAGATTCTATATATGTTAATTCTGATACGAATAATAACACTTTGGAATCACACTACTTTCACTAAACTTACGACGTTTGTTGCTTCTCCACTACGTCTAAGAAGCGAAATATTTTAGATGACATGTATTTCTATTATGCCAGAAAATTGGTGTGCTTTAGAGTGGTCACGGGGATTGCCCAATGACTCCTGCAATGTCAGACAGGATGCACCGCGTTGTTGAGCCAGTGCCAAAATATCATAAGTGAAATATCAAGCATAAAATATCTTGACTGCAGGTGTGTAGCCGTTGTAAGCGGTGGTCTCGAGTGTAGTGGTGGTGGTTCGATTCCCACCCTCAGGTGTCTCAACTCCTTGTGTGATTCACAAACTGTTGTTTCGAGTATGGGTATTCCTTGTGTCCGTTCCTGGAAAGCTTTTAATATCCCCGCGACACAAGATTTCATACCTAGTGCAACATTGTCTTTTAAAACATAAAACAATACTGAGAAATACTTACTTGAGCAGTACTCTAAGCATGGTTCTATTGGAGTCCCTGATGTGCGAGGGTCTGAGCTTCACTTCGGAGGGCTCTTGCAGCTCGTTGCCCGTGGACAGTAACGCCACCTTGGGAGGCACGCGGACGGTCACGTTCTGGTAGCCGGCGCCCGCCAGTATGGCGATTTTAGCTGGGTCCAGTATGTAACCTTGGAATAGATGGAGTATAACGTTAGAAAAGAAAATTAATATAAAAGTACCCACATAGACATAGTAAAAACACATGTACCTATCTGTTATGGTAATGATTTTTTAAAATCGGGTAGGTAATAAATTACAGAGTCCTATGGTTAACAAAGCAGAATTGAGAACACTTTTTTCAGTCGGTTATAAGGAGCATAATACAGATCTACTCATATCAATACCACTGTCTGAGTTTCTCAATTGCATCGTAAAGAGTCGGACAACATCTATGCAAGGACTGTTTGCCCTCGTTATAGTATCTATTACATCAAATCGTCACACGGTTTATGTCCATTCACATATCTGCCGAGTCATTGTGATAACAAATTTGACCTTCAGTTATCAAAGCATCAAATTAGTGAGTTCACTGAATTGTATCTACGATAATAACATATTATTATCTCTGGACATAGCTGAAGAGCCATGCGCTTGCTATTCTTCCTACGTAGTAGGTTCTATAAATGCAGTAGGTAGCTTTCATAGCGTGACTTGGCTTGCCGTTCGTTATAGGTTGGCAACGTTAAGGAAGACTTGCAAAGGTCACCAATTGGATGGTTGACTGTGAGTGACATTTACATCAAAGCACGACCGTGTTTTAGCGGTCACGTAAAGCTCGTAGCTCCCAGTTGTTGTTTCAGTTGACCACACAATCACCCAAAAAAGACTAACAATTTCTTGCAAATACTACTTTAACAAAGGAATGTAGCTTACCTCAGAATAGTACACGGTCTACCTCGCTGTTCGCACGCGTTGCATTGTCCTGACAACCGACCACGCGGGTGAAGACGCAAACTGAAGCTAATCTAATACAGACTAGTTGTTAACCAACCTTTGTCGACGAGCACGGTGCCCATAGGAATGTCGAAGCCGACGCATCGTATGTCCTGTTGTGGCTGTGGCGCCTTCAGTATCTCCACTTCCAACTCCGTCATGCCGTCCTCTGTCGCTGATATCAGTCTTGTGTCCTCAACCTACGAGGAAAATACAGTATTTTTGTAAAAAAATATTACATGAGTTGAGGTGGCGTGTGGGAATAATATTCATGGGATCATTGCATGGCTGTCTTAAGAGGCGACTAAGAAAAATAAATAGAGCATATATAGTACTTGTATCTTTGGGAATGGACAGAAAACTGGAAATCAAACCCTATTCCAACCCGGGTAGCAAGCGTGGTATGTGGTTATGGTAGACGAAATGCTCCTATCGACTGGCAATGCTTTTGTGACGCAAATTAGGAGATGCCTATCTCAGCAGTCGCCTGCAAAAGGCTGTTGATGTTGATGATGACAAAAATAAAATCCATTGATGAGGTCTAGTACCTACGATCCGTTGGCTTATCTTGGTTATACCCATTGACAGCTTGAACATTAATTGACATGAAGATCTTCAAAACAAGTTCTCACGAGAGCACATAATATCGCCCTATGCGTAACGTGTTATGTAGCTTGCCGCTAAAAATATATTTTTTGTGAAAAAATATATTTTACACTTTTATTATTGTATTAATACCCAAAATAATATTCCTACAGTCTTTTGGTACAATGTAGTGTACTCACACGCATTCATGCGTATGAATGCGTATGAATAATGGCCGCACGCTCGCACTCACAGGGCAAGTTCCATGGTGTCTGGCTAGACGAATGGCCCTTCGGATTGGTCTGGCTGCTTAGGAAGGGTCTTAAAATAGTATCTAAAGTAACATATATCAAATTTAGCTTTGCTAAAATGACGTAGTTTACATAAGTTTTTAGGAACTTTCAAGGCGTCTGGCAGAAGTAATGGCCCACGGAAAGTGTCTGGCAATAATGAATTTCAATTTTAGACAGTATTTTTAAACACATATTTGAATACCAGCTTTGATACTTTAACGTAAGTAAGTATGTTTTTTTGGTACCTTTACTTCGCGCTACCTGTGAAATGGCCCAGCATTCAAGTTAGTGGGTCGGCATACCTCTTAACAAGATTGTATACCAATAATCCTCAAAATTTCAGCTTTGATAAAATGACGTAGGTCTGGTGGCTCTGGGATCTTGGACTATAAGTTTATATCGGTTTATTGCTCTTCAACCATGACAGTAACAAGCATAGACATTAGACAATAACAAATAACCAGAAATTATATAAGATCAGTACTCAGATTACCTATTATATAAAACCTACATGTTTACTATTCCAACAAGTATGTATCTATATTTTAATAACCACTAATAAAAGGGTCACAACTGTAGATGAACTGAACCTGTGATGGTTCAGTTCATCTACAGTTTTAAACTTGAACTGTTGTTATCGACCAGTGCAGATACTTTAGAAAATGGTAAAAAGTGAAATAAAATTATAGTAGGATGAAACCCATTGGAGAAGGAAGAGATTATAAAAAAATTAAAGGAAAAATAAATTACGGGCGATCTGAGGTCGGAAAGTGGGTGAGGTTGCGATTTTAAGGGTAAAAAGGTTTTTTCTCGTTTGCCGGAAAAATAACAAGTCCTCAATTTAGCTTATCTTTGGAATCTTACGTTTTTCGAGTAATTAAGAGTTAATTTTAATAAATAACAAAATTTTACATGATGATAAAAAAAAATTTGGTCTCGAGGTTATTTCGTTTCATTGCATTTTCTGAGAACGTGTACCGTAGTAATGTATATTTTATTCACACCATCAAAAAGTAGACATTTCAACGAACAAAACGCCGACCAACTTTTTAAAAAAAGCTAATATTTTGACGTGAGAATTTTCGATTGAAAATTAGGCGTTTTTTTTTCGATATTCAGTCAAAGTAAGGAGTAAAAGTAAATATTTTAAATAAAAAACATTTACAGTGTGTTTGGAACATAAAAAGGTAAGTTTTCACTAAATTCCGTGGAAAAGAAAAACTATTGTACAAGATAAAAATAAAAATAAAAAAGCAAAACTTGGTTATTTGAATTTTTCACATAAATTTTGACGTTATGTGAAGAAAGTGTAAATACAAAAATTGTAGATCTTTTTATTACCTGCAACTTTGCCATTTACGTTGTTTCCGTAGGACATGTAGTTTTGCCGGCAAACGAGAAAACCCTTTTTTACCCTTAAAATCGCAACCCCATCCACTTCCCGACCTCAGATCGCTCGTAATTTATTTTTGCTTTAATTTTTGTTATATTCTCTTCCTTCTCCGATGGGTTTCATCCTACTATAATTTTACTTCGTTTCAAAAATTATCTACCCTGGTCTATTATAGTATCAGTTAGGTATTTTTGTTTCTTTTGCAGAAAGTACCGGCTTCTTTTTTGCAGCCAGTCCCGGTGTATTTATTTTGCAGTCGGTACCGGCGTATTAATTTGCAGTAATACTTATTTATTTGCTGTCGATACGGGTGTGTTTTTGCAGACTGCACCGGTGTCTATTTTGCAGACAGTGCCGTTGTGACGTTCGCACTCGGCGCGAGTTTGATTAGAATATCTACTTGTTTAATACCTACGGTTTCTAAAAACTTATCCGTTTATCACGTGATGATAAAATCAAATAATTACTGCCCGAGTGATTCAGTAGGTACCTTTTCTAAAGAATTTATTTTCGAAGTCGTGACCAAAATAAAACCTAAAATTGAACCTTGAACCTAAGGGTAAGCTTATGTCCAGCAGTCGATGTCTTTAGGCTGACATGATCAACAAAAATATAATCAATTTTTGTAAAACGACACGACAGTAAAACATAGATATCAGATAAAATTAAATTATACCGTAAAGTAAACAGGTTGTCAGCCTAACAACGTTTAAAAAGTATAAAAACCACATCCTGCAATACGATTTTTATATGGTAATGACGATGATTACAAAAATTACTCCAATAGACGTACTGGAGTACCTACTATCTATTCTGTTGTACAGGCTAAATAATAGAATTAGGGTCAAAGATCAAATCTTAATCATACGTCTCAATAAGCTGATTAGTTATGAAACATAAATTAATATATTATAAATCGTAGGTATCCCTTGTGTAATAAATTATTGTTTGATATGATATCTAATAAATACAAACTGAATCTGTAGCAATTGTCCGATATTATCTCCAATCTAAAATCTATAAAAGTGCTGTTACAATCGAGCTTTTTCAGCAAGCATCTAATCAAGGCATGTAAGTAGGTACCTACCTATTGCAAATTATTTCAAGAGGTTTTGACATGTCCTTTCCCCTAGGGTACGCCACAAGACCCTATCTCCCACTTGCCATCCAGCCACTACCAGCCACCTTCATCAAGTCATCGGTCCAGCGACTAAAACTATGCTTGCCAAGACCTCCATTGCAGAACAAGGAATCAACCGGCCGTCATTCGAGAACCTGTTTACTTACTGCATCGGTTCTGACTAGAGGTGTGGCTAGCCCACTGCCACTTTCCTACACCTCTGAACTACTTTGGTATTTTGGTCTTCTGCCGGATGATCTCCTTCCGGACACGCTCGATTAACACCCGTTAAATAAACTCGCCTATGCTCTAGCCGAGCTTCTAGCTACCCTCAGCAGGTGGACAAAGTCGGGCTATGGATGATGATGATGAAATAAACTGGTATGATATGGGTACTTATTCGGATCGCTATAGTTTAAAATTATTTAATATCTACGCATATCATCTATCATCAACTAAGTTAACAAGATAATAATAATATTAAGGCATGACATATTTTGGGACGTGAGCCAAACATGATTACAATATAAATAAGTAAAATCACTTTACGTAACAGAATTTCTGATATTACAGTGACATTTCGCAGATTGCAACCATTTAAGAGTCATGCATTAATTAGATGTACCTATCCCCTTCGCGATAAAAAAAGAAGGCAAAAATAGATAGTCAGTAGTATTTCTACACAAAAAGTCGTGTCTATTTTTTATACATTTTAATTTCAGTGTCTTTTTTTTTCTTCATATCAGCCAATAGACCTGTGCTGCTGGTCATAGGCCTCCCTCAAGCCTCAGTTTAATTTTTAGTAACCATTTAACACCAGTCCTTAGCAAATCACAGCCCTGTAATGGCAGCAGACTCACATTCCGTCACATTTAAGTCACGACTAAAAGGAAAAAGAGCCATTTCTCCTCCATACGGGTGACGTAGAGCAGGAATGGCCCTTAATCATAGGCAATAAAAACAATAATAAAAACCAACACAATTTCTTGCAGGTATTTAAAATAGCCAAGTCTCGTTAGAAACGTTATCAAAATCTGCATTTATGAATGGCCGTAATGAAAGCGACTATTGTCATTCATTAATTCTGAGTATTTACATCACAGAATAAATTAACGGAATACTTAGACCGTCTATGAGGTATTTCTGTGCAATTGTTACCGAAAGCTAAATCTTGGCTAGTATTCAGCAAGATATAGTTAAAGGTTGATGTTAATGTGCTCCCAGACCGCGACCTTTCGCTTGTAATGTACCGATACATATTGAGAAGAAGCCCTTACATAACTTTTCATCAAATCACTTTGACAAGACGTGGAAGTGTGACATATGTATAACGTGCCTCTAACAACCATTCAAGGCTCCTCCAGTTAGATAATGGCAGTTGTATATGATTATACCTACAGCAGTTGGGTGCCGTGGCGGTCTTTTGTTAATATTGCCGTAATTCATTATATGGATTATACTACATAATTATGTATTTACATACGCAACTCCGCGTTGTGAAGAAATTGGTACACAGTGTCACTATCTCATTTCATTCCGTAGGTGCCGTACTAAGAAAAATACCCGAAGCAAATAGTACCTACCTTTCGGAAGAGACGCAAAACTTGACATCAAACCCTATACCAAGCCATCTGACCAGCGTGTGTGTCCATGCGACCACATGGTACAGCAGACCGGATACCTAAAATTCTCCCATTGGCTCATTCTTGTGAGGCAAATTAGGAAAGGCCCATGTACCGTAGTGGACTATGAAAATCTGTATGATGACGATTCAAATCCGTGTAGGTAGGTGTGATAATGGTGTAATAATAGCAGGGAGCGCCGGGTGACCTTGCCCACCCCAGAATTTTGACCGAATCGAAATTCTAGGCTCGCCACTTAATAAACTTCACACCATGGCTTTGTGAAGACCTACCCTGAAAAATAGCCCTTGTACAGTAGTGGGATGCGAAGGGCTGCATGATGACGATACACATCCGTGTAGTTAGGTGTAGTTACAAGGTAAAGTTAGGGATACCTGTACGACGCAGTCGGCGCCCGCCGGCACCGCGGCGCCAGTGTTGACCCTTGCGCACTCGCCGGAACAAAGCGGTAGGGTGGGCGCATCTCCAGCCGTCACCGCCGTGCGCACGCGGCGTACACCCGCGCCGTCTATACTCAAGCACGCGTACCCTGACAATAAAATAACAATATTCAGCTTTTCTTTAAAGACAACTCCAACTAAGAATACATATTATGTTGCAGAGATAGAAAAGTATGCAAGGTTTAGGACTCGTAATAACAAGTTGTGGATCACACAGTGTTGTCTCGTGTGAAGAGTAATTAGTGCCAGAACCAGACAGTCGTCCTTCTCTCCATCATTCTCTCTACTTTACAAATGGGTGAAACGGAAAACTGGAGTGGAGCGGGCTCAGTGTCCTACTCCTTTCATTTTTCTCGATGGACAATCCTATCAGTTTCTCTTGTATTGCTTCCATTATACTAAGAGTCTAGAAGTCCAGATTACTTACGGAAACACGGACGGTCGTAAGCTTGTCTACTACCAACTTCAATAATTATCGGTCAAGTGCTAGTCAGCCTTGCACACGAAAGTTTGCAAACCGTCGCACATAATGTTACCCTATGTATTTTTTCGCATCATAGGCTTATGATAACAAAGACCAATTTTATTACTTTCTATTAAATCTGCATAGACTTTGCCCAAACTCTCCGCCTGCGTAAATTGTACACCTAAACCTTAGTTTAGGACACTAGGAGTAATCTGTATGTTTGAACCTGTTTGAGTTTTCGCATTCAAACTTACCTACAGGAAGAAAATGGGACTTCATTTTATAATAATTATAGATCAGCACGGTACACAGGTGGTAGATATATGTGCTATTTATTAACTATTTATTTATGCTAGTTATACTTAGTATTTGTAAAAACAAGGTAGTGCACGAGTTTTTGATGCAATATTAGAACTAACGTGTTAAACAAAGTTTAACAATGCATCGACTCCAATGGCAAGCGTGATCTAAATATGAGCCTCTTTGTAACGCTATCTGTTGATTTCTTGTTGATCTAGGTATTCCATGTTTATGTTGATCTGTTGATTTGCAGCTGCGACACCTGTAAGTATTGAGCAGGTGACGAAGTCATTTTCAAGTCATAGGTACACGTTGTTATAATCACAGATGAGACAAGTATCAGATAGAGCGCATTCGTCCAACTAAGTGTGGCACGTTGACAGCTATGTGTGCGTGGCCTTTGGCGACTGGCACTGTACGGACACGCGCGTCTATGTGTGTGTAAAGTTGCCAGATTATGAATAATCTCCCAGTATTTTGCATATAGTTATGTAATATTCTTATATTCATTTGAGGTTTTCAAGAATTTACCATGGATTTAATTAATGCTTTTATAAATACATTTCTTAAATGTAGGTACCGAGTTAAGTTTTAACTACTTCGTAAATCTGTATATATAAAATCCTTGCGTTACTGACTGACTGACAGACAAGCTACAGCTGAAACTACTCGGCGCATGAAGCTGAAATTTAGCATGTATGTTTCTTGGGAACCGTAGGGGTGCACTAAGACGGGATTTCTCGAAATTCCCACGGGAACGGGCAAAACGAGAAATACGAAAATATGTGCGTGCGAAGCCGCTGGCGTCGATTAGTTGAGAAATAAATAGTATGTATGTACACACGGCACCAAGTCAAGCTAAACAGTTTCTGTACCATTTTGATACTTATTCCCTACGCCATAAGTATGTATGTACACACGGCGCCAAGTCAAGCTAAACAGTTGCTGTACGATTTTGATACTTATTCCCTACGCCATAAGCATGTATGTACATACGGCGCCAAGTCAAGCTAAACAGTTGCTGTACGATTTTGATACTTATTCCCTACGCCATAAGTATGTATGTACACACGGCGCCAAGTCAAGCTAAACAGTTGCTGTACGATTTTGATACTTATTCCCTAAGCCATAAGTATGTATGTACACACGGCACCAAGTCAAGCTAAACAGTTGCTGTACGATTTTGATACTTATTCCCTACGCCATAAGTATGTATGTACATACGGCGCCAAGTCAAGCTAAACAGTTGCTGTACGATTTTGATACTTATTCCCTACGCCATAAGTATGTATGTACACACGGCACCAAGTCAAGCTAAACATTTGCTGTACGATTTTGATATTTATTCTTTACGCAATAAAAACGGTGCAAAGGTCAAAGTGTATAAGCTTGACGAGTAGCATGTACACGAATATTTGGATCGTTTGGGGATCGAACTCAAAACAATATTATGTAAGGTATATACTAATGGAAATTGAAATTCTATTACTATATGTATGAGAAAGAAGATATATCTACAATATACTTTTATAATACGGTAATGTATTTTTCATTAACATGACAATCATTATCACATAATCAATAGGGAAGATTACTGCCAAGTTAAACCACCAGATGGCGGTATCACCGACTACAGTAAACATAGAGATATTAAGAATAGAGTGGCAGAGTGGGGCCTATTCGTGTCCGCCGGTGGGAGAGAGAACGCAACATTAGAGGCCCCCTGCATCTCTCTCTAACAATACACAACATCAACATTACGCAGTGGCGTGCTGCCTGTAACTATTATTTAAATCAGTTTATTAGTAATCAATAGTTTAAAAGTTGTTTTTATTGATACACGAAGATAGTTTGAAGTGACAAAAATGTTTATATATTTTTAAACTATTGATTACTGATAAACTGATATAAATAATAGTTACAGGTAGCACGCCACTGCGTAATGTTGATGTTGTGCATGTATTGTTAGAGAGAGATGCAGGGGGCCTTTATTGTAGTGTTCTCTCTCGCACCGACGGACACGACACAGTATTGAGTTAGGTACTGTTCTGCCACTCTATTCTAATATCTCTATGACAGTAAACAATGAATTTTGGCAAGTATGACATTTGAGTGACAACTTGACAACTCGTTTAGACTTCAAACTTTGGATGCGCGATCTCATTATCTCATCTCAAACAAGTCACTAAAACAGAAACATTGTACCATTTTTATTGTTATTGATAATTACATATATGAATACTGTTTTGTCTATATAAATAAGTATAGATTTAATGTCGTCTTGTTGATGACAATATTTGAAAACCGCGCTACGACAGTTTGTTTACTGTAGTTGCTCGTGCTGCCATCTGCGTCGAGCTTTGCGTAATGTTCCCTATTGACAAGTGCATTTTCCCTAATTCAGGCAGAACGGCGTCGACAAAAACTGGCAACACTTACATATTTCTTGCACAAATACGAATTTTATCGAAATTAAATTAGGAAACAGTCAAATTATCAATAGTTACCTGTGAAAAGATATTCCATTTTCCTGTTTTTGTTTTTAGGAACAACTTTTACAGTGTTTAAGAACACAAGACGGCATTTTGAGAATTTAAAAGTTGAAGTGATCGTGACGCGTGAACTGTACGATGCTTCGTAGCGCACTGAGACGAGTTTGTATTCGCTTTTCAATTTTGTATTTGCTTTAGTGGCACACACGCAACAGTGCCGCGCGTTCCATCTGATAATTCTCTCATCTGTGGTTATAATACTTATTAAGCTATTTCTTTTGTGTGAATTGTGTGGCTAATGAACTATTGCAATTAATATGTAGACTGTGACTGAATACCCTACCTATTTACTTGCTGTGGAAATATCCGAACCGATTACTTATGGCTCTGCTTTGAAATTAACGATTTTCAGTCTGTAGTTAATCTAAATCGCTTATGAGGTTATGAGATCATTGCCAAAACGGCACTGCTCATAGAAATTTACAACTGTTAGGTAGCAACCTTGGTCCCGTCTCATACATTTTCGCTTACGGTTGCGGCTAACGGACGACGCGTCGTCCAAAATGAAGAAGTATTGGCTTTCGATGCTACTCCTGGCACCATTGACATGAACTCAGCCAAATGCAGAAATAAATGATAAGATTAGGGTAAAAACACTGATTACATGAATGGTAAAAGTAACATATCTTGTAAATGGCATTCAACCATTCCATGCAGTGGCGTATAGCGTGGGGGGGGCCGGGGGGGCCATGGCCCCGGGCGGCACATTTAAGGGGGCGGCAAATGACGCCGCGAAAATTTAAATTAAAATGATTATATTTTAAAATACATGAATTACCTCATTCATGTAGGACAGCGCGGTGGCGCGGGCGCAGTAGAAAGAACAATAAACGAAAACAAAATCATCCTGTGTTTCATTACGTGCCCTTACGTACACCGGCGCCAGCGCAGTAAGGAAATGGGGCGGCGCGTGGCAGATAAAATGCTAACTTTAATTATCAAAATTATTTTTGATTTGCTTCAAAATACAACAATTTTTATATTTGAATAGAGACGAAAGCATGTATGTACCTACAGTTCTTCTAAGACATTACTTTGACTCCAACATTTGTGATCTTCGCGTTAAAATTAAAGTCACAAATTACAAACGCTTTTGCGTATTTTTGGACGTAATCCTGTGGGACTTGACGCGGGTTTTGTCCATAAACTTACAGATTTCGCATCTCAACTCCTTATTTTAGCGGAAAAAAAGACCATAAAATTGTGACGTGCAGCAACGTCGCCCGGCTGCGCCCAGCGTCCTGTCATGCCGCACACGAATGCACAATGGCATCAGTTCTCGGTCGCCCCTCTATTCGGAGGAGGATACCATTACCTTAGATTCAGGCCATCTTATGTACTTAGACGAGACAAGCTATTCCAAGGCGTCATCATTTTATTCCGACTTTGAAAGATCCAAAAATTGCTATGAAATAAGGCCTCCAGTTTCCGAAAGCTCCGTTATTCCTGGCAAAGGAAGCAGTGGCGGTAGCGGCGGTGAATAGGGTCTGTTATACCACCTTCTCTCTTGGGGTGGCATCGGTTTGTTGGTCAGGAGGAAACTTGTCAACAACATTGTGGAAGTCGGTAGTGAGTCAACCCAGGTAGCATACCTCATAGCGCCGTTGCCTAAAGGTGATACAGGTATATGCACCGACCTGAACTCACCCTGACGAGATAGCTGAGGCCACGTACGAGGGCATCGCTAAGGCAATACTAAGTACGGCCAAATCTCAGTACAACTTTGTAATGAGGGATTTAAATGCCAAAATGGAAGGAGAAGGACGAAGTGAAACGAAGTGAAACGAAAATCGGAGCCTACGGCATGTGGCATAAACTGGGATTCAACGAAAATAAATTCAAAATAATCATAGGGGTAGTTATTTTATACGAAGCAGGGGCTCTTTTCAATTAAGTCCGTTTTCAAGAAAAAGGCCTCACAGATAGTGGACTTGGCGAAGCTCCGACAATGTGAGAAAGAAAGAGTTACACGATGGACCGAAAGCACATATTTAGACATCTCGGTGATCAATAGTTTAAACATCGGAAGCGATCACTGACTTGTACGAGGCTCTCTACATAAATATCAACTTTATAACTGAAAGAGCCCAGTCAATTAAGTCAATTCGCCGACTCTACGTGGCCCCAATCAGCCATGAATTCTGAGCAGTCTCAACTAGAATTGCAGAATTGTTTCAATCTGCTAGAAACCAACGACAGCATTAATTAGAAGACAGACACAGTGGTCACGGTACTGACGGCACTAGGAGACTGGTCCCGAAAGGTCCTCCCTCACTGAGAAAAAAACAATGAGTCTAAAAGTCTAAACTTTCAACCGAGACTCTCAAAATGATGAGGCTGTCAGCTGTTTCTGCCAGATGGGAGGGCCGTAAGCCGACAAATACGCAAGCTTATGCGGCGTGATCTCTGACGTTCTATAACCCGCGCCATGAAGGCTGTGATCGAGGAACACTGGGGATCATGGGGGATATTCGCTCTGCAGTTGAGGCGGCTCGATCTAACGAAACTAAGAACGATGATGATCAGGACCGCACCCTCAACTCAAAGTTCGAGATTCTCGAAGAGGTTGAAAGTTTTTATCCACTCTTGTATGTATATCTCGCGTATAGACAACTGGACCTAGAACTGACGACCACCGAGCCTCATTGACGCGCCACTAACCGAAGACATCCCGGATGTCGACCGGAGCGATGTCCAGGCGGGACCATAGGAATTTAAACTTTCATGTTCATTAGTCATCATCCTTTTGAATTTTCCTTCGAGATAGTTATATGCCACGTACCTTTTTTTTTTGAGTAACCGATATTTTGGTTCTGTTGCAAGCGGATGCCATGTTCACGGATGTAGGTACTCTACAAAGTTACGCGATATAAGGTATTTATCCTGTGGAAAAATATAGACGTAACACAAAGCACTTGGTTAGGATCTATTTCTATAGTTGCCTAAAATTTGAAGCCTTCATGAAAATCCTTGAAGCTGTATAGACCTAGAGTAAGCTATATATTGCAGCCAAGAAACGGCCGCTGCCATGCGTGACACATAAATACCGCTGAGAGCTGCCACGTTTATCCCCTAAAAATATTATTCCCTATACTTTATGATATTACAATTGAGACGAATCAAATTACAACTAATTTGTTTAAATCCATCAAGCCGTTTGGTATGTAAATACAAACTAATGAACATACAAACATACCAACCCGAAACACCCCTGACAAATGTTACACTTCTGGCAGAAGTAGTAGGGTACCTAAAAGTAGAGGAGGCGGCAAATTTCTGAGCGGCCCCGGGCGGCGAAAACCCACGCTACGCCACTGATTCCATGAGCACATATGGTTGATGTACCATTTAGGCGATTTGCATTTTGAGTCTTTACTTAGGTGTTCATAAGTATACAACGCGACTGTGAAATTTCGATTGGTAGGTACCGTCCGTTACATAGATGTCCAGATAACGCACGTTTCAAGATATTTTGCATGTCATGCTTACAACTCAAACGATCATTTGTTTAGGTGGGTCGTCTTTTTGTAGTAAACTTGGAACACAAATACTACAGCTGATATCAAGATATTTGTTTGTGGTTACTCGAATTAATTAAGTTCAGCATTTCAAGTAGGTATGTATCGTTATGGGTAGGTACGGCTTTAACAGATTGTGTCCGTTTGGTATTCATGTTTGTAGTTTAAACTTTAATGTTACCCGCGACACACAATTTATTCCTATTGCAGGAGTAGTCTTTAAAAAAGATAGGTATGGAAATATTGGACATTAGTAATGACAACATGTTATTAAAACTGAAACATTTTTTAATTAACCACTCATGTGGTTTAGGTAGCTGAGGCTACCAAAGTGATTTCGCTTGTAGTGCCTCTGGTAACTGTGGCTACCAAGGGGACTATGTTCCATTTCAATCAATCAATATCAATATTTCTTGGTTATACTTCGTTATGCAGCATACTTCTTTGGGTCTAAGTCCAGGATTTTATAAAAAAATATATTTCTGGTCTACAGGTTCAAAGTTTTTCTTAAAATAGGCATAAACATTACGCATTACCTAGTAGCGGTAAGCGGTGTAAGAGGAATTAGTGCTCTATTTCAACATTAATTTAAAGCCCTTTTTGTAGGATGGCGTATACATATAAAATACTTAATTAAAAGATTGATTAATGTACTTTATAATTATAATAAACAAAACATATGTTATCGATATAGATTTCGAACAAAAAAATATTTTCGTTAACAACTTCATAGTTTGACATGTGTTTTAAGTTCCCCTATTTTTTATAATTTTAAATGGTTGTTAAATTCTTAGAAACTTCAATTAATGAGTTCTCCGTACCCTAATCTATACAAAACAGTCAATTGTTTACCAAATAACCCCTTGGAACCGTCGTAAATCAAGTTTTATTATACTAAGGCGCGCTGGCGCTCCATGTAACTTTTTGGTAAGCACTACAAGCGCTTTTTTGTTGTGACGTTAGCACATGAGTGGTTAAGGATGAAACGATAATCTCTGGATGTCGTAAGCTTTACTTCATAAGGGATAAGGCTATGCAATGTGATCCACAAATTTTTTGGTTCCGTTTTTTATGTGAATGTAGATTAAGGGCGTTTGTGCACTACAAGGAATTTTACCGGCAGTCCGATTTCTAATAATAATTGTCAATGAATTTGAATGAATTCTCAATGAAAGTTGATGTAAATCTGACTGCCGGACGGTAAAATTCCGTGTAGTGCACAAACACCCTTATTCCCAGCAGTGCCGTCCATAGCCGAAATGGTCGGAGAGTTATAATTTTTCGGTGCCCCTTGTGTCACCTAAAAAACGTACATACCTACCTACTGCAATTTGAGCCGGCTTCATTGCCTTCTGACCTTCGGCAGCTGGAGCAGCTGCTGAGTTCGCCATATGGACAGGCCCTGATTCCTAGACTAGGAATCCTATTGCAGTTTGCCATTGAAAATACTTAATGTATTCTTTATTTCTTCCATGACACTTTTTCATCTAATAAGTATAATAACACTAATAAAAAGTTACTTCGGTTGAGTTTTAGTTGCTAATATCTATATCAGGACCTACTGCTTCGCTTTCTTTCAGTGGTGGATCTTTCATTTATTGAGAAGGGCTATACTAAACCATTAGGCTGTGAGCTACGGGTGCGGAGCAGTAGCACTTAAGAGGAAACACGACGGCCGTTTTTTCATACAAACGTAGTCTCCTGTTTTCTCCCTGGATAATGCCAGTAGAGCAATTATTTTTTTCCAAAAGATGTATGGCCCCGATTGGCATGTCGCTATGTTTTCCTTTTTCTCATAAATTAAATATTAAAAAAGATATGAACCTTCAAATACCTCAAGTCCTCAAAAATTGACCAGATTTTCCGCTGTGTTCAAACATCCAAAAAGAAATTTGGCTAGATTATTTAAAAAAAAAGCCTTTCTTTAATTTAATATGAAAAACTAGTTAAATCGATGAAGTTTTGGAGAAGGAATCAAGGGAATACGAAACGTTGATTTTGTGTACATTTAATAGGTATTTTTGGTCCAGTCCAGCAGTAGCCTTGTCTGTATCGCGCTCTGCGGGGGGAGGCTTGAGGCTGCGCGACAGCAATAGATTTTACAAATACCTATTTTTCAATTCTCTCGCCCATCGTGTTTCCTCTTAATAAAGCGGTTGTAAAAGCGGGTTTCTTTTAGACTGGCAGTAGATCTAGTTCTTGTAGTCTAGTTGTTTTATTCACGTGGTCTAATTCATCATCGCCCTAGCGGGACCTAATCTGGATAACCAATTGCATCAAAGACTTATATCACGTGGTGTAAAGCCTCTTTTATTTACACAATAATTAGGCATTCGTCAGCCGCGTAAACAATTATTCGCACGCGGTTTAATTAACATTGCTTTATTGATAGTCCCGTTACAAGATATAAAACCGGCCAAGTGCGTGTCGGGCCACGCGCAATGTAGGGTTCCGTAGTTGCCCATAATGACTTGCTGCAAAGGGTATTAATGTACAACAAATCCGACTGTTTATTTTGCTGAAAAAATAATTTTAATAAAACTTTTATAAGAACCTAAGTTTTGTTTAGAAAAATACTAGGTATGTATCCAGTTATGTATTGTAAACATAAAATGTGGTTTCCAAGATATACTATACATACGCAGTATCGTGGTACATTACATGCCAAAGTACGTATATCTTTAAGATTAAGCCACCGCGCCCAATGTAAACTCACAGAAATAGGTATTTATAAGTAAACCGACGATTACTGGTAAATTAATGATATCTACTTAGCCGTGATAGTTTTCCTTTTAAATTCGTTATAATTATGTACTACATTTGTGTTTTTTTTCACCTCTTCCAAATTAATAGTTTAGCCGGCAGAGGGGGGGACACTTGAGTCTAACAATTTTTTTCACTTCAAAGCTTGATATTTGACAAACCAATCACTTGCTCGAAAAATGATTTGAGCAAACTAATAATATTTTTTTAAAACCTGTCCAATGATACCCCACATGATGGTGTACTCAACCAAAAAAAAATTCAACCCCACTATATATGTAGGGGAGATACCCTTAAAAAAAATATTTTCCTAAATTTTATTCAACAGTTTTGTTGCAATATCTTATGTCTATATTCATGTCAAATATCAGCTTTCTAGCACCAGGCGTCTTTGAGCTAGGCTGCGGACGGACAGACGGACGGACATGACGAAACTATAAGGGTTCCTTGTGGACTACGGAACCCTAAAAATGAGAGACGGAAATATAATAAAATGATTTAGGTACCTACCTAATTAGTTCCAAATAAAGTTTTTATAAGATATACCTACATAGTAAAGAAACGTCTTTTTTGTTTTTTAAACAGTCAAATTGCAGACAGTTGAGATACCTAGTAGGTATATCTACAATCATGCACTGAAGAATGTGATAACTAAATTGACCAATAAGAATAAAGGTAATGAGGATGAAGATTTAAAAAATAAATCATGGTTAAATATATAGCATACCATATAAATATGAAAACAGCTTGTTACATTCACACAGCTAAACAGGCTAAACCAATGACAATGCATTATTTTGATAGATTTATATGACAGATTTACAAGTCTTATAATACCATATAACTGATAGATAAGAACTTTTTGAATAAGCTATTTTCATCCTTTTCCATTCATTTTAATCCATTCGTTAGGTTAGAAGCACCCTGAACAGAAGAGCATGCATGAGGAATCTGATGGGAGTGAATGAAGCAAGAGAGATATGTCAAGATCGTTGCAAATGGCGCTCCGTAGTCTCTGCCTACCCCTCCGGGAAACAGGCGTGAGTTTATGTATGTATGTTTAATCCATTCATGTAATATGTAGAATTGGAGTTCACTATCACAATGAATAAGCACTTATTGGGCTTATCACTTAATATACAAATAATACATAAATAGTTTTAGGATTACTTATGATAACAATGACACACAATTTGATGCTTATCTGATGAAATGCCTACTCTGTGAATAAAATAAAAATGGCATAAACGGATTCTTACCATCTTTAACTGATGCTGGGAATGGTGGCATAGGCTCCTTGGCAGTCAATCTCTGTGCTACTACTCTGCCTAGCCCCGCTTCAATTGTCACAATTTCAACCCTCTCCGTCCAATCAGCCATCACATCATCAACAATTTTCCATGCTTCAGGCATTTCAATCATCGGGAATGGTGACTCTCGCGGTCTAAGCGCAACTTTAGACACATCAACATTACTAAAGTGAGTGCAAGTATGGGTGGATTGCATTGATTTGTGTATGTAGCTTACTTCAGCTGTATCATCATGAATTAAAGCAATTGCATGAGGTAATATTGGTTTTACAACTTCAAAACATTCTGTGACAGCCTTTACGCTCCCAGGGAAGTTTATTATAAGTGTTTTATCTTTAATGCCTGCTATTGCTCTTGATAGCTGGGCCATAGGGGTCTTTTTTAAGCTAGCTAATGTGATAGCCATGGTAATTCCTGGGACTTCTCTCTGTATAATAGCTTTGGTCGCTTCTGGAGTAACATCTCTTGGGGTCAAGCCAGTACCGCCAGTAGTCAAAACTAAATCTAAATTACTGTCACAGAAATATTTCAGTTCTCTTTCAATAATTTCTCTTTCATCTGGGATGATAATTGTATGTAGATTTGCCTCTGGAAATAATTCTTTAGCAAATTCTGCTAATGCTGGTCCAGAGGTGTCTTTTGAATTGTCTTTGAAGCAAGTATCACTGATTGTGATCACAGCCACCGCTTTCACCATCTTGTCTAATCTATTGAAGGAAAGTAGGATATTATTTATTGCATATCTACAAATATGACGGGCGAGTTTCAGTGTAGCCTCAACATCTAGCTTTATTCAGCTGGTACGGATTCATTGCATGAATGTGGCTGCACTTAGTTTGATTCACAAATTTTGTTTCAAGTCAGGTTGTTCTTAGTGGCCTTTGAATGTTTGTGCAGGCCTCTACTATACCAGGTTTATTCCTAGTGCGGGTGCGACTTAACAACAAAATATACATTAACTATGAGCATTCCAATGTAGATGGAATCAAAAATGTTACAATATCAGACACGAAAAATAAACTTCTGATGAAACATTTAAGTAAATATCATAATCTGCATAAAAACAAATAACGGACTGATTAGGCACATGTTTACATTCATACTTTATAATCCAATGAATGTCCAAAAAATTTGGCACATGACTTGATACAAATTATTGGAACACAACAGTACAGGAACATCAATTTTATACGTAGATTCTATGTTATATATCCCCGTTTAAATAAGCTATATTTATTTTGAGAATCTTTGAAGAATGCCTCATTAATCCAATAAAAAACGAGGTAATAGAAGTGTAAAAATTTACTAAAAACAATGTTTTATTGAACTCACGTTTTCTTATCAAGGCACTTAATTTATTACTTGCTGTTAAAGTTATCGCACTAAGTAAACTATCAAGTCTTTATTACATCACAATCACACTAACGTATAAGTTACATAAAAATAACAAATTCGATGATAAGTCTCGCGCCGGCTGAAGGCAATCAGAAACTAATTTCACAACGTCAACGTCAGGTGGTTGACATTTCCTTGACACTTCTGACAGAACAACAGTGGTACCAACTTGACGACTGCTTCAAATACGTTCGTAGAAAAGAAACAAAATTAAATTTTGAATGTGCTTTTATTGAAATTAAATGAATATACTTGGTCGACAAAATAACTGTACATGATTTCTTAAATATTGAGAGATACATAATTATATTCAGCAGATTCATAGCATAGCCTTATAATCACAAATTTACAACAGTTTTACTTATCAATAAATAATTGATTCGAAGCATAATTAACACATACAATAATAATTACAAATAATGTAGCGCTCATAGCGAGACTTGGCTTGCCGTTCGTAAGAGATCGGCAAAGTTAAGCAACGCTTGCACAGGTCACCACTTGGATGGGCGACCGTGTGTGGCATTTTCATCTGAGCGCTACTGTGCTTCGGAGGGCACGTAAAGCTGTCGGTCCCGGTTCTCGTCTAAGGATAAGAATCGTTAGGCCATGTCGGAGGCCTTCGAGCGGTCTGAAAACTCCGACACCAAAGTTGGACACACTCACACGAAAAACAAAATAAACAATAATTACAAAAGATGCCTAAATTTTCATCACATTATCTTGTTGATTTAAACTTCTACATAATCCGAAACAAAAAAAAGAATCAATCAATTTCAAACCAGGCTATTTACACGTTTGGCTCCGATTGTGAATTCTCTGTACTTAACAATTACTGGCCCGGGCAGCACCAGTATTTTATCATACTCTGCTCTTCATAATTAGGAAGAAGCAGATAGCAGCATAATTGGGAAGAATCCAGCTCTGCATTTTACACGTGCAGCTGATATTCACCATGTACTGATGTGGTTGTCTATGACACATGCATTTCATATTTCCTTCGTACACTGGCTACAACGTGTCTATCAAGTTGAACACTATTACAGTTGGCGATGAGTGCTTGAAGCGGTGCGTAGCGCTGCAGAGCGGTGGAGTTGCCGATGATTAACATTTTGTGTTTGGCGCGAGTCACGCTCACGGCGAGACGGCGCTGGTCGTTCAGGACTTCTCCTTCCTGCCGTATAAAATAAATTGGTTATTATGTGCCGTAATCGTAAAAAAATAATTCCCAGTTCGGTAACGTCGTAGATTCGTAAAGAGACTACCTACTATCTCAAAAATGTTGAATTTGGCAACAGCACAATACACACAGCGTGAAGTCAAGCCAAATAGCTGCAGTACGATTTTAATACTCATTTCCTACGCCATAAGAACTGTACAAAGGTCAAAGTGTGAAGCTGCCCGTAATGCCATGTCTATGTACCTACTACGTAGTCGTCAATGGATTGCTCAGGACAAAGTCCTACACAATAGGCTTGTGTCCTAAAATGTAATTAGCGATTGATTCGTTCCTATTAGATGTTAAACTGAAATACCTGACTTTTTCTTCAAAAAACGTTCAGCAACATTACTAATTACGGCTTTTTAAAAACCTTTTTGAATTTGACACGAAAACACTGTAAACCATCATAGCGGTTGACTGATATCACAAAGTCCAAAACAAAAAAACCCGTGAATGAAGTCTGGTCTGATGAACCCACTTTTATTTTGTTATATTCGATTTGACAGGTAGAAAGTTTGACGTTTTAGTTGTATTTACTGCTAAAACGTCAACAACATGAACGGCGGACGTACTGTTTGACGTAATGCTCTCTGATTGGTGTTCAATGTCACAAGAATAAACACATTATTTTTAGCTTTAGAATCCTAAAAATAACATTAATCTTACTATTTTATAATAAATAATAAACTTTATTTACATCTTAAAATCATAATGAATCTATAGATACTACAATCAGACCGATTTATTCTTAGTGGACACAAGCCCATTAGACTTTGAATATATGAATACTGAGAAATTGTCTAAATGTAGAGTGAGAGAAGGAGTCCTTTTAAGTATTACTTACTTCTTTATAACTAAATTTGCAGCCGTGCTTTTTTTATGCAACGGGAAGGATGAGAGGTTGCCATTTCAGTATCCTCTTGAGGATTTAATTTCTAACTCATTTCAGCACATAGCACGTTGCTACATAGCCTGAAGACTAGACCAACCTACCTTAACTTTGTGCGTGTCGTGTGTCGCACGTTTAGTACACGAGTAGACGATGACGCACTTGTCCCTGCCCTGGAACTGGTCCACGGTGCTCACTTCCACCTTGTGCTGAGCCAGCGAGCGCCGCAGCAGGAACACTTGCTCCCGGTACGGGGCTATCACGCCGATGTCTGACGACTTTATGTTGCCCTGGTGAAGAAACTTTGAGTATATAATGGCTGTGCAGCAAAGGTCGTCAACAGCCAATCGCCCAAAGAAGAAGGTAAATAAAGGAAATAAGATATAACCAAGATCTTTAAACTTTACTCTTAATAAGTTCGTCTACCCCAACAGTGATTATAAGGGGCTGCCACTCCCTACTCCACCTGGCCATACCCTTCCCTTTATCCCACTGACTTTACGGGATATTACTGACACCATGGTAATCTCAGTTTTTAAATGCCATATTTCTAAAAATGTAATTATAATTTTTCGTGTTTTTGAAGCAGCCACAAGATACACAACCACATACACATTTATATTGTTCTTTTTTTTTAAGTTTTTGTGAACTAGTCTTTATTACCACTAATATTCTGAAAACCTGTTTAGACCAGTAAGCTGACACTAGTTCTAAAGGGAAAATCTTGGATGCAACTGGGATAACGCTAGCACTATGACGATTCTTATGCTCTACTGACCTGTTTCAGTGCTTCCACTAAAGCCATGACTACACAAGCTTCAGTAGTGTTGGTGCAGTGATTCTTAGTATTAGAAGCGTCAATGACGTCATCACTCGTATCCACATCTAAGAATAATACTGCGTGCTCTGGTTTAGGACTGCAAGCTGTCGCCAACCATGGAGACGCAGAGGTGAGGTTGGATATTTTCTGTGAACACAATATTTTATATTTTTATTGGCGATGCTAAGATTCTAACTATCGACTCTAGCGGCGAATTTTAGAAGTCGTCCATGTACGACTCTTTCACAGATCACTACTACTTTTGACAATTTTGACACCTCTTAGTACAATTATTACCGTAACCGTAAAGCAAAGTTATATTGAAAGCTGCCAAAGTGTCGTACCCGGACAATTTCCAAATACGCCGCTAGAGGCGCGCGGATAATCTTTGCATCGCCAATAGTAGTAGTAGTCAAGAAAAAAATAAAAGAAATAATGCGTTGCGGGCAGACCTAGACCAGGCATCTCGAGCTCGAATCCACGACGCCCACCACGGTTTTATCGATGATAATTAATAAATAAATAAATAAATAATTACATATAAAAGGGGCGGAACATATCTGACGGAAGATCCGTCGCGTTTTATCCGTCGCGTAACGCCAATACATACAAATGTATAGAAAAACGTTCAACCTTTCACACCTGACCGAAGATCCGTTAGTACGTCGAGCGTACTGACGGATTATCCGTCGACGTCGCGCGCACCACGCACCACGTGAATTTTGACCATTGAGTAAGGAATATACATGGAGAGGGCAAATAGTCCATATAGAAAAATTACATTATACACATATATTATTATATTTTTTTTATAGACTCACGCCTGTATCCCCGGAGGGGTAGGCAGAGGTGTAATATTACACCCACATTTCACTATGTTTTTTTTTATACACCTGTATACGAAATCGACATAAAGCCACCAAACATAGTGTTGTCACGTTTTGTCTTAGGGATATCTCTGTCAGAAAAAAGAGATAGCCCCAGTTTACTGAATAAGTTAATCATGACGATATTTTATTAGAAATGTCATTCATGCCACTGTCGCCATATTTCTTGGCAAGGTTTGTGGTACATCTGCTGTGAAATCGTTTTATATCCAACATAATTATTTTGTTTTTATGCGTAAATATGTCTAAAAACTAGATGAATCAGTGCTTCAGGCTGTGTGTTTCATTACTGTATGTATGGTGCCATTCATGTCCGGTACTTTTTCAGCGACACAGTATCGATATTGGCTCTCAGAGAATATTTTGTTACATGTTTGATACAAGGGTCGTCCTTCGCTTTGCCATGTTCGCCCACATTCGCATTATGAAATAAACTAATCTGGCAAAAGATTTAAACTAACTAAAGTAACTTACTACAAAAATGTATTATTTTCCTCTGACCGGCTCCATATCGATATCGATTATATTCTGGAGTACAACCCAAATGGCAGCCATTTTAAATTGCCCAACATTTCGTAGGTATGCACGCTAATTTCGTAGGTATGCACGCTTAATTCGTAGGTATTGGACATGCCACATCCATGTCATTCCCAGATCGGTGATTTTGAGTGACGCGTAGTAAAGTAAGATTCCATAGCCGCCAGACCTTACTTATTTTTTCAGAAACGAAATGTGTAGAATAATGTAGTGTTAGTATGTGCTATGAGTGTACGCATACTTGCCAGCCTGGATCGTGGGCCAATTTTTAGGCATGAGGTTCTAAAGGTCTACGGGAATTACTGCCGTCGTAATGAGTCTGGCAGAATTATTTGTGATTTTAATGATATTTTCTAAAAAATACCTAAAAACCAGCACTGAGAATTTGTCTGAGTCTGAGTGTTCATTGTGTCCGTTAGTTGTATGTTTGTAAAGTCCCCCGCGACACAGGATTTATTCCTAGTGCGGAAGTAGTCTTACTAAACAAAAAAAAAATAGAATATAAAACATGAAAAACCCGATTTGTAACCAAAATCCACTTTTACCAAAGATTTTACAATTACAGTTAATGCGACGTAGAGGCGTAGAATTTAGAACCATGAGAAAGAACAGGCAATAAATCTCACGGCTACGCCTTTTAATTTCCAAACTTTATATATAAAAATACCTACATAGAAAACATTTTGTGTCATGCGCTGCAACTGTAACCCCTTCTATATCATTTGTATAAATTTTCTTAAAAACCGTAACCAAATCGTATCATCGTCTTTTAATTTTGAACCTCCATACCTATATAGGAAATATATTCAAATAACGCTTGTTGGCTACTATAAAAATCACTTAAGTCCGACATATTTTTAATAGTCAAACTCGAATTACAATATAAATAACTACCGGACTTCAGTGACTACATAACATCAGGGAACACGAAAAATGATTTGGTAAAAGAATATGACAGTAAAATATTGAGCTGCCCTGAGTACGGCCCTGCACGAACAAACTTATATGTGTGCATAATAGCCACGCTTTTAGCAAATGTGTGCAGATACGCTCGACGCATTTTCCGTCAGATGTGTACCGACTCATTTGACGGAATATACGCGACCGAAGATACGTTCGACGGATCTTCCGTCAGATATGTTCCGCCCCTTATACAATGACGTATTCCATTAAACGTGTGAAACTGCTCTCAGTGTAATCACGCGCAAGACTTCAGTTATTCAGCCAGAAAGTTACAGCTGAAATTATCACCAGTTCACTATCGTCGTTATTATTTTTTAACTAATCGTCGTCGTAATTATTTGTTGCAGTTAAAACAAATAATTAATATTGTCTTCTAAAGAGGGAACGCTGACGCACAAGGGAAGATTCGGCGTCGGGGCAATGCGACGTAATTCTTTTCTTTTTTGTTTTTTTTTTTAAAGACAACTCCCGCATTAGGACTAAATCCTGTGTCGCGGGGAACTTTACAGACATACAACTAACGGACACAATGAACACCCAGACTCGAAACAACAATTTATAAATAACACAAAGTGTTGTCTCGTGTGGGGATCGAACCCACAACACTCGGCACAGTGTCAAGCGGTGAGCCGGCTGCTTAAACCACTACGCCAACCGTGCAGTCAACTCTGAAGCGTCATAGAACACTACGAGCGCGTTCAACTAACATTCCGCGCGCTAGGTGATGCGGATGTGTCGCGATACTTACTTGTGTATCAATATTCAGCGTAGCCTGCGCGGTATTCTGCTCGGCGCATTTTAGTTTGCCTTTGTACGCCACACGGTTGGCGACATCAACGATGGGCTGGTTCATCCTGTACTGTAGCTGGAGCGTCGACGTAGCTTCCTCACGCATCAGGCGGTGGAACAGACTCTCTTCCATGCCTAAACGTCTGAAGGGAAAAAGGGAAGAGTATTAGTAACAATAAGTTTAAATAAATAAGTACTTAGGTCAAGAACAGAAAAACAAGCTTTTATAAGAATATGTATATCTCAAAATAGTTCGTTTTGCTTTAAAATAAGTGTTAATTTTATGCAAATTAATTAAATTACTATTTATGGATGAATGAAAAATCTATAGCTACATTTGCACTTTTACCACTTAATCCGTTTGCAGGATTTTCTTTTGCAGCTTTGTGCAGTCTTCTCCTGGACTTAAGCCTCTCCTAATTTCATACACAGTAGGACTGCCATTTGGCCTGCTATACCACACTAGTCAGACAAATTGGTACAGGGTTTAATGTTAAGTTTTCTGTCTCCTCGCAAAGATACATACATACATACATACATATGCTCACGCCTTTTTCCCGTCGGGGTAGGCAGAGACAACAGAACGCCACTTGCTTCAATCCTTGCAAACTTCACGCGCTTCCTCTACATTCATTACTCTTTTCATACGTGCTCGCCGGTTACGGGTGCTTCGGACTTTTCCGTTTTTCAAGACGTCCCCAATTTGGGCGACGAACGTCTTACGAGGTCTGCCGCAACCGGCTTGCCCACACAGATCTGCCATATATATTTGATTCGTCAATATTTCTTCACTCATTCGCTCGCACGTGTCCAAACCAGTTCAGCATTCCTTTCTCAATCCTTGTCACGACATCTTCTTTCAGGCCACATCGCTTTCGTATTACTGCATTCGGAATTCAATCAACCAGTCTCACCCCACACATACTACGCAGTGATCGCATCTCAACTGCGTTAATTCTGCTTTCATGCTTTTTCTGCCATACCCAACAACTCACTTCCATACATCAAGGTGGGCACCAGCACTCCATTATGAACCGCCAGTCGCGCCTTTTTAGGCCAGGCAGTTTGGCCGTTCATAAAGGCATGCAGCGCTCCATTCACACTGTTCCGCGCAGTCACTCTCCTTCCAATATCTCCTTCACATCTTCCATCTCTTGTAAACATGCTTCCCAAATATCTTTCAACTTGTTCCACATTTTCATCTTCAATATTACACTCAGTCACACTTTCATCCTTCTCAAACACCATCACTTTCGTCTTTCTTGCATTAACTTTCATACCTTTCGCTTTAAAACTCTCGTTCATGCAGTCAATCTTTTGTTGCAACTCATTCGCCGATGATGCAAGAATGACTTGATCATCGGCGTATAAGAGGCACTTAACACGCAATCCTACCATATCGATCGCGCAATCAATTTCCCTCATATCTTTCATGCAGCTATCCATGAATAAGTTGGACAACCAGGGCGAGGCTGCACACCCCTGTCTGACACCTTTAGAGATGTCAAACCAGTCCGTATAGGCACCATTAATCCGGCACAGGCCCTAGATTCCCTATAAAGAGATTTTAGAGCCCTTATTAAAAAGTTGTCCACCCCATACATGGATAGCAACTTCCATAGTCCCTCTCTATCTGCACCCTATCATAAGCCTTTTCCGAGTCTATGAACGCGCAATACACCTTCTGGTTTTTTGCCAGACATTTTTCGGTGACGCAGCGCAAGGCAAAGACTTGGTCCGAACATCCCATTCCCTTCCGGAATCCCGCTTGCTCGCAAAGATACTAATAAGTAATTTCAATAAACTATTCTATTTAGTCTTTACCAAGCAGATTGTACTTACTGTTGTGGCATATCACTAAGAGCAGCATTATAATATAAACAAACTTTAGAATGATCATTAATAACTTAACTAAACTATACAAGAAAGAATGATACTAACAGTTAAGGCGCCGTGTACAGCTATTGAGTTCAGCTGTTGCTGTCACTGTCGGATTGTATACATAAGAAAGAGAAGCGCGACGACGACGGGACGTTCAGAACGAGTTATTTATCATTAAATACATTAATCCTTACATAATTATATCTTATTCCAATCGATAAATAAAAACAACAGTTCCCTTTATTATTATATATTACATCACTGTTATTAATATTATCAAGATTTGTTTATAAATAATACAGTTACAATTGCTACAATTTCAATTTAAATGGTTATTTTATGGTTTTTTTTATCGAGAAAATTTATCGAAAACGTGTTTTGAACACAAAGGGGGGACCCCCCATAAATATGATCAAGATTAACATATATTTTTTTAGCTGCTCTAAAATGTATACATTTGGTTAAAAAACTGTTTTGTGAAGCCTATTTTGACTAGGTACAGCGCCTTAACTAAAGATGCTTTACCAAACATTTTACACTAGTCCATTTTAGTACAGATTAAATATTTTAATCAGGGATAATACAAAATTTTCCTCATAAATATAATGCATAGACCACATTAGCAATATATGAACATCCTTCCTTTTAATGCATGTGTGTGCGTGAACGTGTTTTTGCTGGTAGTCCGCCATTTTTTTGGTTTCACTCGTAATACAAGTCGTGTTTTATCCACCGTTTTGTATTTGAACAACACAACTTCTTGACATAATTCATCATCATCATCATCAGCCTTTAACAGTCCACTGCTGGATTAGGCCTCTCCTTTGAAAGGAGGAATTGGCCTACTATACCACGCTGGCCAAACGGGTTGGTATAGGGTTTGTATCAAGTTTTCCTTCTCTTACAGTGCTGTTCTATGCATAATATGCTCCCTCTGTCGGCTCTTACGACACCCATGGGATGATATGGGGTGGTGACATGCCGCATTCTTAATCCGTCACCACACTGATATAATTAGTGCTAGAAGAAAGTACTTAAAAGCGTGTGTATTACCTTGCAGCTCTACTTCTAACAACAGGTGGCAGTTGTTCCGGATCACCGACCAGCACGAATCTCTTCGCCGCGAACAAAGGCCGCAGCACTGTACATTGTAGAACCTTTGACAAGTATTTGAATATTAGGTACTACACAGCTACGTTATGTCATTAGCTAGAATCTCTATACTTAGTTGCGACTGGTTCATACAAGTAACATTGAATGAATTATTGAAATTAATTTTTAAGATGTTATGTATCATTAAGGGCTCCCGCAGACTAGCTTCTTCTAGCATCGGCGGCCGGCGATTTTGCGACTTTATCGATCGTGCATCGCGTTTTAGCGACTCTCTGCGTTCGGACGCGGCGACCGTATCGGTCGAATCGACTATCGATAATTGGATTTATTTCTTCATTATTTTAAAACCATTTAAGCAATACAGATTGGTAACAACATAAATAATATATACTAGTATAAATAAATGATCATTATTACAATGATGTTAAAACATGTCCTGTTATTAATAGATTTATACCTACTATCGAAAATTTGCAAGATATCGATAGTCTCCATTATTTTTATGCTCTAAAACAATCACTAGCATGGACAGTATTGCACTCATTTCTTCGTTTTAATGTACGAAATAATAGATGATATACGCTTCATAAAACGACGTTCGTTTAATCGGGAGAGATTCAGAAAAGTACTGTATTTAGATGTTTCGTTGCTTTTGAATTCTCTTGGATGTTTTCAATTAACCATCTTGAAGAAAGTGGATGTCCTTAGTTCGATTTGAATATTATTTTGTACGTAAGTGCACCGGTTTCTTCGACGTTTCTAAATGTTTTGATCCATTTCTCTTTTTATTTTCGATGAGATATAGTTAAGACTAGAGTCTTATGCTTGTTATTTTACCATGAAAAAATAGACAAAATATCAAAGTAGTCTGCAAGTAGCACCCATGTACGAATAGGTTCGCATAATACAAACATCTTATTATGTATTTAGGTAACCAAGTTATAAATAGGAGGGTAGAGAGGAAAAGGGAGAGGGTGACCAAATAAAAGATGGAATGAGAAATAATGTAAGAAAAAGGGGAAAATTATCGGATGACTGGTAACAGAGAAGTCTGGAAGAGAAGGACACGCATACACGCCGACCCAAACAAATTGGAACCAGGGCAAGAGATGAAGAGAATAATGAGTATAATATTCTTTAATTTTAGCTTTAATTTCGACACCATTGCAATGTCTTTTAAATTTATTTGTTTATTAACTTTCTATAAAAAAAGACCTAACCTAACCACGTATCACACAGCGTAAGTTTAAAATTTGCAAGAGTACTTAATAATATCACGTTATTAATGGACGACCCCTAAGTTATTATTTTAAGTGACAAGTCACTGCGATCGGCACCTTCCAGTGTGCGGTGTATTCATTCGGACGCTGCATCTGGATGCTAATAAGCGACCGAATCGCCGGTCCCCGATGCTAAAAGAAGCTAGTCTGTGGTGGATCTTACCTGATGGAGTTATTTCGGTTGCATACAACACTTTCGCTCTGGATCCCAGGGTTTACATTTTAATCAAACCAGATTTGACAAAATATTACCTTATTTATCAGCGATTATTTTACAGATTTAATTTAATAAGTAATTATTTAATATTTTGATAATAGTAAAATATCTTGTCGATCGCATACCTGTGTCGCTTCGTCAACTATGCAGACGTCGAATGTCGTCCGCGCCAACATAGCGTGCGCCGCTCCCAAGCACGTTACACCAACCACTTCCTATGTACACATATTACATTTTACAAACAAATTTAAGTCTTTCTAGTCATCTAAGAGCTCACAATCGAAATGAGTCTAGGTTGTTGTCATCGTAAACGCTGAAGAGGTATGTAATGTAGGAGTTATTTGTAGCACACACGGCTACGCATAAAGCTAGACATTTTAATCTATGTCCTGTTGTAAAATCAAAAATCGTACATTTACTGTTAAGCTTGACTTGTCGCTGTATGTACACAAATTACAACATAATTTTACGCTATGGCATTAAGTTGTAGCAATATAATAGTAAAGTAACTCAAAATAAACTTTCTTAAGAAAAAGAAAATGAGAGTGACTGATCAATTCTAATCTAGAGAGATATGTCAGGATCGTTGCAAATAGCGGTCCGTAGTTGAGGCTACGTAGTAGACAGCGGCCTACCCCTTCGAGGAACAGGCGACTGTCTACATATATACAGGGTGTAAAAAGACCCTTAACGAAAACGGAAGCCCCATATTGTACCAGTCATTATGAACATTTTTCATTTCGGCACCATACCTGGGAAGTTACTGGTTCAGGAAATATTGAGGTTTAAAGTCACTATAAGATTTTTCTAATTAGGCATAAAACCGATGAATTTACCCTGCCAATATGTTCTATAGATGTCCTATGCACCCATGGATAAGTAGGCAGTTCGATCATTGTACGCGTTCACTTGTAATAGCGGTTTCAAAAATGTGTCAACTTTAAAAAAAAGTGCGTTTGCCAGGCATTGTTTTGCTTAGTATGACTTGGCATGATGTCCAAAACGAGTAAACTTCGGTTTGGTGATGGTTCTTGTGACACCCTGTATGTATAGGTGCTACAATCACAACAAAGATCTCCACATACCATAGAATCATACAAGTGTGTGAGTTGTAGTGGCGTGTCGCAGTGTGCTGTGAGCGCTTGTTCCGTGCGGTCGTTGAGCGCGGCCGCTACGCGAGATGACGAGCCCAGACGCATCACACGCAGCGTGCTTGGTAGTCTGTGTATATACGAAATACATTATATTGTATTTATCTTACTGCCTCGTTGTCTCGCGTCATAAATGTGCGCGTGGGATTGGGAGGTCTAGGGTTCATTTCCCGGGTCGGGCAAAGTGTTATTGGGTTTTCCGTTAGGAAATTCTCAGTAGCAGCACGGAGTCTGTTAATGTGCCTGGAACGGCAATAGGCTCGCCCCCTATTACGTGGGACCTAAAAGTTCATGGCGAAATGTGGGTGTAATATTACACCTCTGCCTACCCCTTCGGGGATACAGGCGTGAGTCTATAAAAAAAAATACCTTACAGCTTCGTATTGTATTTTGGATAACCCTAATCGCGGGTCTCTCATTTAAGACTCAATGTTGAATTTCGAGCCTAGTGTACAAAATGTGTCATTTCCGAAAGAAATCCGGCGATCCGGCCACGTACTAACAACCACAGTGTCGCACTCGGTGGCGAGATCAGGTGAATCTACCCACAATATGGTATCACAACAGCTTACAAGTTGAGTTGGAATTTATGAATGTTCTTATTTCACACGGAAGTTTTTCTTTTATATAAATTATAATTAGACTGCCTCCGTGGTCCAGTGGATAGCGTATGCGACTGCTGATCGGAGGTCCCAGGTTCGATTCCTGGGTCGGGCAAAAGTGTTACTGGGTTTTTCCGAATACTCAGTAGCAGCACGGAGTCTGGTGATGTGCCCGGTAACGGCAATAGGTTCGCCCCCTATCACGTGGGATCTTAAAATTCATGGCGAAATGTGGGTGTAATATTTACACCTCTGCCTACCCCTTCGGGGATACAGGCGTGAGGTGAGACTATAAAAAAAAGAAAAAAAATATATATAATTAAGTTGATTGCAAGTAATAAACATTATTCAATTCAATTGTACAAGTGTCTCACCTAGTCAGTACAGTGTCGACGGCGGAGTGCGTGTGCGCGGTGACGAGCACGCGTAGTTTCAAGCTGACCAACATCTGTATCAGCACGCTGATCGTTTGAGTTTTACCTGCAAACAACGATAATTACAACTTATAATCCAGAGCCAACCATAAATAGGGTTGTTTCCGACTGACATGAAGCACTTTTAATAAAATGTCAAAATCGACCTTTGCCAAGAGTTTTGTATGACACTAGAGGACGCCAGCAGCTACGCCTGCATTTTTTTTTAATTTACCCGTTTTGGCCGATCCCGTGGGAATTTCGCGAAATCCCTTCTTAGTGCACCCCTACGGTCCCCAAGGAACATACATGCCAAAGAACAATGCCCATTTTTCTTAGAGACTCCGGCCCAGACGTGGACAGTCAAAAATTGTAGTAGGTACTTGTTGTTGCATTAGATAAAGGAGAGTGAAACTTGAATTTTGAGATTGATTAGAGGTCCGCCACATTCATAGTTTTATTATAAGAAGTACTTTTATAACCTCAAAATCATTAGGTGTGTACATACTTTTATTAGAGTAGGTACATATCTAAGTTAGACTATTTCGTTGTTTTGCGTAAGAAGGAATGAGAAATGGATTCGGGTCATAGTTTGGTGATGGATAAGAGCAATAATACACAGGTTTTAGGTTTCTTCAATAATATTATATTCGTTATTAAAGTGACATAAAACATCGTCAAGAAACTGAGCGGGGGGCATTACATGACTTTCAAATCTTGCCCAACCAATGTACCAAATAATTGTCATTATATGAGCGCAGCAACCAACTGTGCGCCTTCCTACAATACAGTTACAATAAAACTGCTCTATCGCTTCTCTGCCACAGTTATTATTATTAATCAAAATATATACAAAATATGTTTTTTTGCCTATATGCCTGCTTTGAATTCTGGCCCTTAGAATCCAGCAATTATTTTGTAAAAAGTCTCCTGGTAAAGAATTATTTGTCTCCCTACAAACTTCAACTATATACACACATCAACAAAGTCTAGGGATATCTTAATCCTAAATTATTTACGAGTTTATAGTTTAGAACCTTGTTAGTTTCCACAAAAAGTTTATATACAGATTAAAACCTCTTTTATTCTATTTTCAAAATTTGAACATGGAAAGAAAAAAAACAAAATAATAAACAAAATATGGCGGCAAATTTGCTAGTAATTCGTTACATTAAAGAAAGTTAAAACTGTTTTATTATAATTATTAATGAAAAGGGTTTTTAATTGTTTTTCTTTTTTAATTTAACGTGACGTACGAACTTTAAAAGTCATGTCACGTCGTCATTTGAGTCGAGATGAAATGTTACGAGCCGTGGGCATGTTAGAAAATGGTGCAATTCAACGCGTCGTTGCTGAGGCCCTACATACCAGTCAAAATGTGATATCAAGGTTGTGGTCACGTTATCGCAGTACTGGAGATGTGGCCGAACAGCACACAGGTAGATATCGTGTTACTACGCAGAGACAGAATCGATTTCTCCAAATGACCGCCAGAAGACAACCCAATATCACAGCGCTGCAACTAGTGCAAAGGCTCCAGGAGGACCACCAGCTGCTGGTAAGCGACCAAACCGTGCGAAGAAGGTTACATGAAGTTGATCTTCATGCTCGAAGACCATTGCGTGTTCCAGCATTGCGACGTGGCAATCGCGGTCGGCGGCTTTCGTGGGCTCGGGAGCATTTACCATGGAGTGACGAACAATGGTCTTTGGTGCTGTTCACCGATGAGTCCCGGTTTGGGTTTCACCCGGATTCACGAAGAACACGCGTTTGGAGAGCTCCAGGGAGAGTTAGCCGTCTACGGCACCCTCAGGAGGTCCACCCATACCAAGGCGGGACAATCATGGTGTGGGCAGGAATTCGTCTTGGCGGACGAACCCAACTCGTTTGGATCCAAGGCAGCATGACTGCACAAAAATACCACGAGGAGGTAGTAGAGCCCGTTATTGTCCCACACAGAACTCAAATAGGCCATGAATTTCTACTCATGCACGATAATGCTCCTTGCCATACGGCGCGGCTGGTATCGACCGCTCTCCGAGAGCACGATATTCAAGTTTTGGATTGGCCTGCACAGTCGCCCGACTTAAATCCTATCGAGCATGCCTGGGACATGTTACAACGAAAAGCTTTGAGAGATTTTCCACCAAATTTGACGACTGAACAACAACTTTACGAACACTTGCAAAGGACATGGGACCTCATACCGCAGCAAGACATTGACAATTTAATTTTAAGTATTAACAATCGATGTCGATGTGTAATCAATGTAAGAGGTGGCAACACTGATTATTAATGATTAGATTTTACAAGATTTTTTCCATTTTTATTAAAATTAATAGTTTTTTAAGAAGAAATGTTTGTTGTTATCATACTAATTTTCCATGATGATTAAAAAAAATATTTTTTTTATTTAAAACAAAAAAAACACGAAATGTTTTTTATTTTTATTAAAGACCTTAAAATAATCTATGATTCTTCTATTTACTGTATCAGAAAATTCTTCATAGATTTTTAGATATTTGATGAAATATAAAATATCCCTAGACTTTGTTGATGTGTGTATGTTCCACTGGCTCTTATGTGTTCTCCATAATAGGACTTGCTTTGTCTGATTTGGTAGGTTCCACAAGCAATTAATATTAATTCACTCATAGACAGGTGTGGAAAATCATTTAAATTGTCAGAGCCAACTGTTATATTAATGAAGTTTGCTCTTCTTCGATTTAAATTATGTGCAATTACATAATCAGCCAATGTATTTTGTTCATAAATCTTTTGATGAACTACGGACAATATTTCATCAGCATCATCTCGGTCGGTTATCCGAGTATGGAGTCGGTTAATTAATGCTGCGGCTATAGAAAAATCAGTCATAAGATGCTGTGAAGCCTTATTAAAATAGTCCTGCCGGAATAGTTTAAAGCATCTCTTAAATATGCCATTCATATACTCCACAACCCATCGACACATGGTAACCATCCTCGTCTTATTGGCAGCTAATGTTGTAAGTTGCGTTTCTTCTTCTTCAAGAGAAACAGGAGTCTGCGGTGAGTAACCACACGCTTCTAAAAGGGGTATGGCATCTCTAAACCCTCTATCCAATAAAAACACATCACCTGAGTTAAAATACTGCCTCATCGGTTGTCCTTCTGAGAACAAATTCATTAATATCCGTGCATCAGATGTAGTGGCTGGATATGGCCCCAAAACATCTATTATGTATCCATCACAACATACAATCACAAAGGGCTTTACTAGATTTTTATATTTATGTAAAGAGTATGTATCCTTTTGATACCTATAATTGGAGCTTTTTTGTACATAGATATATGTCCCATCCATAATGACAATGGCATTTTGTCCCATGTTCCCGAACAATCTATTTGGAATGGTCAGATTTCGTTGGGGTATGTTATCTCTAGGGAAATGTTGCAACCCTAAGTTTGCAGGTACAAAGTCTTGATGTAGTACCTCCCTGGCACTATTCATAAGGCGTTCTATTGTACTTCTAGGCATTTGAAATAATGAAGCCAGCCATTGGTCAGATTCACCTGTTCTCAGTTTTGTGAGGTAAGCAGCAAGCGCAGTAGGTCCACGATGGAGACTATTCAATCGTGGTACTTCTTGCAATACTTGGGTAAATTGAGTCTTAGTCATACCAAGCCAATAGTGTACCAAGTGATCATCACTGGAATGAATATTTTCAAAATCTATGTTGTGGGATGTCTGAGTTTTTAACAGAGATGTAAAATCTTCAATGTTATCAGCTGTAAACATGTGATTACCATCTTGTATATCATTTACTTCATCCCAGACATTGCCTCTTAAATGAGCACTACAAATACGGCAATTAGGTGGCACATTATATGAGTAATCACAAAATAATCTTGCTCGGATTGAAGTTGGCACAACTAGTCTGTCAGTCTCATGACATCTTGGAAAAAAGCAATGCCTCTCTGTATTTGAAGCCTTTATATAATTAGGCAAATATATTGTCTGACTTTCTTGTTGAATTATATTTGGATGTGGTGGCGAAGGTTCCGGAGGATTCACCAAAACTTGGTCAACAGCAATGTTAGCAGATGATGATGCCTCAGATATTGGTGCAGGGGCTCGGTCAGCTCTTTGCCAGCATGGATGGCAAATGCAACTTGATTCCCTTACCTGTAAATATATGACTGGTTAATAAATACATTTCAAAACCAACCTTACACTGATTTTACTTAAGTAACACTGATCACGGGGATCAGTGTTACTTAAATGGAGTTAGGTTTTCTATATAAATAACAACTACAACAGAACTAAATATTTTGTGTCCCTAAATAAATAAATATTTATTTTTTTCTGGACAAAAATAGTTATGGTGAAATATTTTTTACTCTACTACATTCACATAACATTTCAAACTAAACAGAGCTTGTACTAAAGACAATTGATAAACATACATAAGTATTATAATTATACCTTTTTTGTAAATATATTCATATTGTACATAGAAACCCAGACCCAGAGACTAAAATCCATGTTAATGCACACATATGTTTGACTTGAATAGGAATTGATCCCAAGCCTACAGGATGGCAGTCGGTTACACTCCTGCTATGCCACTGGGTAAACTATATATATTAACTTATGATTAAAAATCAGCATACTAGAAATGCCTCATTCCATATAAATAAAATATACATAGTAGGTCCTACTCAATAATATGTACATGTTCACTTTTTGTTTTTAGATTTATGTACAAATGTTTTCTTAGAAATTATGATTATTTAAGATAGTAATGTATATAGTTATAAATAATCATCTGTAATGATATTATGAAATACTCAAAATAAGATGCACACAAAGTAATTATGTTTTATCTAAATAAATAAGTATGTACTTACAATTCTTGGTGTACACCAATGAACTATAACAGTTCTAATACGCCGTTCTCTTTCAGTATCAGTCCTTAGTAAATGCTTTCGAATGCGCCGTATTGAACAGCCACAATTAATGCACACATTTGCATGGCCAACACTTCTAGATTCTGGTCTTTGACCAACAAGAGTTAAATTGACCAACATCCAACAATTGTGACATAGAAGGCTATCTTCAGTAACCTATAACAATAATTACCAATCGATTAGTAAACGTTTCAAATGTAATTGAAAACAATTATTATTCGTACGGTTATTTTCTTACCTGTTGCGGTGCAACCCATTGCTGTAGTAAAGTGAGCATCTCCTCGGATTCCAAAGAATGCCTTTGCATCATGGATATGTTTAAACTACAGTTAATACACCGTTGTTCATCCATCGTGAGAGTACAGTTGTCCGTGTTCGAAAGCCTGGGTAATCGTTTGGTAAGGGTAGAAGTCCGTTAGAAAAAGCCGAAAGGTCGTAAAGGAGATCCAAAAACATAAATAAGCATTCACAATGCGCACGAGTCACAGAGCGAATAACGAAATATATTGACTATGACATTTACTAAGAGTAAAAAAAAGTGTTGCCATTTTGGGCTTTTTAAATGATATTGATTGATCGATTAGATTGGAAATAGATTATCAATTAATATATTTGGTTCAAATTATTAGTAGTTAATTACTTAAATACCTTAAAAATACACACATCAAAAATGTTTAGGAACTAAAAAGGATTTGCTGATCACTTAAATCATTTTGAATTCAGAAAATATCAAATCGGGTAAGAAAAATTGATAATCGATTATTAGTATATCGACCGAATAGTAGTATTTCTTTACTGGCAACTTCTTATGTATTACGTTTTGGCTTTTTAGACGCTAACACATCTTTTTAAATCCATTTATTGAATGAGTTTCTTGGCACACCTTTAGTAATGTCTATAAATTAAGTTATAATAAAATAGGATTATTCACCACCAAAGTCAAACTCTATTGTGCTGTTCATGAGTTTCAAAAGTGGGCCAGAAATGGGCATTGTTCTTTCAGCTTCCTGCGCCAAATAGTTTCGACTGTAGCGTGTCTGTCAGTCAGTCACGCAAGGATTTTATATATTAAGATATGACGTAGTGACGTCATAGTGTTTTGCTGTCAAGTAGAATACTTATGATCAATAAATTGACGATAAAAATGTTAAATAAAGTTTTAACATTAATTGATGAATGAAACTACTATTGTTTTGACATGTTTCACTAGATAAAAATACTTGTATAGTTTATTTCACTTGCAGGAAACTTCCCTATTACGTCACGTATAATATAGAGGGGGCAGGTCAATGAAGTGTGACGTATAATAAAATGAGACCAGTTCTTAGCTGTAGGATAGTAATATCTATCTTACATCGAGCTATAGGATAGAGGACAAAGACGGGGGGAAATCTGTGGGTAACTTTCAACAGTTATCGCCTAAGGCGAAGGCGGTCACGGCTGGTCGTAGGCCTCGAAAGATCTCCCCGCAGACCACTCTTCAGCTACCCGCTCCCATACGCTTCATGCGATTCCAGTAAGATCGTCGGACTACCTTGCGAGATGGCTTGATTAGGTAAAATTTTGTGTTCACTGTCTCTGGGTTGACCATAGCTAGATTTTTGTTTCGATGTCGCATTATACCGGATTTAACTACCACATCCCATTTTTGAACCAAAATATTTACCAGTGCCAGGCAGCCCCTGCAGTAGAGCGTAGTCAGTAGCTGCGAGCGCTTTGAGCACGGCGCGCTGCTGTTGTATGTTAAGTGAGCGCATCAACTTAGTACCGAGGCGACCCACTTCACGAGGTAGCTTCTTTTCGAACTGAGGAGCCTCCTTGTCTATTATTATCCTGCAAATTATAATCATTAGCTATTTTATTAATCTGCTGTTAACTAGTAAGAAATTCAGTCTTTATAATAAACCGAAAATCGGGCTCAGTGGCGTGCCATTGGAGAGGCTTATATCTAGCACAGAAATATGGCAGGTTGATAATGATGATGATAAATAACTACTATACTATCAAAAATCTTTATGACAGTCGGGAACAACAGCTAAACGCGCTTTTAATATTTCAACATTGCTAATCAGGGGGCCAATTCTCCTATTTTTATATGACATTGATATTATACTTTGAATGGACTCAGAAGCGGTATTCTGATAACCTAATGTCATTATCGTATAATTTGAAATAAACAGTTCGTCGTTGTCACATATTTTGACACTTGTTTCAATTTACGATCTCGTTACAACTTAGAAGAATACGCTTTTTGTGACGTAAATATGACACTGACATGATATCGAAACTATATTTATTTAGGAGAATTGGGCCCCATTTCATTTACACTATGTTGCTCGTTTATTAAAAAAAGAAGTCAAATTGCTCTTTTGCACATCCACACTAATAATAATAAAACCAATATCCACTCACTTCCTGAGTCGTTCAGCTCTTTCGCTGTCCTCCATGAGTACGCCAAGGTTGGTCAAGTTCTGCACAGTGGTCGCGTATGACTCGTACGTGTCTATGTGGTAGCTTGTCTCTTTGTTCAGCCGACGGCTTAGATCTCTGCAAATAAAACAGATAATATAATATTTTCTGTATATCTGTGGTCTAGCATCCGGGACAACGCTAAGAGATTCGAATACGGTTGGCGTAAACCAAACCGAAACTTAAAGGCAAATAATAAGTATTATACCGTCATTTTCAATAAATAACACGATATAGATTATAGACCCGTTACATAAATATTTGTGTGTGGTAGAATACGCTGAGTAAGTGGTTTTTTTTATTGGTTATGTTTTGACTCCACCTCATAAGGGCAGACATTTTGTATATGACAGCCACAGTTGTCATTGATGAATAATGGTATAGGAAAGAAAGACGTCACACTTAAGCATGACTATCTCCTACTTATAAACAATATTAAATGCAAAGGACTAACATTATTGTTTTTGCTATTAGATACCTGTCGGTTTGTAAGGATAGAAGCAAGTGGCGTTCTGTTGTCTCTGCCTACCCCGACGGGAAAAAGGCGTGAGCATATGTATGTATGTATACCTGTCGGTGGACTTTGTCAGATTATTGTACATGTAAAAGTTTAATTACCATATAACTTAGTTTTAGTCACCTTTCAAGTAATATGTGTATTTCTTTAGAATTACAAACAGTGACGACGCCCGCTGCGATCCACGGTCTATCCTCGATGCTCACTATTGAAAAGTCGCCTTCCTGCGGTCCTTTTGTCATTTTCACATCCTCTTTTATTACAGCTGAAACAAATAGAACATAACTGTTATAAAACCAAAATTAACTTACCATAACGAGACGAATTAATTCAAGTTTCTCATTTTTCAATGAGGATGCTATGAAATTGTCAGTAATTCTATCCATCGTACACACTTTCGCATTTATAAAAGTAGAAAATCATTGTGTTCCGAAAGGATTCTTACCATTATCAAGATTGTGTCGTTTAAAGACATGGAGATATCTGTCTCCTGATGACTGAACCGTTTTCAACGTTAGCCTCGGCGCACACGTACCACGTTTTTCTCTGAAATAAACTATTCATATAATATATATATACATCCATACTTTATTGTAGACGAGTAAAAAAACAAAAGCACACATAAACTACAAAACTAGTGGCACAAGGGCGGTCTATCGCACAAAGCGATTTCTTCAACAATTTAAACTTAACTGAGTTCGAATGAGATTTAAGTAAACGGTGTGTGAGTGAAAGTAAGTGTTTGTTATCAAATAGATATTAGTAGACTAGAGGACGCCAGCAGCTACGCCTGCAATTTTTTTAAATTTACCTATTTTGGCCGATCCCGTGGGAATTTCGGGAAATCCCTTCTTAGTGGTCCCCAAGGAACACACATGCCAAATTTCAGCTTCCTGCGCCCAATAGTTTCGGCTGTAGCGTGTCTGTCAGTCAGTCAGTAACGCAAGGATTTTATATATTAAGAGAAGATAAGAATCCAACGATGGTTAAATCCAAGACTGTCTGACCTTTGAGCTCGGGATCTGCTTACTAGTCTAACCATTGTAGTCGTCAACGGCTATCCACATTTCACATACGGCGTAAACACATATTATAGTTATACCTCTTTTCAACACTATCAGTCCACAGCGCATGTAAAGGCGCCGTGGTCATTTGCAGTCGTTCCTCCATCTTGAGCAGCGCGGTCCAATGTTGGAAGTACTTGATGTGAGCCGGCGTTAGGTGACCTAAGGCGTCTGGACGTAGTTTTGATAACGGGTGAGTTTCTGACACGCTGGGGCCGTCTGTGTGCCTAAAGAAACAAAAAAATAACATAAAGACATTGGTATGTTGGCGTCTCATTTCATTTGCAGCCGAATGAGGTGTTGGCTTCAATTTCTTTTAATAAAAGCTTAACGTAACGTTTTTGAACGCGTAGTTTATCTGATATGGAGACCCATATCAGATAAACACGGAGTAAACGTAGACACGTTTTCGTGTGTTCTTAAATGGGTCACTTCGTGTGTTCTTAAATGGTTATTATAAGGCTGACCCCTCATCACTGTTTGAGTGTGAGGTCTCAAACGGTTGTTGAATGCAAGGGAAGATATCAGGAACACTTCTGCATTCACGAGAGGCTCAACTAATTTATTTATTTCACCAACAAAACAAACAAAAGATGAATCTTTAATGCCGCGTTTCCACGCTTGCCAAGCCTCGACAAGCTTCCACAAGCACAAGCGTCCACAAATCTCGCTTGGCGTTTGGAAGTCGTTTACACGCTTGTGAATGCGTCAGTGTGGTACGTACGTCCAAGCAAGGCGGACACCGAACTTGTATCGGCTATTACGTATGGTTTTTTATAGACTCACGCCTGTATCCCCAAAGGGGTAGGCAGAGGTTTAATACTACACCCATATTGCGCCATGAATTTCTAGGTCCCACATACCCCACATAATAGAATAGCAGTCGCATACGCAGTCGACTGGACCACGGAGGCAGTCACGTTTGGTTTAACCTACTTTTATTTGAAATACAAGTAAAGTAAAGCAAAATCAAGGAACCAACAAGCAAAAGAAGTTCAACCAGCCACTCATCTTGTGACAGAACTAGACGTGCGTTCGTTGCGAGATCACAGCGGCTACTAAGCGCGTGCCAACGTGTGAACGCGTTGCAAGCGCTTACCGCAAGCGCTCTTTGATCTGTGTCCAAAACCGACACTAGACCGGATCCTGTTCAAGCGTCCACAAGCTCACGCAAGCCAATCCGAACGCCCTCTTTACACGCTTGTGCTTGTGGATGCTTGTCGAGGCTTGGCAAGCGTGGAAACGCGGCATAAAGTTTTAAACCAAGCCAACACCTGACTAACACAAAGTTGAACATGAGCTTTACAAGTCGAATTACACTATGTAATGCTCAATCGTCTTGAAAGAAACCAATACTATTTTCCAGGTTGCGAGATCGGCGGGACTGCCTCCGTGGTCCAGTGGCGTATGCGTCTGCTGATCGGAGGTCCCGGGTTCGATTCCCGGGTCGGTCAAAGTGATACTGAGTTTTTCCGACTTCTCAGTAGCAGCGCGGAGTCTGGGAATGTGCTCGGTAACGGCAATAGGCTCGCCCCCTATTACTTGGGACCTAAAAATTCATGGCGAAATGTGGGTGTATGTTACAACTCTGCCTAACCCTTCGGGGATATAGGCGTGAGCCTATAACAAAGAAAGGTTGCGGGATATCGTCCCAAAAGGTATGGGTCGAATTTGGGGAAGACAATGGCAATGTGTGAGACTCTCCTCTGCAAGCATTCGGACCCGTGTCTTGAACATCATTATGAGGCCACGCGAATCACAGTCCTATTGAAATCGGCCAGAACTGGGCGTCATTGGCTTTGAAGGAAGCCACTCTTGGTAAGCTGGTCTAATGAGACGAAATTAGCCAGCAAGAAGAAGAACCTACATAAGAAACACCGAATGTATTTACCATAGATGCAGCGAGCAGAGCGTGAGGTAGGGGCACTTGGCGCACGCGTTGTGATGATCCACTGGCTCGGGTAGTTTCTGTTGCAGCAACACCGACGCGTCTTCTATGTCCGTTAGCTTTTCTAACAAAACGATCATATCATATTTTGTTAGAAAATATTAATGATCTAAACATATTACTAAGATAGCACATTTTGTTAAACAAAACCTTAAGTATCTGAATCTTTGGGCAATACTCAAAAGAAAATTAAGATTTTCTGTTTGGCACGTTACTGTCAAGCAATAATAAACACCAATAAAATCCTGAGTAAAGGCACACCATGGTAGATTGCGCGATTTGCGGAACTGTAAAATTCACCATGAAATTTGCTACCTCGCACGACAGATAGATTCGACTGTGTCGAAAATTTGTTTTGTTTAATGCTTTAATCATACCACATGCATGGTGCGGTGTCAGTTTGGACGCGCACTGTGGATTTCTTTTGGGACGACCCTTCCCATTGGCCGTAGAATGGTCTACGGCAAAGAGGTTCTACGGATAATTCTTAGAGCTAGTATTGAGATACTATACACAGTGGCGTAGGAAGGGGTGGCGGCGGGGGCGCTCCGCCCCGGGTGCCACCCATCCAAAAAAAGGTGACACCCACACTTTAAGAACAATGAACAAAAATATAAAACAACATAGGCACTTAGCTAGCTCAGCACTACGAGAGCTGGCCCGAAATTGTTAATTTAAAAAAAGGTCATTCGCCAACTACCGCCTTGGGTGCCACCCAGGCTAGCTACGCCACTGACTATACATAAAACATACCTGTGTCATCATCTTGTGGTGACGCGGAGAGATACTGTACCAGCTGGTTGCGCAGCATTATCAGATCTCGTCGCTCCGGGTAGCCGCAACTCACTTCACGTAGCTCCACGCGATCCCTAACACAATGAAAGTCTAATCAATCCCTTGTTATGGTGCAAATGTCGAATAAAACAAATAACTTAGTCACTTTAAAATTCTCCTGTTATTATATTAAAATTATTTGTTTTGTAATATGGTCCTATAGGTGTTCTTATTCAACTCACTTTAAGTACAAGAGCAGACCTCGCTGCATGGCCTGCGTGGGGTCCTCACTGTTCTGTAAGTTGAGCATCATGCCGTATAGCACTAACTGACCGCGGTGCTCCGCAGACATTGATGCTTTGCCACTCTTCAGCTCCAATGGTACTACAGCACGTTGTTTACCTGACAATATACAAAGTTACAGGGCCGAACCGCCCCTATGTGCGATGTGTGCGGCGCACACAGACGCCAGGGTGAAAAACCGTGGGACGGGTAAAATACCAGCGTTAAAATTTTTAAAATTTGTTTCGAAAAAGTACAACAAAAAGGCGCTTCATAGATTTCGCACACAGGCGCTGGTTTGGGTCGGCGCGGCACTGCAAAGTTAAGGCGAGGTTGCAGTACAGTGCGTAGCTCGACCTCACCCCCCGCAAAAACAAAAACACGGCGGTGGCGTCAGCGAGTGAGCGGGGGAAGGGGAGGGGGCGTTTCGTGTGTGCGTGTGCCACAGCGCAGCGTAAAAAAACCGTAGATGAGTTATGCGAACTTCAAAAGTGGCACATTAAAAACTGACAAATTCATGACAAACTTTTTTTTTCTAAATGTCTCATTTGGCTTTAGTCGCGTACGCGCTGCGGTCGGAAGCGCTCGCTCTTTACACGCGTGTGAGTACGTTACATTTAAAAATGCCGTCGTGTGTAATGAGATTTTGCTAAAGTAGTTAAACTATAGTAGGAAAATGACTAAAAGTTATGGAATCACTTCTCATTCATGAGTATTACAATATTACAACGTTTTATTTTCAATTTATAATAAATTCAGTATCACAAATAATAGAGTGAATAAAAAATTGGCATTTAGCGAGAGTAAAAGAGAAGCAGTATTGTGCGTGTTCAAAGACTAAAAAACAAAGTATCCAGATGGGACATTCGTAATAATAAAATACTGATGTGTGTTTTTGTCAAGTAATAAAAATTATTTGAGGCTGAATCAACACAATATATTATTATTATAGAAATACAAAATCATACGTAAGTTACAAACATTGACGGATGATCAAAGTCCATTCACTTGTTCTTGTTTTTCTCCTTTTAGTATTAAACAACTAAGTAGATTGTACTGCACAGTTTTCGCTGCCGACCCACCGTACCCCTGGCAGTACCCCTGGGGGTATGGTGGGTCTTTCAAAGCTTAAACGTACTCCCAGATAATATTGTTGTGTAATTAGTTTATTAATTTCAGTTCGTTAATTTCAAGTTCTACTATTTTGTGGGATCATTTCCAGTATAGTAGTAGTATTTAACAATTCTATGATAGAACTCTCCTAATTCTATTAGCACAACTTGATGAGGAGAACAGAACTAATGGGATAAGTACTAGGAAATGTCCCAGTCTAGTTCTATGTTTGTTTTTACAAGGGTATTCAATAGAACTACTGGGAATGATCCGTAGTGTCACGACATCGCGCTCATATATCCGAATGAATATGTTTTGTAGACGTTCATTTGTTTAATGTGTAAAACAAATGAACGTCTACAAAACAAATGAACGCCTACAAAACAAATGAACGTCTACAAAACAAATTACAGAAAGTGATCAGCTATCGATAGTGATTGCAGAAAACAGGTGCATGCGAGTTTCAACCTAATTGACATTAGTCAGAATTTATAATTTTATTACCCGAATATTGCCAGAAAGCGAGAAAAAACAAAAAAAATTTGTCATGAATTGTCAATAAGGTCGAAAATCGCATGCACCTGTTTTTTGCAATCACTATCGATAGCTGATCACTTTCTGGTGTCATTTGTTTTGTAGACGTTGATTTGTTTTGTAGACGTTCATTTGTTTTGTAGACGTTCAATTGTTTTGTAGACGTTCATTCGTTTAACACATTTTTATAAATACATATTTATTCGGATTTGTGAGCGCGATGTTGTGACACTACCTTTGTAAAACATACATAGAACTAGTGGTAAATTTCCTATAACTGTTTCCCATTAGTTCAATTCTTCTCATCAAGTTGTGCTAATAGAACTAGTGGGAAAAAAAGTATCACTAGTTCTATCATAGAACTGTTCAATAGAACTAGTGGGAATGATTTGACAGCGCAAGGATGATGATGATGACGGGTCTTCAACAGTACCACAGATTATACCTATAATATACAAAGCATTATAACCATTAGCAGTAATACCTAAACGTTTTATTCTCTAATTTATCTCCTTGTTGCACTATATCATCGTACTAGCGCTTGTCTTCGCTTGTCTAAAAATACAAAAACTTGAGTAGTAAGTCATTATCATACGAGAGATAACACAGTTCAGTTTAATGTCCACGTAGCACGTTGGTATAACACTACGAGCATTTCAGCCAGGAGTACGGTTAAGCTTTAAAAGACCCACCATACCCCCAGGGGTATTGCGAGGGCTACGGTGGGTCCGCAGCGCACAGTGTTTATATTAACGTACTGTTTTAGGTTTCCATTGAATGAAATGTACTTTTTTAATAAATGTTATAAATAAATCACATCGACTTTTTATTTCCCTACCTTAAATGAATTAATCAAATTTACTTTGAGGCGAATTGAATTTACACAAGACAGACAAAGTGATCATGTCGCATCTGAGTCAAATTATTGTTTGTGAAACGGTCAGCATGATGTCACAATGCTTTTCGGTCCAGAGAGTATATGTTTATGTCTATTTCGCGCTTGCGATTAGATGTGCTATCTCACTTACACTTCTTATCTAATTCTTAGTGTGTCGTTTTGACATATTTATATTAGTGTGCGTACGCTTTTCGTGATGCGTGCCACTCGTAAGCTCCGTCATGTTACCTTGTCAGTAACCTGTCTACGGCTTCTTACTAGTATGTCTATGGTTTGAACGATTGAGTTTGGAATACGAATTACTTTGTACTTTTGCGAAAACGTACATGCGGGGGTGGAGGGGGATTTTGCGGAGCAACGACGTACGTCCGCCCTCAATCACGCCTAGACAGGCACTGATGAACGGCCGGCGAGCGATATAATGCCAACATTTTGACTATTTTTTTTCTTGGAGAAAAATGATAACGAAATTACGAAATCTGTTTTTACCATTTATTTTAAAATAAAGAGCTGTTTCTATTGATAATACTTTCATATAAATTCATGATGGAATCTCTAAGCAGTACACGTTTAAAGTTGTGATTTAGTGCCGTGTTTGACTTTTTTTTTATCGAACCAATAATTCCAAATCGTGTTTTTATCTTTAAGATTTACTAGAAGATATGTTCAACTTTTATACTTTAATTTTTATTCATTAAAAATATCATAGTTCATGGGACTTTCAGACGTTCAAAAATCTTGAAAAGTACTGCAACCTCGCCTTAAGCAATTTATATATATCACCGCTCTAGCGTTATCTCATTGGCATAAAATACTTTCGCCTATACTAAAAAGAATAGATATATAAGATCAGTTCATCAACCACAACTGATGTAAGACGTTCGAAACGTCAGAGAACACAGGATGATTTTTGTCGAACAAACAATTTGTGAATGCGTGTGTGACAAAGTGGTATTCCGTGTGGGGATCGCCCCACAACATTATGCACAGTATAAGGGCGCGCCTGTCCACCTGAATGTATCAAAGTGTCGTGCGTCACTAGTCGTGTGAGTGACGCTATGTCCAAATAGCAAACGGTGCAATGTTATTGCGAAATTCAATTGACACAGCGATAGCTGAGTGGCGAGATGTCGGTCTCTGTCGTGCTACGCAGAGTGTCTCGGGTTCGAATGCACGGTGGGCACCAATGACTTTACGAAGTTAAGTGCGTATTAAATTGTTAATTATCGCTTGCTAAACGGTGAACCGTTTAACAAGCGATAATTAACAATTTTAGGAAAACATCGTGATTATTTTCGCAATTATTTTAGGAAAACATAGTGAGGAAAACTGCATATCTAATGCCTCGTATTCATTAGGGGACATTTGTCCCGCGACCTTGTCGCCCGACACGAATTCTACGTGTTGAGCGACGTCGCAGGGGACATCGCCCGACATCGTAGGCGACATCTACGTGTCGGGGAACAAGTCGCTTGTCGACGCTCCAATAGCGTCGACCTTGTGCGACTTCGTGTCCCTCGACAGTTTCCGACGGCATTTGACTTGTGAGGACGTGTGTTGCTATTTGTTCCGCGACTATCCGCGATTATAGCACACTTCGTTGGTCCACGCTACCAACGAAACTGTGTTAACACTCAGGCGACATCTTGATCACAATGCCGGTATGTGGACGAGCGAAATGTCGGTCGACATTGTCGCGGGACAGTCGCACGTAAATGTCCTGCGACTGTTCGCGATAAGTCGAGCGACTTTGTCCCCTAGTGAATACATGGCTTAGAGTTCTCCATAATGTTCTCGAAAGACATGTGAAGTCTGCCAACCCGCACTTGGCCAACGTGGTGGACTATGGCCTTACCCTTCTCATAGTGAGAAGAGGCCCGTGCCCAGCAGTGGGACAGTATACAGGGTGTAAAAAGACCCTTAACGAAAACTGAAATCCCATGTTGTACCAATCATTACGAACATTTTTTACTTCGGTACCATACCTGGGAAATTACTGGTTCAGGAGATATTGAGGCTCAAATTTAGTATGGAATATTTCTAATTAGGCACAAAATCGATGCATTTACCCCGCCAATATGTTCTTTAGATGCCCTATGACCCCATGGATACGTACGTATTTCGAGCATTGCACGCGCGCGCTTTTAAATGCGGTTTAAAACATGTGAAAACTTAAAAAAAAATTCGTTTCCCAGATATTATTTTTGATTAGTATGACTTGGCATGATGTCCACGACGAGTAGACGTCGCACTATGGTTCGTCTAGAACAAGCTAGCTAGACAAAAACAACTCTTAAATTCCTGGAAGTTAATTACTATTACGAACTCATTACCCCTATACATTGAGGATTACACCTATTAATTATCAATACTACCCTCATTAAGAGCGTCATTAAGGTATGTTTATAAGATGTTGACTATTTAAAGGGCATTCATTTGCATTTTTACATCATATTTGATAGCATTGTTTATGTCACTAAAAGAAATTTGTGAAAGTGTTTTTGTGATGAATTGTATACGTAAGGGTAAGTAGTTATATTTTATTTCATTTTCAACATGGGAACTTCATTCTTTAGTCTTATAAAATGAAATGTTTGAATTTTCACCCACTTTTTTACTCATTTTTTCAAATTCATCGGTCAAATAATAACATGTCCCCACTTGTCCCCACCGTAGAACCTATCATATACGATTCTCATAAGTGTCTAGTAGTTATACGTAAAAAAATTCATTGCGATATATTTGCACAACTAATTTTTATTTATTTTTTTCTTTCAACAGTTTTTACCGTCTCAAGAATGGATTTTTTCGAAGAATGGCTGAAACACCCGAAGGAAACGCGGAATGAGGAGCTCTTTCGGTTTATATCTTTGAGATATAATTTTGATGGTGTTACGGAGCAATCTCTGCGAGATATTAAAGTACTAATCTCAAGATATTCAACGAAATTTGCTGAAAAGTGGAGCAGCTGTGGAAGAAATCGAGAGCGATTCCTACAAAAGTATTCGACGTGGCTGGAGGGTCTTGACATATCTTTCGATGTGTCCGTTTATTTATCTCTGCCAACTACATCTGGAGAACCGGGACCCGGAAGACCTACTAAAGATTTTGAACATTCTAGTCTCAAAACGAAGAGACGACGTGTAGACGATCTATTACAGTCCAGAAGTGCTAGTGAATTAATTTACGCCGCTGAAGTGTCAGCTCGAATCTCGGGTCAGAGAAGTGTAGCACGTCAAATTAAAGATGTGACTAGTGATCCTTCAATAACCAAGACCACGAGTGAAGAAAGTGCCCCCAGGAGTTTAACAAGTGAGGAAGCTTTAGCGTACTACGTTGATAGTAAATCAAGTAGCCATAGCTATAAGCAGACTCGGAAGTGGAGTATTAAAGCTGGACATAAGGTGTTTCCGTCAATGTACAGTGTTAGAAAGGCTAAAATAGCCTGCTACCCGTCAGGTGAACAAATTACAGTCAATGAAACGCATGCTGAAATCAAAGTTCAGGCAATTCTTGATAAGACTGCCGAACGTTTAGTTTCAGCACAACAAGAAGTTGTTCATAGTCTGTTACCTTGCACGTCATTCACATTAATCAGTAAATGGGGTTGTGATGGAAGTTCCGGTCATAGTATGTACAAACAAAAATTCACTAATTGTGACGATAGTGACGAGTTTTTATTTGTATTTTCTTTCGTTCCTCTTCAATTGAAAGATGAAAGTGGTAATATTGTGTGGCAGAATCCTCGGCCCTGTTCTACAATGTATTGTCGGCCAATAAAGTTTATCTTTTCTAAGGAAACGAAAGATTTTACGATTTCGGAAACCAATAAGGTTTTAGAAGAGATAAACGCTTTATTGCCGACAACCTGCAAGGTGATGGAGACCGAAGTATCTGTCACACATGTTATGCTTTTAACAATGATTGACGGAAAAGTTTGCAATGCTCTGACCGAAACTTCTTCCTCACAAAAATGTTTTATTTGTGGGGCAACTCCAACAATGATGAATGATCTGTCAAAAGAGTTTGCTGCGGACAAAGATAATCTTGGTTTTGGTTTGTCTACGTTGCACGCTTGGATAAGGTGCTTTGAATGCTTGCTTCACATTAGCTATCGACTAAATATAAAAAAATGGCAGTTAAGAACAGCCGAAGACAAAGCTAGTGTGAAACAACGTTCAGATGACATTAAAAAACGATTTAAAAGCGAAATGGGCTTGATTGTAGACAAACCAAAACCAGGGTTCGGTAACACTAATGACGGGAACACCGCGCGAAGATTTTTTGGAAATCCCGAGGCTAGTGCCGATATTACAGGGTTAGATGTTTCACTAATACAAAAATTTGGCATACTACTTCGCACTTTATCATCGGGATATGATATAAATATTGAAAAATTCGTTAACTTAGCTCAAGAAACTAGACAACTTTATGTAAATCTCTATTCATGGTATTACATGCCCGCTACTGTCCACAAAATACTTTTGCACAGTGGCGAAGTAATTAGATCGTCCCTTCTACCTATAGGCCAGCTTTCCGAGGAAGCACAGGAAGCTCGGAATAAGGACTGCAGAAGATTTCGTGAGCACAACACACGAAAGCGATCACGGGAGGCTACGAATAGAGATTTACTTAATATGTTATTGATAACATCTGACCCTGTAATAAACGGTTTACGAGAAGTTCCTCGGAAGAAAATAGGTACGCTTCCAACTGAAGTATTAGATTTAATTGTCCCACCTAGCTGTAAGGAACAAAATGTTAATATGATTTCTACTTTTCATAGTTCTGCCCCTCACGATCATGACTATTCAATGGATGATTCATCTGATGATAGTGATGATAATGAGTAATAGATTTAGTTCTTAGATATTTTATGCATCTGTTATTAGATTTTATAGCGACGTCGAGGGATAAATCACTTTATAAAATGTTCAAAAAATATATTATACACATATGCCCGATAAATGTTTTTTTTTCATGATACCAGCTCAAATGACAAACTGCCTTGAAAAAAGTACCCAAAACCTTATATCTTTGCTTATTAACCGCATCTAGACATAAAAATCAAATAAAATAATTTTGTCTAGCTAGCTTGTTCTAGACGAACCATAGTGCGTCGGCTTGGTGATGGGTCTTGTGACACCCTGTAGGGCTGATGATGATGAATTGACACGGCCACGCTTCTTGTCGCTCTAGTGGCGAGGCAGCCTCAAAAACCATCAACAGGACAAATAAAGTTCGAGAAGTGATATACTACCTATTTTTGGTTAGTTACCTTTTCTTTCATGTATGGTGACTTGAAGAGTAGCATCGATCTTTCCTTTCAATCCCAATTTAGGACAACAGAGGTTCTCTTCTATATCCAACACTTTGTCGATGTGACCCGACCAGTTGTGCTTGTCCTTTTGTACATGCTGAAACACAAATGCAACAACTGTTTTTATTTTATTGAATTTTTTACCGACTCATGCCTGTATCCCCGGGTCCCAGGCAGAGGTGTAACATTACACCCACATTTCGCCATGAATCTTTAGTTCCTACGTAATAGGGGGCGAGCCTGTTGCCGTTACCGGGCACATCAATAAACTTCGTGCTGCTGTACTGAGTTTTTTTTTTTAAACATGTGTGAAAAAATAGTACATTGCGAGAAATGCATATTAGATCTTAAATATAAATTTGTATCAACATGTTTGACCTTTACAGGTGTACAAAATGCAAGCAATCATATAAAAAGGAAAAACTGATGATGAAATAACAGAGAAAATTCGTAACTATTATACATGACTAGATACAGCAATAATTAAAAAAAAAAAATAATAATAATAATTGATAAATAATACATCCAGATACAGAGATTGGTCATTTAGGAAATCATGAATATTGTAGTAACATTTCTGTGTCAACATAAGCTTTAATGCTTTCTTAAATAAGTCTTTATTTAACTGCTTAATGCTATCAGGAATTTTATTATAAATTACTGGACCCATACAAACTATGCTTTTATGCAACAGCGCAGTTTTAGCAGCAATTAGGTAAAACTCTGTGATACTTTTGTCCGACCCGGGAATCGAAACCGGGACCTCCGATCAGCAGACGCATACGCTATCCACTGTATCATGAAGGCAGTTTACTGGACCACGGAGGCAGTCTTTAATTCAAATTTTTATCAGGATGTAAACAATTAATCGTTGTTACGATATTCCGGCACTGGAACGCCAAAGTTAGGCAACGTGTACTCAGGTCAATACCTGGATGGGTGACCGCTTGTTGTGGCATTTACGTCACAGTGCTACCGTGGCGCTACCTATCTGCTTCGGAGAGTACGTAATTTCTCAGACGATCTATAAATCGAATACACCAAAATTAGCCACAAATACGTTTACGAAAGAAAACAATACTCACAGCAACTGTAGGTGGTTTCGGTGCTACATACGTGTTCATAAAGTCAGCTAGCTGCGGTATATAGTTGTGTATGTTCGTCTTCGCCTCCTCTTCGCTAAGGCCGGCGTCGTACAGCCGGTGTACCGACTCCTTTATTATATCGTCCGTTATCTTACGTAGTTGTTCTGTACTCGTTATGTTCTGTGTCAGAGCCTTCTGTACTAGCTCGTGGATTAGTATGCCTGTGGTCATCTGAAATTGTAGGAAAATAATGTTTTTATAATATACAAGAGATGCAAAATCATGCAATTGTATATCTCAATCTATATCTATTGCCACTTGTTTATTATATTGTCAATCTGAATCAGCCTATCGCAGATGCTAGACATAGGCCTCCCCTAACACGCGCCACATTACACGGTGCTCAGCCTTTTATCCATTAACTCATTTAATTTTAATAACTGTTTATAGTTCTCGGATCATGCAGAATCTAAATTTCTTCATCAGCTTGTGTAAATAATAGCTTAGCGTCGGCAAACGAAATGGCACCACTACACTTAGCAGTGATGTGCATATTGTGATTATTCAATTGATAATTGTGGCTCATTCCGAGCTTTCGCGACCGCTGTAGAGCCGATTCTAACGATTAAAGGAGTCTAAACCCAGAAATATCTTCAAATTAGTATTACTATTAAATTTATTAATTCGATAAAATTTTATTAAAGCGGCGATAGCCTAGTGGTGTACGTAACGGACTGCTGAGACGATGGTCTCGGGTTCGATTCCCAGGTACCCCAGGCACGCACCTCTGATTTTTCGAAGTTGTGTGTATTAAAAATGTTAATTATCGCTCGCTGAACAATGTGCCAGGTAGATGGCAATAGGCTCGCCTCCTATTACATTGGGACCGAAACATAACTGGCGAAAAGTGGGTGCGTAATACACCTCTGCCTACCCCTTCGGGGATAAAAGGCGTGAAGTTATGTTATTAATTCTGGGTTGCATCAGAGTCAATATTAAGGTGGACTTACAGCCATATTCGCGGAGTCTATGCCCCTCCATCGCTCTTGCAGCACCGCCTTGCGCTTACAGAACACCCCCGCCACAACACTAGTGCTTGACACCAGGTGATCGGGCCGCAGGACCAGCAACCCTGACGTGTTGCTCACGCAGTAGTGCCCCGCGGCATCCCGTGTCGCTAGCACGCTGATGATGTCGCCTGGAGTTAGTGGCGTGTCTAACCTGGGGATTAGATATTCAACCAGGTTACTATTAGTTATACATGTATTCCGCCGAGTGCCGGCTGAAGACACGAGTGTCATACGTGAACAACTAGCGTCGCTTGAACACACAGGTGAGCGACGCTCGAGAGGAGCTATACTTTTATTTGGAACTCGTAAATTGAAAAAAACTTATGGTGAACACATAAAGTAAGTGATGAGACTGTAAATACCTAAATATTAAATATGCTGGGACCAATAATGAGTGAAATGTTAACTGCTGGCATAGGCGTATCACAAGGTTCAATACTTGGACCTGTAATGTAGTTATGATCTGTTGGAGCATTGGAATAGAATATGAACAGTATTATAATATTTGTATATTGTAAAGTATTATTTTCAAAATTACTGCACTTGTCAAGCAAACTAACATTTTTTTTTAATTAAATGAATGCAATGAATTCTGTGGTGCTATGGAACATTTATAGAAGATCATAAATCACTTGTAAAATTGCCAAAAACAAAAACAAAAGAACTATTAGTAGTATTTATGTAAAATATTTACCATATTCCTTCAACAAAGCATGTGCCTCTGTTATCGCAGTTTTTTAATCTGAGCTCCACTCTGCTGGAGTGATTCTTCACAGAAACTATTTCACACCTCTGCATCACACTGAGATCTAGGTTCTCAACTATATCCTGTATGACAAATACACAGTATATAACGATTTTCTTGCTGTATTGAAACATACAAATAAGTTGTATGCAACAAGTCAAGCTTAACAGTAGCAGTATGATTTTAATACTTATTCCCTATGCCATTACTAGGACGGTAAAAATCTCAGTGTCTTAATTGACATGTTGCAGTGTACATATAAATTTAAAGAAATCTTATAATATTTTTGATTGGAACTCGCCAATCAAAAATATTATAAGTTATGGATGAAAGAAAAAGAAGTGACAATGTCCAGATACATCAATTTAACAAGAGGCAGAAACCCCATGAAGTGTAAATAAGGTTTAACAGGTTCTCAGTACATTCAGTGAAGCTTTTATAGTATTCCATAAGAAACATGCACATCTCTTTACATATTTATAACCAAAATATATAAAAAGGTTACCTCTTCAAAATCCTCCACCGCCCAGTCATCACCAAAGTCATTGCCAATATCATCTGTGTTAAAATCCAGCATCTTAACTGTTGAACCAGACTTAGATGGTGAAATGACATCTTTTAAAATTCTTTTATTTGGTGTCCTTAGCTGGTTGACTGGGGAACATCTGAACTCTGAAATGACAAAACACACTTTATATTAAAATACATCATTCATACTAATATTACAAATTCGAAAGTGTCTGTGTTTGGCTTTCTTTCACATAGTAAGGCAATTTAAGGTAACTATCTATTTTGTGTGTGGAGATGGGCGGGGGGCTGGAGAGCAGCATACATGGCTGTAGCCAGGGGGGGGCATTATGTGGCAATGCCCTACCTTGAAATCACAATGCCCTACCTTAAAAATACCAAAATTTTCAAGAACGTGCTTCAGAGCAGATCAATTTCAATATTTTTTTTTACTTTCGCCCTACCTGTAACCAATGCTGCCCTACCTTAAATTCGACTCTAGCTACATCCCTGGCAGCATAGGCTACTTTTTACCACAGTACCCAACATGGGCAAGGTTTAGTAAATAATAAACATGGACAGAGATTAATCAGCAATAATATTTACATTTATAGCCACAACATACATTACTAGGCTTATTAAAACACATTTGCAAACCTCAATTCATATTTTTGTGACTAGAAATGCTGACAACAGACACTCCAAACTACAGACAGAAGTTAGCTACTGGAATATATTTAATTTTGTATTACTTAATTTTCTATAGGTTGTTTTTGGGTGACACAAAGAGTGCTGAAAAATAAACTTGCTCCAACCTAAATCTAGCGTTAGGCTGATACAGAGTAAATACATACCAGGTAAAGGACTTTTCTTAGGTGTCCTACTCCTTCTTGAGGGACTTTTGCTGTATGACTGTTGCTTAGTAGGAGTTGTTATCATAGCTTTTTCATCTGCTTCAAAGTCATTCTCAAATATACTTAATTCATGATTAATATCTATATCATCTAAAGGTCCATGATTATTTTTAGTAATACTTGCAATCTGTATATGTTTACTTTTTTCTGAAGTACCATTTTTAGTTATGTTTGTAGTACCATTTTGTTTGCTGTGTTCGGCTTCCAAAGTGTTGAATAACTTTTTCTTAGGAGATAACCATGTGTCTAAAGTATTTTCTTTATTAGGTGACTTTTTGTTTGGACTGGAAAGCATCCTTTTAACAGGCGAAGGTGTTAATTTTGTACAAGACACAGTCTTAATTTTTTTAGGAGTATTTGATACACATCCATATTTTAAGTTATCTTTATCGCTGCTATTGACCGGTTTTTCTAATTCTATCTTATCTAATTTAACCGGTGATAAAGCTTTCCTTTTCATACTCTTCGTGTCGGTGCATGTCTGGGTATTTTGATTTTTAACCGGTGGTTTCACGTGCTGGTTAACAGAGGGGTTTGTAGATTTTAGGAATGCTGTAATAGGTTTTTGATTCTTTGACGAGCCGGCCTGTTGAGGCTGTGAATAAAAACTTTGTTTATAACATTCAAATTTGTTTACGAAATTTCACGCCATAAATCGTCTTAACTGTTACCTTTTTTAAACTTAAAGCTCTCGGCATCCTGTAGATAAAACTGCTTCATGTACTCATAGAAAATATTTTAAAACAAACAATCAGGGCAACAGAAAGGGCAATTAAATAAATAAATTCATGTCAAGAAAATAACTCCCGCCGCGGTACTTTGACATGTTATGTTCAATTTGTCAGAATGACAGATTGACCAGATTGTCATTGGCTCTGCGTTCCATTCCACAAACATTAACATATATAAGGCATTCTTATTTATTTTTGGATTTATCCTGAGGATTTATCAATATCAATAACCTGAGTGAAAACAATGTTTCATTGGAAAGCGATTGGCAAACGTTAACTGTTTCTAAAAACTTCTGCAACTTGGACTCTTAAAATGACCTACTAAGATAATTTTTGTCAGATTTGTCTCGTTTGTCACCATAGAGATATTAGAATAGAGTGGCAGAACAGTACCTAACTCAATACTGTGTCGTGTCCGTCGGTGCGAGAGAGAACACAACAATAAAGGCCCCCTGCATCTCTCTCTAACAATACATGCACAACATTAACATTACGCAGTGGCGTGCTACCTGTAACTATTATTTATATCAGTTTATCAGTAATCAATAGTTTAAAAATATATAAACATTTTTGTCACTTCAAACTATCTTTGTGTATCAATAAAAACAACTTTTAAACTATTGATTACTAATAAACTGATTTAAATAATAGTTACAGGTAGCACGCCACTGCGTAATGTTGATGTTGTGCATCTATTGTTAGAGAGAGATGCAGGGGGCCTCTAATGTTGCGTTCTCTCTCCCACCGGCGGACTCGAATAGGCCCCACTCTGCCACTCTATTCTTAATATCTCTATGGTTACCCATAGCTAGTAATGTGGCAACATTGGCCACCATATGTCAAGTAAAACTTGTCAATATGGCAGTGGTTGGTTGAAAAGAGATGGTATGACCACAGTGAGCGAGATAGCGATACATCATTTGAGCTTCAAGTAGGTATTCGGAGTGCGGTCTCCATGTTTATCTATAACTTCATGCCTTTAATGTTGCGTTCTCTCTCGCACCGACGGACACGACACAGTATTGAGTTAGGTACTGTTCTGCCCATGAAGTTATAGATAAACATGGAGACCGCACTCCGAATACCTACTTGAAGCTCAAATGATGTATCGCTATCTCGCTCACTGTGGTCATACCATCTCTTTTCAACCAACCGCTGCCATATTGACAAGATTTACTTGACATATGGTGGCCAATGTTGCCACATTACCAATTCCTTAGGAAATGGGATTATAATTCACTGTCTCGCCAACCATGATTATAAGCGTTCGAGACCTACAATATTGGGAGTTTTAACAAGTGATTGGATTTCAACTCTTGATTTAAATACACATTAATTGACCGTGTAAACTTCTGATTTGCTTAATATGTCGGCTCTTTTTAAGAGCTTACTCGGAGATTTTAATAAGAAGATAGCAATACTAAATCCACGCTAAAATGAGAGGTCAGACCACAGAGAGTGAGATAGAGAAATGTAGGTATTTGACTCAAGGCTTTGTTCCAGCTGTGGCCTCCATGTTTATCTATACCTTCATGGTTCTGCCACTCTATCCTTTATATCTCTATGCAACTGTCCAAAGAGATTGGATAATATCAACTGTCAAGTGCATAGAGATAATTAAAAAGGATTCCTAAATCTCTATGGTCAAGTGTCTTGTCATGTCACTGTCATTTGTCACTTACCCTACGAAAGGTTATTTTTGGTTATGTCTCGTGTGCATTGTTTATTTTCGATAAAACAGCATAATTTATTATTATAAAAATGTCTAAAAGGCCAGAGCATCAAGCGCCACCAGAAGTTGTAAGGTCACATTTGTTGCTTTATACTAATTTGTGCCGTATAAAATTTATTTACTAATTGTTATTATTTTTAGTTCTACAATGAAGATGAGGCCCGAAAGTATACACAAAAGTAAGTGTAATTTTCAAAGTTTCCATAATGACAAATGCTAACATACAGCATATGTAATTACTCCGTTTTTATATGTTCTAGCTCGCGTATTATCGACATCCAAGCTCAGATGACAGAAAGATGTATTGAGTTACTGATATTACCTGAAGGTACCCCATGCCTTCTTTTGGACATTGGATGTGGATCCGGACTGTCTGGTACCGTGCTTGAAGAGAATGGTCACATGTGGATTGGCATGGATATATCACCAGCAATGCTTGGTAATTTGTAATATATTTCATTTATTGTCAGGCAAGCAGTTGCATACACCAATAACTGCCTGCATCTATACTTACTAAATTAGTGTCTTTGTGGCTAAACCATGGAACTAAGGTACTTACTAATTTGTGGGAAAAATATCAGATTAACAAAAAACAATAAATTTTAAATATCAGTACCATATTCACAATGTTGTACAATATTATGTGGACTTATTTTACTTTCCAGATGTAGCAAAAGAAAGGGAAACTGAAGGAGATCTAGTTCTATCAGACATGGGAGAAGGGGTGCCCTTCAGAGCTGGATGTTTTGATGGAGCTGTTTCGGTGTCAGCTCTCCAGTGGCTTTTCAATGCAGACAAAAAGTCTCACAACCCAGTCAAGAGATTGTACCAGTTCTTTAGCAGTTTGTATGCATCATTGGTGAGTGTTTTAATCATATAAAAATCTCTATGATGATGCAGTTTTTTTTTCAATGAGCCTCACCATCAAAATGATTTGTATTTGAGTATATCCTGAACCCAAATTTTATCAATACTTGCCTTCTTATATAATTCATAATCTTCAAAGATTCAGTTTTATCTTTTTTATTCAACTTTATCTTAATCATCATCTCACTTTTATCATATAAAATGTCTAATTGTTTAAAATAAATATTGTCATCAATTTAATATATATTTTGTTTCAGTCAAGATCAGCTCGTGCAGTGTTCCAGTTCTATCCAGAGAATGAGAGTCAGATGGAGCTACTGACAGCTCAGGCCATGAAGGCTGGCTTCTATGGAGGTGTTGTTGTTGACTACCCCAACTCTGCTAAAGCTAAGAAGTTCTTCTTAGTTCTTATGACTGGTGGATCTGCCCCACTGCCTCAAGCTTTAGGTAATTTAATTTTTTTTATATTCAAAGAAAATTGTATAGTTTACTTAGCGCATTATATTCAATGCAATATGAATTCTCACTAAAATATGATAATCCTTCTAACTAAAATATGCCTATTATAATATTATTTTGGCAATAAGCAATATGCCTTGGGCTATTTTTACAGGCACTGAAGAAACTGATAATAATCTTCAAGTTAAATATGCAAAGAGAGAAGCAACAAGAAATATCAGAGGCAAACCTGTTAAAAACACCAGAGCTTGGATCATAGAGAAAAAAGAAAGAAGAAGGAAACAAGGGAAAGAGACAAAGGCTGACACAAAGTACACTGGAAGAAAAAGAAGTGGCCGCTTTTAGTAATAAAACTAATATCTTGTACAGTGTATATTAATATAAGCTACAACTTCAATAAATGTATTATTTTATACAAGCTCATCTTTTTACAACATATTTCCATACAGTATCTACACCACTGCCTATGGTTTCCACTGGCACCATGTTTGGTAAAGGAAATCTACAAGCTACTATTACAGTATCATTGTTTGTTTCTTCTAATAACTTCTTTTCAAAGTCAGACATCATCTGTTCAACACCAAATATCACTATATTGTTGTATGGCTTCAAATCGAATGTCCATAAGTTGCGCCGGTAGAACTTGGCGCCTCGGTAGTCAGAATTTAATAATGCAGCGATTCGTGAGTAGTAAACTAGCCAAGGATTCAACTCTACCCCATCTGCCTTGAATCCTAATTTCGCTGCAGTAAACACAATTCTTCCATCGCCTGAGCCGACGTCTAATAATCTACCAGTTCGACCTGTTAGTGCTCTTCTGACTCCGGCGAGTTGCTCCGTTGTAGCCGGCACATAAGGTAGACAAACCTTTCTCAGAGCTGGTGAAACGAATGGTATACAAATAATACTGACTCCAACTGCCAGTCCTCCAGTGGTGTATATTAATGCTTTTCCTATAGGTGACAATTTAGATGGGCGTTTTGATTCTGAAGACTGGAGTAACTCTAACTCCATATTTTTATAGAAGTTTATATCATAACGATGTAAGAATCGAGGTTATGTTATTCCATTCCCATTAAATTTATTTGTCAAAATTGAAGTTTAGAACAGCTGATGGCTGATGGTCACAGATAACATAACGAGTATTAGTGATGATCAATTGATAAGAGAGCGATAGCCTAATGGAGATGGCTGAACTGCTGAAGGTTTCTCGTTCGAATCCATGACCATTGACTTTTCCACAGACATATTTGAGAAGGACTTTTCGAAGTTATGTCTGCTCCGTGCCTCGGAGAGCCGTCACTCACTGCTATCAATGCTGGTATGAAGGTCTTGAGACCGGCCGGTCGTTTAAGGAGTCAGTGATAAAACGGACAACGTTACAATATCACTGTCCCCAGGGCTGGCCGAGCCGTCCTCATGTGCAATGTGTGCGGCGCACACAGGCGCCAGGGTAATAAGGGGGCCGCGCGCCAGTATATGCGTTAATTAATAAAATTATTTTCTACAAAGGCCGAAAAAAAGCGCTTCATAGATTTCGCACACAGGCGCTTCAAAGATTTCACACACAGGCGCTGGGTTGGGTCGGCGCGGCTCTCACTGTCCTTAAAGGTTGTGGAGATCAGATGGCAGGAGCTCCGTGAAAAAGATAAAGCTTATTGGTCAAATAGTAAGAGTAGGTAGTAAACAGGCTTCAAGACTGTTTGGGTGTTTGATGTTGAATGCAACCGGAATAACGCTAGGATGATGAAGATGAATAGTGATATTTACTCAGAATAATTATTAAATAGGTTAGAAAATTTATAGGGACTGATTTCTTCCAACAAATAGAATAGCTTTCTGCGCTTTCAGTTATTCGACTAATTATTATTACATTATTCAATGTACACATGCCATTTAAGGCGCACGCAAACTGTTCGGACGCGACTTACTGTCGCGACAGTAAGTCGCGACACATAGTGTGCACACCCTTTCGGACGCGGCTTTCTGTCGCGTCCACGTCCGATACAACCATAGACACGCCATGCTGTCTATGCGATACACTATGGCTAGGTAGGAGCTTATTTTCTTAATTCAGGGCACTAGCAGTTAGCACTATTAGATTATATTATTGGTAGATCTTGAAGTAAAGCAGAACTGTTGAATTGAAAGTGAATTTAATATTTTTTGACTATATTCGGTATAAAATCAATATTAAGGCCGTACCATGGACAATATACGGATGACAGTAAACGTCCGCGGACGTTTGCTGTCATTTTCCCAGATTGCTATCGGACGTCTGAACGCTCAAGGTCACGTCCGCGACAGACGTCCGATAGTGTGCACACTTGAATGGATTTTCCTTGTCCAGATACCCTTCTGTCGCGACCGTAAGTCGCGACAGTAAGTCACGACAGTAAGTCGCGACAGTAAAGGCGCACGCAAACTGTTCGGACGCGACTTACTGTCGCGACAGTAAGTCGCGACACATAGTGTGCACACCCTTTCGGACGCGGCTTTCTGTCGCGTCCGCGTCCGATACAACCATAGACACGCCATGCTGTCTATGCGATACACTATGGCTAGGTAGGAGCATATTTTCTTAATTCAGGGCACTAGCAGTTAGCACTATTAGATTATATTATTGGTAGATCTTGAAGTAAAGCAGAACTGTTGAATTGAAAGTGAATTTAACATTTTTTGACTATATTCGGTATAAAATAACTATTAAGGCCGTACCATGGACAATATACGGATGACAGTAAACGTCCGCGGACGTTTGTAAACGTCCGCGGACGTTTGCTGTCATTTTCCCAGATTGCTATCGGACGTCTGAACGCTCAAGGTCACGTCCGCGACAGACGTCCGATAGTGTGCACACTTGAATGGATTTTCCTTGTCCAGATACCCTTCTGTCGCGACAGTAAGTCGCGACAGTAAGTCGCGACAGATAGTTTGTGCGCGCCTTAAGTCGCGACAGAAGGGTATCTGGACAAGGAAAATCCATTCAAGTGTACACACTATCGGACGTCTGTCGCGGACGTGACCTTGAGCGTTCAGACGTCCGATAGCAATCTGGGAAAATGACATTTAACGTCCGCGGACGTTTACAAACGTCCGCGGACGTTTACTGTCATCCGTATATTGTCCATGGTACGGCCTTAATATTGATTTTATACAGAATATAGTCAAAAAATGTTAAATTCACTTTTAATTCAACAGTTCTGCTTTACTTCAAGATCTACCAATAATATAATCTAATAGTGCTAACTGCTAGTGCCCTGAATTAAGAAAATAAGCTCCTACCTAGCCATAGTGTATCGCATAGACAGCATGGCGTGTCTATGGTTGTATCGGACGCGGACGCGACAGAAAGCCGCGTCCGAAAGGGTGTGCACACTATGTGTCGCGACTTACTGTCGCGACAGTAAGTCGCGTCCGAACAGTTTGCGTGCGCCTTTACTGTCGCGACTTACTGTCGCGACAGAAGGATATCTGGACAAGGAAAATCCATTCAAGTGTGCACACTATCGGACTTCTGTCGCGGACGTGACCTTGAGCGTTCAGACGTCCGATAGCAATCTGGGAAAATGACAGTTAACGTCCGCGGACGTTTACTGTCATCCGTATATTGTCCATGGTATGTCCTTAATAGTTATTTTATACCGAATATAGTCAAAAAATTTTAAATTCACTTTCAATTCAACAGTTCTGCTTTACTTCAAGATCTACCAATAATATAATCTAATAGTGCTAACTGCTAGTGCCCTGAATTAAGAAAATATGCTCCTACCTAGCCATAGTGTATCGCATAGACAGCATGGCGTGTGTATGGTTGTATCGGACGCGGACGCGACAGAAAGCCGCGTCCGAAAGGGTGTGCACACTATGTGTCGCGACACACAGTTATTTTACCTCTAGCTGTTAGATTGGCCAACCTGGGCGTTGTGTTGCTATATTTGGTATATAATACTCCCATTTTAAATATACATTATTGCTAAAAATGTACTTATTTTTTATTGCCTAAGCGATCGTATTAAATATTTGGTAGTAATGTTTGTAACAAAACCTCTTGACATTGGCATGGCTATATGCATGTACATTTATTTTCTTACGAAATAACTAATTTCCTATGAAGATGAGTAGTTATAATAAAAATGTTGTCTATTTAATATGCAAAGGTAAACGCATCATAATTACGCCAACGTGAGGATCTAATTATCAAATACAAAAACTGCAAATTTAATTTTCATATTTATTTTGAATAAGAATGATGTGGGTGTAATTTTACACCTCTGCCTACCCCTGCATGGAAACAGGCGTGAGTCTATAAGAATGATCCATGTGGACTGCCAATGTTATGATGATTTGTAACTGCTGTCAGATTCTGTGTCAGACTCAGAATTTAATTCTATTATGAACCTGTCCATTTCAGCATCCGTAGACCAATCTGTTTCACGAAGCTTGTCTTCAATGTGGCGCTCATGTTTGCATTGTTTTTGTCAGCCTTCTGCAGTGATAGATTGAAAAGCTTCTTCAGCTAAATTCACAATGTTGGTTGCCTCTTGTCCTAAAGTTTTGCTTGTGACTCGCCTTTTAATGAGACTCCACATAAGTTCAATTGCGTTTAGCTCGCAGTGGTATGGCGGTAATCTAACCACTTTGCGGCCATGAGCTTCAAGCATTTGAATTTTTGAAGCATTTCCACTAATATTGGGTAAAATGTTATGCACGGGTAACCCTATTTTACATTCCTGTCATCACAGAGTACAATTCCAACATAAAGAAAATAAACACCGACATCTGTCAGAGGTAAAATAACTGTGAACGGACTGTAGTTGATATCCTTACAGTCTGTGGTTGACTCAAATGTCATTTGTCAAACGAGAGACGTCAATAATTTGTGATTTGTGCTTGATCCGGCTTGATGCTGGAGAATACTTTACTAATTACTTTGATAATCTCAATATATATACACCTCATAAATAATATAATATATTACAAGCATGACTGCATTTGAGGAGTTCGGTGTCCTCCCCGAACTGGGGAAGGCAATTGAAGAAATGGACTGGACCCTGCCAACAGATGTTCAGGCTGAGGCTATTCCACTTATCCTGGGCGGTGGAGACGTACTCATGGCCGCAGAGACTGGTAGTGGCAAAACCGGCGCCTTCTGTTTACCTATTTTACAGATAGTATGGGAAACATTGAAAGATATGCAAGAAGGGAAAACAAGTAAGGTTATAACTACTATATCGTCGGAATGGACGATGTCGTTTTTCGATCGAACGGATGCCCTAGCTGTCACACCAGATGGACTCAGGTGCCAGTCTAGAGACCCGAAGGGCTGGCACGGCTGCAGAGCCACTAAGGGAGTACATACTAAGGGTGCTTATTATTATGAAGCCACAGTAACTGATGAGGGTTTGTGTCGCGTTGGATGGTCTACTCAAGCAGTAAGTTCTGTTGTTAATTTAAAAAATATTTTGTCTGATCCATCAGACATGTATGAATTATACTACTTAACAAAATTGAAGATAAGTACAATAAGTACCTATTCATTTACTATGCACTATTATTGTTGCATCATATTGCAGAACAACTGCTAATTATCTTTATAAATCTTTTACAAACTGCAGAAACAGCCCATGCTTTCATGTATCAAATCTTTTACAAGCATTATTCATTTACATTATATTTATTATTTACAGGCCAGGCTTGATTTGGGTACAGACAGACTGGGCTTTGGGTTTGGTGGCACAGGAAAGAAATCCAACAATAAGAATTTTGATGATTATGGATCTGCTTATGGCATGAATGATGTCATTGGTAAGTTACTGTTGCTATTTGTGTACATCAATTTTATTGAAATAAAACGGAAAATTAGTAAAATTAGTAAAACCTTATTAACACATTGACTGCTGGAAACTTATATGGTGTCCCAAGTGTCGGATTTTGCTATGCGGCTAGCCCAACATAGTCGTGTTTAGGGAAAAATATACAAGCGTGCTGCCGAAACATATGACGCATGAATCATACCCATACCACAGATGTGCTGATGAACACTCATGTGTGTTTTTTTGTATAGCAACTCGTATGTCGCGTGTCGCGTCAGCACAGACACACGCTCGACCTGCACCTGCGTTGCGTGCCGTTAAACACAAGAGGCTGGGCAAGTGGGCACGCCCGAGGCCGCATAGTAAAAGGCCGTCTACGAATCTTAGGCCAGCAGTCAATGTGTAAATAAACTATTGAATATCAAATAGTATAATAATAAATAGGTACCTACCTGTTTTTGGGAAGATTGATGTTTGTTAGTTGAAAATATATTAGTTGAGTTGTTTTATGTGAAATAGTCACATAAAACAACTAAACTAATATATTTTGCGACTATGTCTGATAGATGTATAGACCCTATAGGCTGGTGATTGATAATATTATTTTATTTCAGGGTGTCTATTAAACTTGAACAATGGTGAGATCCGATTCACTAAGAATGGTGAAGACTTGGGTGTTGCCTTTAAACTGGAACAACCAAGGCGAGCTGAATGCTACTTCCCAGCAGTTGTGTTGAAGAATGCTGAAATGAGCTTCAATTTTGGCAGTACACCATTCAAGGTTTGTGTTTGTGACTTATTCTTTTTTAATTTGATTAACAAACAGCTATACTCATTAAGGAATGCCAAGTTTAATTTGAAAATTTTGTAGTATTATCAGTATAAGAAGTTGATAATTTTATAAAAGCAATGTTCATAGTTCATAATCAATCACAGCATTTATTCTGTACACAGTGAAGATTAAAATATGTTGTACTATATTTTTTGTACAGGAAATTTTCCCATTGGAAAGAGCTTATTTGTTCTATTTTAATTTATAGGAATTTTAAGCTTAGATTAATGCTAATTTGTTATGTGTTCAGTACCCTCCGTCAAGCGAGTATGTAGCACTATGCCAAGCACCTAAAGACTGCATGAAGTTGAACGTCGTGTCTGCCGTCGCGGCCACAGAAACTAAGCCAGTCAACAATGCTCCACAGGCTATTATTATTGAGGTAAACATAAGTTGGCCTGAGGGTCTTAGCCCACTTACACAACTCGCCTCCCACCCAACCACATAAATTAGCAGACAGCTTGCTGTGTGCAAAATGTCGCCAATGTAAAAAATACCTTATGAGCACATAAACGACTCACCTCACACCCAACCAAAAGAATATCATTAAAATATGGGCTTTAAGTATTGCTCTTTAGGTATTCTTTTTATTGGCACATAAATCAGCAGAAAGCGCGCTGTCCGCCGTCAGACGCCTCGGTAGTCGACACCTCGGTTACCGCGCGTTGGAAGCAAGCGGTCTGCGCGGCGACAGCGCTCTGACTGCTAGTAGTCGCCGCGTTGTCGCCGGTTGGTGGACGGTGCCTGCGTTTCCTACACGAAAGTGGTCGCCGCGGCGAGAGCTGGGTGACTGCTAGCTGTCGTCGCGGCGACTGCTGGGTGCCCGCTAGCTGTCGCCGCGTGGACTGCGAGCAGTCGCCTCGTGTCGGGTAGGAGCGGTGTTGAAGCAGAGTTGTGTAAGTGGGCTAAGAGCTTAAGGCCTCCCCCAAGGTTCTGCACATAGACCGATTTTGAGTCGAAATATCTTTACGGTAAAATAGTGATCTAAATGTTTAAAAGTTCCGGTCTTGACCCTTAATAGGCATTGATTTTAAAATACCGGTATTTTAACCAGTTAAATGAAAAAAAAAAAAAAATTCTTAACTCAGTACGATTCTGTTGAGCGTAATAAAAAAAAATTGCTTTCAACCTGTTACTAAATAAGTTGCCACATTTTCAGCCATCTAGGGAGTTGGCAGAACAAACCTGCAATCAGATCACAAAGCTGAAGAAACACCTAGAAAACCCTCAGATTCGCGAGTTACTCGTGGTGGGCGGCGTCAACGTGAAGGATCAGATCAACCAGCTCAACTCAGGCATTGACATTGTTGTAGGAACGCCTGGACGACTGGAGGATCTCATACAAGGAGGTGTGAATAATAGCGTTATAAACATTTTCTATTTATATCTGATCATTACTTTCGTCTCTTTCTAATTTTCGTGTGAGTGTGTGGCCAACTCCGGGTGATGTGGGTTTGATTCCCATACGAGACAACACTTTGTATGATCAGTGGCGTAGGAAGGGGGGCGGTGGGGGCGGTGCGCCCCGGGTGCCACCCTTTTTGGGGTGGCACAAAGAAAAATGTACCACAAAGTAAAAAACTCAAAGAACAATGTACAAAAACATAGGCACTAGCTCAGCACTACGAGAGTTAGCACGGAATTTTTAGGTGTGTCGACTAAAAAAAAAGGTCATCCGCCAGTTACCGCCCCGGGTGCCATCCAAGCTAGCTACGCCACTGTGTATGATACATAAGTTTTTATTTCGAGTCTGGGTGTTCATTGTGTCTGTTGGTTGTATGTTTGTAAAGTCCCCTACAACACAGGATTTATTCCTAGTGCGGGAGTTGTCTTTTGAAAGAGAAGAGTAGAGACGCACGACTTTACGTGACCTCCGAATCACGGTAGGTAGTGCTCTGATATAAATGCCAAAATTAGCGGTCATCTATCTAAGTGTTGCCCTTTGTAAACGTTAGCTTAGCTGCTTATATTTGATCACAATACTTTTTTTTTTATTTGGTTCACAAATTGGATGTGACAGAAAAGTCTTACTTAATATTTATTTATTTATTTATAAGGATCGCCAACAAATGATACACAATTCTTACACAATAAAAGATGTTACAATAATACATGCCTTGTGCTCATTCTGTTATAGGCAACCACAACTAACACAGGAAGTACCAGTACAATAAACTTAAAAATAAACTATAACATAAAATAATAAAATTATGAAAATGAGAAAATGATAATAAGTGTTTAAAAAATTTTTACAGTTTAAAAATACAGGGTTAATATAACATTACCAAAGATGATAGTCTTTGTCCACCCTGTGGCAGTGAACATAACATGCTTAAGAGACGGTTGTTACATAGATTATTTTACTAAAACTAATTAGTTTCTATATAAACTTAAGTGATATTAAACTTTAAAATGTAAACTTAATTAACAAAAATCCAATAAAAAAAAAATACATATAAATACAACATTTGATTCACTTTTGAAGATTTAATCAAATGTTCTGCAAAGAAAAACAGACTGGTGACTTTGACTTTGACTGGTGACATAGACGAATTTTTATCGCAATAATATACGCCCACACAGACGGAGGCGCAGGTAAAGTCCAGTCAAGCTATATTCATGTAAAACTTCATATTCACAGGTTACCTAGCCCTGACCCACTGCCGTTTCTTCGTCCTGGACGAGGCGGACGGGCTCCTGAAGGCGGGCTACGGCGAGCTGATCGAGCGCCTGCACCGACAGATCCCCAAGATTACGTCCGACGGACGACGCCTGCAGATGGTCGTGTGCTCTGCTACGCTGCACGCCTTCGAAGTTAAGAAGATGGCGGTATGTATTCTGTAAAATTATTTAGCTTTCATCTTTTTAGCCTTTCGCAATAGGTCTCTATCTAAGGCATCACAATGACCTACAATTCTAATGGAGGATTTGGATACTATACAACTCTGCCCAAGTGCTGAAGGTTGGTATAAACTTAGAAGGCGAGATTTTCTTGAAAAATCTTTCCAGAGATACTTAATTATGACACCCATGGAATGAAATAAGAGTAGTGACACTATGTATTCATAATCTGTCGTCGCACAGAGAGCTTTCACGTTTAAAAAAGTTTTGCATTTTTAGCCTGGTACGAAGTGTACAACTGAGGTTTCTGATCCTAGTCAGTGCTGTCAGATTACTATTAATAATAGAAGTCTGACACAACCAACATAAAATCTAAAATTGACTTCGGAATCTAAAGTGTATCCGCAGGATTTTTAACACTCGTTGCTATGGAATACCAGAATACGAATCTAAACTATGTAACATTTGTCCACCAGGAGAAGCTGATGCACTTCCCCACATGGGTGGACCTGAAAGGCGAGGACGCGGTGCCGGAGACAGTCCACCACGTGGTTGTCAACGTGGACCCGCAGAAGGACCGCTCCTGGGAGACGTTGCGCAAGTATGGTGGATTTTATTTATTATCTCAGATTAAGTGTGAAGATGCAGATATGGCACGAGATTGCGAGTGAAGTAAAAAAATGTTAAGATTTGATGTCTTAGATCAAATAAAATAGATGTCTCACTGTTCATAAAAAGTGAGACCAGTTTTTAGTAATGTAAAGAACTCAGACATGGCCATGATGATTTTGTACTGTGGTAATCAGATCTACACATAAGAACTATAAAATAACCGATCGCCCTGTCTGTGTGAACGCTCTAAACTCAAACAACTACCAAACGTATTTTTGTACAGTTTCATCGATACTGTTACGAGCTGGGGTTCGGTGATAAATTAAATGCACTGTTACGAATTGAAAATAACGCCATCTATCAGTGAATGGGAGAACTACATGAGATTAGATGTATCGGTTGTTTAAGGCTGTTTCATCTATCCTCTAATAGATGGCGTAGGTGTAAATAGAACATTTACGCAATTCTAGAAACACCTTACACGTTTCCAGAAATATCGTGAGTCGTCTCGAAAAGCCTAGTGATGTTATCCGGCCAGTATAAATAGAGCGGGAGCGAACGGACCGGACAGTAACAATTGAATACGGAAAGCGATCAACATCAAGCGAAGGAAGTAATTCGGAAGTGTTTAGTGGTGTTTTATTAGTGTTGTTCTAGTGGTGTGAATAGTGTGTTTTACTAGTGAAGTGAAAATTAAGTGTGTGTATCTAGCGTTATACTTAGTGTTTGTGTTAGTGAATAAAGTGCAGTGTTTCTGGCATAGTGAGTTATAATTTATCACGAACCCCAGCTCGTAACAAATTGGTGTCAGAAGAAAGGGATAAATTATGCCGGTTATGCCGAAGGAAGAAACTGAAGGTGTGCGTACCAGGAACCAGCGCCAGCAAGACCTGGACCAGAGACGCTTCGGAGACGTTCCTTCTCCATCGTCTGGTGGACCAGGCGAATCCGCGGATGCAGTGGAGCCTACAAGCGCACACTCCGTGGCGGTGCCCGACATCGCGGCTCTGATGACGTTCATGCAGGAGCAGGCCCGCCGCCTGGAGGAACAGCTACAGCGCGACAAGGAGGAGCAGGCTCGCCGTCAAGATGAGCACGCGCGCCGCCTGGAGGAACAACTACAGCGCGACAAGGAGGAGCAGGCCCGCCGTTTGGAGGAACAGCTGGTGCTCATGAAGGACCTCAGCGCCGCAGTGGGGAAGGACTTGAAGGCGGTCAAGGAGGAACTCCAGCAGCACAAGGCCCGTATCAGCGACATTGAGAAGCGTGTACACGACCAGCTCGAGACCCGTATTGCCAGATTGGAGAAGAAATTGCGTGGGCTTGAGACCAACGACGTTACACCTGCAGCTGTGGCGCCCTCGCCTCGTTGGTTTAAGGTTCCACCCTTTGATGGCTCGTCATCGTGGGTTGCATACAAGGTTCAGTTTGAAGCCGTTATGCGAACGAATGGGTGGAACAAAGAACAGGCCTTCACCGCCCTAACCTTGGGCCTTCGCGACGAGGCCTTGACAGTGTTGGAGGCACTCGGACAAGACGTCACCTACGAGAAGCTTCTTGAGGCGCTGGAGGCGAGGTACGGAGACGCGCACCTCGAACATGTGTATCGTGCTCAGCTGAAGGACAGGACGCAACGCACCGGAGAAACTCTGCAGCAGTGGGCTCTAGAGGTGGAAAAGCTGGTCAGGAAGGCATACCAGTCGTCTCCTGCGCTTATTGATGGGAACCTCGTACAGGCGTTTACGGATGGGATCCGGGACCTGGAGGTAAGAGCAGCAGTGAGGCTTGGGCACTTCAAGGACCTCAAGGACGCCTTAGCCCACGCTCTGGAGGTGGAAGCAGTGCGACGCGACGACCGAGGTCACCGCATCAGGGAAGTTGTGTCGTCACCTCGGTGCTACAACTGCGGAGAAAGAGGCCATATCCGCTTGAGCTGCCCAAAGCGTAGGCAGCCTGGTGACACCCTGTCTCCACCAAAGGGGTCGCCTGATGTGCCTGCCAGGCAGCGAGAGCAGGGAAACGAGTAGAAGCCAGGACTGCGGGGCGGGTGCTGGCTGGTAATGGAAGAGCCCCAAGTATCTCGATCTCGCAATCATGCGACGGGAACAGCCTGATCATCGAAGGCGAAATTAACAGAACACCATGCAAGCTGACATTGGACACGGGTGCTTCTCGGACAGTCGTCGGTTTCCATCTGGCAAGACGGGTTCTTCGGGGCTGCTTCAGGAACAATGAATGTGTGAATCTGAGAACAGCTACCGGTCAGCACATAACCGTCCGAGGTGAAATGGAGGTGGATCTGAAGCTAGGCAACAAAGTTTACCGTCACATAGTCATCGTGGCCGATATAGTGGACGACTGCATCCTGGGCCTAGATTTCATGCGGGAGTATCGCTGCGAGATCGATGTTAACCAGGGAGTGTTGAAATGTGGCTCGGAAGAAGTCTTCATGGAAATCGCAACTTCAGGAAAAGTGTACTGCCTGAAGAATGTCACGCTTCAACCGCGGTCGGAAACGGTTGTACCGGTTTGTTTACCCGGGAGTTCTGGTCGAGGGAACCGCTGCGTACTTATCGAAGGCCTAGAGAAAGAGGCATCGTGGAAGATTGCACGAACCTTGGTAAGGGGTACCAAAGTTTCATCAGTACGCGCACTAAATGCGAGTGACAAGGAAGTGATGCTCAAGAAAGGGACGGAATTGGGCACCTATGAAGGAGCGGCTTGGATGCGTAGATATCAGGAGCAACCTACCAGCGCCAAGGTTCAGGCTGCACGATTCGACGTGTCTTCACTTTTGGAGGACAGCCAAAGTACCCTGTCAGAAGAAGAGAAGACCAAGGCTAAGAAGATGTTAAACCGATTCGCCGATATTTTTTCGACCAGTGATGCCGACATAGGGAAGACAGCACTAGTCCAGCACAAAATAAACACGGGAAGTGAAGCACCGATTCGCCAGCGACCAAGACGTGTGCCAGTGGCACGGGAACGTGAAGTAGAAGCTATGATCGACGGTATGGTGAAAGAAGGCGTAATCGAGCCTTCGTCCAGCCCGTGGTGCTCTCCGGTGGTGTTAGTTAAGAAGAAGGATGGCAGCATGCGCTTCTGTGTAGACTACCGCCGATTGAATGACATCACGAAGAAGGACAGCTACCCGCTGCCAAGGATCGATGACACACTGGATACGCTGACGGGGATGAAGTGGTTTTCTACCTTAGACCTAAAAAGTGGCTACTGGCAGGTGGAAATAGATCCTCGAGACAAGGAGAAGACGGCATTCTCCACAGGGAAAGGATTATGGCAATTTAACGTCATGCCCTTTGGATTGTGCAACGCTCCGGCTACTTTTGAGAGACTGATGGAGCGAGTGCTTATGGGACTGATTGGAGACGCCTGCCTGGTCTACTTGGATGACATCATCATCGTGGGGCGCACCTTCCAGGATCACCTTCGAAACTTGGAGCAAGTGCTGTCAAAGATACGAGGAGCTAATTTGAAGCTGAGTCCGAAGAAATGCGCATTATTCAGACGGCAAGTGAACTTTCTAGGACATGTGGTCTCGGAGAACGGTATTCAAACTGACCCGGATAAGATCATTGCCGTGAAGGAATGGCCAGTTCCAGAGAACAAAACGCAGGTCAGAGCATTCCTCGGATTATGCTCCTACTATCGACGGTTTGTGAAGAACTTTGCTGACATTGCTCGACCTCTTCATAAGCTCACCGAAGACAGAGTGCAGTTCTGTTGGAATGAGAGCTGTGACGTTGCATTCCAGAAGCTTAAGGAACATCTGTGTACTGCACCTATTCTAGGCTACCCTGACAATGAGCATGAATTCATAGTTGACACAGATGCCAGTAACACCGGAATTGGCGGCGTGCTGTCACAGAAGAAGGGTGATCAAGAAGTTGTTATAGCATACTTCAGCAAGACCTTATCCAAACCCGAAAGAAACTACTGCGTCACCAGGCGGGAACTCTTGGCTGTAGTAAAGACGTTGCAGCATTTCAACAAATACTTGTTGGGCCGTAAATTCCACCTGCGAACCGACCATGCAGCGCTGAAATGGCTACTTCAATTTAAGGACCCAGAAGGACAAGTAGCTAGATGGATTGAACTACTGCAAGAGTTTGATTTTGTAATACAACATCGCAGCGGCAAGTCCCATGGTAACGCAGATGCCCTATCGCGTAGGCCGTGTCCCGACCAGTGCAAGCACTGTAGCCGACAGGAAGCAAAGCAGGCAGCGCTAGTGAGGATGTTAAAGACGGATCTAAGCGACGAATGGAGAGAAGCTTTGCAGAGTGCTCAGCAAGATGACAAGGATGTACAGCCGATTCTTGAATGGAAGAAATCAGATGCGCCTAGGCCCAAATGGAGTGATATCGCAGCAATGAGCCCCATCACCAAGAGTTATTGGGCACAGTGGGAAAGCTTGGTCGTCCAGGATGGAGTTCTGTGCCGCAAATGGGAAAACGCTCGCGGTAACCAGTGCCATTTGCAAATGGTAGTGCCCAAAACTAAGGTGCCGGAAGTCTTGCAGCTCTATCACAATGGTGCTTCGGGAGGTCACATGGGAGTTAAGAAGACCCTTACTAAGATCCGGGAGCGGTTTTATTGGCTCCACTGTCGAGATGACGTCGAGGATTGGTGCCGCAAATGCACAAGTTGTGCGGCTGTCAAGGGGCCACATACTCGAAGCAGAGGTGCATTAAAGGTGTACAATGTGGGAGCTCCATGGGAGCGCATAGCGTTGGATGTCGCTGGGCCGTTTCCTGAGAGCCAGGACGGAAACAAATACTTCTTGGTTGTGATGGATTACTTCACGAAGTGGCCTGAAGTGTTTGCAATCCCAAATCAAGAAGCTACCACAGTGGCCGATAAGCTGGTGCATGAAGTCTTTTGTCGGTTCGGGGTGCCCTTGGAAATCCACAGCGATCAAGGCCGGAACTTCGAATCTGAGGTATTCAAGGAGACTTGTCGCGTAATGGGTGCACATAAAACCAGGACCACGGCTTATCATCCGCAATCAGATGGCATGGTTGAACGGTTTAACCAATCACTGGAAAGGTACCTGGCGAAGGTCGTGGAGAGCAAACAAAGAGATTGGGACAAGCACATCCAACCATTTCTCCTGTCATATCGCAGTGCGGTCCACGAAACTACAGGAGTAACACCAGCTTTTGCCAATTTCGGTAGAGAGCTCCGTTTACCTGCAGACCTTATCACCGGTATTCCACCAGAATCTCCACGCAATATAACGGATTACGCAACCGAGCTACGCAACAGGATGAACGACGTATACGAGCACATCAGGGAATCTGGACAACAGATGTCTGAGAAGATGAAGACTCGCTACGACCGGAAGGCAAACAACAAAGGCTTCGATGAGGGATCATTGGTGTGGCTTCATAACCCAGTACGAAGCAAAGGAAAATCGCCTAAGTTACAAGCCAGATGGGACGGGCCATATCGCATAATTACCAGGATGAACGACGTCACCTATCGAATCCAGAAGGGGTCGCGAGGTGCACCGAAGATAGTTCATGTGGACCGGTTGGCTCGTTACTATGGGTCTAACGATGTTTGAGACGAACACGTTTAAGAGGGAGGCCGTGTTACGAATTGAAAATAACGCCATCTATCAGTGAATGGGAGAACTACATGAGATTAGATGTATCGGTTGTTTAAGGCTGTTTCATCTATCCTCTAATAGATGGCGTAGGTGTAAATAGAACATTTACGCAATTCTAGAAACACCTTACACGTTTCCAGAAATATCGTGAGTCGTCTCGAAAAGCCTAGTGATGTTATCCGGCCAGTATAAATAGAGCGGGAGCGAACGGACCGGACAGTAACAATTGAATACGGAAAGCGATCAACATCAAGCGAAGGAAGTAATTCGGAAGTGTTTAGTGGTGTTTTATTAGTGTTGTTCTAGTGGTGTGAATAGTGTGTTTTACTAGTGAAGTGAAAATTAAGTGTGTGTATCTAGCGTTATACTTAGTGTTTGTGTTAGTGAATAAAGTGCAGTGTTTCTGGCATAGTGAGTTATAATTTATCACGAACCCCAGCTCGTAACAGCACTATGCCACTAAACTGTACTTTATTTTACACACTACAAACACTATAATTACAAATTTAATTTTCAACACTAATAAACACCAATTAAAACACTAGAAAACACACTGAAAACACACTTCCTCTTCGCACACTTTCGCTTCTTGATCGCTGTGGTTATTCAACTGTAACTGTGTGAACTCGCTCGTCCGCGTGGTATTTATACCGGCCGGATAACAAACTAGTTCATTCTAAACGTTTCTGAAATATTCTGGTAACAGTCGGGAAGAGTCGATACAGCAAGTAGTAGACAGTAGATGAAATACTTTTAAACCACCGATACATCCAATCTCTTCTAGTTCTCTCATTCACCGATAGATGGCGTTATTTTCAATTATCGCCATTCGTAACAATACGTATAGTGGGATTCCTGAGGGTGGTTTGGGTGTAGAATTCATGCAGGTGGATCTGCAGGCGAAGTCTAATAACTGATAAACATAACTCATACAATCATATAGGTAGCCTTAAATAACGCGGGTGTAACCGCAGGCTCATCTGGTTATAACTAGTTATAAATACATATACCAACGTAAATTTGCTGTGCCCTAACAGGGTTTATGGTGAATCTAAATGTAATATTAATTTAAGATCTTTGTACTTAACACATGAAAGCGATTAACATTTTGAGTTTGAGTTAAGAAAATAATGTGTCGATTCATGTAAACTGGAGGTCGCCCTATTTTTGACTTCATCCGAATATTGCGCGTGCTGTATGTCGGTACATCTTTTACTTGATCTGAGATTACTATGTGTTGTTGTTGTTTTTCGTGTGAGTGTATGGCCAACTCTAGCGTCGGAGTTTTTAGAACGCCCGAAGGCCTCCGACATGGCCTAACGATTCTTATCTTAATATATAAAATCCTTGCGTTACTGACTGACTGACAGACACGCTACAGCCGAAACTATTGGCCGCAGGAAGCTGAAATTTGGCATGTATGTTTCTTGGGGACCGTAGGGGTGCACTAAGAAGGGATTGTCCGAAATTCCCAAGGGATCCGCCAAAACGGGTAAATTTAAAAAAAATGCAGGCGTAGCTGCTGGCGTCCTCTAGTCTTGAGATAAGATCCGGGACAGACAGCTTTACGTGCCCTCCGAAGCACGGTAGCGCTCAGATGTTAATGCCACACTTGGTCACCCATCCAAGTCTCGCTAGAAGCGCTACTATGTGTTAAGAAACTATTGCTATACATGCCGTTTTTAACATAACACTGTCTTATATGTTTGTTTATTATGCTTGCACGGCTAAACCGTTTTGATGCAATTTGGCAAGGAGGTGGGTTCTTAGAAGCACATACACTAATTTAGATCGTTTGCTGCAATCCATTACATAAATGTTACATCTCATATAGTAATAAGTACTTTGTATTTTTTCATACATACATAGACTCACGCCTGTTTCCCCGAAGGGGTAGGCAGAGGCATATTAAACGCCCACTTTTCGCCAGTGTTTTGATCCCACGTGCCTATTGCCGCTTATTGGAACATTTTGTTTGCCAGAGCCTCGTCCGTTGATCGGCAGGTGCACCACTTGCAGGTGAGGTTGGCTTGGGACCCTAAGTTCTTGGTGGGAACCCTAAGTATTTTTTTGATATTATAATATCGGTATTGAGGGCCAAAATATCTTAATGCCGATGTGTTCATAAATAATATAAATGACATTTCTAGATAATTTTCAATAGTTTTTAGAAATTACATACAAAATTGTTTACTAAAGAACAAAGGGTAGTCTACATTACAAGCACTTCTCATTACATTAGATTAGCCAAGGTAGACTTTTGTATCGTTCTTATGGCGCAGAAAATAAGGATCAAAATCCTACGGAAACTATCTAACTCGACTTGTCGTTGTGTGTTCAGTGTTCACGTAAATTTCTAACTAATAATTTTATGTCTCCATATTCCACAGGCACGTGCAAACGGACGGAGTGCACTCTAAGGACAACATAAGCAGCGGTAACACCACCCCGGAGACATTGTCTGAAGCCGTCAAGATACTGAAGGGCGAGTATTGCGTGCGAGCCATCAAGGAACACAAGATGGATAGGTTAGAATTCCCTTAGAATGTATTTTACTTCTTTCAGTTTAGTGTTATGGAAATAAGGACTCAATGTGTACGGCTAGACGTATGTGCATCACAACATATCGTCAGTAATTTGCTGTGTCGCATAACAGTACGCACTCGTGCGTGCAATGTAAACGCGAGCACGTACACGCATACGCGCACGCTACTGAGTACAAACGCGTTATAGTCATCATCAATATTTCTGATAGTCCCTCTCTTTACGTGAGTTAAGATGCAAATGTATAATAGAGACAATAAAGCACGCGATAAATCGGCCGCCTAGTACGCAAAATGAGTATACAACACAGAAAATCGACGTAAAGTAACAGTACCTAAACTGTTGCGTTTCGTTCGGTGAGTGAGAGTGCCGGAGGCCCTATCCCTATCCCTTTTCCCAACCCTAAGGGGCGGCAACGCACTTGTGACTCCTGTGGTGTTGCTTGTGTCCATGGGCGGCGGTAATAGGGAACATTACGCAAAGCTCGACGCAGATGGCAGCACAAGCAACTACAATAAACAAACTTTCGTAGCGCGCTTTTCAAATATTGTCATCAACAAGACAATAATATATCTATACTTATTTATATAGGCAAAATATTTCTCATAGATGTAATTATCAATAACAATAAAAAAGGTACAATGTTTCTGTTTTAGTGACTTGTTTGAGATGAGATTATGAGATCACGCAACCAAAGTTTGAAGTCTATAGTCGTATTTTTAATTAGACGAAGCCAACTGACACTAGCTAATGTCACTTTGTAAAATAATGTTGTCATATTTAAAGTAATAGTGATGCGTTTAGTTCTCGTTCAATCAGATGAACGAACAATCATTTCAAACTATAAAAGAATATTATTTCTATATTACAATAAAAGTGCTCTGATATAAGTTACTAGTAGTTATGTAAGTAGTATAAATTGTTATATTTTATACATCTACAGGGTGTAAAAAGACCCTTAACGAAAACTGAAATCCCATGTTGTACCAATCACTACGAACATATTTTTACTTCGGCACCATACCTGGGAAATTACTGGTTCAGGAGATATTGAGGCTCAAAGTTAGTATGGATTTTTTCTAATTAAGTACAAAATCGATGCATTTACCCCGTCAAGATGTTCGCTAGATGCCCTATGACCCCATGGATAGGTAGATATTTCGAGCATTGCACGCGCGCGCCACAGATATGAGAAGTATCAGATGTAACGCACGGCACAGTTGCGTGCGGCCACTAAAGCAAATACAAAATTGAAAAGCGAATACAAACTCGTCTCAGTGCGCTACGAAGCATCGTACAGTTCACGCGTCACGATCACGTCAACTTTTAAATTCTCAAAATGCCGTCTTGTGTTCTTTAAACACTGTAAAAGTTGTTCCTAAAAACAAAAACAGGAAAATGGAATATCTTTTCACAGGTAACTATTGATAATTTGACTGTTTCGTAATTTAATTTCGATAAAATTCGTATTTGTGCAAGAAATATGTAAGTGTTACCAGTTTTTGTCGACGCCGTTCTGCCTGAATTAGGGAAAATGCACTTGTCAATTGATTATGTGATAATGATTGTCATGTTAATGAAAAATACATTACCGTATTATAAAAGTATATTGTAGATATATCTTCTTTCTCATAAATATAGTAATAGAATTTCAATTTCCATTAGTTTTCCCCATTTCCCCAAACGATCCAAATATTCGTGTACACCCTGCTACTCGTCAAGCTTATAAACTTTGACCTTTGCACCGTTCTTATGGCGTAGGGAATAAGTATCAAAATCGTACAGCAACTGTTTAGCTTGACTTGGCGCCCTGTGTACATTACATACATACTAATGGCGTAGGGAATAAGTATCAAAATCGTACAGCAGTCAGCAACTGTTTAGCTTGACTTGGTGCCGTGTGTACATACATACTTATGGCGTAGGGAATAAGTATCAAAATCGTACAGCAACTGTTTAGCTTGACTTGGCGCCGTGTGTACATACATACTTATGGCGTAGGGAATAAGTATAAAAATCGTACAGCAACTGTTTAGCTTGACTTGGCGCCGTGTGTACATACATACTTATGGCGTAGGGAATAAGTATCAAAATCGTACAGCAACTGTTTAGCTTGACTTGGCGCCGTGTGTACATACATACTTATGGCGTAGGGAAGAAGTATCAAAATCGTACAGCAACTGTTTAGCTTGACTTGGCGCCGTGTGTACATACATACTTATGGCGTAGGGAATAAGTATCAAAATCGTACAGCAACTGTTTAGCTTGACTTGGTGCCGTGTGTACATACATACTAGTTATTTCAACTAATCGACGCCAGCGGCTTCGCACGCACATATTTTCGTATTTCTCGTTTTGCCTGATCCCGTGGGAATTTCGAGAAATCCCGTCTTAGTGCACCCCTACGGTTCCCAAGAAACATACATGCTAAATTTCAGCTTCATGCGCCGAGTAGTTTCGGCTGTAGCTTATGTGTCATTCAGTCAGTAACGCAAGGATTTTATACATATATACAGATTTAAGATTTACGAAGTAGTTAAAACTTAACTCGGTACCTACATTTAAGAAATGTATTTATAAAAGCATTAATTAAATCCATGGTAAATTCTTCAAAACCGCAAATGAATATAAGAATATTACATAACTATATGCAAAATACTGGGAGATTATTCATAATCTGGCAACTTTTCACACACATAGACGCGCGTGTCCGTACAGTGCCAGTCGCCAAAGGTCACGCACACATAGCTGTCAACGTGCCACGCTTAGTTGGACGAATGCGCTCTATCTGTACTACTTCTCATATCTGTGGCGCGCGCTTTAAATTGCGGTTTAAAAAATGTAAAAACTTAAAAAAAATTCGTTTCCCAGGTATTATTTTTGGTTAGTATGACTTGGCATGATGTCCACAACGAGTAAACTTCGGCTTGGTGATGGGTCTTGTGACACCTCGCAATGTTTTCCTTAATGTTTAAAACACTCGGTATTCAGTATAGGTAAATACTATAGGAACATAGTCTTCGAAAACTCGAACACCGTACCCGATATCGGCCGTTCGGCACACTAACTATTCACTAGACAACCGATGCAATTTCATTCATTCAAGAGTTTTTTCAATCATTCACTTTGTCACAACACTATTTTTATTTCATCATAAACTGACAACACAGTAAACTTCAGTTGACTTCGTCTAATAAAAAATACGACTATAGACGAGTTGTCAAGTTGTCACTCAAATGTCATACTTGCCAAAATTCATTGTTTACTGTAGTCGGTGATACCGCCATCTGGTGGTTTAACTTGGCAGTAATCTTCCCTATTGCTTACCATCAGGCAATCCGTCTGCTCGTTTGCCGCCTATTACCATAAAAATAAAAAGCTTTGAAGTAAGTACATTCTTTAGAGCTTGAAATCAAATCCCTCAGTAATATGTCTTACGTTATGTTTTGGGTCTTACCTATTGTGGCAAATCTTGCAAAACGCCGCCGTGGTAAACAACCCTTCTATGCACACTTTTTTTACTCTGCGACCATTATCCTCATATTTAAGCTGTCCAATCTGGACGCGGTATAAGCACATTTACATATTACCATTGTGCATTGGTGTAAACTCAATTCCCAACCCCACCACTCCAATTTACTTCTCAGGGCCATAATCTTCTGCCGTACAAAACTGGACTGTGACAACCTAGAGCGTTACCTGAAGTCGTACGGCAACGAGTTCTCGTGCGTGTGCCTGCATGGCGACCGCAAGCCGCAGGAGCGCAAGGCCAACCTGGAGAAGTTCAAGCAGAGCCAGGTCAAGTTCCTCATCTGTACCGATGTTGCTGCTAGGGGTATTGATATCTCCGGACTGCCGTTCAGTAAGTTCTATAGTTTTCTTTCTTTATTTAGTGTATACCTGGTCAACTCTGGTATCGGAGTTTATAGGCTACCTGAAGGCTTCCGACATGACCTAAGTACCTGAAGTCCTGAGACAAGAAGCAGGACCGACGGCTTAATTGTGCCCTCCGAACCACGGTAGCATTCGAATACAAATACCACAGAAACAATCAGAAGAAAAGTCCATCATAATGATGACCTCTGTAAATGTTGCTTAACCTTGCCGAAGTTTCTTAAGTGCCGTTATGAGCTCTACCTCTACATTTATAGAATTTATCATCTTGTAGATGCGAATTAGGTATTCAGTGTATACCAACTTTTAGATATTGGCTACATTCGTTTAGTAACTTTATCAAAGGTGTAAGGGTCACAAACGCCGCCACAAGAAGCTAGACGCAGCTACAAAAGTAGCTGAAGCGCGCTTAGGCTGAAGGCGTTTAGTGTCCAGTGCGCCCACAAGAAGCGCGCAACGACGATTGTAGCGTGTGGCGGCCACGCGCTTCAACCGTGTGCGGCGAGTCCATATAAAATGTATGAAAACTACAGCAAATATGCCGGTGGCAGCGTTTTGTGGTTGTGGCCGGTGGCCCGTGTGCGGCGACACTAATTGTGCGCTAGTGAAAGGATTTCAAAACTGCCAGGTTGCCATTTGTAGTGATTATGCTTTCGGTACTTACTTCATTAATGCCTACGAGATGATAAACAAAGAAATGTGATAGTTTATATAGTCTAACAAATGTATGCGGTTCGCAGTGATAAACGTAACACTGCCTGACGAGAAGTCGAACTACGTGCACCGCATCGGTCGCGTGGGTCGCGCCGAGCGCATGGGGCTCGCCATCAGTCTCGTGTCCAAGGTGCCCGAGAAGGTAAGCTAACACTCGTGCATTGTTGCTTACACTTCTAATATGAACTCTACTATGAGCATCAGAGACTCTGGTATCGAACAACAAAGCATTGTAACTCTAATCTAAATATCTATAGTGATTCCTCGCCTCTTGCTATAAGCTAGATAGCGTATTTTTCCCTATCGAGAAAGGCGCAGTGTCACTCTTATTTTTACTATCTATCGATGTAATTGGCTACTAGAGATATTTGATATAAGCTACATAAAATATCTATCTACGTGCGTAGGCGACGTCGACAATCTGGCATCGCAACTCGAGGAGTCGAGGTTCATAAGGTTGAAAATTATTTGCAACACTATTATGGTTACAGGCCTTTCTTGCTGCTTAAAGTCGATTTCGCTGTTCAAATCGATTATATTGAATTAACACATACATAACACACGCCTTGTCCCTGTCGGAGTAGCAGAGACAATAGAACGCCACTTGCTTAACCGATTCCGTGCGGATGATGCCGCACGGGCACCATGTAAATCTATTGCGTATGGCGTATGGTGCCCGACCGAGAGGATACAAAACTAAAACATAAAAAAATCGGCTAAAACGACATTTGTCAAAAGAGTCCCGTAAATAAAAGTGTCTTTATTTGTCACCCATATCATGCCTACAGTGTTCGTTTCAAGTAATTTCGTAAATTAGCAGACTTCAGGGGTTGTAAATCAAGTTGTCGACTCACATTTTATTATTGATTATTGCAACGTTAATCACTTGATAATTATAACAGCCAACTTTCTGGAATGTTTCTCATCAAAAATGAACCTTATCAAAAAATCAAATGCTTTTGTCATAAGTTTAATTTTTGCCTCAAAACACGATGGGGTTACAAAGAGTGCGGGGCGGATCGGCGACTTAACAAACAATGGGTTTTACCCATTTTTGCGCTTTTCGCCTACGAAGCTCCGTATGCCCTTGCGTATACGGTTGGTTATTGTTTAAAACTACGCACCGTGGGTAACTCTACAACAAAATAAAAAGGTTGTCAATTAAAAGCTTAACAAAAATCCACATTTTTAAATAGATAGACATAGATATTTTTTTGGAATTTAGGAATTTAAACTTTTGTGGTCATTAAAACTTATTTTAAATTGTTTTTCGGGATATATACCACGTACCTTTGTTTGGAGTAACCGATATATCGGCACTGTTGCAAGCGACATGTTCACGGATGTACTGAGGGTATTGCGGGTGGGTGAATGTTACGAGCAAGTATAGCGGTCTACCCGCTTTCTTACTCGTTTATTGCGTTCAACACCACTAGCACTGTTATCACTATCGCACTGTAACCGATCACGACATACTATACTAACTACGTCAGCTCGCGGTTTGACTTTGTTATTTTCACGGGTTTTACATAGACGTACCACTGGATGCCAGATACTCGACAGTTGAAACCCATCCTCTCTATTGAAATTTTTGTACTTTTTAATTTCAATCGCCTCCCTAACCATTCGAGGTATGTAGTGGCGTTCTGTCGAAAGCACCTGAGGGTTATGTAACTCAATCCAGTGGTCGGTACCCGAGTCTAAGAGGTGTTGAGCTATGGCCGACTTGTGTGGTTCATTATTTTTGACTGCCCTGATGTGTTCCTTTATCCGGCAAGAGATGGTGCGTTTAGTTTGCCCTATATAGGAACTCCCACAGCTGCAGTCAATTTTGTATACACCTGGCTTTTCCAAGGGATGACTGTCTTTAGGCGTTCTTATATATTGCGACAGTTTCTTCAAAGGAGTGAAGATAGTTTTAACTGATACCTTCTTGAGGATGTTGGCGACCTTATCTGTCACTCCTTTAACGTACGGTAAGTACGCTGGGTGTCGTTCAACCTTGAAGTCCAGGTGTTTGTGAGTATGTCTGGGTGGTCTAATTCGCCTACTGTACCCGTTCTTATGTAGAACGTCGCTTAAATGTGAAAGTTCCTTATTCAAATGTTCCTCGTCACACAAGCTGTATGCCCGGTCGGTAAGCGACGTTATGACGGTATTCAGTTGACGTGGGTGATGATGCGAGTCAGCGTGTAGATAACGATCTGTGTGCGTTGGTTTTCGGTATACGGAGTGGCTCAGGGAACCGTCACTTCGTACGGCTATCATAACGTCAAGGAACGCCATTTTTCTATCCCTTTCTATTTCATAAGTAAAATCCATTTTGTTGTGGATGCTGTTTAGATGTGCCAAGTATTGATGAACAGTTGCTTCATCGCCTTCCATAATACAGAAAATGTCGTCCACATACCGTTTCCAAATTTTTATTCTTAATGGGGCAGTAGCAATGGCTTGGTTTTCGAAATGTTCCATCCATAGGTTGGCTACCACTGGAGCTACCGGGCTGCCCATTGCTACGCCATCAATTTGTAGGTAGTACTCACCTCTGTATAGAAAATAATTTGTGGTCAGGCAATGATGCACCAGGTCGGCATATACCACAGCAATATGGTCCTCGCTGATCCTACGTTGAATTACTTCCATGCAGTCTGCTATCGGCACGTTTGTGAAAAGCGATTCTACGTCAAAATTATAATTATAATATTTTTTATCCATAAAAATACATTTATCATGTAAGTGTTTGTAGGTACGAGTAGAATATTTTTGATTCATTGGAATCGGACCCATCAGACATCCCATTTAGTTATATTATGTTCTATATTACAGTGTTTTGTAGAGAAACAATTTTACCATCAAAGTAGCGGATTTAAGATTGTTTCCCTACAAAACACTGGAATATAGAACATAATATAACTAAATGGTAATAAATAAGTATCACCTCGCTGCAAACTCAAATTGTAGGTACGTGAACAAATTCTATATAACACTCTTGAATAAAAAAATCCATAAAATAATGCAAAAAGGTTTACAACACCTGATAGAAATTAGTCACTTACCTCCCATTTCCATAAAAACACACAGATCGTCACTTTTAAACGCTCTGAACGAAGTTACTGACCGTGTACGTTCGATACACAATGGCAAAATAACTCTTTAACAAGTGGAAACACGAGAAAAAGCTAAAAGTTCCAATTCATGGCGGATGATTCCCCAGGGGAATCATCAAAGTTCCTGGCGCTTGGTGCCCCAGAGGCATCACGGAATTTTTGTTTGACGCCAGGCACTAAAGATTGCTAAAAAGACCTCCGCACGGAATCAGTTAACGCCTTGCAAACCTCAGGTGCCTCCTCTACGTTCACTACCCTCTCACTCTCTTTTCTTACATACCTACTTGCCGCCAATATAAGACTATAATTTATTTTATCCTGTAGGTGTGGTACCACGGCGAGTGGTGTTCGTCTCGAGGCCGCAACTGCTGGAACACGAACCTGATCGACGACCGGCCCAAGGGTTGCTGCATGTGGTACAATGAGCCGCAGGTATGTACTACACGGTGTCTTTGTTACCAGATTTACTACAAAACTGAAATCCCATATTGTAACAATCATTATGAATTTTTTGCTTCGGCACCATACCTGGGAAGTTACTGATTCAGGAGATATCAAGGTTCAGTCACTATAAAATTTTTCTAATTAGGTATTCGATGAATTTACCCTGCCAATGTGTTCTATAGATGTGCTATGCACCCATGGGAAAGTAGGTATTTCGAAAATTGCACGAGTGCACTTTTAATAGCTCAAAAAATGTGTCAACTCAACCAACATATTCAAATTTCAAGAGCATCCAATGTCGAGGTGACGGCTTTGTTTCCTAAAGTCTGCTACACACAGCCGCCGCCGTCCAAGCCGCGGTGCACCCGGCGGTATTGAAAACCGCCGGCTTTGCCGCACAAAAGAACCGCCGGCATGGCAGCCGGGTTTACCGACGTTCCGTGCCGGTTGCAACTTACAACTTGTGTGAGGTCGTTCTATACGCCTGTCACGATGCTCGGCGGCTCTCTGCGTGAGATGCCGGCAGCACAGACGCCCGGCAAAAGCCGGCAGCACGTGCCGCGCGGCAAAAGCCGGTGGCCCGTGCCGCCGGCACTGTGTAGGAGCCTTAAAGCATCCTAGTCACCTAAACAGCTTGTATTTCAACTGTGATGCAGTTCAGTGATTTCATTTAATTGATATTTTTAATGAGTTTAACGAGTTAATACAATGTTTTTATGGCAGTACCTGGCGGACATCGAGGACCACCTGAACATCACGATCCAGCAGGTGGAGTCCGACATGAAGGTACCGTGCAACGAGTTCGACGGAAAAGTCGTCTACGGAGAGAAGAGGAAGCAGACTGGCACTGGATATCAGGTAAACGGCTTTATGATAATTATTATACCTACAATAGGATAATAGCCAAGGGTGTCGCCAGCCAATTGTCAAAAGGAGGGGGGGGGGGCAAGGTCGCCACCCTTTGTGTGACCGCTAGTTTTAGCACATGTACGATATAGCGCGCTGTCGCGCTATCCATATTTGAACGTAGGTTAATATAGCGTCGACAAACATGCTATTTGCCTAACGAGTCTGAAGACTTTACGCGTGGGCAGATACCATGGTGAACTGTCATGTTACACATGAATAAACAATATATATACATATTTGTACATTTCTTCTAAGTATAAAATGTAATCATTCTGCACAACAAACTAATATTAACCAACTAATTAATAATAAATAAGTCAATTAATTTTCCTTCATACTTTTCAGGCTTAGGACTGTATATAATAAATTATATTGAGTTATTTAAATCATTTTAACACACATGTTACACAGATCATTCATAGATACACAGTATTACGTGTCCTATCACAGTCTTTTTTTTTAATCAAACACAAAACACTTAACTTTTGAGAACGTAATATAACTCGCGTACTTATATGCCTACTTAAATCGCGCGAGCCGTCGAACAGCTAAAATTCGCACGCTACGCAAGTTCACGTCTGGCTGCTCGCATTAGCACGCGAAGACTGATCGCAAATATCGCAATTCGCAGCGCTGCGAACGTGCGAAGTGCGATGTGCCGTCGCGTCGGCGCGATGTTTGATTGATATGCTATATGCTATTTTATAGCACGAACGAGGGCCGAATGAACTTGCTATTAGATGCGAAATAAAATTAGCGTGCTGTGCTATTGTGCTATATGCTATATTAACCACCATTACGCCAGCCGATGGCCTAGGGGAGGAGGCAAGTTTATATGGAACATGAGAAAAAGTATGGATGGTAGTTTTTTTATCTCTACTAGCAGGGGGCAGCTGCCCCTCGCGCCGAAGCCCTTGGCAGTAGCGACGTTTTTGCCTGTGATGCTCTTTATCATGGCCTATCTTTCTTCAGGACAGAGCTACTTGCTAAAAATAGCGTGAAAATATTATTTCATGAAAGTCCAAGAAATCGGATGACGGATGGAGAATGTAGTGCTAAAAGTACCCTAGAAATAGTTCTTTGGCTACACGGGCCGTATTTTCACGGGTTTGGACCGGCTTCAGACATTTTAGACAATTACAGATTTAGAATAACATATTTCAGTTCTGTAATGAAGAGAATGTGCAAGACAACAATACATTTTATTTATGAAAATAGTGAACCATTTTGCTCTTACATCCTTTTGAATTCACACCCTTGTTAATTTTTTACCATGTATTGGTATTCTGATGGTTTAGTAAGAATATTTTCTTTGCAGGATCACGTGAGCCAGATGGCGCCAGTGGTGAAGTCGTTGCAGGAACTCGAGTCTCAGGCGCAACTCTACTATCTCAAGATGCACCATAATGTCTCTATCGCCTAAATTAACTCAATTTCACGCGTAACTTATTACTAGTGAATATTTATAGACTGAAGCGCATTACATTAACAGATATTACCAAAAGTTTTGCGCTGCAATGTGTTTTGTGCTGTTGTAAGCTGTAATGTGTTCGCGTTTTTTATCATGTAATAAATAAGTAAAACACAAATTCAAAGTATTTTTTATATTTCACCCAATTCTCAATCGCTACTGATTATTTATTAGGGCAGTGTGTGGCAGCCCGCATTTTAAAATAAATTATTAAGTCTCATAACACCGCTACTTAGGAAAATAGCCGTTAACAATACTGTTATAAACATAGTTCCAATCCTTTGCAATTCCCATCGCTTCATATTTCACAAAGAATATAAAATATTCAACCATAAAATTCTTTGTATTGGAAAAGTAACATTGGATTTATAAAAATATATTTTTTGTATTCAAAACTTGATTCGGGCACTATCAGCATATATTTGTGTAATATGAAGAGACAATAAAACGTAAACAAGTTTAAATTGACGATCTACTGCACAAGTGCTACGTAGCTATATATATTATATATGTAAAGAGAACGTTACTCGTCAAGAATGTTTACAAGGAAGGCACCGTCAACCATTGTCTTAGAACCGTTTGTACAAAACATTCTCGAAAGCAATCGTTTTATTGATAACATCTACTACTCTAGTCGGCAGTCATATTAGCAGTGGAGAAACTGTCTAAAAATTCAATCATTTACAATTACTTCAATTATAAATAATGGCTTATCAACCTAGAAATTATATTATGTTATCCGTCAACAATACAAGCGCTGAATAGACAAGTAACCGGCCAACATACCGGCCGTATTCGTGTAATAGTTATTCATCTATGTGGTAGTAGTTGATTTGTGTACATTTAGGGTTAAAATGTACTAGCGATTTTCAATGGAACTATAATCGTTGATACAACAATCAATCAGCACATAAAAATGTTCTAATAAAAATAATATCATATAAAATACCGCTGTAATCTAATTCAGTCGACAGATTCTTCAACACGTCACTTCAATGAGTTTTAAGTATGTTTTATTGTGAAAATTATTGTTAACTTTTGTCAGTTTAAAAATCTGTAGAGCAAACTGATTAATATTGCGGGAAAATTATCATTTTGATGTAACAAAATGTATTCAAATATTAATATATTAATCTATTAATTATTAGTTAACCTAAACAATTTCTATAGGGAAAGGTGTAGGTACGCAACTAACAAGCCCTTAACAACGTCAGGTTACTTATTATTTAAACCATAGATTAGGAGGTAAAATATAAGCTATTGTAGCAGCGCTGTAGGTTACTATACAAGTAGGTATGTTAGAAATCACACATGTTAGTTTAGTAACTTTAAGGAAGTAGGAACTACAAAAGCAATACTAACGTTAGAGAAAAGTAATGCCGCTGGATCTGCAGTTGAACGTCGACGCCTACAGACAGCGCCACTGTACTAATCGGTTATAATCATAATATTGTATACAATAATTTGGCATCATATTTTGAAGCTTATATTTTTCCGAATATAAGAATTATCAATAGGGCGCGAACACGCACAGTCAGCCGCGAAATCCAGCTGCATTAGTCTAAGTAGAAAAAATGAAGTGCACGATTGGTACAGTAACATTATTCTTATTAGGTTCGCCAGTCACTTAACATTAATTCACTACATCTTAATTTTGATAATTTTGTAGTATACAACACTAAAATAAAATAGTCTCGTAAAGCCGGGTCTCCACTAGGCAACATTTGGCGCGCGACATGTAAAGCAAGTTGCCCAACATGTTGAAAGTCCGCGCGGAACTTTTGTTGAACAACGTTGTCTGTCTACACATCTACTACTTTACGTCAGTCGTCGACAACATGGCGCCAGAGGTTTTATCTAAAAATGCTTCGAAAAGAAAAGTTTTTTTAATTTATTTTTATAGTCCCTGTGAGCAGTATCCCATAAACATTCATGGTTTTGGTACAGCTCGATTAATTTGAGCACTCGGTCGTTACACCACACTACTGACATTGTTGCGCGTCACGTTTCCACTCGACAACAATTGATGCTCAACTAACGATGCTCTTTAACAAACAACAATGATCATCATCATGTTGCGCGGCAGCTGGCAACGTCGAGCGCTGTTGTACAGCGTTGCCGTACATGTTGAGCGTCACGTGTCGCGCGCCAAATGTTGCCTAGTGGAGACCCGGCTTAACCCAGACGGTTCCAAACGAAGCACAATTTACAAGTTGATGGACTGGCTAGCCGCATACTTATATTAACATTAACAATTATAATTTAATAATTACTCTTTTGGTGACCACGGCTATTCCACCAGCTGTATTACTTACGTTAATTTATACTAAGATACATATAAAAAATTTATTGGTATTACAAAATTTCCTTTTATTTTGACATGTATCAAAAATGCGTTCTCTGTGTGTAATGTAACGTTACGCGCCACGGCGGGCGGCATTGCGCACTGTCCACACGACATGTCTCTCGTATATACTTACTACTGAGGATATAGTCTCTATCACACATACGCTTTATAATCACTAATACGAGTCTCGCGAGTGGACATACATCCTACTACCTCAAGGACACTACTAGGAAGTTCATGATTAGTGCTCGAATACTTCAATTACCTAACACCTCTACTACAAATGGTATAAAAATCGAAACAGTATGCCCACCTACATCGTCTTAGTAACGTGTGCCAATAGCCTGGAATTTCTAGAATACATAAAGCGTATTATTCAATTTAAATAAATATGCAACTCATTCTTTGATTTTATGCTTGTAAAGAGACTAAAATATAATATACTATATAGGATTTTAATGTCCTTTCAAATTCTTACTAAAATTATTTATTGTTATAAAAACATGTTTCATTGTTTGTTCACTCATTTACAAAACCGATTCAATTATGATCCAAATATCTAATTGTAAAAATAATTGTTCTCTATGTATGTTTGGTGAGTGCTCAGTCCAATAAAATATAAGTTGTTGTTGCCTAATATTCTATACTAAAGTAGTTATTGCTATGATAATGTTCTGTGATGTAGTTATGGATGGATAAGTCTAATTTTCATCTCACTTCGGTGGGCAATCGTAGCATAAGTATACGAATGAATACGGCACGAATTTCAAATGAACTATTATTAGAAATAAAATGAAGGAATCATAAATAATGAAACAAATATATTTGACTTTGGACAAATTTAGGACTCAAATTTAGACAAAATATAATTATAACACACAATGAGCAACTCTTACAACCTCACGTCTTTCTCAAAATTAATTACTTAACATTAAAAAATTAAACCTAATTATAAATACGAAAACTATTCGAGTTTGTGTCGTGACCGAGTTTGTATCGTGGCTGGTGGCGAGTCTTTGTTACGGGAACAGTATGTACAACCATCGTCATATCTTGGTCATATTTTGTACCTCATAGGCGTCATACCTAAAGTATTTATAGTCTTTCAGATGCGGCTTGGGGGCCTGCGATATACAGGAACTATCACAAATTCCTTTGCATTCCTTTCAGGAGCTACAAACAGATGATTAGTCACGGTACACATTGAACCCTTGACACTGAATTTTTCACTGATATATCAGATGCCAAAGGTTGCATACAGCTTGCCTACCGCTAAAAAATATCGTAACCTTCCCAAGCCGTCCTCGATTAATATAATCGTAACATACCTAGCCGTGTCATCGTTTTAGACAAGTACACTTAATAGTACTTGTAGGCACACGGCGTTATTCATCTATGATTGAAACTAACTACTTGATATCTCCAAATAGTTCAGAACATTTGGACTTAACATTACATCCCTGTTTTAAGATATCTAGTCGAAAGTGACAACAAGTAAATCTAGTGAACGTAAACAGTACCAGCAGACAAAACGTCTACATTACTTTCTGGCCTCTTTATTCAGCCTCAATTACGAGCACTAGAAGTTTATAAGTAAATTCCCCTTTCAGTATAAACACCGAAATCACAATTCAACATAGGCAAACCCAACTAGAAAATATAACATCACTAACAGCAATGTCTCTACACGTTTAACCAAAAGGACATAACCAGTAGACAAATGTCAATGAGTTTGAGATTATTTATCTGCACAAAACAAACTTGAAATACTGATATATACAACAGTACTATACTATGACAACATACAAAACTCAAATTTACAAATTGTAGAACATCCTTTGGGATAACGAAAGCTTGCCAAAACAGTTGGTCACATCCGTTTACCGAGCGTATTCCAATTCTTCAAGAACATTTTATCTTTACAAACATCCAACCATTCAGTTCAAATTATCCGTTATTTCGGAATTAATTCAGTCGTTTACTTACGTATTTATTATGCGTTTTACGTCTAAGCGCCGTTGCATAACCGTTGCTTTTTGATACCAGTCTTTTAATCAATCAATCGTATCACTGTGAAGATGTCCATATTGGGACCAGTGATCAGTCAATCGCAACATTTCAAAAAGCAGCGTGTGTACGCAGGCCTTAAGACAGACACTGACAGCCACAACTGTTTTGACATGCACCTTCTCACATGTCTTTAGTATATCATAGTCACACACGCGGGTGGCGTAAGGCAATATAGCATGACCCAAGCACTCTGTCCTTGTGCGCAGAATGTTAGGCCACTAGTCGCACTACTAACACATCAATGTCCAATCTCAAACATAAAACTTTATAACAAACAAACTTCATAGTAACTAAGACTAAATTAATAAATAATTCTTAGTAGTCCAATGAGATTTCTGAAGACCGCACCTGCAAACAAGAGAGACACATAAACCAAAAATCCTCGTTTGAGTATCAATTTTGTTATTGGAATGCAAAGTTAGAAATTAATGCTAGTAACTAATGGGAGCTTAATCTGAAAAATGTTCGGGTACTTTGAGATAACTTATATATTCTAGAAAATGCACAATATAACGCGATAAAGTCCGTAAACTGTAGTTTAATTTCAATGGGTAACATTCGCGTAAACTCAAGAAGTTAAAAAAAATCTATTAGGTTCTTAGGTTGGCCATACACGAACTGCTTTTCTTCTTCTTCTTAGTCGCTGTCTTCATTGATGAAGGTCGTGTCCAGTAGAAGTGCAATCTTTGATCACTTCTTGGATTACATTTTTCCACTTGTTCCTGTCCTCGGCAGTCTTTAAAGCTTAAGGTATTGGGAGGCCGGTGAAATGTTTGACTGAGTCTGACCAACGGGTAGGCGAGCGACCGTGTGGTCTTTTCCCGTCGACCTGCCCAACTACTATCAGCTTTTCCAGGTTGTCAGGAGTTCTGCGAGCTATGTGTCCGAAATACCTAAGTATTCGCTGGAAACAGATAGTGGATAGCCTCATAGTTATTCTGAGCTCCTTAAGAATTGACACGTTGGTACGATATGCGGTCCAAGCAACATTCGCCTCCAACACCACATCTCGAAGGCATCAATCCGCGCTCTCTCTGATTTCCTTATAGTCCAGGATTCGGCGCCGTAAAAGAAAATTGAGAACACCAGTGTTCGTACCAGCCTCACTTTAGTCTTACGGGATAAGTTGCGGTCTTTACATATCTTAGTGAGTTTAGTCATTGCTGTTTTGGACATTTGGATTCGCCGAGCGATTTCCTTTTCGCTGCCACCCTCACTGCTCAGAAGAACTGCATTTAGGCAGTGATTAACATAAACCGACCACTCTAAAGTCGAAAACAGCTTGAAGCTGTAATTGACAACTGATGAAGTAGTTTATATTATACCAACTGCAGCCGTTGGTATCAACTGCTGAATAAGGACATTTTTAATGCCAGTAAAGTCAAGAATAAAATTTGCGAGAGCAATCGACTGCTTGAGCTGTCAATGTATGCTTGCTTGATCGCACGATGGAATTTAACCGCGAAGGTAAAAGCCGAAGCAGTCGCAACTACTCTAGCGGTTCCATGTATGTGGTGTTACGTATAAGACTATAGTTTACCATGCAGTCGGCGCAGTCGCCGAGTCGCAGCCTAAAGCAGTCTATCCTAACTGCCTCTAGCTGAACGTGAATGGCTGGCCTAACGCGGGAGGAAGCTATTCAGTATTATAAGCTATTCATGGCACGTGAGTTAAGGGACCAATCCATTAGGATCCTCTCAGATAGTATGGCTGTCCTCTCAGCCCTCAAAAGCCATACTATCACCACGGCACTCACACTATATTGTCACCAAAAATTAACAAAGGTAGGTAAACTGAACAAACTAACACTGCAATGGATCAAGGGCCACAGTGGCTCAAGTGAGAGTGATGCAGGCGACGTACTTGCCAGAAGAAGGGAGGGCCACTTTAGAGGTGATGGGACCTGAACCCATTAGGCCGCGCGCACTTTGGACACGTTTTCGTACGAATTTTACTCGTGCGTACACGTACGAACACATACGAACGATCCCGATATTCCAAGTACCATGGGAGCGCGCCGACTGGGTGCGAATTAGTCGCGCGTATATGTACATGTAGTTCAGACGTCCGAAAACAATCCGAACTTGTTGGGATTTCAAATCACATTCGTACGTACGTTTTTAACCTTTTGTGATTAGTATACATATTCGTACGTTTTAACATAAGAAATTGATGTAGAAAAGTTAATTGAACCTGATTCACGAACATAAATGTTTGTGGGACCAAAGTGATTGTATAAGGATGTTATAAGTCTTCCATGATAAGATGAAATTCACCAAAATCGTGTCTTTTTAAATATATTTCACGCACCCATTCGGTTCTACGATAGCGACGACGCTACCGCAGTCTTCGAGTGATAAGAGAATTGTCGTGAAGATACAGATTATTCATCGCGCTCCAACCAAATCAGACTTCACAAATCCGATATCACTAGAACACTGCTCATTTGAATAATAAAAACGTATACAGTGTGCGCACTCAATTCGTACGACCACGATCGTACGTATACTGTACGGTACGAATTCGTGTCCAAAGTGCGCGCGGCCTTATTCCCCTCCTTTCTGGTGTTTATCGCAACCTGGTAAGACATAGAACCAGGACCCAGCACAACCAGCCCTGGATTGGTATTGAAACATTTAGGTAAGCCAAGAAGGCTGTTCCCGCAGCAGACGGTAAGATAGCTAAACAAGTCCTGTGGCTGTCCAAACCACAACTGCGGATAGTCACGGCCGCCTTCACAGGACACGGATTCTTAAAAAGCATATTTAATATAGGTATCACCGACAGCCCGTTGTGCAGAGTCTGTATGGCAGCAGACGAATCGGCAGCTCACCTGCTCCTCGACTGCCCTGAGGTCTCACAGTACAGGCAGCAGTACCTGACCAGACATAGCACCGCGAGAGAAGCAGTGGGCCACATCAAGATGGCTGGCCTTCCTCGAAGAGCTGGGGTGGCTCAAGTGACAACACCGTTCCCACCCGCACGCAAAACACACGCAACGACGTGGAGTTGCGGAAACAGCCTGTGCTACCATACCATACCAAGCTGGCAATCAGTATAGAAGGTTACCCAGGTCAGAGAGCGAGCCAGGGGTGGTGCTGCAGCGACTCCTTCGAGCGGTCGCCGTAGTCGTAGGTGAGCTCTTCGCCGGGCGCGATGTCGTGCGCTCTATGTGACCGGACACGACACGTGGTTATACACTATTGTATAGAACAGTGTAGAAGGTTACCCAGGTCAGAGAGCGAGCCAGGGGTGGTGCTGCAGCGAGTCCTTGGAGCGGTCGCCGTAGTCGTAGGTGAGCTCTTCGCCGGGCGCGATGTCGTGCGCTCTATGTGACCGGACACGACACGTGGTTATACACTATTGTATAGAACAGTGTAGAAGGTTACCCAGGTCAGAGAGCGAGCCAGGGGTGGTGCTGCAGCGACTCCTTGGAGCGGTCGCCGTAGTCGTAGGTGAGCTCTTCGCCGTGCGCGATGTCGTGCGCTCTATGTGACCGGACACGACACGTGGTTATACACTATTGTATAGAACCGTGTAGAAGGTTACCCAGGTCAGAGAGCGAGCCAGGGGTGGTGCTGCAGCGACTCCTTGGAGCGGTCGCCGTAGTCGTAGGTGAGCTCTTCGCCAGGCGCGATGTCGTGCGCTCTATGTGACCGGACACGACACATGGTTATACACTATTGTATAGAACAGTGTAGAAGGTTACCCAGGTCAGAGAGCGAGCCAGGGGTGGTGCTGCAGCGACTCCTTGGAGCGGTCGCCGTAGTCGTAGGTGAGCTCTTCGCCGGGCGCGATGTCGTGCGCTCTATGTGACCGGACACGACACGTGGTTATACACTATTGTATAGAACAGTGTAGAAGGTTACCCAGGTCAGAGAACGAGCCAGGGGTGGTGCTGCAGCGACTCTTTGGAGCGGTCGCCGTAGTCGTAGGTGAGCTCTTCGCCGGGCGCGATGTCGTGCGCTCTATGTGACCGGACACGACACATGGTTATACACTATTGTATAGAACAGTGTAGAAGGTTACCCAGGTCAGAGAGCGAGCCAGGGGTGGTGCTGCAGCGACTCCTTGGAGCGGTCGCCGTAGTCGTAGGTGAGCTCTTCGCCGGGCGCGATGTCGTGCGCTCTATGTGACCGGACACGACACATGGTTATACACTATTGTATAGAACAGTGTAGAAGGTTACCCAGGTCAGAGAGCGAGCCAGGGGTGGTGCTGCAGCGACTCCTTGGAGCGGTCGCCGTAGTCGTAGGTGAGCTCTTCGCCGGGCGCGATGTCGTGCGCTCTATGTGACCGGACACGACACGTGGTTATACACTATTGTATAGAACAGTGTAGAAGGTTACCCAGGTCAGAGAGCGAGCCAGGGGTGGTGCTGCAGCGACTCCTTGTAGCGGTCGCCGTAGTCGTAGGTGAGCTCTTCGCCGGGCGCGATGTCGTGCGCTCTATGTGACCGGACACGACACGTGGTTATACACTATTGTATAGAACAGTGTAGAAGGTTACCCAGGTCAGAGAGCGAGCCAGGGGTGGTGCTGCAGCGACTCCTTGGAGCGGTCGCCGTAGTCGTAGGTGAGCTCTTCGCCGTGCGCGATGTCGTGCGCTCTATGTGACCGGACACGACACGTGGTTATACACTATTGTATAGAACCGTGTAGAAGGTTACCCAGGTCAGAGAGCGAGCCAGGGGTGGTGCTGCAGCGACTCCTTGGAGCGGTCGCCGTAGTCGTAGGTGAGCTCTTCGCCAGGCGCGATGTCGTGCGCTCTATGTGACCGGACACAACACGTGGTTATACACTATTGTATAGAACAGTGTAGAAGGTTACCCAGGTCAGAGAGCGAGCCAGGGGTGGTGCTGCAGCGACTCCTTGGAGCGGTCGCCGTAGTCGTAGGTGAGCTCTTCGCCGGGCGCGATGTCGTGCGCTCTATGTGACCGGACACGACACATGGTTATACACTATTGTATAGAACAGTGTAGAAGGTTACCCAGGTCAGAGAGCGAGCCAGGGGTGGTGCTGCAGCGACTCCTTGGAGCGGTCGCCGTAGTCGTAGGTGAGCTCTTCGCCGGGCGCGATGTCGTGCGCTCTATGTGACCGGACACGACACATGGTTATACACTATTGTATAGAACAGTGTAGAAGGTTACCCAGGTCAGAGAGCGAGCCAGGGGTGGTGCTGCAGCGACTCCTTGGAGCGGTCGCCGTAGTCGTAGGTGAGCTCTTCGCCGGGCGCGATGTCATGCGCCGCTAGCAGCACGAGCCGAGGCCCGTCCACCCACACCGCCTTGGTCAGCAGGTTGCCGTTGCGCGAGTGGTTCACCAGCCTGCCCAGCCGCCCGGACTCTGATGTCGCGTCGATACTACGACAAAACATAGTTGTTTTACTAACACAATATAAATAATATAATATATCCTAGGACTAATGAGGCAGCGATAGCCTGCGGAGTTACCAACGGACTGGCAGAACCGGCATGCAGAATGTAACGGGCGAAAAAATACAGCGCGCGCCACTTACTTTTCGAATTTAGCACGTAACTGCAAAAAGTAGTAGTAGAGCCTTGCTTATTTCAGCATGAATGGGCCGGCTCGACCGGGGAAGTACTACCCTCTAACAGAAAATCGACGTAAAGTAACAATACCTAAACTGTTGCGTTTCGTTCGGTGTCGCTATTCCTTCTCCCTCATCCCACTTCCCATCCTATCCCTTTTCCCAATCCTAAGGGGCGGCAACGCACTAGTGACTCCTGTGGTGTTGCTTGTGTCCATGGGCGGCGGTAATTGCTGACCATCAGGCGACCCATCTGCTCGTTTGTCGCCTATTACCATAAAAGTAGGTAACTACATGGTGCGCGTGGCGGTCTGTCGTGAAGATAGTTGACAGGCGTTTTGGGGAGTCAATACCCACGAATTTACTTCAGTAAATGATCTAAGACATGAAATATCGTTATTCCTTTTAGTTGCAGAGGTCAAAAGGCAGTTGCTTTGTAGTAAAAGGAAATATTCTGCCATTTCTAGCCAAACCAGGATCCAGAAACCGGGCTGCAAGAAGAATAATATACCTATGGGAAGCAAGTGGAACTCTAGGACGACAATGTCAATGATGATGATGCTGATGGTGATGAAGAAGAATACTAATAACAATGTGTATTCACCAATACTGTTGATCTCCGTGTCTGAAGTAGTACATGTAGCAGCCGGCCTCGGGGTCCTGCGCGTACATGTGCTCGCGCTCCCTCGCCTCCTGCACGCCCACCAGCTCGCCGGCGTACTCCACCACGAACTGGCCGCGCCCAAACGGACGCGTCGCGATCACACCGCGACCCTTGCCGTCGAAGTATGCTACCTGCAACCAAATGTTATATTGAAGACTAGAGGACGCCAGCAGCTACGCCTGCATTTTTTTTAAATTTAGCCGTTTTGGCCGAGCCCATGGGAATTTCAGGAAATCCCTTCGTAGTGCACCCCTACGGTCCCCAAGGAACATACATGCCAAATTTCAGCTTCCTGCGCCCAATAGTTTCGACTGCAGCGTGTCTGTCAGTCAGTCAGTAACGCAAGGAATTTATATATTAAGATATGTTGCAGGCTCTTGTGTGAATCCAGCATATGCGTATATAGCAATGAGCCCGCGTGGGCTGTGTTCACCCAAGTATGGTCTAGTGCCCACTCCAGAATTTTGGTTGCCAATTCGAAATTCTAGACTGGACACCTAAGAAACCTCATACCATGAAGCTCCAAGCCCACTATGAAAAATAACCCTAGATATATTTTATATACGCAAATGGTCACAGTCCAGTAATGGGTAACAGAGCCTTTTTTACATTAACCTTTGTTTAGCGTAAGTGTTCGATGAACATATACGTAATGCATACAGCGAGGTAAGTTGTCGAGACAAACACTAGTGTGAAGAGGTTCTACTACAGCTATTAATTTTTGTAAAGGGTAGCAATTGCACCCATACACAATATTCGGCCGATACAAAATAACAACATTTTCATTCAATCGTTAAGAGACATAAAATTTTACATTTTCATATTTCGCGTGATGTTAACAGCAACGTTGTATGCTATGATCCTGCAGTCATGATGTCAGTTGATTTTGTAAATTAATTAAATACCCTATGATCAAGCGTTAACCGTTCCGTTGATTAGTTCAAAACTTCTTTGTTTACAAGACCGTATGACGTCATAATTATCACGGCGACAGCTTCAATAAAAAAAGAGATTTAAATTATACAACTTTGATATGGATTGTAAAATTAATTTTGTTATTTTATGAACTAAAACTACCTAACATTTTCTGATTGCTTGTTACCTAAGATATCGCGACTGTACATTTTTTTAGATTTTTCGATATAAAGTAAAATACTTTTAGTTTTCTTCCAATGCAAGCTAAATAAACAACTCTGTAGGTGTTTATTATTAGGGTATTTTTAGTTCGCTTTGTGACACTTCTAATTAGCTTAGGACGAAACATGTTTAAACAACTATGACGCATGTAGCATACGTTGCCGCTGTAGACAAAGCGTACGTAAACAAAGGCATGGTTTTCCTAATTGTATCATGAATTCAGAATTAAATTGGCTTTTCAGTATCTAAGCGCAAATATATTTGGCTCATAGGATTATTCAAAAGCCATCCGTTAAATCATCACGGACGGCTCGGGATAGATCGCAAATTGGATATGGACTCCATTTAGTCGTCTAATAGTGGTTCAAAAAGTTAAATTTTATAAGTTTATTATTTGTGCACAAATAATAGTCACCACGTTGTTATTTATTAACGAAATTGTTATAATTGTCGAAGGTCATAGGTACATATACATGGTTGATATCATTGATATGTCATGAAGATTTGGATGAAGATCAACCAAAAGGGGCATATTTGGATGAAGATCAACCAAAAGGGGCATATTTTCGGAACCACCGTTGGACGATATCAACGATGGTCCCGAAAACTTGTCTATATGTTAGATGACCAAACCTGAAAGTATTAGCTCAAGCATAAAAACATGCAAATCATGCCGAAAAATAATAATTATCATACTGATCTGTACTTCATAATGAAATTGACACAAAACATACTTCAGTTTATATTTTTCACACCAACGAAGGAATTGTATTGTATTGTATATGTAATTACAACATCCATACCCCGTGTGGTGACGGATTAAGAATACGGAATGTCACCACCCCATATCATCCCATGGGTGTCGTAAGAGCCGACAGAGGGAGTATATTATGCAGAGAACAGCACTGTAAGAGAAGGAAAACTTGATACAAACCCTATACCATGGGGTCTCATTCCTTAGAACGTTTTCCGTCATTCTTAACCCTCTCAACAGATGGCTTTACTAGTATCGATTGTTATTGATGACATTCATGCATAAATGATAAATAAGAAAATAAAGTTCTAAAATATGATATTTATTAATTAAAAAATCCCTTTATTACGATTAAATAAAAAAATGAAACATTTAATTGAATATGAATATTTTTGAAAAATATGATGTGCACTTCGTTGCTCTGGTGGCCAAAATACGTACTAGCTTGTAGTAAAACGCTACAATGAGTTAACTTTCACTCGGCATTCATAGATGGCGCTTTTACGTATGTATATATTTATTTTTATTTAATTTGGTATTAATCTGTAGATGGTAAAATAAATAAATATTTATTAAATAAACATCAAATATTTGAAAAAGTAAGATATTATGTTAACCAATGAACGGCCATGAGCATTTATTTTAAAAAGTACCTGTATAGGTACCTAGTCGAGCGATTGCGTTTTGTTTTACATTTAAGTACGTAAAAGTAGTGTAATTTAAATTTTATACATAATAAAAACT